>CM072533.1:30459870-31121120 GCA_036898165.1 Silybum marianum | reverse complement strand
CCAGTTCAGAACTCAAGTCAAACCAAATCTCTCAACAACATGATTCAGAGAAGAGTATTCAGGATACATCCACTAATAAGTCTTTACTTAAAGAAAAATTAGATTTCTTATGCCAAGATTTATTTGATATGTCTATTGTTGTTTTTGTAGATTATAAAAATCCTTCACTTAGCAGAGACATTACAACACTTATTCCAGATGAACCAAACATTTCAAACATTTCAAACATTTCTGGACCACCAGTCTCAACCTCAAATTCAGATATTCCTACTTCTGAACCTGTTCAAGTGCCTTCTGAACCTATTCAAGTGCCTTCTAAACCTGTTCAAATGCCTTCTAAATCTGTTCAAGTGCATTCTGAACCTGCTTCAAATACCTTCTGAACCAACTCAAGGAACTTCTGAGTCTTTATCAAATAATCCTAATCATCCTGTTGAAGGGGAGACTTCAGATCTACATTCTGTTATTAACTCAGAGACTGAACATCAAGCAATTTTTGATGATTATGATCCCCAAAATAATGGTTCATCTGTCCAACCATTACCTAATGTTTACAAATGGGCATCTGATCATCCTGTTCATCAAATTATAGGTGATGCATCAAAAGGTGTCCAAACAAGTTCTACAACAGCCAATGAATGTCTGTATGTCAATTTTCTTAACACTATTGAACCTAAGAAACCATTTTAAGCTCTTCAAGATCCAGACTAGGTTTTAGTTATTCAAGATGAGCTAAATCAATTTGAAAGAAACAAAGTCTAGAGACTGATTCCAAGACCAAAAGGCAAATCTATCATTGGAACCAAATGGGTATTCAGAAATAAGAAGGATGATAATGGAATTGTTGTGAGAAACAAAGTAAGACTTGTTGCTAAAGGCTATTGTCCACAAGAAGGAATAGATTATGATGAAACTTTTGCTCCTGTGGCTAGGCTAGAAGCAATCGGAATTTTTCTTGCTTATGCAGCTCACAAGAATATGAAGGTCTTTCAAATAGATGTGAAATGTGCATTTCTGAATGGTATTCTGCATGAAGAAATGTATGTAGATCAACCAGAAGGGTTTGTCAGTAAAGAGTTTCCTGATGATGTTTACATCTTAGACAAGATTTTATATGGATTAAAACAAGCTTCAAGAGCATGGTATGACACACTCACAACATTTCTTTTGAATTCCAAATTTAACAGAGGTACAATTAATACTACACTTATTTCTGAAAAAGGAAGTGAGGATATGATCTTAACATAAATATATGTGGATGATATTATATTTTCCTCTACTAATCCAAAATTTTGTAAAAACTTTGAGACTATCATGCAAAAGAATTTGAAATGAGTATGATGGGTGAGTTGACTTTCTTTCTTGGTTTACAAGTGAAACAACTTCCCACTGGCATATTCATAAATCAGTCTAATGTTGTTTTTTTCAAATCTTCATCAAAGGAACTATGAGGACTGTTGAAGACATTCCCAGACTGGATAATGAGGTATTTGTTCCACTATTTTCAATGGATAACTTGAGACCACCAAGTGCCAAACTTAGATTTCCTAATGCAGTGCCAATTCCAGCAGACCTTCTTGCTTATGTAAGTTCTAAAAATAGGTTTTTGATTGAGTATTATGAATCAACAGGACTACCAAAACCTGTAGTCTCTTCCCCTAATTCAACCCAGAGTGGTGAGCAGGCTGAGGGGTCTAGTTTTTATAGAGAGAGTGGGGAGGAAGTTTAAGGTGGGGAACAACCTCAGAGTACTAAGAGGCAAAATGTGAATGAGAGACAAGGTAAAAATGTGAGAAAAAGAAGTGATGAGGGGAGATAATAGGAAAAAGAAAAAGAATCTTGTGCACTAACTGTTACAAGCTGGGCAGCCACACAATCTATTACTTCACATTCTTTGGTGGGTAATATTGAAATAGGCAGTGAACCCATGACAAATCTTGTTAACCCCTCCAGTCACTCATTCATCTCACAACAGATGGATGTTTCAGTTTTAAATTTGGGGCATGTAGCACATACAACATTGGATTCCCACATGATAATGCTAATGTTGAAAATGAAGGATATGTCCCCCCTTCACACATATGAGCATATAGAGTCTGAGGGTCCACTCAATGTTGAGCCTAATGCACCACAAGATGTGGGTTTCCTTCACATAAGCACATATCTTTTAGATATCCCAATGCAAAGTATGTGTCACATTGCAACAACTTCAATAAATATACCTATGAAAGGATATCAAGGATTTAAAGGAAGTCCTGGCGGGGTGACCATCTCTAAAGTCCCATTCACTGAATTAGTAATCATTCATGATGTGGTGACATCAGCAGGCCAGCCTACTTATGTAGGACTGCAAACAGGACCATCTGTTGTTCTTGGTTCTTTTAATCAATTTTCTGAATTCAAAGATTTCTGTACTTCTGAATTTGAAAAGATTCAGAAGGACATCAAGGAGTTACCTGAGAAATCTACCAAGGTGTTGGAGGATAGGTTGGAGAGTCAGGAGAAGTTATTGGATGAGAAACTAAATGATTTGAAGAAAGTTTCTATATCAGCAAATGACCTTAAAACTTTCCAATATGCCATTTTAAAATCTCTCTCAGAAGCTGTTTCATGAGTGGCAAGTCTCAGACCTTCCTTGCCATCTACTGAAAGGAGGAAAACCCCGAGCCAATTTTATAAAGAAAAAAACAAAACCAAACAAGGAAACACCAACTACCGAGTCCAAAGCTTGGGAAAACAATACAAGGCAAAGAGAAGCCAGAAAAGACAAAGACTAATTAGCCAAAACAAGAGGCAAATAAAAAACAACATAAAACTACCCCACCAAGCAACAAGCAACAACGACACCCCACCAAACGGCCAAAAGCAACGGATCATCAAAGCAAGATGGCCCTTTTCTTCCTCTCCTTCCAAGCTATCCGCAGCAAGACCTCCTTCTTTATCTCCTTTACAAGATAATCTTCATTCTGCATTCGGTTCTCAAAAATGTTGTTTCTTTCATTCCATAGATGATACACCGTAGCTGAGATGGACAGTATTTGCAAAGTTGACCATTTTTTCCAATTACTAAGAGCCCAATCATTCATAATTGCTTCCCAACTATCCAGATTCGAGTGTATTCCCACTTCTGTTTTCATATCATTCCATATCTTTTTGGAAAACTTGCACTCAAAGAATAAATGATCATGTGTTTCTAACACATCCTTTACAGAAAAGGCACTTCATATCCATGCTTTCATTTTTCCATTGAGCAATACGATCTTGAGTGGGGAGACGCTTATGGCAGGCCATCCATATACATAAGGCATGTTTCGGAATAAATGCCGTATTCCACACAATTTTGCACCAAGAGACTGTTTGACCTGAATCCTCCATAAAGCGCCAAGCCAACTGAACCGAAAAATCATGTAGTGTGTCATTGGGCCCCAAACATCTCATTCGATCATTTTCAACTCCAATCGAAGGTATCACCACATTCGCAAGCTGAGGGTATCGGATAGTCCATTCATGCGGCCACATCACACCGAATTTATCCATCAGGTCCCTTACCATAGTATTAGGATTTAACCCTTCACTATGTATAAACCTATATGAGATAATGTTGATAAGGGGACCAACACTACTCCAAGCATCTTCCCAAGCATTAGTAGAAAGTCCATTCCCAATTTGAGTAACAAAGAACCTTCTACCTTGCATTTGTAGATCAAGAAGCACACGAACAAGCCATGACCAATTCTTCTTTTTCTTGGCCAACCAAAAATTCGATCCATGGAAATAGTTTGAATTAACCCACTCAACCGATAGGGATTTTTGGTTGCTCAAAATATCCCACATATGCTTTAACAAAAGGCATCGATTCCAGCTGGCTAGCCTTTTAAAACCTAGGCCACCATTCTTAAGGGGTTTGCACACCGTTTCCCAAGCTATACGCCCCTTAGTACTTCCATTCTCCTTTTGGGACCACAAAAAGTTTCGGCATAGAACCTCTATCTCATGAGTGGTAGCGAAAGGTAATTGGAACACCGACATCCAATATGTTTGCATTGATTGCAAAACTGAGATTATTAGTTGCCTCCTTCCACCATATGATAGGAACTTGTTTTTCCAATTGGCAAGCCTATTCTTCACCTTCACCACAAGAGGATTGAAATCAGTGACCTTCAATCTAACAGGGGATAGAGGCACTCCCAAATATCTTATTGGAAAGACACCCTGCCGAAAAGGTAAGGTATTCATAATGGCCAGTCTTGTGTTAACATCCACATTACCAAAGAATACTTCACTTTTCTCCAAACTAGGAGATAACCCAGATCTATCTTTAAACATTTGTAATGCCCTTTTAACAGTATCAACAGACTGCACATCACCCCTTGTGAACACAAAAAGATCGTCTACAAAACATAAATGAGTTAAATGACTAACTTGGCAGCCTTGGTCATAAGAGAACTCCTCCGCATCTTAATTACACTTCTTCATAATTAACGAGAGGCCCTCCATAACTATTGTAAATAGATACGGTGAAAGTGGATCGCCTTGACGAATACCCCTTTTCCCTTTAAAAAACCCTTCCGGTTTGCCATTAACGCAAATAGAAAAAGATGGTGTGGAAATAAGAGATCGAATCCAGTTTATCATAACTGGGTGGAATCCCATATTCTGTAACATGCATAAAAGATAATCCCAACTTACCGTATCATACGCTTTCCTTATATCAATTTTAAAGGCATATCTAGGTTCTCCATGTTGCAACTGGTAACCAGAGACCAGCTCATGTTCCATCATGGTGTTATCAGAGATTCTTCTTCCCGGGATAAAGGCTGATTGAGCTTTACCTATTAGGAAATCCAACGAACCCTTCATTCTTTCAGCGATTATTTTGCTTATGCATTTGAATAACACATTACAGCAAGCAATTGGCCTAAAGTCAGTAACTTTGTTTGCATTCGGTACCTTCGGGACAAGGCATAATAACGTATGGTTCAATCCGACCAGAATAAAAGAAATTATGAACCGCAATTTGCACATCAACGCCCACAATGCTCCAAGCCGCCTTAAAGAAGTAAGACGAATAACCATCCGACCCCGGAGCCTTATCATTACCAATACTAAAAAGAGCATCCTTGATTTCCTCGTTTGTAATCGGCCTTATCAAATGTAACGAATCAGAAAGAGTTAAACTCCTTTCAAATTGGACCCCTTCCATCGTCGGGTGCACTGTTTGGTCAACGGACCCCAGAATTGATCCAAAGTGTTGAATAAACGCACTCGGAATATCATCGTCTATAAAGCAGTTATTATTCTCATCTTTGATTGATACAATTCTGTTAAAATTCCGCTTCTCCCGAATAGAATGGAAAAAATAACGAGTATTCCCATCTCCTTCATTTAGCCATTTCACCTTCGCTTTTTGCTTAGCTACAACTTCCTGGTTTTTGAGAGCATCTTGGTATGCCAAAAGTAGGTGAGCAACATCCTCTCGTACCTCTACATTAAACGGATCCATATCACATGCTAGTTGCGCCACATCTAGCTCTATTTTTATATTACTCACTTTCTTGTCGAGATCTCCCAACAACCTTCTTAGCTTTCGTAATTGTGGCTTTAAATCCTTTAACTTCGAGAGAACTCTTTTCATGTACGTTCCCCTCTTTTCTTTGCTCCATGTATATTGTATCTTCTGCAAAAATAACGGATGACTAGCCATACAATTGTCAAATTTGAACCCCCAAACCTTTTTCCTCTTTCCTCCTTTGAACGAAATAATACCTGGGGAATGATCAGAAATACCCCTCGGTAGAAATTGAACAGAGGCATCAGAAAACCGGGAAACAAACTGAGTGTTTCCCATAATTCAGTCAAGCTTTCTCATAATACCCCCTTCACCTGTTGGTTTTTGTACCCAAGTAAACTGGGTCCCTTGATAATTAATATCAAACAACCCCGCATCTTCAATAAAATTATAGAATTCCTCCATATCGTTGTTTCTTCTCGAAGAGCCACCCAACCCATCATGCGGAAATAGAATAGTATTAAAATCACCCAATACTAGCCACGGTTTCGTATCTAAACACACCTTGAACCTCCGCAAGCCAGACCACAACTCCCTCCGATCTATACCTTTATTAAGACCATACACCAATGACATGAATATTGGTTCCGAATACACCAATGACATGTATTTCACAATTAAGATATTGGGGATTCGACTCCAGCACCATAAGTGAAACAATATTTGGATCCCACGCACAAATAATACGTGTACCATGCTGACATAAAGCTGCATTAGACACCCATTATCATCTTCCAAAGACTTTAGAACACACCTCCTTCATACTACTATTTTGACATGCGGTTTCAACAATACCACAAACATTAATACCATTGCAATGGATAAGATTACGTACCTCCTCTTGCTTCGAAAGGGTATTTAAGCCCCTTATATTCCATGTTGCTAGCTTCATCATTGATGACAGTTGGTAGTACTATCCTCCTCTTCCACCACCTCTTCCCCCAATCGATTTTCCTCCTTCTTTTCATCCTCCAATTCAAGATCAGAATCATCACTTGATAACTCCGCAAAACGGTTTTGCGTAGTAGTGGTTAAAGGAACTCCCCACTTAGCTCTTTCAAGATGTTTGAATGATTCCACAACCGATTTTAGAACAGGCAAAGAGTTATCCTTATTACCAATGCTTTCCGGTTGCACACCTTTATCCTTTTCTATTCCACTATTCCTCCCTTTTGTTGGATCATTACACTGTTGTTTACTCCCATATCTCTGTTTGTCCCATTATCTCCCAACGGAATACAATCTGTAGATTTAGATTTCTCTGTTTCAACACCTTCTTTTCCACCTGGAGTTCGTCCTGCATTCAAAGTACAAAAAACTCCTCCAATAGCAGAGGCGTGACCCTCATCATTCCCCAAACTCACATTTTTAACAATTGTATGGTCTTGAGGCTTATCTTTAACCGGGTTACCTTGTTCTTCAGTCATTACGTTCTTAATGGATCCTACACCAACCATGATTTCCTCCTCTTTATCATGCAGACCATTGTTCACAACTGACGACTCTCCCCCCCCCCTTTGTGTAGTATATGTAGGCTTTTGTTTCTATCTCCACTGTTTCCTTCGTGGCTGTTGGAACCCCTCCACATCAACATGTTGTATTACTTCTGCACAACCAGATCTGTCTCAACTTGCCACAAAAGATGATATTCAACTTATTTTGAATCAATTATCTTCAATTCAGAATACTCAAGTGACTCTGGATCAAAGAATCTCTGCTTTAGAATGTAGGTCACAGGCTGACACTTTGAAAAGAAAGCATGAGGATCGGGATTCTGATGATCATGAGGGGGAGAAAAGAAGGAAAGTATATCATTATGAAGATACTGTTATGCTAAAAGCTCAAACTTTTGAAAGATCTTTTTAAGATGTTCAGAAAGATGTTGATGCTAAAATGGTTCTGAAGCAATTGAAGATATTTTATCTTCTGAACCTGAATTTAAAGAGATTTCTTGTTCTAGACCTATTCATGAAGCTGGTGTGGTTATTTCTAAAGAAAATGTTGTTGACACAGCAACTTCTGATAAGGTAGATGAAGGATATGAAACTGAACGGTTATCTTTTAACTATGAAGATAAAGCTGGTACATATGATATATATATATATATATATCATTCTTGATTCAAATGAAGAAATGGTGCATGAGTATTTAGCCATTGAAGAAGAGATTGGAAAACCAGGTGATCTGTCAGATGTCATTATGTTTCATGATGAAGAGGAAGTAAATGAAATAAAGAATATAGTTGTATGGAGACCTCTTGTGGTTAATAGAAGAGAAGATGAAGAACTTCTGAATATTATGTGGGGGTTGGTATATCAAATGGTTATGAAGTTTGTACTTCTGAATTCACCAAGGAATCTGAAGTGTAGGCTCTTAGATGAAATATTGTCTGTATTGAGAGATTTTTATAATCAACAAAAGCAAGTATGCATATGTGACAGTTGATTTATGTCGTATGAGTGATGTTGGATTTTCTGTGACAACTGTCAATTTTGGGATTACAGGTTAGCTCTTATTAAGTTTATATTAGTGTTATTTTAGATAAATTATAAGATTAGGATTTAGTTAGATTAGATTGGCCGAAAAATTTCTAGAGTTTCCGGTAGTTGCTTAGAAAATCTGGTTCCGACCCGTAACTATCTGAAACGTCCTAAATAGTGCCAAATGCTCTAATTTATACCCGAATTATATAAAATATATAGTTTTAATGGTTCAAATATAAATTTTTTATTTTTATAGAAATTAATCACTTTCGGGCTTGCATTTTGAGGGAAAAAAATGCCAAAATTGAGAAAAATAACATTTTTATTGGTTTTGGGCTTGTGTATTATTTTTTTTTTAAATTTGGGTTGAAGTGCGGCCCATTAACATGGCTGCTCCTCCCTATTTCCCCCCATATAAATACAATTTTTTTTCCATTTCCTCCACATTTGTGCATGTTAAAAATTTGAATTCCTCTCTTCTCTCTCTCTCTCTCTAAACTCATGGGACATCTTCAAAAACTCTTCTTTCTCGTTTAAGTTCCAGCCATTTTCTTCATCAAAAACCCATCAAAGTGCAAGGTTATTGAAGATATTCAACACATTTAATCATTCAAGTAAGTAGTAACATCATCTTCGCCATTTTTGTTGTCAATTTTGAGTGAAAAACTCACTTTTTCTTGCATTTTTAGTCACATTCATCTAACCTCCAAAATTTCTGAGTTTTATGGAGAGATTATACACCAAAAACATGTAAAAATGTTCATATAGTGGTGGTAATCTATGACCCAAATATTAGAACTCAAAAAGTAGCTAAAATCTCTTTGCATGTGGGTTTGTTCTTTGAAATGAGCATTTTTGGTGCTGACAGATTACTTCCTTGTATTCATGTCGCCCAAATCTTGCTAAATAATCATCCAAATGGTATGAATATTCTTTTAAAAGTTTATTTTATGAGTTGGGTTCTAATCCAAATGGTCTCACTCAAAAACATTGAGTTTTGACCCACCCAAATGCTTAAAACAAGTTGGATATGCATCTTGAAGTTCAACAGTAGGTAAACCCTACTTTGAACAACCATAACTTTCAAAATAATCATCTAAATTACTTGATTTTTCTTCTGTAATCTATTTTAATGAGTTACCTTTCAAATTCCATTCGTTTCCCTCAAAGATATGGTGATTTGGGGTTTCAATCATTCAAAACAAAATGAGTGTGCAATCTGTCCGAAGCTGACAGATTTGTGCATGCATGTTCAAATGGCCATATCTCCTTCAAAACTAATAGAAAAAGGATGATTTTTCTTTTGAGTGTCAATTTTATAAGTTATCTTCTGTTTACAGGTGGAATCACATGAAAATATGGATGTTTGACCCTCCAATCACCTAAAATCTTTTGGGTGTGCAAACTGTGAATCCACCAGTAGGTAAACACTACTTTGTGTGATAATAACCCTTTGATTATTAGTCCATAATGCATAATTCTTCTGTAATATTCTATCATGAGTTACGATTCATATGAATCCAGTTTCGTTAAAAACTATGAAGTTTTGAGACATTAACCAATTTATTAAAGTTAAGCGTGCAATCTGTCAACTAATGACAGATGTGTGCATGCCACTTTGTGGTGCCATATCTTCCTCATATCTCCTTTAAAATGAGTGATTCGTCTCTTAAAGTTTCCTTTATGTGTTATGCTTACAATCCAACTGGAATTTCTGAAAAGTACTTGGTAGAACTCCTCAAATGATTGTTTTACTAACAGGGTGTAATCTGCCATACTTCCTGTGACATACTGTTTTGTATAAATTATTTGAACCCTTTTTATATGTCCAAAATACATGAAATTTGGTCACAATGATCATAATGCAGTATTGTATCGCATATAAAAAGATGGGAAATTTTGTCATTTCGGATGTTACATTAATTTGATTATTTTTAGGACTTATAGTTTCTGTCAGAAAGTGAAATTCTGAAATTGTTGGACTTCATGAATTTTGATCACTTGAAGGATTAAATCATTACATTTTCGGTATAATTTATATCATTAAAGAGCATATGTGCATTATGCATAACGGGAGAATAGTAGACCACGTTCGACTATAAGGACTTATAAGCACTCTCATAGTAATCGTTAGACATATAAGTGATCATTTGGGTACTTTGCATTGTTAGGAAAGCGTTAGGCCGTCAAGCAGACATCCCGTGTATCTATTTGGAAGCTTTTGCTAAAAGGTGAGTATTCATGGCCCCATTTTAAATGTTTATACGTTTTGGGGTGTAAAGCATGTTGTTTTAAAGAAAGTTGAATTGATTTATATTGTTAAATAAAAAGTATATAAATCATTAAGATGAGCTAATTGATGTTACACAAAAGGATATATTGAGTTATGTAAAGTCCCCGTGGTACACTACTATCAACTTCGTATATTTTTTAGCCGATGATATTTGTGGATAGCGCTATTTGGTTGACATACCCACCTAACTGGCAAATAGGGGTGCAGTTTATCAATTAAGAATGCTCTACACATGTGGACTTTAGGTCCACCGCTGAGGTAGTTCGTGGGGCGTAGAATGTCGTTCAGGCTTAGTATGGCTCAATATTTAAATATCATGTGTAAAGATAATATGTATATTTGCTCATAAAGGTTAAAAAGTTAAAGTTGATGCGATCATCCGATTCGCTATTTTTATACCTTGCGTATAAAATGTTTTGTGCATTTGAAAACTGTGAACTCACCAACTTTTTGTAGTTGACCCTTCTGTTTTGACATGCTTTACAGGGAAATAAAAAGTTAACCGATCAGGTTACCTTATTTTTGTGGAACACCAATCAAGACTTTATATATATATATATATATATATCTATTTTGATGTAATTTGTTTATTAAAGTTAAAGTACTCGGGTTGTAAACTTTGATGTTTTAAATATATGTATGGTTGGTGTTTATATTCCTTTTGTTGTGAAACCTAGAACTGTCGTACCTCGTGTTTCCGCTTTAGCGGGGTGCGACAGACTTGGTATCAGAGCCTTAGTTTATAGAAAACACCGGTTTTCTAACAAAAACCATACACTATAACCATTTTGTCGTTTCCTTAGATAAATTTAAAAAAAATTAAAAACCTACTACTAGTATTACTAGAATAGGCATCATTCTACCATATCATAATTAGGCAAGCTTGATCACCTATGTCTAAATATGGTATGAATAAGAAGAGACTTGGACTAGTTATACTAAAAATCAGCATAGATCGGAAAACTTCTTACTTCAAATCGAAAAATATGATTTTAAATGAGTTCACATAAGTATTACAAAATGTTTTTGACACTTATTAAATTTGTTGCTATCGCAGTTCACCATGTCTCACTCATCCACCCTTACTAAGTACTCTACTGACTGCTCAGGCTATGTGACTAGTCAACCTAGGAGAGAACTTTTGACTAATTTGTTGGTTAAACTTGGAAACTTATTTGGTGGCATGTAGCCCACTATTTAGAACTATAAGATACTTGATGTCTTTTAGGAATTATTTTTGCTGGATAATGAAGTTATTTGATTTTAATCCTTATGATGCGCGTGTTTTATATGCGTAATTTAGTTAAGTAGACTCGACACATATACTAATAGTAATATGACCCAACCTCAATATGAAGCTATGCCTAAAGACAATGCCTTCGAGGAGAAAAAAACCCCGAGATCGCGCGACTTGTGCTTGAGCAACTCATCGCGGCACTTCCGAACATCGTTAGTCAAGTGGCAGCGAGTCTAAATGCTAACTCGGGAAACAACTGAGGATCTGGAGCAATTGGAGATAGGGAATGCACATACAAAGCTTTTAGGACCTGCAACCCGAAGAAATTCCATGGAACAGAAGGAGCTTTCGGATTACTGACATGGATTGAGAATTTGGAGTCCGTTATCCAAATCAGCAAGTGCACTGAAGGAAATAAAGTGCAGTTTGCCGCCTGTCTGCTACAAGGACGAGCATTGACCTGGTGGACCACCCAAGTGCAAACCCGATGCCGAGAAGTAGCCAACAGTCTTACTTGGGAGGAATTCAAAAAGATGCTCAAAGAGGAATACTGCCGAGAAGCGAAATCCAGAAGTTGGAAGCGGAGCTATGAAATCATGAAATGAAGGGAAATGACAAAGACTCTAACACTGCGCGTTTCCATGAACTGGTAAAGATGGAACCACATTTGGTAACGCCTGATGAAAATCGAGTTGACAGGTACGTCTAGGGTTTATCTCCTGAAATACGCACGGACGTTACTTCGGCAAACCCAAAAACCCATCAAGATGCGGTGAATTTGGCAACCAGGCTCACCAACAATGCTAATCGTTCGAGGATATTTGCAAGAGACAAAGCTCAAGGTAAGAGAAAGATGGAGGAACTTTAGCATAGACATAATCCCAATCAAGCTAAGAAGCTTTGATATAATTGTGGGTATGGATTGGTTGTCTAAAAACCAAGCTGAAATTTGCTACTCCGAAAAGATCATCCGAGTTCCACTACCTGAAGGAGAAGTTCTCGAAGTACATGGAGAGAAACCCAGAAGGAATGTTAAAATGGTGACGTGCATGAAGATGCAAGAACTGTCAGAACAATTTCAAGTACTACTCGATAAAGGGTTCATTAGGCTTAGCTATTCACCCTGGAGAGCTCCACTTTTATATGTTAAAAAGAAGGATGGATCTTTCCGAATATGTATTGATTACAGAGAACTCAACAAGTTGACAATTAAGAACCGATACCCCCTTCCTCGAATTGATAACTTATTTGATCAACTTCAAGGGGCAACGTATTTCTCAAAGATCGATCTTCGATCAGGATATCCTCAAATGAGAGTTCGTGAAGAAGACATTCCTAAGACATCGTTTAGAACTCGTTATGGTCATTACGAGTTCCTAGTTATGCCTTTCGGGTTAACAAACGCACCGGCGATCTTCATGGATTTGATGAATAGAGTATGTCGACCATACCAAGACAAGTTTGTGATCGTGTTTATAGATGATATACTCATTTATTCTCGTGATAAGAAAGAACATGAACAACATCTGAAGTTGATACTAGAATTGCTCAAGGATGAAAAGTTGTACGCCAAGTTCTCCAAATGTGAATTCAAGATTCGAGAAGTACATTTTCTTGGTCATGTAGTAGATGACAAGGGATATCATGTTGATCCAGCTAAAATCGACGCCATTGAGAAATGGGAAGCCCCGAAGACACCAACTGAGATCCGACAATTTCTTGGATTGGCAGGCTATTATCGGCGATTTATCGAAAATTTCTCCAAGATCGCACAACCACTAACGACTCTAACCCAAAAAAAAAAAGATAAGAAGTTTATTTGGGGAGAGAAACAAGAGGAAGCATTCCAGACTCTCAAACACAAATTATGCAACGCACCGATTTTGGCTTTACTAGAAAGGGTGGATAACATTGTAGTCTACTGTGATGCTTCACATCAAGGATTGGGATGCGTGTTAATGCAAAAAGACAAGGTTATCGCATACGCATCAAGACAACTAAAGATTCACGAGAAGAATTACACCACCCATGACTTGGAGTTAGGAGCGGTAGTGTTCGCACTTAAAATCTGGAGACAATATCTTTACGACACTAAATGCACCATTTTCACCGATCACAAAAGCCTTCAACACATCCTTGATCAAAAGATGCTGAACACAAGACAGGGAAGATGGGTTGAGCTACTTAGCGATTATGGTTGCGAAATAAGGTAACATCCAGGGAAGGCTAATGTCGTAGCAGATGCATTAAGTAGCAAAGAAAGAGTAAAACCGACGAGAGCACGAGCTATGGGAATGATGGTTCAAACGAGTCTAAAGACCCAAATTATTGAAGCACAAAAAGAAGCGTTGAAAGAAAAACAAAATTGAAGCCTGAGACCTTGCACCACTTAGAGAAAGAATTCGAGATACAATCAGATGGAGTACATTACTTCAAGAATAAAGCTTGGGTACCAAAGTCGACCATCTGCAAATGACGATTTTGAACAAAGCTCATCAGTCCAGGTATTCGATTCATCCAGGAGCCGATAAGATGTACAAAGAGCTGAAGGAATATGTTTGGTGGCCAGGAATGAAGAAGGACGTAGCCTTGCATGTAAGTAAATGTCTGACCTGCGCGAGAGTCAAGGCGCAACATCAAAAGCCATCCGGTCTTCTGCAACAACCGGAAATCCCAGAATGGAAGTGGGAGCAGATCTCAATGGAATTTGTGACCATGTTGCCCAGAGTTAAGAAGGGTCACAATTCGATTTGGGTTATTGTGGATCGACTCACGAAATTTGCATACTTCCTGCCTATGCAGACTTTAAAATGGAAAGACAAGTGCAACTATACATCAATGAGATCGTTATGCGTCATGGAGTACCCATTTCTATCATCTCAGACAGAGACAACCGCTTTACCTCACGGTTTTGGCAGGCAGTACAAAAAGCGTTGGAGACAAGGTCGGATTTGAGCACATCTTATCATCCTCAAACGCACGGGCCAACGGAGAGGACTATCCAAACCTTAGAAGATATGTTGCGTGCCTGTGTGATAGAATTTGGAGGTAACTGGGATGATCATTTACCGTTAATTGAATTCTCCTGCAACAACAGCTATCATACCAGTATTAGATGCGCGCCATACGAAGCACTTTATGGACGCAAATGTAGATCTCCACTTAGTTGGTTCGTAGTTGATGATAGACAACTTACAAGGCCAGACATTGTACAAGAAACCGCAGACAAGATCAAGACAATTCAAGAAAGACTGAAAGCAGCACGGGATCGCCAGAAAAGTTATGCTGATAATCGCAGGAAACTGTTAGAATTCCAGGTAGACAAAAAAGTGCTACTAAAAGTGTCACCGTGGAAAGGAATGATATGTTTTGAAAAGAAGGGAAAGCTGAGTCCTAGATATATTGGACCATTTGAGATAGTGGAAAGAATCAAAGCAGTCGCTAACAAACTCAGGCTGCCACAAGAAATCTCAAGAAATGTCTATCTGACGAATCGTTAGTATTACCATTGGAAGGGTTCAAGTCAATGAACAAATGGGCGTTATGGAGGAACCAGTTGAAGTTCTTGACCGAGAGATCAAACGATTAAGGCATAATAAGATTCCGATTATAAAAGTTCGTTGGAACTCAAAGTATGAACCGGAATTTACCAGGGAGCGAGAGGATTTCATGAAAGGCATATATCCTCACTTGTTTGCAAACGAATCCATTGGAAGTAGCAGTCATTAAATTTCGGGGCGAAATTCCTCTAACAGGGGGAGACTGTGACAACTGTCAAATTTGGTCTTCCAGGTTAGCTCTTATTAAGTTTATATTAGTGTTATTTTAGATAAATTATAAGATTGGGAGTTAGTTGGATTAGATTGGCCCAAAATTTTCTAGAGTTTCCGGTAGTTGCTTAGAAAGTCCGGTTTCGACCCGTAAGTATCTGAAACGTCCTAAATAGTGCCAAATGCTCTAATTTATACCCGAATTATATAAAATATATAGTTTTAATGTTTTAAATATAAAATTTTTATTTTTATAGAATTTAATCACTTTTGGGCCTGCATTTCGAGGAAAAAAAGTGCCAAAATTGAGAAAACTAACCTTTTTATTGGTTTTGGGCTTGAGTATTAATTTTTTTTAAATTTGGGCTGGAGTGGGGCCCATTAACATGCCCCACCCCCACCCCCCCCCCCTCTATTTTCCCCCATATAAATACATTTTTTTTTCCATTTCCTCCTCATTTGTGCATGTTAAAAATTTGAATTCCTCTCTTCTCTCTCTCTATCTAAAACTCAAGGGACATCTTCAAAAACTCTTCTTTCTCCTTTAAGTTCCAGCCATTTTCTTCATCAAAATCCCATCAAAGTGCAAGGTTATTGAAGATATTCAACACATTTCATCATCCAAGTAAGTAGTAACATCATCTTCACCATTTCTTAGTTTTATGGAGAGATTATACACCAAAAACATGTAAAAATGTTCATATAGTGGTGGTAATCTATGACCCAAACATTAGAACTCAAGAAAGTAGGTAAAATCTCTTTGCATGTGGGTTTGTTCATTGAAATGAGCATTTTTGGTGCTGACAGATTATTTCCTTGTATTCAAGTCGCCCAAATCTTGCGAAATAATCATCCAAATGGTATGAATCTTCTTCTAAAAGTTTATTTTATGAGTTGGGGTTCTAATCCAAATGGTCTCACTCAAAAACATTGAGTTTTGACCCCCCAAATGCTCAAAACAAGTTGGCTATGAATCTGGAAGTTCAACAGTAGGTAAACCCTACTTTGAAGAACTATAACTCTCAAAATAATGATCCAAATTACTTGATTTTTCTTCTGGAATTTGTTTTAATGAGTTACCTTTCAAATGTCACTGCTTTCACTCAAAGATATTGTGATTTTGGGTTTCAATTATTCAAAACAAAATGAGTTTGCAATCTGTCCAAAGCTGACAGATTTGTGCATGCTTGTTCAAATGAACATATCTTCTTCAAAACTCAATGAAAAAGGGATGATTTTTCTTCTAGGTGTCAATTTTATGAGTTATCTTCTGTTTACAAGTGGAATCACATGAAAATAAGGAGTTTTGACCATCCAAACACCTAAAATGTTTTGGGTGTGCAAACTGTGAATCCACCAATAGGTAAAATTTACTTTGTGTGATAATATCCCTTTGATTATTAGTCCATAACGCATAATTCTTCTTCTTGAAATTGTTTCATGAGTTAGGATTCATATGAATCCAGTTTCATTCAAAAATATAAAGTTTTTAGCCATTAACCAATTTATTAAAGTTAAGTGTGCAATCATGCAACTTTGTGGTGCCATATCTTCCTCATATCTCATTCAAAATAAGTGATTGTTCTCTTAAAAGTTTCCTTTAATCCAACTGGAAGTTCTGAAAAATACTTGGTAGAACTCCTCAAATGATTGTTTTACTAACAGATTGTAGTCTGCCATATTTGTTGTGACACACTGTTTTGTGTAAATTATTTGAACCCTTTTTATATGTCCAAAATGCATGAAATTTGGTCACAATGACCATAATTCAGTATTGTATCACATATAAAAAGATGGGAAATATTGTCATTTCGGATGTTACATTAATTTTATTATTTTTAGGACTTATAGTTTTTGTCACAAAGTGTAATTCTGAAATTGTTTGACTTCATGAATTTTGATCAATTGAAGGATTATATCATTACATTTTCGGTATAATTTATATCATTAAAGAGCATATGTGCATTATGTACAACGGGACAATAGTATACCAAGTTGGACATATAAGCACTCTCATAGTAATCGTTAGACATATAAGTGATCATTTGGGTACTTTGCTTTTATAGGAAAGCGTTAGGCCATCAAGCGGACATCTCGTGTATCTATTTGGAAGCTTTTGCTAAAAGGTGAGTATTCACGGCCCTCTTTTTAAATGTTTATACATTTTGGGGTGTAAAGCATGTTGTTTTAAAAAAAGTTGAATTGATTTATATTGTTAAACGAAAAGTATATAAATCATTAAGATGAGCAAATTGATGTTACACAAAATGATATATTGAGTTATGTAAAGTCCCCGTGGTACACTACTATTAACTCCGTATATTTTTGAGCCGATGATATTTGTGGATAGCGCTATTTGGTTGACATGCCCACCTAACTGGCAAGTAGGGGTGCACTTTATCAATTAAGAATGCTCTACACATGTGGACTTTAGGACCACCGTTGAGGTAGTTCGTGGGGCGTAGAATGTCGTTAAGACTTAGTAGTGGCTCAATATTTAAATATCATGTGTAAAGATAATTTGTATATTTGCTCATAAAGGTTAAAAAGTTAAAGTTGATGCGATCATCCGATTCACTATTTTTATACTTTGCATATAAAATGTTTTGTACATTTGAAAACCTGTGAACTCACCAACTCTTTGTAGTTGACCCTTCTGTTTTGACATCCTTTACAGGGAAATAAGAAGTTAACCGATCAGGCTTAGCTTATTTTTTTGGAACATCAATCAAGACTTTATATATATTTATTTTGATGTAATTTTTTTTATTAAAGTTAAAGTAGTCGGCTTGTAAACTTTTAAAATTTAAACTTTGACGTTTTAAATGTATGTATGGTTGGTGTTGATATTTCTTTTGTTGTGAAACCTAGAACTGTCGTACCTCGTGTTTCCGCTTTAGCGGGGTGTGACATTTTCTGAAGACGTGATAATGGCCTATGTTGGTGAGATTTAGGTCATGTACAAAGAAAGCATTCAAATTCCCAGATTCTACTTACCACTTCTTGAAGAACCCATTATTGATCAATCTTCACAAAAGACACAATTTTTGATGAACTTGAACATGTTATCAATGTCTTTCCTGAAAACACATATATTTTCTTATATAAGAAGAGTTTGAAGTTTGCAACTCTTGGAAGCTTTATAAGCGATCAATGGGATGAAGAGTTTGCTTCTGAAGTTCAATCTTTTGAGCAAAGACATGGTATTCAAGACATACATAATCCTGTGCCAATCAAACATTTCAGAAGTATTAAAAGATCAACTGAAGAAGATTAAAGTATTGTCAGAATTGGTGTTGAAAGAGGAGATGGAACTTTAATAGCGTTCACTCAATTTGATTTCTACAATCTAAGGCTACAAGATAAACTTTCTCTTCTAAATTTCTTCATGAAAAGAGAGGATTCAGAAATGGTGCAAGAGTTAAGAAGAATAATTGGTGTTCATCTCAGAAATTTTGTGAAGCATGATTTCCAACTTGCATTGGAACATGATTTGAAGAAAGTAAACTTATTGGAACCAGCTACGAGTCTTGAAGGGATTTCTATTGTTTTCACAAAACCAGAACTTGGTTTTCATTATGAAGCAGAAGGGTTAAGCAAAAGAACCTTTATTGTATCTGACATTCCAAAGTACTCTTCTGCAACTCTTAAATGGTTTTGTGAATGTATGACTTGGATTGGTAGTCCTAAACAATTGAAGGATGAAATTATGTATCTGATCAAAGAGAGAATAGATTTCAGAGAACTGGTGAGAAGGAGTACATCTGTTGGGCATCAACAGATAAATACTAGAAGAGATGCAAATTATTTGTAAAGTAAAGTTTATGACTTTCATATTCCTGCCAAAGA
The DNA here is from genome assembly GCA_036898165.1 of Silybum marianum. Classification (NCBI taxonomy): domain Eukaryota; kingdom Viridiplantae; phylum Streptophyta; class Magnoliopsida; order Asterales; family Asteraceae; genus Silybum; species Silybum marianum. The sequence continues at coordinate 31,101,919 of CM072533.1, read as the reverse complement.
ACAAGTGGTTGAATTTAAAGTTTTGGAAGTAAATCAAGCTTCAGAAGTTCCTGGTTTTGAACATATTGGTACAAGTTTTGAGAAAGATAAAGGCAAAAATGTGCAAGTTGTTGAGGAACAAGTGTCAGTTACTCAAATTTCGGAAGATGAACAGTTGCAACTAAATAGGATTGCAGAACATGCTCTTACTTTATTCCTTGAACATGTTCATCCTGAAATATTCATGGAACATGAGCAAAGATTCAACTACATTGATTGTTGGTTGGATAAATCTTTTGGATGGAAACAGTGGTATACTAAAATAGTCCAGAAGTTGAGGTTACCAATTTCTGAAGCAAGAAAAGAAAGTCCCATAGTGAAAGTGATAAATGCTGACAGAAGACAACTAAATTACAAATACTCTTACTTCACAGTGGAAAGAGAAAAGTATTCCATGTCAAAAAAGGAGGAATTTACACAGAATTCATTAGGGTAGCTAAAAATGATTTTCAAGTAGCCTTTGTACTTGGTAAAGAAAAGGTGAATCTGAGTAAACCAAATTTTGAACTTCAAGGAATTAGCTCAATTAACAAGGGTACTTTGATAGTACATCCTCTTGGTTTTGTGTGCAAGTTCAACTCAAAAAAATTGTTTGTCAGATATTAAGAAATTCACAAATGCTGCAATGGCACATTATTGCAATAAGTGAAAGACTTGTTAAGAGACAGAAGCGCAAACCAAAGAATATGACTGATGGTGAATGGAATGATTATAAGAAGTTGGCTAAAGACATGCACAAAAGGATAGGGTTGTTGCTTGAGTATAGAAAACTAATTATGGGTGAACTTAGAGAACTTTTGACCTATTGGGGATATAATTTGAATTTTTAAAGCTAAGGGGGAGATTGATAGAGATCATGAAATAGCTTCAAAGAAGACTGGGTACTGAAGCTTCGTAGTTCGGATCTTCTGAACTAGTTCTGAAGAGACAAAGGAAGAAAGCTTAGAAGTCCAAAGTCAGAAGTCAAGTAAAGAAGTCAAGGAAAGCCTAAGGCATAACTTCTGAAGTGTCTAATTTAGAAATTCTGAAGATCTGAAGATGTTCTGAAGAACTTCTGAAGACAGTTCTAAAGAAGTTCAGAAGTGGTTCTGAGCTTTATGATGTACACTTGTAGTGATTCTATTGGTCTGTCATGTAACTATCTGTTAGTATAAAATCCTTACTTGTACATAAATAGAAGGGTAGTTAGTTCATTAGAACTAACGTTCTTAGCTCTTTTGCACTGTAAAGATACATCTGTGTAACCTTGTCAATATCAATACTACATCCGACTTCTTTGCTACATTTCTTGTTATATACTTTACCTTCTTTCTATATTTTGATACTTGGGATCTATCATTAGCTTTTACACAAACCTCACACTTAGTCATTTTATTAAGGGAACATTTAGGTATCATGTCAAGTTTGATCATCCGTTCTAATGATCTAAAATTAACATGTCCAATCTTGAATGCAAAGAAAAGAAGGATCAACCATGTACACGGAAGGAACAGTGCTCGGGTCTGCCTTATTATTATTATTTACAATGGCGGCTGCGGTATTTATAGAGTTTTGTACAAGGCTTATCTTGAAGAGTCCCTCATTGAGGTAACCCTTCCCAACATACACACCACCCTTGGTGGTGACTATTTTGTCCGACTCTATTACAACTTTGAACCATTTCTTACTAAGAATAGGGCCAGAAATTAGGTTCTTAGTCATAGACGATACATGTACTACATTGGTTAAATCCTTTCCGGAAGTAAGTTTTAGAGTGCTCTTCCCCTATCCTGCCACCCTTGACGCGGTTGCATTCCAAATGAACATTGGTCCCGCTTCATTCACCTGTTGATAAGTATCAAACAAGCTTCTTGAATTGCATATGTGTTGGGTCGCCCGGGCGTCGTACCACCAATCCACACTATTTGTCACCAAGTGTGTTTCGATCACCCCGACGAACTCATTTGGGGAATGGGTGAGGTTGGCTTGGTTATTAGATGGACCAACCCTATACCACCACTTCCCCCGGCACCACCATGGTCCCTTTTGTGTCGGCAATCTTTGGCTCGGTGACCCGGCAATCTTTTGTGTCTTCTTTTGTGGGGCCAAGGGACCCTTTCCGGTATTGAAAGGCCTCTTTGTTGTACACCCTTTCCCTTGAATTTTAGGAATCGTTGCTCCAAAGGTGTGCCTTCAATCATGATGGCATGTGGTTCAACGGTATTTTGTATCGGCTTTCTCATTGAGTCGATTGTCCTCCTGCACACAAATCTTGAGGAGCAATTGTTCAAATGTGAACCCTCCGTCAAATGCTTCAAGTATAACTTGAAGTTCTTCCATGATGGAGGAAGCTTTTCAATGATCGACCCTACAACAAAGTTAGTATTTTAGCCCATACCTTCAACTTCGAGTTTGTGGACCAATATTTGCAATTCTTCGACTTGTTTCACCACCGATTTTGTGTCGATCATCCGGAAGTGCATAAATTTTCCCCCTGTGAATCCTTTGGAACATGCCACTTCAGTTTGTATTTGGCGTCCAAAGATTCCCAAACCTCTCTTATCGTGTGGAAAGTAGAGTAGATGTCTTAGAGGGAATCGTCGAGTGCATTGAGTATATAATTTCTGAAATTATACTCATTTGACCTCCATGTCTCGAAGACTTTTTGTTGAGTGGCCACTTGGATCTGCATAGGAGCAGACGCATCCGCCGCAACCAGAGGATTTGGTGATTGCTCATCTTCGCTGAGAACGTTGGCGACATGAAGTGTTGTCAAATAGAACAACATCTTTTGTTGCCAACGTCGGAAGTCCGAACCCTTGAATTTCTTGGGTTTCTCCACATGAGTTTTCACTAATTGTAATTGTTCCATCACTCTACAACAAATATTTTGTCTTAGATTGTTAGGAGTAAGCAATCACATAGAACAAATTGTGTATAAAATTACAAAGAATGGAGTAGAACTTAAGAGTTTCTTATATATTATCCATATATTTACATATTAAACAACAACAATCTAAACATGTAATCTTAAACCTTACTTGACTGGTAGATTCAGGTTTGATATAAGAATTCGATTGAGGCCGGCACGTACGCAGTGTCCTAAGACAGAAATTGCTCCGGTATCGGTCTGTATTGAGGATACAACAATATTATTCAAGTAGTCTTGAATCTAGTGAATCAAACCCATGTTTGGTAATGAATATTGATGTAGAGGATAAAGAGAATCAAAGGGAATAGATTTATGTGTGTAAAAATCGACAGCAGTGAGATATATATAGGTTTTCCAAGTCAGACGCAACGTAACTGCAGAAAAACTGTCGAAACAGTAAGTGACGCGGGTAACCGTGGGAAGTCACGTGAAGTCAAACAGTGAGTGAGGTGGGTATTCCCGCGGGTTGCCCGCGTGGAAAGTCCCGTCACCTTCTGTTTCGGAATCCAGTCTATGAAGCGGGTATAGCCGCAGTTAGGTTTCAAAAATAATAGTTCTTGAAAGCATTTGCAAACGAAGCCTGGAGGTTGAATTACTAAGGTACTCTTCTTCAGATTCTGAATATCTGGTAAGTTCAGAAATGGTTTGCTCAAGTGTACTTGTTTCTTGTTCAGAACATAAGCAACCTAAAAATCAGTCTTTGCCGCCCATATAAATTCTCTGTACAAGCCATCTCTGAGAATTGGATATGATTTTCTAAACTTGATGATTGAATCATGAAAAGGATAAAGGCTTCTGTAAACTCTGAGTAGATCTCTGAGATACACATTCTGGAAATCAGCTTCAGAGAAGGTAGAAATCTCACAATTTTGTCTTTCAACAGTAAAGAATGCATACTTGTAATTTTGTCTTGTCTTCAAGTCAGCATTAATTACTTTGACCACTGGACTTTCCTTTCTTGCTTCATTAATTGGAATCCTTATCTTTCTAATGATATCTGAGTACCATTGTTACCAACCAAAAGATTTTTGAATCCAACAATCAATATAGTTGAACTTTTGTTCATATTCCATGAACATTTCTGGATGAAAATATTCAAGAAACATGGTGAAAGCACTTTCTTCTATTCTTTGTACTTGCAGTTGTTCCTCTTCAGATATTTGCTTTACAGGAACCAACTTTTCAGATATAGCTTCAGAAATGACTTCTTTTCCTTTCTCTTTTTCCTTTTGACTTGGTTCAGAACTTTAAGTATTCAGAGAAAACTTTAGAATTTCCTCCAAGTCTTGTTTCTTTGAATGAATCTGGAAATCATAAGTATCACTAAGTAGATAATCAACTCCTCTGATCTTGTTTTCTCTTTTGTGACCAGCTAGATAACTCTTCCTTACATTTTCTCTTAAATGAATTCTTTCTTTGCTCAGATATATGATTTCTACTTTAATATCTGAATCTTCAACATAATCCTTTGTATAACTACGAAACCAATTCAGAGTTGAGTTAGAATATTTTGGAATATCTGAAGCCAAAAAGGTTTTATTTCCATCCACTGTATATCTGAACCCAATATCTGGACTAGTGAACACTCTAGTTATTGCTGAATTTTCAAGGTTTACAGATTCCAACAGATTCACTTTAGATAAACCAAATTCCAGAGCTAATTGAAAGTCATGCTTGATGATGTTCCTTATGTAGATTCCCAGAATTCTTCTGACTTCAAAAACAAGTTCAACTTCACTTCTAGCAACACAGAACTGATGAACTGTCAATTTATCTTGAAATCTTAGTTTGTACAGATCATACTAAGTAAACTCACATAAAGATCTATTTCTTCTTTCTGCTCCAAATCTGTATATTAATAAATCATCTTCAACATTCTTTGAGAGACATCTAATCTTCTTTATAAGAGTGGAATCATTCAGATTCTGAATACCATGCTTCCGAACAAAGTTTCTAACTTGAGAAATTTGATCTTCAGAGCACACATCATTTACAAAATCTTCCAGAGTTGCAAACCTCAGACTATTTTTATACATATGGTACTAAATTACTTCAGGAAACTCTAAGCTGATTTCTCCAAAAAGAAACATATCTTCTTTTTCATAGACTTGATCTATAATAGGTTCTTCAAGAAGAGGAATATCAATTTTGGGAATAGTGATGCAGGATCTGACTCTTACTTCAAATTTTCCAGAGTAGACCATTAAGATTTCATCTACAATTTCAGTTCCTCCCATATGACTTAGATCAAATTCTAGTTCAACACTTTCATCTGGTTGATCAAAAAAATCTCTTAAGACTGAAAATCTGTTGTCCAAAAGTCTACACTCCAGACTTCTTGGATTGTTTAGAAAGACATGCACCCAGCAAAATTCACTTAGTATATTCCATAACTCTTCAGAAGCTCTTCTGTATTCGTCACTCAGAAGTTGTTGGGGCTTCCAAATTACCAAATATTTTATCTCATTAGCTTCAGAACTATCTCCCATATTAGCTCCAGACATGTCTTCTTCAAATATAATAACATCAGAAAGGTCACTAGGCTCACCAATGACATCTTCAAATGCAAGGTATTCCCTTAGCATCTCTTCATTTGAATCAGGAATAATATATGTATTGTCTGAGCTTAAGTTACCTTCATAATCAAAGGATAACTTCTCTGTTTCATACCCTTCTTCTACTATATCTTCAGAAGAATGAACATTTGCCTCTTGCCCATCATGCTCTGCAGATAAGATATCTTCTATTGCTTCAGAAACTCTATTAGATGCTTCACCAACATTCTGAGAATCTTCAGAAGTTTTCTCATAACTCTGTTCTTGAACATTTTCAACATTCTCTGTTTCAGATACTCTCTGTCTTTTCTCCCCTCTTGATTATCAGGATCCTGATCATCAAGACTCCTTTTAGACGTATCTGCTTGAGGCCTGCACTCTAGAACAGATAATCTTGTGCTTAAATCTGTCTGAGAACTCTGAATAGAAGAAAGCTGATTCAAAATCTGAGTAATGTCATCCTTTGTTGAAAAAGCCGAAGAATCTGGTTGAGCAGATGAAGAAGAAGTCTGAAAAGCTTTCAAAGAAGACACAGATGAAGCAACTTCAGAAAAGGCATTCAGAAGTGCTTGTTTGAAATTATTCAGATCATTAGAAGATTGAAGCTGATAATCATTCAACCTATTCACCATATTCACCCCTTGTTGATCCAACCTATCCTCCATCACCTTTTTAGTTGTATCCGTCAATTCCTTGATGTGCATCTGAATCTTTGCAAATTCAGAAGTACAAAAATCTTTGAATTTTGTGAATTCAGAAGATGTGGGTAAGGTTCCAAGACCAACAGATGGCGTTGTTTTCAGTCCTTAAGAAGAAGGCTGGCCTGTATGTGCCACAGAGGCATCATGAACCACATGTGATTCTGTGAATGGGGCTTTTGTGATGTTCACCCCACCAGGTCTTCCAACTAATCCTTGATATCCAGAAATAGGAATATCTATAGTTGTTGATGCAATGTGACAAATACCTTGCTTAGTGACATCTGTAAGATGTGTGCTAGTGTGAATGGATTCCACATTAAGTGATTCAGTAGGCTCAATGTTGAGTGGACGCTCAGACTCAATGTGCTCAAAATTGTGAAGGGGGACATATATCCTTCATTTTCAACAAAAGGAACGTCAAATTGGGGTCCTAATGGATTATAAGTTGCTTGCCCTATTTGTGTTGATGAAACACCCTTCTGTTGAGAGATGGGTGAGTGGCTGGGGGGGGTTAACCAAAGTTGCCATGGGCTCACTGGCCTTTTCAATATTATCCACCAAAAAATGTGGAATAATAGATGATGTGGGTGCCCGGCTAGTAACTGGTGGTTCACAGGTTTGTTTTTCTTTTACCTGTGTTCTCCCCTCTTCAGTTCTTTTTCTCACCCGTGTACCCAATCTCTCATTTTCATTTTACCTCTTCACTCCTTGAGGATGTTCTCCCCCTTGAACAGCCTCCCCTTGCTTCTTAACAATTCTAGACACCCTTGCTTGCTCACCACTCCGGTTGGAATCAGGGGAAGGGACCACTGGTCTAGGTAGTCCCATTGATTCTAACTACTCACTCACAATCCTATTCTGTGGACTTACTAGATCAAGTAAGCGAGAAGGAAGTGGAGCAGCATTAGGAAAATTAAGCTTTGCATTTGGTGGTCTTAAACTGTCCATAGTAAAGATAGAAACATGTACCTCATGAGACAGAATAGGGATTGCTGGTACTGCTTTCATTGCTCCTTTGATGAGTGTTTGAAAGAATCTTTGGAATGGTATATAGTCGTAGGTGGACTTCTTCAAAACAGCAGATTTGAGTTCTTAAAAAATGAGAGAAGCATAATTATAATGTTTGTTAAATGCAACCTTTATAATGTTTTCCCAGATAGACAAGTGTTTAAAATAGAGAATAGACAGTACCAGATTGGAGGTAAACACTTTCTTCTAAAGGAACTTAAAGCATTTAGATTTTTAGAGTATCCCAAACTCATGAAATCTGAAATCATCTCAGTTGAAGATGGTATTGGATCATAACAAGTTTTCCCAAGAACCTCATCTAGTTTTGACAGGTAGTGAAAACTCCTAATATCATCCACAGAGATGCATACCTTGGAAGAATGTACATAGGACACGATTTCATCCTCAGATTCATCAACCTCAGCATCGTACCACCACTGTTGAAGATAAGAAGTAGGAACAGAGAATTTCCTTGAAAGAAGAGTACGTAATGGATGATTCTTCAGAATTTCGATCAAAATCATTTGATCATCAACAAAGTCTGTCGATTTGAAGTTCAAAGCATAGTTATTTTTCTTGATTTCAAGCAGTTTCTCAGCAGGGACATAGAGTTTTGACAAATCACTACTTTCAGCACGAGTCTGAGATTCACTATCACCAGCATTTGATTCAGAAACAACCTCAATAGGTTCAACTTGTGTTTCCCCAATTTTATCAGTTCGCAGGTTAGGGTTAGGGTTAGGGTTAGGGTTAGGGTTTGAATGTCCGGCTTGATTAATAGCAGTTGTGGCTGTGTCTTGGACCATTTGATCATCATTCAGTGGGATTTCCATTGTTCCAACCACCAAATTTTGAGGCACGAGCTTGAATGAACCATCACTTGATGATCCATTGCTGTCATTGAAGCTCGAGGAAGCAGAAACCATGGCATTTGAAGTAGACATTATATTTGAAGAACATGGATTCGAAATGGAATGAAGATCAATGAAAACAGATAGATTCCTCAGAGTAGAATCACTAAAAAATGAAGTCGATGAAGAATTCATTGATTTATAAGACTGGATAAGCTCTGATGAACACGTGGCCAAAAATTAAATGTGATTAGACCATTAATCACCATTTATTTGGATAAACGAACCGTTTAATCGACGTGTTTAAAAGAATGTCCAATGAAATTAAAACACGTGGCACACGCTTAAGTGATACTTAAGAAAAACAACGGGAAGTGAAGTTCGGAGAACAAATTCAAAAACTTCAAAAATTGTTCAGAACTTCTGAGAAGAAGTTCAGAAGTCTGAAAGAAAGAATTCAGAAGAACTGCAAAACTTTTAAGTTTAGTTCAGAACTAAACTTGTATCACTTTAGAAGACCAAAAATTATTTAAAAATACAAACTTCAGAAAAAGCAATTCATAATTTTGAATTTAATATCACTCTCCCTTGAATCATTAGCAACTATGATTCTCCCCCTTAAACAGTGCAATTTTATCAAAGAAACAAGAAAATATTAGAGAAATGAAAAAAAATAGTAATAAACAATCAACCTAGATAAAAAAGGATTATACTTCTGAGTTTGAAAAGAAGCAAAGATCTGAATATAGAACTTCAGAAAATATCTGAAGGGCAAACGATTCAGAATTTGAGATAAGAACCTCAGAATATAACTTCTAAAGTTTAGTTGATGTTTAATACTTACATAGACATATTCATCATGCCCAATTTACTTACCAAGAAGTTAAATCGTTTTTCATCAAGTGCTTTGGTAAATAAATCAGTTAATTGATAATCTGTCTGAACAAAAAACATTTCAATATTACCTTTTTCAACATGATCTTTGATAAAATGATATCTTACATCAATGTGTTTTGTCTTGGAATGTTGAACAGGATTGGCAGTGATAGCTATGGCACTCTTTAAATCACAATATAAGGGAATCTTTTTGAAAGTGTAACCATAGTCTTTGAGTTGAATTTGCATCCAGATCACTTGTGAGCAACATATTGTAGCTGCTACATACTCAGCTTCTGCTGTAGAGGTAGAAACACAATTTTGTTTCTTTGAAGACCAGCTTACCAGTCTATCACCCAGAAACTGACATGATCCAGAAGTGCTTTTCCTGTCTAATTTGCATCCACCATGATCTGCATCTGTAAATGTTGTTAGTTCAAAACTAAAATCCTTAGGATACCAAAGCCCTAATGAAGGAGAACCTTTTAGATATCTAAGGATTCTTTTTGCAGCTACAAGGTGTGATTCCTTAGGATTTGCTTGATATCTGGCACAAATACATGTAGCAAACATTATATCTGGTCTACTAGCAGTTAAGTAAAGCAAAGATCCAATTATGCCTCTGTACTTTTTCTGATCAATAGATTTTCCATTCAGATCAGGTTCTAACTTAGTTGTAGTGGCCATTGGAGCTTGAATACTTGAACAATCAGTCATGTCAAACTTCTAAAGTAAGTCTGAGACATACTTGGATTGATTAATGAATATACCAGTGAGAAGTTGTTTAACTTGAAGACCAAGAAAAAATGTCAATTCTCCCATCATACTCATTTCAAATTCAATTTGCATGATTTTCTCAAAATTTCTACAAAATTTTGGATTTGTAGAGGCAAATATAATATCATCTACATATATTTGTATCAAGATCATACCGTCACCTTCCTTTTTCAGAAATAAATTCGTATCAACAGTACCTCTTTTGAATTCAGAATTCGGAAGAAAAGTTGTAAGAGTATCATACCATGCTCTGTCCAAAATGTAGACATGATCTGGAAACTCTTTGTTTACAAAGCCTTCTGGTTGTTCAACATACACTTCTTCATGTAAAATACCATTCAGAAATGCACACTGCACATCCATTTGAAAAACCTTCATGTTTATGTGAGCAGCATATGCAAGAAATATTCTAATGGCTTCTAATCTAGCAACAGGAGCAAAGGTTTCATCATAATCAATCCCTTCTTGTTGACAATACCCCTTAGCTGCAAGCCTTGCCTTGTTTCTTACAACAATACCATTTTCATCCTTTTTATTTTTAAAGACCCATTTTGTGCCAATGATAGATTTACCTGTTGGTTTTGGTATCAATCTCCAGACCTTGTTTCTTTCAAATTAATTTAACTCATCCTGCATGGCTAAAATCCAGTCTGAATCTTGAAGTGCTTCATATGGGTTTTTGGGTTCCATGCTACTTAAGAAATTTACATACAGACACTCATTTGCTGTTGCAGATCTTGTTTGAACACCTTTTGATGCATCTCCAATAATTTGATGCACTGGATGACTTGATGTCCATTTGTTCACATTTGGCAATGGTTGAACAGATGAAACATTGTTCAGAGAATCATAATCATCAACAATTGCTTGAGTTTCAGTATCATGATTGATAGCTGAATGTAAATCTGAAGTCTCCCCCTCAAATGGAACATTTGGAAATGGTTCAGAAGTTTGATGTACATGCTCAGAAACAGGAATAACTTGTTCAGAATGGACTTGAACTTGTTCAGAATTGATTTGAACTTGTTCAGAATTGATTTGAACTTGTTCAGAATTGATTTGAACTTGTTCAGAATTATCTTGAACTGGTTCAAAAGTATCTTGAACTATTTTAGAAATTGGATGTACATTTCCAGAAGTTTGAAGTTCTGAATTTGAGGTTGAGAGTTGTGGTGCTGATATACTTGATATTTGTATTTCTGAAATGTTTTGATCATTTGTGTTTCTGATAAGAGAAGAATTTTGATAATCTGCAGAAACATTTACAGAAATATCAAATAAGTCTTGACATAAATTGTCTAAATTTGATTTAAGTAAAGTTTGAGATTCAGAAGTAGATGTTGTCTGTTTATGTTCTGAGTCCAAACTTTCATAAATTGGTTTACGTGCGAGTTCTGAACTGTCTTGTTCAAAAGTCAATGTTGGCTCATGAAATCTGACATTTGTAGTCTCAATGATCCTTTGAGTTCCTTTAATGAGTACTCTGTAAGCGTTGGATCTTTGAGAATAGCCAACAAAGATACCAGCTACACCTTTTGCTGCAAATTTGTCTAGAAGCTGAGTATCATTCTTTAGAAAACACCTGCAACCAAAAATTTTAAAATAATCAATAGAGGGTTTTCTTTGTTTTAGCATTTCATAAGGAGTTCTGCCCAAAGAGAAAGAGGAAGTTCTGAATATGCCAGCATGGTTCTTGCAGCCTCTACCAAAGTTCGATTCTTTCTTTCAACCACCCCATTCTGTTAAGGAGTTCTTGCAGCGGAAAAATTGTGTGAAATACCAACAGATTCCAAAAATTTCTGAAGTGTAGAATTTGTAAATTCTGTTCCATTGTCACTTCTGATCTTTTGGATTGGGATTTGAAGAAGAACTTGAATTTTCTTCAGAAAGGGTATCAGTCTTTCAGAAGTATCAGATTTTAGTCTCAGAAATTCAATCCATGTGTATCTTGTGTATTCATCTACTATGACAAGAATGTATTTCTTTCCCCCCATGCTTTGAGTCTTCATTGGTCCACACAAATTCATATGTAGCATTTCTATTAGAGCTTTGCATGAAGATAGCATTTTCAGAGGATGAGAAATTCTTTTGATCTTCCCTAGTTCACATGCAGAACAAAGAGAGTTCTTTTCAAATCTGATCTTTAGTAGTCCTCTTACAGATTGATGTTTGCCTAGTTCAGAAATGGCTTTGAAGTTCAGATGTGACATTCTTCTGTGCCAAAGCCAACTATCATTTCTCATTGTTGTAGACATATAACATACACCTTGTAGTTGACCAGTTGCAGTGAATGTTGTTGTGTAGATATCTCCATCTCTATAAGCAGTTAATTCATTTTTGTTTGCTCTACTCAGAACATGACAGTAATCTATGTCAAAATTAACCTTCCAGTATTTGTCACATAATTGACTAATACTTAAAAGATTATGTCTTATTCCCTCAACATAGAAAATTTTCATTACTGTCACATCTCCTTTAATGAAAGTGCCATATCCTCTTACATATCCCTTTGCATTGTTTCCAAAGCTAACTGTTCCTCCATATCTTTCATGATAATCAATTAGTAGTTCTTTGAAAGGTGTCATGTGTCTTGAACATCCAGAATCGAAGACCCACACATGACTTTTTGTTGTTGTAGAGTCATCATCAGAATTATCAAAAAATATATTGGGATTCTCATCAACATCTTCTAAAGATTCAATTTCTGAGAATCCATCATATTTTTCATCATGTTCTGATTTATTATCAGAAGTATCTTCTGAAATAGCTTTAGAATTGAATTCAGAAGTTATCTCAGAAGTAACTTCAGAAATTATTTAAGACTTAACAATTACTTCAGATTTTTCTTCAGAAATAATATTTGATTCAGAAGATTCACAAATGTTTGAACTTATATTTATTTCTTCTGTTTCAGAAATTATCTCTGGTTCACCAGTTTTAAGAGGTGTTTCTTCTGAAAACAAAGTCTCTGATTTTACAAATGGTATTCTTTCAGGCAAAGAATAGTTCACAGGTTTAGAAATGACACCTGTATTTGATTAATTGAAAATTTTCATTCTAGAATAATCATACAGATTCGCAGGTGCCTTTTTCAGTATTTGACTGTCATTATATTCTAAACCTGCTTTTATGTTGTAAAATTTTGAATTTTGAGCCTGACTAGTTAAAATGTTCAGAGTTTGTTCAGTTTGTCCTCTTTTAAAATTTAAATCTTCTAATTCCTTAATCTTTTTATAAAGATCAAGTCTCTCTTGATTCCGAAAATTCATTTTAAAATTCAGAATTTCTTTTTCAGACTTCTCATTAATAATTTCCTTTTGTAAGCTGTCCATTTTTTCTTTTAAAACAAGTTTTTCTTCAGAAACTTTTTCAATAATCTGTTCAGCTTCTTGACAATTTTCTTTATATATTTGACTTTCAGCCCTGAATTGATTGACCAAAATTCTTTCACCTTTGATTCTGTTTCTGAGAGTTTCAAATTCAGAAAACATGTTTTGAAATTGATTTTTCATTCAGAATCTACAGTATTATTTTCAGAATTATGTTCAGAAGAGTAGTTCATTTCAGAATTTAATTCAGAAGATGAAGAAGATACCTCAGTGTCTTGTTTGTCTTTTTCTGGATCCATTTGACACATATAGCAATTGGTTGCATACTGAGCAACTTCTTCATCATCATCTCCATCACTCCAGTTTAACCAGTCCTCTTCATAGTTGGTCACTAAAGTAGGATTGAGCTCCTTTTTCCTTAGCTAACAGATGCTTTTTCTCATAGTAGCCTGAATTCTTGACTTTTGGCATCTTGCATTGTCTTGCATAGGCTTTCCACAGTTGAAGCACCTTGTTGGTTCAGATGTTTTAGATTGACCAGCTTCTTGACCTTTCTTAGGTCCACTTTCAGATCTAGGTTTATTCATATATTTTTGATTGTATCTTTGAGTAAATTGCCTTGTCATAAAAGCAATATTATCAGAAATCCTTTTCAGCTTCTCATCTGATTCGTCCCCATCACAAATTGTTGTCTCTAGGATCTCACACACCTTCTTAGCAGAAATAGTCAGAGAATTATTATACTTCTTGCTTAACAAGGCTACTATTTCATTTGCCTTCTTTTGTTCATTTTGTCTAGTTTTGATTTTGTCTTCTTGTTGAAACAGAATACCATAGACATCATGAATGGATTTTCTAGATAAGTTTCTAGTAACCATGTTATCAGAGAAGCTTGACCATTCATTACCCAAGTTGTTCAGAAATTTGTTGTTTATCTCATAATTTGATTTCTGAACACCATTTCTTCTCAGATCATTCAGGATACTGTTGATTCTATGATAAGTCTCTGAAATAGATTCATTCTCTTTATACCTGAAGTTCTCATAAGTACCCACACAGATATTCAATCTTTGTGCTTGGGCTTTTGTACTACCCTGCATTTGAGCTTCAACCTCATCCCACATAGCTTTAGCAGATATTAAGCTATCTACTCTATTGAATATCTCATTAGGAATAGCCATTGTAAGAAGAGTTAATGCCCTTTTGTCAACTTTAGCTTGAGCTTTCTCAACAGTACTATACATACCTGGGCTTTTCTTGATTCTTGACGCCGGTATTTCAGGAGTAGATTCAGTTCTAGGAACTGCTAGAATTTCAACAAAGACCTCTAGTGAGCCATTTGGGATCGATTGCATTAAAGCTTCATCTATGTTGTCCCAGAATTGAATCATCGTGATTCTCCATTGATGGTATTCTCCCAAGAAAAGAGTTGGTGGTTTCGTTTCAGATCCGATTGAAACTATTTTTTTAGACATCTTTGATTGTTAGAAGATCGAGAATTCACCTGATTTGAATTTGAAATTTATCAATCAAGAACACCAAGAATGTCAGATCTGACAATTCTTTCACAAATCTTTAAGAACAGATGAATTGGGTCTGATACCAATTGTTAGGACCCAAACAATCAAGATATCAATATATGGAAAGATTGGAACAGAAATATGATAGCCAAATGTCGTATGTATTGATAGGATGAACATGATTACAAATTATGTCTTTTCAAAGCTTATAGAAACGTTAGCTCAAACAATCAAACAAACTATCTATTTATACACAATTAGAAAGACTAAAGTAACAGTGCATATATGACAGACAATTTCAGAACAAGTTCTGAACTCATTCAGATCTTCTTCAGAAGTGTCTTCAGAAGAGTCTTCAAAAACTTCTTCAGAACCTCTTCAGAATATCTTCAGAACTTCTGAAGTTGGCACTTCAGAAGTTATGCCTTAGGCTTTTCTTTATCTTTTCTTCAGATCTTTACATCTTCAGAACCCAGTACCTTCTGAAGCTATTATGATATCTCTATCAAAGTCCAAAGTTTTAACAAAATAAAAGAAACAAAGTGTACAAACATAATGATTTCAAATTTAAAACGTGATTGATGTCGTCGTGCCCATAAAACAAGCATATTTAGTGACCTTTTCTTACCCCTGAAAAGCATGAATAAAACAAGGTCAACTACAAAGAGTTGGTGAGTTCACATGTTTTCAATATTATTAACATCTTTTGTATAAATGAATATTGAGCAAAATAACTTTTATGGCACTTGATAAATCTTTACCTCTTAAAACGTTCAAGGCATTTTTGTACTCTAATTAATAGTAAGTAATTAGCCACCACTAAACCTTCGACCACAAAAATATTTTTAGTTCTACCTCAGCGGTGGACCTAAAGTCCACATGTGTAGAACCTTCCTTTTAAGTGCAGTGCACCCCTACCTGTAGTTTCCAGGTGGGATTGCTATCCACACCCCTACTTGTCGGTTTTTAGGTGGGATTGTCCGTCCCATAGCGCTATCCACATATACCCTCGGCTCCTCACTTGAGTTAATAGTAGTGTACAAACATTTATGGAACATTTTACTCAATACAATCTATTAGTGTACATGCCTTAATGCCCAAAAACAACAATTTTCATAATATTCACATTCGTTAATCCAAATTGCTCAAATATTTCATTTAATCATGCTTTTCACCCCAAAACATATAAAAGACTTTAAAAATGGGGCTTTGAATACTCACCTTTTGCAAAAGCTCCGTTTAAAGCACGATTCGTCCGCTAGTCGACCTAACGCTTCCCTATCAAAGTAAAATACCCAAAACGGTTACTTATGCGTCTAGCGATTACTATGAGAGTGCTTATAAGTCCTTATATGTCCAACTTGGTCTACTATTATCCCGTTATACATAATGCACATATTCTCTTTAAAGAAATAATTTATACCGAAAATGTAACATTATAGTCTTTCAAGTGATTAAAATTTATGAAATCAACCAGTTTCAGAATTTAACTTTCTGACAGAAACTATAAGTCTTAAAAATGATCAAATTAATATAACATCCAAAATGATAAAATTTTCCATCTTTTTATATGTGATGCATTACTGAGTTAAGGTCATTGTGATCAAATTTCATGCATTTTAGACATAACAAAAGGGTTCAAATAATTTATATAACAGTGTGTCACAGCAAGCATGACAGATTACACACTGTTAGTAAAACAATCATTTGGGGAGTTTTACTTATTATTTTTCAGAACTTCCAGTTGGATTATAAACATAACACATAAAGGAAACTTTTAAGATAAGAATCACTCATTTTAAATGAGTTATGAGGAAGATATGACATCACGAAGTTGCATGCACACATTTGTCATTAGTTGACAGATTGCACACTTAACTTTAATAAATTGATTAATGCCTCAAAACTTCATATTTTTGAATGAAACCGGATTCAAATGAACCCTAACTCATAAAAGAAAACTCCAGAAGAATAATTATGCATTATATACAAATACTCAAAGAGATATTAGCATGCAAAGTAGGATTTACCTACTGGTGGTTTTACAAATTGCACACCTAAAGGATTTTAGGTGTTTCGAGGGTCAAAACTCCATATTTTTAAGTGATTCGACTTTCAAACTGAACATAACTCATAAAACTAACTCTCAAAGGAAAAATAATCCTTTTTTCATTGAGTTTTGAAAGAGATATGGTCATTTGAACATGCATGCACAAATCTATCATTGGTTGATAGTTTGCACACTCATTTTGTTTTAATTAGTTGGAACCTCAAATCACCATATTTTTGAATGAAATCAGTGGCATTTGAAAGTTAACTCATTAAATAAAATTCCAGAGGAAGAATCAAGTAATTTGGATCAGTATTCAGAGAGTTATGGTCGTTCAAAGTAGGGTTTGTCTATTGTTGAACTTCCAGATGCACATGCATCTTATTATGAGCATTTGTGGGGTCAAAACTCAATGTTTTTGAGCGAGACCACTTGTATTAGCACTCCAACTCACTAAATAAACTTGTAGAAAGAAGATTCATGATATTTGAACATATTAATTGCAAGAAATGGACGATTTTTGCACATGCAATAAATCTGTCAGCACCAAAAATCTCCATTGTTGTTCAAAAACACATAAAATCATGATTTTTACCCATTTTCTTGAGTTTTATTGTTTGGGTCATAGATTACCACCATTATATGAACATTTTTACATGTTTTTGGTGTGTAATCTCTCCATAAACTCAGAAAATTCAAAGGTTTAGAAGAAGAATGCTTAAAATGCAAGAAAAGTGAGTTTTTCACTCAAAAATGATAAGAAAATATGAAGATGATGTTGTTACCTTGTTTTGATGGTGAAAGGGATGCAAAGTCTTCAATAATCTTGTTAATTTGATGGAGATTTGGTGAAAAATGTGGCTGGAAGTGTGATGGAGAAGAAGAGAAAGAGAGGGAAAAGAGAGATGTAATATGTCTCTTAAGTTCTAGAGAGAGGGATGAGAGAAATTTGAATTTTAAAAATGAAGAAATGAGGAGAAAAATGATTTTTATATGGGGATTTGGGGGGGTGGCCATCCATGGGTATGGGCCCCACCCAGCCATGGGTTTAGACCTATTCTACCTGTTAGGAGTGAGCAATCACATAGAACTGATTGTGTGTAAAATTACAAGAGTAGAAATTAAGAATTTCTTATATATTATCCATATATTTACATAGCAAACAAAAACAATCTAAACATATCATTCTAAACCTTACTTGATTGGTAGATTCACATTTGATATTAGAAATCGATTGAGGCCTACACGTACGAAGTGTCCTAAGACACAAATTGCTCCGGTATCGGTCTGTCTTGAGGATACAACAATCTTATTCGAGTAGTCTTGAATCAAGCGAATCAAACCCATGTTTGGTGATGAATATTGATGTAGATGATAGAGAGAATCAAAGGTAATCGATTTCTTTGTGTAAAAATCGAGAGCAGTGAGATATATATGGGTTTCCTAAGTCAACCGCAACGTAATTGCAGAAAAACTGTCGAAACAGTAAGTGACGTGGGTAACGCCACGGTTTGGTCACGTGGGAAGTCGCGTGAATTCAAACAGTGAGTGAGGCGGGTATTCCCGCGTGGAAAGTTCCGTCACCTTCTGTTTCATAAACCAGTGTGTGACGCGGGTATAGCCACGGCTAGGCTGCGTGAACCGTCGTGTCAGCTACTGTGTGTCTCTTCAGTAATGTACCATCACTAGAAGAAATTCCCGTACGTAATCATAACGGCAGACCCACCACTGGGTGTTGTACGACCGTCTAAGAAAAAAAAAGGAACATGTTCGTTTTCTATCCCTTTCTTGCCTACAAAGGGAAGCAATACATGATTATGTCAATCTAACAACAATCAGTCTTACACCGACCCAGACTCGTCTATTTTACCAACTAAGCCAGTCTTAGTGGGATGAATATGCCCGTTTAGTCCCGGTAATTCAAATTTAGACTATATGAGGACGATTTCACCTCATAACAGAAAAGGAGATACTCAAATAGAGTTAAAGGGTGGGGGGGGCTGTAAAAGACTGATCATCCCAAAACCACGTAAAAACTCGGGGATGATTCAAGTCACACAGAAGCAGATTCATTTTCTGAAATAATGGCGAGTCCACAACCCCTTCAGTTACCTCTATTCCTAGTCCAACCCCACTCACTCATACAAGTTACTCACCACACTTGGTTCCTTATACTATGGCCGATAAATTAACATAAAAATGTCAGCAAACTGACACAGTTAGTCGTCTGAATGCCAATTTAGGACAAGGAAATGGTTCCTCACCACAACGTGAGGAACCAATTGATGAGGTTTGAAAATCAATAGATGATTGGGATTTTTCGGTCCCTTTAAATTCTAGCTATGATTATTCTAACAATTTTCAAGAAAGGTTGGGTGTGGAGTTTTCTGATTTTCTGACACGTGAAATTTCACCAACATGATTGCTAGAGTGGTCAAGCCATCTTTCCATAGATATGATCATCCCATTCGAAGAGGCGCAAACCATGATTCCCACAACCACATTAGCACTACCATCTACCCTCATAACTCATGAAACCACCCTACAACCCGCTCCATATATGTCTATCAGCTATTCCTTACTATCACCACCCGTTCCTCCTATGTTTATACCAAACCCAACCTTCCCATTACCTACCTACATCCACTTCACCTATCTCTCACATTCCCGCCCTAAATTTTCAGCATATTTCAACACTACAAGACAACATTGCCTCACTGTTGTTAGCTTTGACTGATTGTGATCCTTATTACGAAATGGGTAATTCAAACCATAGTTCATCTGAACCCATTTACGCACCCATCAGAACAAAAAATAGAAGGCATGTTATAGATAGTGATGATGTGGATTGGAAGTTTAAGTAAGAGAATCAACCCACAAAACGAAGAAAAAAAGAAAGAAGACTATTGCAAGTAAACCACGAAAAAATCATGGTACAAAGACTAAGATCCCTACGTCTCCTAAATCTTATCGCTTTGATTCTACATTTGCAAGAGCTGAAAGAGGTTTCCACCAATTATGCATCAAGACATATGACTTTATTGGTGAGGTTGTGCTCCAAAGAAAATGGGACACACTTAATGTCGTTCCACCATCCTACTTCATAGCATGGGTTCGGGACTTTTAGCATGTCGTCTCCATTTCTAGCACCATTATCGTTCTAGTGAGAGGTATACCAATGTTTTTTGACCCACAAATCATAAATGAATATTTTTGGTCTAACCTCTCCAGTTACTTGTGAGTATAAGGTTTTGTTAAATGACCACACCAAGGAAGACATACAGAAAGTGCTTCATATTTTTGTACACGAAGGACAATAGGTGGACTGTCAAACCAAGGCGAAAACAAGGAAATTTTCACACCAAATATTTAGCAAAAACATGCAAGTATCTGGTTGCATTTTATTCGATACCCTTTGTTTTCAACTTCTCATGATTTTAGCGTGTCTCTCGGTAGGATATTATGCAGCGAATAAAATGAAAAACTAGATTACCACGTTGATTCTATGAATGCCTGTGAACAATCTCTTCTAGGAATCGTTGATTCAACGAATACCGATCCTAGGCTCAAATATCGAATATTTAGGAACCCAAAATTTGGGAGAAAACCTTATAAAAGAAAACGTTAAGTATGAAGGCCAAAAAAACGGGTTTAAAAAATATAATGGGCCAAGCACAAAAGCCCAATAAAAAAGCCAAAAATACGGAAAAAAAACAAGAAATTGTCCAAAGGGTACGTTTAAACAGCGTTTTTGGGGTTAAAAAGTCCGTTTGGACCCTATGGGTGCTAACCAGGACGTGTTCCTCGCTCAAGGCTTCGAATCGACTGGTTGACGACCCGAAACGGACACCCGAAGCGAAAGTTATGGCCGTTTAAGTGCGACCCTGTTTGGTAGCCCGATCATAGACCTCCAAAAACATCAAGGCCTGGTCCTCTACGTCCAAGCCCGCATCATTCCCCCCTGGGTAGACAAAATTTGACCTCGAATCTTTAACAGCTTCATCATCTGAAGTACCTCCATGATAAGGCAACAAATGTTTCACATTGAAAACATCGGCACAACAAATATGACTTGGCAGCTTCAAACGATAAGCATTAGGATTGATCTTCTCCACAATCTCCAATGGTCCAATCTTCTTTGCTGACAACTTGTTATACTCCCCAACTGAAAACCGATCTTTAGTCAAAACCGCCCATACAAAGTCACCAATCTCAAAATCCACTTGCCTGCGCATCTGATCAACATGTTGCTTGTACTTGGAATTAACACGAACCAAATTGTCATGCACAGGTTTATGAACATCATATAACCCGTCCAAAAAATCTTTCACTTTCTTTGGAGCAGAACCAACAACAGGATGTGACATCAGATCGAGTGGTCCTCGTGGTTGAGTAGAATAGACCACCTGAAATAGACTAAAACACTACTCCTGTTGACAGCATGATTATAAGCGAACATCAGTTATGGTCATCGGTGTAGGCCACTGTTTAACTGCCGCCACTTTAGAGTCATCCACTTTAGACTCATCTACCTGTATCCCTTCTCTAGAAATCACATACCCCAAAAATAGGACTTTGGAGACCATAAAAACACACTTTTTAATGGCTCCAAAAATCTGTCCCTACGAAGCAAAGCCAAAACTTGTCGAACGTGGTTCCCATGCTCATCAAAACTAGCACTGTAAATAACATGTCATCAAAGTAGACAACCACAAGTTTCAATAAAAGGCCTAAATAATTGGTTCATCACACGCATAAAAGTACTAGGCGCATTTGATAAACCGAAGGGCATTACCAGCCACTCATACAACCCTTCACGAGTCTTAAAGGAAATCTTCCACTCATCCCCAGGCCTAAGACGAATCTGATAGTACCCACTTTTTAAATCCAATTTCGTGAAAATAGTGGCTCCACTAATTTGATCGAGTAAATCATCGAATATAGGGATAAGAAATTTATACCTCACATTAATTTTGTTAATGGCGCAGCTATCAACACACATACGCCACGTTCCATCTTTCTTTGGAGTCAGCGGAGCAGGAACGACACATAGACTCATGCTCTCTTGGACATGCCCCTTTGAAACCAATTCCCCCACCTATCGACGCAATTCCTCATGCTCCTTTGGACTCATTCTGTAGCGTGGCCTATTAGGAAACTAGGCTCCTTGCTTCAAATCAACATGGTGTTGGATGTACGTAAAGGAGGCAAACATCAACAAATTCCTCAAGAAAAGGAACCATAGAATCCGGAATTTTAACTTCTCCAGCCACTTCCGTTCCTATCAACACAAATACATTTTATGCATCCCCAAGTTCGCCATCAAACTCAGCAAGGGTCAAAAGACTTCTCGAAGGCTTGACGACTAACTCTTTTGGCTTGCTAGGCATAAGAGTTATCTTAACACCATCAAATAAGAAACTATAAGTATTGGTCCGCCAATTATGATCTATGTTGTGATCATACTCCCAAGGCCTACCTAACAATAAATGACAAGCATCCATTGAGATAACATCACACAATACATTATCCTTATACTTGGTACCAACAGAAAAAGGAACGAGAGCTCGTATAGAGACTGTTACCTCGTCGCCCATCTTAAGCCACTGGAGTTTGTATGGCTTGGGATGATTCTCTGTCTTCAATGCTAGGTTTTGAACGGCCCCTTCAGATATCAAGTTAGCACAACTGCCGAATCAATAACAAAGGTACGGACCTTACGCAAAACTGTGCACATAGATTGAAAAATCTTGTGCTTAAGCCAATCATCATCAGTGACCTTCGGTGTAAAACAAGAGCGCCTCACCACCAAATTCACTCCTACATCTCCATCCATGAATTCTTCTTTGTATTCATCGTCGTCATATAAAGGATTATCTTGATGATCCTCCTCACTATCACCATCCTGCCAATCCTCATTCTCTGCAAACATATTCCTCTTCCCCGCCTTCTTACATTCTGATTGTCTATGGTCGTCTCCCCGCAATTGAAATACTTAAGCCCACTGCTACTTGCCATTTTTGAGGGCCTGCACTACTACCTATAGAATTCCTTTGATTAGGGCCACCCCATGGTGTCAGATTGCTTGGACCAGAACTTCCCCCAGTATTAGCAGATGTGTAGGAACCCACCTGACGGTTCGAGAAAGCCCTTTGATGTGCCTCAGAAATGGTTACCGGATCAAACATATTCACTGAGTCCATGATCTGAAAGTTTCTCTTCCGACTCTTGAATATCATTACGAGCTATCAACTCATAAAACTTAGTTGTATAATCATGAACTGATTTGGCCCCCGTTTCAAATTCTGCAACCGTTGGTACATTAATCGCTGGAAATTATGGGGCAAAAAGTTGGATCTCAAATTCTTTCTCATCTTTTACCACGTCACGATCTGTGACTTTCCAAGTCTCCTTCTGGGTTTCTTCAATTGTTTCCACCAAGCAAATGCTCTCCCACGAAGCCTAGCAGCAATCAAAACTACTCGCTTATCCTCCGGAACCCCTTTGAATTCAAAAACTTCTTCCATAGTAGCCAACCAGTCTATGAACCCTTCCAGATTCAAACTATCCCCATCAAATTCTAGGATATTGATTCTCTTCCTAGTTCCCAACGCCTATTATCTGTTTCTGGAACTCATCTCTCCCGCCACCTTGGATTCCCTTCAGAAGACGAACCATCTCTATCGCCAAACACGTTTTTTAAATCTTCATCATCTGTCTGTGGGGGATTTGACTTCGACGATCCTTTTGAGTCACCAAATCTGCAGGTCGGTTAATTGGTCAACCACTTGACTGTGTCATGCCTCCATCCTTGCCATAAAATGTTGCTCCAAATCTCGTTCATAAACCTCATCGAGTCTATGAACTGGTTGGGGTCTCATGGCAGACATTTGAACCAAAATTCGTCTCTGATACCAAATTGATGCAACGAATAAAATGAAAAACTAGATTACCACGTTGATTCTACGAATGCTAGTAAACAATCCCTTCTAGGAATCGTTGATTCAATGAATACTGATCCTAGGCTCAAATATCGAATCCTTAACACAAAATTTGGGAGAAAATCAAAAGTCTATAAAATCAAGAAGTACCCATCCAGATTACAAAAAAAAAACTTTAAATATGAAGGCCAAAACAAAACGGGTATAAAAAGGTAATGGGCCAAACACAAAAGCCCAACAAAAAAGCCCAAAATGCGAAAAAACATGAAATTGTCCAAAAGGTACTTTTGAACAATGTTTTTGGGGTTCAAAATTACGTTTTTGCTCCTCGCTCCAGGCTTCGAATCGACTGGTTGAAGGCCCAAAACGGATACCCGGAGCAAAAGTTATGGTCGTTTAAGTGTGGCCATGTTTGATAGCCCGATCATAGGCTTCCAAGAACATCAAGGCCCGGTCCTCCACGTCCAAGCCCACATCAGGATGCTACTTCTTTATTGTATTATGGTAGGAAAAGACGTTGATGTGGGCCAAATCATCTGTCGTGATATTTTGGGATGTCCCCGGAAGCCTACAGGGAAATTATACTTCCCTATATGCATCCACGACTTGATGCAAATAGCCACTTGCCCCATCCTTGAAGGTGATGAATTTATCTTAGACTAAGTATTGATATCCCTTTAGATAGTTAAGAGAATGAAGTTAGGAAAAATGCCGGAACACCAAAGAACGAGGGAGACTTGATGCATGTGATTCAAGATTTGAGGGACGAGGTTTCTGATGTACCTACGACAATTCAGGATTTGGTGGAAGTACAAAAGGTTGTTAGGAAGCTAGTGTGTTAGATCCGAAACTAGCAACAATTGAGAAAACTCCATAGAAATTAGAGATGAGAAAGAGAATTAAAGAATATTAATCATCAAATCATCAAATCATATTCATGTATTCAACAATATATAGGGAAAATGTGAAGAATACCACACATTGGAATGAATCGACTTTCATAAGTCTTTGTGTGTAAAAGGTGTATTCACTTCCAAGTCTCACTTGTTAAAAGAGCTAAGGCACCATATATATGTGCCCATTTACAATAGAAAAGCCCAAGCCTATAAACCCCTGAAAAGCCCAAAATACTAATCTTTATAAAACTTTCTATCTAATTGGGGCTAATTAGATCTAACAATCTCCCCCTAAAGTTCTATAAAGAAAGCATCATCAAATAAACTCCCCCTTGCTTTCTTTAGATGCTTTTGTGTGCCATTCTCGAAGTCTTTAAAACTTTACAAGCTTCCCCTCAAATGTAGGCTCATATTCTTGAAAGATCAAGACAAAATGCACTTTCTGTCCAGCTTTCATGATACAACTTTATCATTGTTTTTGACCATTAAGGATCCCGATTGAAAAAAAACATAAAACATGCACATTGAACGCCAGCCTCTTAGCTCATCAACAAGCTTTGATTCAACCAATTTGCATGAAAATTGAGTGAGTTGTGCAAGTTTTTCCTCAGCTGCGCAAAATAGTCATCAAAAAAAAATTGACACTTTAGACCTCGTTGAGTTGACTTCAGCTCCGAGCTTTAGATTAAAAAACAGAGGAAATAGTGACAATAAATATGTCACACATGTATCTTGAATCCATGAATAACGGACATGCAAACACCTATCTGAAATCGGAAGGAGTATGAGTGAAAATCAATGCTTTCGTTCCAGCATCGGTCAGCAGAATTTGACAGTGAACAAGACATATCAGCTCACTGAATTTTAGAGAACTCAAAACTTCAAGGTCGTGAATCTGTATGTTATCGTTCCAACGCAACTAGATTCATGTAAATTGGAGCTTCGAGTGAAAAGATGTGGGCGTGTTTCTAAAACAGCGCAATACTGTCAGAAAACTGAAAAATAATCGGGTTACGGGCTTCGGTTCGTTGTGAGCTCTGGACTAACAAAACTTGATTTTCACTGTCTGGTTGACCTCTGATCCATTTCTAGTTCATTGCAAAGTCTGGGCTCCCCAAGATCTGGTCGGCAAGCTCTTGTACAGAATTATACAGAGACTTTTTGTCTTGTCTGAACAAGGCTCTGCATAAGAGTACTTCTAATTTGTATAGCTCCTGGAAAGCTTTGCAGAAGATCTGAACAGCTTCTGAACTTAACTTCTGGACAATTAACCTATTCCTCAATAAGCTTCTGAAAGAGCTTCTGGATAAGCTTCTAAAGAATGCTCTAATTAAGCTTTCATTAAGCTTCTGAGCTGAGTTGCCTTCTGATATGAATAAGTTCTTATTCAGGTCTGAAAAAGCTTTGGTAAAGCTTCTAAATTTGAATAAGATGTTACATACCTTCTGGACAACTTTAAGAACACCTTATGGACAGCTTTCAGAGGCTTCTGGGCAGCTCTAGGCTAGATAAGCTTTTACATGATCTGAACAACAACACCTTTGTTGATTCAGTCCACCCTCTGATGTGCATTTGCTGCACTTCTGAACTGCTTAAGTGATTAAACTATGTGAAGCTCCTAATGAATCTCTTGAACACTAAGCTTCCGATTAAGCTCTGAGTTGACAGCAACTTCTGAATAACATTTTTTTCTGATAAAAATATGCTTCTGATCCAATTCTGTCTCATTAAGCTCTCATTAAGCTCTGGTTAAGCTTTTAGTTATAGCTTCTGGATTTGATCGAATCATTTAAACCATGCCTGTATTTCTTCTGGACAACTTCTGAATAATCTCTGATTGCGAACATTATGAAAAATGCTTCTGATTGCAACATGTACAGCTTTTGAACAACTTTTAGAAGGTCTAAACAGCTTCTGATCGAAATGTTCAACACTTCTGTGCATCTGAACTTTGCAGAACTCTTCTGGTGTGCATACATATTTTCTGATTCGTATACAGAAGGCTCTGTATAGATCTGAATTTGATTAAGTCTTTGATATGTACAGCTTTTGGATCAAAGCTTCTGATTAAGTTCTAGAATTACAGCAACTTTTTATAAATCCAATTTGTAGGCTAGAATAGTAGATGGTATCGGATAAGTGATAAATCAGCTTGACTTGGAATAGAAGATAATATAGGCATCATTGAAGGTCATCATGTAGACCATCCTGCCATTGATGTGTCTGAAAGCAACAGTGAGGCTGCTGATGCCATTTAGACAGCTGAATCAAATTCTGAATCTAGTCAGCCCAAAACCCCATTTGTAGATGAGAGTTGAAAGGTAAGCTTATTGGGTATCTATCTGATCTTGCATACATGCCACGGCCCCTGTTGCCACCACCACCTCTAAAAGAATTGTCACCAAAGAAGGATTGGAAGTTGTTGTTTTGCAGCACTTTAACAAGGTAATGAAGTAGAAAGAGAGCATAAAAAATAGAAAACTTGTCCAATTCTATACTCATCCCTGCTCAACAAGCAATTCTCCAAGTCTTGCACACCCAATTGTTAGCCAACTTTCAAATTTTGAAAGTAGCACTCGTGATCTGCTTTCTAGATAATTAACAAGAGTGTAGCCAAAAATTAGGCATCTGATATAGCTCAATCATTCGGCAATCCAACCACTCATATCACTAATTTGCAGCAAACACTATGTGTGGTTTGAATTTTGCCACATCACCGGCACCGGATGGTAGCACTTCCAAATTATTAAGACGTGCCAACCTTAAAACATCATTAATACTCATCAGAGAATAATACACAGCCTTATTAAAAGTGTTCAATTGGTTGAGCTAATCAAGGATAACAAGTGCTACAGAATCCAATTGAGTAACAGAAACTGAGATGACCAAAACATAAACCTAGAACCGAGCAGGAAGTTGATTAGACATCTTGATCATAACAATAGGCATAAGAATTAGTAAGCAACAGCAAAAAAAATTCATTATGCCATGGAGCATCATCTTATATCTATAGACCAGAAACCACATAAATAACAAAACCAACAACTCTATTCGAGTATTAGAAACATTCCTTGTCTGTTTCAAGCCAACAGCAACAAAAACTTCCTGCTTTGGAATTTGAACCACAAAAAATTAAAGATTGGACATCCTTGAACCAAAATCAGTTCATGACAAGGTTATGTCAACATTTTGCTGCATGGAATCAACCATAAGCAGCGGCAAACACAATATGAATTATTGTTTTGTTGTTAATCAAACTCAATCTTAAAGAAGAGAGTCCAATCTCGGGTTTATATAAGGCCAGATCAAAGATCAACAGCCCTACTACCAAGATGCTAAGAAGCTATGGACTCAAGCACACAACAAGATGGAATCAAAGATCAACCACCTACTTAGTTCTTACAATATTAGACCAATGAAGGAGGGAGATCAAAATTAATCAAAACATATACACACATGTGGTAAAACTGATCAGATCTAATCAAATTGAATTTAAATCTTCACAGACACATTTCATCAAACATGTGGTGTGCAAAAATCAAATTGGGTTTAGAATCAATAAAATCTTCCATCAATTATCATCCAAATCTCATCTAGATGAAATATTGGATCTCAAATAAGCACAAAACAGAAAATTATATCATATAAATGATATGTGGGTTTAGGGTCATGTCATTGAAACAATCTAAGCACCAAAACACCAAAATCATTCACTAATTCCTCAAAATTTGCCATAGATGACCGGATTGAATAAAAGTTTCTTCAATTGGCTCTAATACCAATTGTTGGAACCCAGATCCCTTTTATACTCGATTAATCAACAGATTATGTGTAAGATATATGAGCGGAAGCAAGTTAATTTATGATTAAATACTAGAACAGTAAGCAATTCATCATAAGAACAATATGAAGATAAAAAAAATATGTATTGAATAACCTGATGAACGATTACAATACGTTGAATGATAAGCGTAATTCTCTCAATTGATCGACATTGAATACAGTGATAACTAACTCTATTTATACGATTTATGAATGAAATGTTAGGATTTAAATTAATTGTGTCAAAATAAGGAAACGTTGCTTTATTGTAAACATGGGAAGTGTATAATGCCATTCTCTTTGTTTCCTTATATAGTTTAATCCTTTAATATAAATACGTGCATAGGGGTCATTGTATTAGGACGCGCGATATATTGAGAGCTAAATTGCTAGAGAGAGAATCGATTTATTATTCAATACAAGTGAGATATCCGACTTCGGATCATTATTAAATACGTGTTCTGCGCGTTCTTATTAAAAGCTTTTGTACTTGATCATATTCTGGGATCCACATGAAAAGTCAATGAGCTAGCCTATCATTGAGTGACACGTCACATGTACTTCTAACATAGTGTTACATAATCAGGAGCAGATGTGAATCATATTCGACATTCCCCAAGCATCAACACCTACTTCTCTGGAGTAGGCAGGTTCATTTCTTTCTTTCCTTGAGTAGATTCTTATTTTATTTTATTTTAGCCTTGCGTATTTTTAATTTAACTTTTCACGTCTAGGTTTTAATTTAGTTTTCTAGAAATTTCTATCTACTTGTCGATTGCATGCATGCATATGGTTTCTTGAAGGATAGCCCAAATAATCTATTGGATCATACATTACTCATTATTACATTTGATCTCCAGAACTAGCCATAAATTTTGTTGGGTTCTATTTTGACATTTATTTTGCATAACTTGTGTTGGGAAAACATTGGACACCAACTTTCTACTCTCTCATACACTTTCCTTCTTCCTCTTCCCATACATATTCTTCTTCCAATGTGGACATTATGGTTTATACGCTTGGGGGAGGGAACGTACACAAAAAGAGAGGTACCAACGATAAAAATGAGCATAGCTCATACACCTCCAAAAACGACGAGTGTAACGTAGTAGAGCATAAAATCACTTACAATACCAAAGTTCATAAGCTAAAAAGCCCAAAACCACAAAATCACCTGCAAATATCAAAGTTCCATCATGTGTGGGTATGCAGGCATATGTCTAACCAACTAAAATGCATGGCTAGCTTATAGTAAACTTTCTTGTGATTTCTAAGTATGTGTGTATCTAGTGGTTTATAAAAGGCTATGTTCTTAGTTCATCTTTGAGTCATTTTTAGTTGTCTTTTTGTGTTGCTTGGGGACAAGCAACAATTCTAGTTTGGGGTGTGATAAACGACAACTGAATTAACGTATTATTTTAGTAAAAGTCTTTAGTCAGTTTTATTTAAATTTTAGATTTTTATTTATATGGAACTTTAATTGACTAATGATAATTTCATATGCTTTTGGATTCAAAATTATGGTTCGTATTATGTTTTATAGGTTTATTCCTTTTGAAAGACGATGATGTTGCATGAATGCTTGTAAGACGATGATGTTGCATGGATTCTTGGAAGACTTCTTGGCAGAGGCGTAACCAGGATTCTAATTTAAGGGGGCCTTTAAGATCGAAAACTTAGTTTATCAATCAAAGTTATTCAAATAGGAGGTTAGTGGCAGGTTCATTTAGGAACATTAAATATTTTATGAATGCATGAACCACCCATTTTGTGAGTATTTATTATGAATATGAATATTTGTTTCAACATTCATCATGAATACTCACAAAAAAGGGTGGTTCCTACGTTCTTAAAATATTTATGGTTTCTAAATGAACCTCCCTCTAGGAGGTTAATATGAGATATGTGATTAATATTGGTTCTCGTGAGGCTTGTGAATTTTGAGAGAAAACTTAGAGTTGTGATTTGTTCATATAAACAAACAAAAAAGAACACTATAAATATTATAACTTTTGTTTGTAAAACGTTAGAAGGAAGATAAATATTTTATATTATAGTGGGCATCTCCAACCTATCATTAAAACATATTTTTATCATTAAGCAAACCATTACTTTCAATAATTTATGAATATATCATAAATAACGTCGATATAAATATCTACATAATAGATTTATGGGAGAAAAACAAACTTCATAACAGGTGGGAACAAAAAATAACATTATAAAAATCTATAAGTCCAAAATATTATAAAAATCTTCATTTATATATTTTTTTAAATTCTTATTGATCTAATTTTTAATTTTGATTTTTATTGTAATAATAATTTTTATAAAATGTTTGTAAATAGAAAAACAACAAAAAATTGTGATAATAGCTTAAATGATAAATATTAAAACGAATTAAGAAAAGAGGGCATAGGAGATTCGAACCCTGGATCAACTTTACACCAAAAAGGCTGCCTAACCACTTGACCTGTACTAGTGTATGTGATTATAATTCCCTCATATAATATTAAGATGAAAACGTTGGCAGGGGCTTGGTACCAGCCAGTCCCCCTGCTGGCTACGCCATTGCTTCTTGGCCTTGGGAATATTTTTTGAACACTTAGAACTTATCACCTGGTACTTATTTGATTGTATTCTTGAAGTGAAGATCAATGAGGTCCTCACCATTTGGTTTTCTTCCCAAAACTCTATAAATCGGAAGTTTGTGGTAGTAGTAACATCATCCCTCAACAAACAATTCTCTGATTTTATCTCATCTCATGTCATCTCATATCTTGCAAGTTGCTACCTCTTTTGTAAGGATGAAGCTTCCTTCCTAAGGCTTTCATCTTCTTTTGTTTATAAATGCATTAATCTTTAAAGTTGAAATTACTTAGTGTCATCTAAATCACTTGCAACTTTTATTTATCTCTTTACATTTACGTCAAGTTTTATTATTTTTACATCTCGTTGCGTCTTTATTTCTTTCGTTTCGTTTAAATATCTTAGCATAAAAATTCCATTTACATTCTAATTTGTAGTCATCGTAATTTATTTCACCTTCTCGTACTTGTTATGTTAACTTTGGTAAAATAATTCCTTTACTTTCAATTTCCATTTATCGTAACTTTTATTTTCATAAGAATAAAAATGATTCTTTCCTTTTTTAAGTCAAAAAGGCAAGGAACCCAAGTAATGATAGGCTAACAACCTTAGCTTCGGTGTGGGGTGAAGTTAAGACACAAAAATCTTATTTTGATGGTTGAAATTTGTTAATCAATGACAAATCTTTCCAACCATCCATCCATCCAAAGTTTATATTGTTAAAAATCACATTTATTGACAAGTTGATCATTTATAAAATGTTAAAGAGTGATGGACTTAGAAATAAGCCATCTCGAACACATCAACTTGGATGATAAGGAGGTATACTTGAGAAAGTTACTTAGAATCAAGGAGACTTGTTTTCATTCAGTACAACTTATACAAAGGATAGATTGTGCCATTGCGCGGACTTAGCTTTATTTTGGAAACATTAGATTCAGTCCTTGGATGCGTTCCTTTCTCAACCTTAAAAGAGTGCGTTACAAAAGTTGATGGTTAAATAAGATGAGTTGTTGGTTTCAAATTTCTATCTAATTTATATGCTTTGAAATCTTAATGGATCCCTACACCCTTGCTTCCTTTTTAATTAGTCATTTAAACCAATAGTTTTTAACCAAACCAAAAATCATTTTTCTTCAAATTCGCCATCTGAAATCTTCCTTTTTACTGGACTTTAAATTAAGACTTTTACTCCTTTTTCACTGTGGATCGATACTCAGTATTTTACCGTTTTATTACTTGTATAATATTAAAATGGATTGATAAATATATACTTGCGTTAGTCTCCATTTGCTAACAGTCTGAACGGGTTATTTTATGTAAATCTTGGAACACTGCTACGGTAAAAAGCCCGAACGGATTAGAGATCTATTGACGAATATCCATTTATGGCCTCGTCCAACTCCTTTGATTCCAATGTATTGTGACAATGAAGCAACACTATAACAGGTATACATTGTCGTGTATAATGGGAATTCGTGACACATAGGTCTCCGACACAATTACTTGAGACAATTAATTCATGACGATACAATTAGTATTATGTTTGTCAAGTCTTGTGGGAACTTGACAGATCCACTAACCAAGCCTGTAATGAGAGACTTGGTGGGATCACCTACCAGAGACATGGGTCTGAAACCACGTATAATCAGTTAGTTATGAAAATCCAACTTGGATTTAGGGCTCCTATCTACCAAGTTTAAAGGGTAACAACATGTCACTTAACTGATAGAAGGTACCATCAACTAATAGTTCAATATAAGGTGAAAGATAGGACGACATTGCCGAGAATAAGGTTGAAATAATCTCTTAACAACGTTTAGAGGCATCTTAGCAATGCAAATGTTATAGAACTTTGCCTATATGACTAAGAGGTGGTGATCCCTCAAATGAAGAGTAGTGGTTTTTTTCTTCTAATAAGTAATGAAACAGGGTTTAGCGCATGGCCATATTCGTGCTTACTGATAAAGCAAGGATGTTAGATGATATGTGTAGGTAAGTCAGACTGATCACAAGATTCAAGGTTTAAATCCTAAGGATACTATTGAATTGATTTCTTCTTGCGTATTACATAAAACAGGGTTTAATCTTAGTGACATCACTGTGACATCATCTGCTATGAATGTCAAAGAACTTTCAAACCTGGTGGGGATTGTTGGAAATATTAGTGAGGTTGGAGGTTTTCCTCCATCCCACATTAAAAGGTTGACTAAAATTCAAGAGCCTTATAAGGCTTGATTCTCAATTGGGCTTTGAACTTGTTGGTGGACTCATGGTCGGCACTATAAGTGGAAGGCCCAACGCATGCGCGCAAGAGTGGTTGTTGTCGTGACCGAGGCCGAAGGTGTAGTATTTGCTAAGTGGTACGAGGAGGCTCACTTTACACTTTGTACGTCGCATCGGAGCAGAAGAAGCCTCACCCCGATCTCCTGAGTTTCTTGGTGGTACAAATTATAGAGAGAATTATATAATTATTGTTAGTTAAAACTTGTTAATTATCAGTAAATAATTTTGGATTTTTAGCAGATTCATATTAACTGAATTTTAACTTCAAAATTTAAATTTTGTTAATTAAAAACGTGTGGAGACCGAGTCTCAATCATAACCCCTAAACATGGGGATTAAGCCACAAGCTTGGGGGTTTAACTAGTATAAATACTTGGTTAAACCTCCTCTAAACTCACCTCAGAAAATCTGCACTCTCTCTCTCTCTCCCTCTCTGTAATTCCTGCTACCTTGTGCTCTCTTCTACCTACGATTTTTTGATTCCACTTTGCTTTAGTTTTGTTATCATTGTTGTTGATAAAAGAAATAGGATACTGCATGAAATCTCGAGGGGCTTTGCGACTTATACTCACAGCGATATAGAGTGTCTTATACCACCTTTTAAGGACAAGTGTTTTACCATGATGATTTTGATTTCACCATACTCTCAAATCAGGTTGGTTATATTTTTTCTTTATTACACTTTAGTTTATGTTCACCAAGGTGTTGTTCGGTTCGTTTTCTTGTATGACTTATATGGATATAGCGGTCTATATCGATATAGTTGTTTGTATGTTTACAGATAAGTTGTCGCCTGGTTGTTATGCTGAATAACCAGTCTGAATGTCATAAATGACCATTTACCCTTCAGCCTATATTTTGTCCCATTAAAACAACCATTAGGTAAAAAAATTCAAATTTCCAATAGAGCTTGTCTCAGAATATACATAAAATGATGATACAATGCGTGTGTAGTGCTCTCCAATTAGTACTCATCAATGAAGTTTTAAAAAGGGCTTAACCAGTTATACTCGGCAATAGGGGTGGGAATTGACCCCAAATCGGACGGAACCGGAACCGGAAATAAGAGATTCTTGGAACCGAGAACCGGATCGTGTAGGCAATACCGGTGCCGGTGCCGGTCCCAGTCCAGGTTTTCCGGTCAAAAAACCGGTTGGAATCGATTGTTAATCCATTTTCTATAAAAATTCTACTCTAAACATTCTTGTGCAATCTCTATATAAACACAAAATCGAAAAGATTGTTCATATTTAATAAAAAGTAATACTCATTTCAAAATAGAACAAAAATTGAAAAAAAATACCCAAAGGTATATCATCGTCCTTCAAGATGTCGTTGATGTCATCTATTATCGGCTTTCTAAAATTTCTAACCCAATCTTGGGTGAACAACAATGCTTCAACTATCAACGTTGACAAACTAGTCCGATACTCATTTAAAACTCTACCACTAGTGATACGCGGACTCGAACGCCATGGTTGAAATTTGTATCACCAATATGTCTAACAACAAGAAATTTAAATTATAACGACATTAATTTATAAACAAACTATGAAAGACTAAAAAAAGAAGTAATAATTACCTTAAATTATAACGATATTAATTATATTATTTTGTTACTTAAACTTCCGGGCTGGTCCCAGTTAATTACCCGAAAAATTGGTACCGAACCGGTTTGGAACCGGAACCGAAAATGGAGGATATGAAGGACCGAAAACCGGACCGGTTGGACAATATCGGTGCCGGTCCAAAAATGCTTTCTGAAAAGAAAGAAGGTCCATTTTCCCACGTAGTTCGTCGGTCAAAGCGTTGGATTCTTATTTTTTACTTCTTTCAAAGGAGAATGAATGGAATGAAGAAAAGAAGAGAGGAGGAAGTGGTTCACTGGAGTTTATCTCTTGAAAATGGTTATTATCTTGAAGGTCTTTTTCTTACCTTCCATCAAAGAAAGAAAAAAATAGG
This sequence comes from Silybum marianum, assembly GCA_036898165.1. Lineage (NCBI taxonomy): Eukaryota > Viridiplantae > Streptophyta > Magnoliopsida > Asterales > Asteraceae > Silybum > Silybum marianum. Next base: position 31,066,806 of record CM072533.1, on the reverse strand, counting down.
ATCGATCAGACCCCTATAGGTAAATGATCAACTTACCACCCTTCCTTTCATACCGGTCCCGGTTCGGTTCCGGTTCGGGCCGGTTCTTACGGGTCAATTGCTCACCCCTACTCTGCAATTAGTTCCCATCATTTGGAATTTTAACTGCAATCTTATTTAAGCCTATCCATATCATTGCAACTTATTACGACTTGTGGACGAAAATGAATGAACAAAAGAGCTAGGCAAGTGTCATGTTGCTATAATGCTAACCGACTAATATATATTCATTTATCGATCTCACTACAAATAACTAAACCATCACTATTTCTAAATAAAATTAAAAACAATGCAAATAGGAGCATTTTCATATCGCAACGTCAAGAGAGATCAACATTTTTAACAATACAAAAAAAACTTGAATATATCCATTACAATTTGAAGAAAACTCCAAACTCATCATGGTCGTCAAAGTTAGCGTCAAAGCTGCCACAACGGACATTAGAATGTCTTGGATTTGAAATAACAAGAAGCTCTGAGATTCGTTGTAGCACTTGGTTTAGCCCCTCTTCCGACGCTGACGCCGACGATTAAGAAATATGGAAATGTACCGACGACAGGTTATTTGGAGGATTTATCAATTATTGACAGTTTCAATGTAGACAATGGTGTGGTGGGGCCCGAACGGTGCTTTTCAAGCAGACCTAGGAGGAGATGGAGCCACGGTGAGTTTTCCTTCAATTCATAGTCGAGTGTCCAAGGGTATTGAGGGAAAAGATACAACTAAGTGTATATGACTCTGCTTTCTAGCTTACTGATCCAGCCATGGGATGACTGAATAAGTCCATACCGAACAGCTACATATGGCTATGGAAATAAGCCATGTGGCTTATATAGCCCATTAAGCCGCAACCGAACAACCCCTAAGTAAACAACTCTACTTATACTACTTTCTATCATTGGATCTAATGCGGAGGACAGATTCAAGTCGGTGTGGAAATTATTCTTTGAATTTTTCCGTTCTATATAATAAAGTTATGATCGATAAAGATTCGGTTTTATCAGTTTTTCCATATAATAGATAAAGCTTTAAACTTTAATAATAAAGTTTTGAACTTTGTTTTTTATCTAATTCAAATACCATTTTCTACATTTTGTCCTATAGTTTCAAAATTACTAGATAGTCATCATAGTTTAAAAAAAACGTTTGTATTTTAGTTCCTTCCTCCGACGGTCGTTAAAAAAATTTGTTAGATAAAGGACCCTTTCATCCATCTATCGATTTTGTTTACCTAATCAAAATCAATTTTATGATTTGGTCTATGTAGTTTTTTTTATTGGATAAGACAAAAAATCAATATAATGACAAAAATACCCTCCCTTAAACAAAATTTTAATGGGTGTTAGAGTAAGAGATCAAATCCAAACGTTCTTACAAATCATGATGGTGTACACACCCCAAAGTTTGGAGTTTTTAATAAAGTACACCTATTGAAGTCTCAAAAAGATTTGTGTAGTGAATAATTTGAGAAGTTATGTTATATATATATGTGTGTGTGTGTGTGTAATTATTTGTATATTTACATTGGTTAAAGTGAAGGTCCTAAGATGTAAAATTGGGCAAAATGGAAGGTTATTAGTCTATACTACTTTATAAATGAAATTTCACAAAAGTCTTAAATACAACCTTTTCTGCATCATGTACAACATTTTTATGCACCAGTCCTAAAAGGTCTGAAAGTCTTAAAAGACTTTTCATATACCCTTCAGAATACAGTCGGTCACAATTTAGGGTTTTTTCTCCACCAGACTCACACTTCAAAGCTCATTCTCCAAGGTGACGCTTCACCCTCTGCGATTTCTCCAAGATGACATTCGGCCTCCGAGATGTCCATCTGTATATGTATCTTCATCGATTTTCATTCCTCTCTCTCCATCAATTTCATTCTCGACGAAGATTTCTCGCACTCTCCCGGAAGATGGGTACACTCTGTCCAAATAGTCTCTCTTTCTTTATGTCCGGTGTTTCTATGGCTTTGGTTTAATTTTTCATTAACATCTACTTTTCCATTTGCATTTTCAATCACGTATTGAACCAAAATTAAACCATTGATCTTTTGAATTGAGTTGGGACTTTGATTTATACATATGGATTTTATTTTGATTTTCAAGATCGTACCAACGCTCCTCACTCACTCTCGATTCCAATCGAATAACAGGTTTGTTTTGATTTTAACATAGCTTTTGTTTGATTTTCATTTATTTCAAAGAATCATTGTAGTCGATTTTCATTTATTTCGATTTTCTTTTGTAGTCGATTAATAGGGTAAGGGGAAAGGGAAGGTATCTTAATGTTAGCTTTCCATCGTAATCCCATTTGAACATTCAAGTTTGGAATGTTTCAATTCTTGATATGCTGTTTACTATTCTGTATTGTTAAGAATATACTGTGTTCGTTGATAGAAAAGATTGTGTAATATTGGAGCAACCTTTAGGTCCTCCAGTCAAATTGTTAGAAGATGATCAATCTTTTCCGCATCCTATTGTTCATTTATATCAAGAATTTACTAAAAACTTTTTGTTGAGGTCTTTGGTTCAGATCCCAACAACGGTGTTTAATATGGTAAAAGTGTCACCTGATCAAAGATGGTTTTCAATGTTTGAAGTCAATGGTGTTGCAACAAGGATGGAAGAGAATTAGAGGTATGGATTTGTCTTCCTATTTGTTGGTTTCTTGTTCTATAATTGTGTTTGGGACCCATTGCAGAGAAATATATCTTCTTAAATTAGGTAGATTATATAGAGTGTGACTATCTTCTCATACACAAACCAGAATCTTATCCCTAACCATATCATTCAACCATAAATTACAACTACATGTTGTCATTTGAACTATATGTTCTGGTCATCTTCATTATAGTTAATTACTTGCTTCCTACTCTGAGCATGTCTGTAAAAACACATACAACCAACAACAAAACTTAATTGTGCACTTGCATTTGTCTCTGCACTTTCGTCAAGTGACCGATTTTTTGCATCAATTATCAGGAATGAGTTGTAAAAAATTAATTTGTTTCATCCTTGTACTACTAATTCGTCTTCATTATTTTTTTCTTAGTTTCTTTAATCTTGCTCAGGAAGAAGAACCTATCTATCGAGAGTGCTAGAGAAAAGTCCATACTTTTTTACAAAGTACGTATATTGGTCCCTGGTTTACTCTTTCTTTTATTGTTTTTCTAAAAACATGGGAGCTATGTCTACATTCTATCCGTGTAGTTTGCTTTGTCTACATTCCCATAGTAGTTTGCTTTGTATACATTATGTCTGTGTTGGTTCTTTCCGCCAATTTACATCTAAATATGGATCAAGTTGGTTCTTCAAACTAACTAAGAGATGGCTAATATTGTTGTTAACTTTTGAGTTTCCTATCCATCCCTACATTTTTTAGTGATACCAGTAAATTTTTTATCCAGAAAAGCTTGTAACAGCTCAACTAAATCTCTTTTGGTTATGCACTTCACCAGGTAAAGTAATCACATTTTCTTCTATCTCTTCTTAGTGTTCTTCAATCCCATGAACCATTCCCAATATCTTTTTTCTTTATGCTCGGTTTACTGAGCGGATGATTCCATTAGAGCATCTATGATCTATAACATGTGCTTACTTTTCAATTGTTTGAAATGTTTTGTAGTCTATGGGCTTTGATTCTTTTCAGTCTTTAAAGGTAATCACCAAGTTTAGCCCTAAAAAGTTTCCAGCATTCAACTTTTTTATTATTGATTTTTGGATTACACTGGATTTTCATCTTTGTCCAATCTATTCTAATTGTTTTTCTTTGCATTTTAAGTTCTCAACTCTTTCATCGAAGAAAAGAGTTATGAAACTGATGGCCCTTAGTTGAATGTGGCCCCTCAAAAGAAAAGCTTTGCAACTGAATGTTTTACTAGATTGGAGGTCAAAAGCTTGCCTTCTATCATCAAAGATGTGGAGGTTTAGTAAAGTTGATGTTGAAAGCACATGGTGATCTTGGTTACCGGATTTGTTAACTCGCTAATGACTTTGATGACACATATCAAGGCTTTTATGACCCATTGAGGACTTAGCATTGCTGCTTCTAAGCATTGTGGAAGGAGGGATTTACATGACTCTGATATTGCTAACCCCGCCTAGGCTTTTCAACTCCTCATTCTTGGAACTTTTATTGCTAATTGTAAACATTTGGTGATGAAAGCTTAATGTTTTGCTCAAGTTTTTTCACTCTTTTTTTTTACACTCCCCTTGGTAGTCGGTATTTCTAAACATTCTGGTTTATCGATGCTGCCATTGTACTTGTGTTTTTTACATTGATTCATTTGTTATGTTGATTGATGGACTCTATAAGTTTATTGTTTTACAGATTGGTTGATTCATGAGACCTCAAATTTTCCCCCAATTTTAAATATGGATGAAGTTGGTTCTTCAAACTAACCGAGAGATGGCTAATATACGAGTAAAAAATATACGAGTTTGATGGGAAAATATAAAAGTAATAACGATATGGGGTAAACGATCATTTATATTATTAAGACATTATATTTATCACAATAGTTGAATAACAACGTAATTGAATTAATTTAGCTATAGACTTCTTCATCTATAAAGACTGTTTCATTTTTGCAAAACTTTATAAAGAAACAACCAAACAACACCTTATATAAACTCATAGGACCACTGCCAACTTGGCGGTCATTTACTAAAGTCTTAGTCGGTAGTATTGCAGATGAACATTATCTATATCTATACTACTTTATAAACCAAATTTATAAAAAGTCTTAAATACAACTTCTTATACATAAGGTACTACCTTCTAATTCATTAAGTCTTAAAAAGTATTAAAAGTCTTAACTACATCTCTTTATACCTGATGTACAACTCATTAATGTTGTAGAAAACACTCGCTCAAAACCTCATACGACTCTTCACTTTCCATCTGTGAGATATGTGCATAGAGAAACTATATTCCCAAAGCATCGATTCCACAAACGACTTTTCAATCTCCATCGATTCACTATCTATATGGTTCATCAATTCAATCTTTACCTATTCCTCAGTCCATCGATCTTCAGGTAATGTCGATTTCTTCCTTGGCTTGTTTTTGATTTCTTCTTTGTTTGTTTGTTCTTCCATCGACATGGTTCATCGATTCAGTCTTCACCTTCTCCTCAGTCCATCGGTCTTAAGGTAACATCGATTTCTTCCTTTGCTTGTTTTTAAATTCCTCTTTGTTTGTTTGTTTGTTTTTCCATCGATTGATTCCTCAAACGACGATTCACTAACAGAGCTCTCTATTTTTGTGTTTTTTCCCACTAACAGAGCTCTCAATTTTTTAGCATATGATGCATTTTCAATTAAGAGTGCTCAAAAGTTCTTCCCCTTCACCATCTCGATTCGATTTTAGGTGATTCATATTCTTCTCTGCTCGATTGTTGTTTGTTCTTGTGCCATCCATTTCAACTGCCTCTTTACTTGATTTTACCGTAACACCATATGAATTTCTTCGACAGTACCAACAAGCTTAATACTGTGTGTGTTTTGTTGCTTTACTTAAACCCCAACAGGTATTGGGCAAGCAAATTCGAAAGGGATGGTTGTCAATTGATCACAGTAAATGTTGCCAATTTTGGTTTATCAGTGCGACTTTATCAATGAGACTGTATGGTTTTATGCTCTTATAAAATGTTGCCTTTATGGTTTTATGGTTCTTAACAGTATGTCAACCATCAGCTTGTGTTTGTTTCTAATTTGTTGATTTTTTACAAACTGCTTAACATAAATTGGGTTTGTGAAAACTGGATCCCTTTTTATTTTATTGAAAAAATTATTCAAAAGGGTGATCAATTTGTTTAGGCTGCTTGTTCTTTCATTTAAAGTAATTAATCATTTTGACTGACTGTTTTCTCGCATTGTAGACCTCCTTCCCTCGCCCTGAGCTTTCGTTTGCAGACCTCCAGGTAATAGCAGCCATGGTTTGGTTCTTATTGTTCATATGTGTGTTTTTCCTCTTCACAGGTAAAATAGACTACTTATGATTTTATCTTTATTAAAGGTTTGAATGCTTACCAATAGCCATTAGGAACTGAAAAGAAAAGAACGATGCCATTTGAAAATGTTGCTAACAAATTTAAACTAGCATGTCGAATCTCCCTTTTTGATGTTCATCTCACTGGCATATTTCACAAGCTTGTGCATTAAGTTTTCTTTTAACTGTTTTTATAATTGTAATGAAAATGCCATCATTTTGTTTGTTTTGCTACCTGGTGATATGTGGAACCTACTTTCAAAAAAATGAAAATCTCTAAAAAAATCAATACTTCAAATTAAGGAATTTGTTTTCTATCTTATGCAAGGCAAAAATCTATTGGATCAACCAAGCTTGCAAACATCTATTCCTTTCTCTCTGGCAACAATATAAATAGCATTATATGTCTGTAGCTCATAGCATCAACACAATTGCTTTTGTTGCAAATGCATAATAGATAGCTCCTGTTGGTTTTATTTTTTTTAATGTTACTGTGTGATGCTTTTGGTTTAAAGAAACGCATGAGAAGGTGGTTATTGCAATTTGAAACCAAGGGATTCACCATTTGTCAATTACGGACAACTTTTTCATACGTAAATCGATTTTAAAACTAATGATATTTTATTGTTCCACATTATTTGGGAGTTCGAATTCTTTCATACGTAAACCGAAGTTTGATTTCTTTAACGTTCTATATTCATATGTGATTCCTTGAAACCCATTTTTTCTTCTAAAAACAGTTAAAGGGCTAGATGCAATAAATGAAATGGACTACCAGTTTTCTGTGAAACAGGTGGTAGGAATTATTTGATGGTAATAGTAAATAGATGGGTGTATTCAGTGGAAACATAAATCAAGCGATTTAAATCTGAATGCATATGAAGTTGTACCATTCATTAATTTAGATGGCCAACGAAGTCAAGTTAGGACAACTTGGTTAGTCTTTGATTCACTATTGATTTCTACTCATTCACATCTTATTTCAGTCTTTTGCTCGTATTAGACTTTTATGGTGTTTGTTGTTAATTTACTATTTGATGTTCGGTCTACTATTGATATCAAGTGTTCTTCTTTCGCTCCACCGTCTAAGTCATCTGAATGATCCTTAACTCGAGGTTTTGTTCATATATTATATCTATATTCAATTTCTGTCACACCCCGCTAAAGCGGAAACACGAGACGTGATAGCTCACGATTTCATAGCAATAGGACAAAAACAACACCAATCATCCAGTCAAATGTATAACAGATTAAATTCGAAATTACATTACTACAAATCCAAAGTTTTTAACAAAATAAAGTAAGCAAAGTGTACAAACGAAACGGTTTCAAATAAAACTTGATTGATGTCGTCGCGCCCACATAACAGAACATTTCAGTTTAACATTCTTACCCCTGAAAAAAATGATAAAACAAGGTCAACTACAAAAAGTTGGTGAGTTCACAGGTTTTCAATACTATAAACATCTTTTGCATAAATTAATTTTGAGCAAGTTAACCTTTATGGCACTTAATGAATCTTTAAATTTCAAAAGGTCACAAGGCATATTGTACCCTAATTAAAGTAAGTTTTGAACCACCACTAAACCTTTCGACCCCAAAACTCTTTATAAATCTACCTTAGCGGTGGGACTAAAACCCCACATATGTTGAACCTTTATTATAAGCAAAGTGCACCCCTACTTGTAAGTTTTTAGGTGGGATTGCTATCCGCACCCATACTTGTCAGTTTTTAGGTGGGATTGTCAGTCCAAATAGCGCTATCCACAATTACTCTCGGCTCCTCACTTGAGTTAATAGTAGTGTACAAACTTTTCTAGGACATTTTCATCAAATACGAACTATTAGTGTACATGCCTTAGTGCCCATAACATCAATTTCATAATATTTCACATTTGATAATGTAATTAGCTCAAAAATTTCATTTATTCATGCTTTTCACCCCAAAACGTATAAAACACTTTAAAAGAGGGACTGTGAATACGCACCTGATAGCAAAAACCTACGCTTAGATACACGAAAGCTTTCACTTGTCGGCCTAAAGTCTTCCTATCAAAGCAAGGTACACAATTAGTCACTTTTCCTTTTCGGGTCTAAAAGAATTAGGTCTTTGCTTGAATTAAAACCTATCTTGTGTAATGCCAATGTAATATATAAAGAGTTGTAATATATATAGTCCTTGATTTGTCCAAATTTTTATTTAACTAAAATTTTTAAAAGTTCCAAATTGTTTGACATAAAATCATAACATTCAAGAAAGTTCATGATGGTTTTTAATATATATCCCCTTTCAAATAATCACCAAAATACATCTTCCTCATTTAATTTCTTACCCAAATTTTTGTATGGTTTAAGTTACTGAGTTAACAATATTTTGTCAAAATATTACGAATTTAGGGGGGGGGTTAAGTATTTAAATAGCTATTTTAACTTTTAAGGGTCACAACCTTCAAGACAGAATGCACCATCTGGAAGTTACTGTTGGTTGGAAGGTCAAAACTTGTCCTTTATCAATTATGCCAAATGGATTACAAAGATAACACATGCATTAAGTTTTGAGACAGCTATGATAGTTTTAACATGCATGCAACAATATGTCAGCTTTGAACAGATTGCACCCTTATTTTGTTTTTAAATATTGAACCCACATGCATGATGATTTTTGCTACATTTGTAATGGTCATGAATTACCACCATTATATAGACATTTTACATGTCTTTTGTGTGTAATCTACCTGTGGAACTAAGAAAATGACAAAGGAGATGAAAAACATTCAAAGTACAAGAAAAAAAGGGGTTTTCCCCAAAATTTGTAAGAAAAGATGAAAATAAAGCTAGTACCTTACTTGGATGATGAAAAGAACTTCAATGTCTTTAATAATCTTGCTAAGGTGACGGATTTTTGTGTGGAAATTGGCTGGAATTTGTGGAGGAGAAGAGAGAAGATGAGAGAAGAAAATGAAGAGGTTTTTAGTTCAAATTTGGAGAAATAAGTGAAAAATGAGGGAAAATGAGAAAAATGAGGTTTCTATATGGTGGGAGTTTGGGCTTGGAGGGGGGGGGGGGGCATAAGGCCCATACTCGTTAAAAAAATTAAAAAATTTATATAAGGCCCAATCTAGTTGTTCAAGTGTTCATAAAAAGACATGAAATAAAATACAAGTAGTTTTACATCAATTTTTCTCAATTTTTGGCAAAAAATGTTAGATTTGAATTGGACTTCTATATTTGAAATTATAAATTTTTATCATCAACTCTTATTATATTTGGTACAATTAAGTAATTTTTGGCATTACATAAGACGTTTCAAATAGTTACGGGTTGGAACCAGGTTTTCTAAGCAACTATCAAAAATTCTAGTGAATTTTTGGCCATTCTATACTAAATAGTTCTTAATCAAATATCTTTTATAATTTTATTTCTACTAAAAGCTTAATAGATGCTAACCTGGAAGTTCTCGACTTGATAGTTGTCACAGTCTCCCCTGTTAAAAGAATTTCGTCCTGAAACTTAAAAACAGGCTTTCTCAGGGGCGTTCGCGAAAAGGTTAGGATACTTATGCTTCATGAAATCTTCTCGTTCCCAAGTATAATCTAGGCCATGTTTCATATTCCAGCGAACTTTTATGATATGAATTTTACTGCGCCTCAGCCGTTTGACTTCTCGGTCAAGTATTTTGATTGGTTCTTTAACGAAGTGTAACCGATCATTAATCTGAACGTCTTCCAGGGGTAGCACCAATGTTTCATCCGTTAGGCATTTCTTCAAATTTGATACGTGGAACGTGTCGTGGATGGTGCTTAATTCCTGTGGTAACTTTAGTTTGTACGCCACTGGCCCAATTCTTTCGAATATTTCAAATAGACCAATACATCTAAGACTTGCCTCTTTTCCTTAAGCGTACTAGTTCTTTCCATGGTTATACCTTCATAAGCACTTTATCGCCCACTTGAAGCTCAAATGGTTTTCTGCGATTATCCGCATAACTCTTCTGACGATCTCTTGTTGTCTTGAGTCTTTCCTTGATGATTGAAATCTTGTCAGTGATTTCCTGGATGACGTCGGACTTGGTCAGTTGTCTGTCTCCGATTTCCAACCAGCTAAGTGGTGATCTACATTTACGTCCATATAAGGCTTCGTACGGCGCACACTGAATGCTGGTGTGATAGTTGTTGTTATAGGAGAATTCAACAACGGGCAGGTGGGTATCCCAACTCCCACCAAAATCTATCGCACACGCACGCAACATATCTTCTAGCGTTTGAATAGTTCTTTCCGACTGTCTATCCGTTTGAGGATGGTAGGCGGTGCTATAATCCAACCGCATGCCCAATGCTTTTTGAAGTGATTGCCAAAATCGTGATGTAAAACGAGTATCTCTATCTGAGATAATGGAAATTGGCACCCGATGATGCGTAACTATTTCATTGATGTAAATTTGCGCACACTTTTCGATATTGTAATCTTCCCGAATAGGAATGAAATGCGTTGATTGTAAGTCGGTCTACGGTATCCCATATAGAATTGTGTCCCTTCCCAGTTCTGGGTAGCTTGGTTATGAAATCCATGGTTATTTGTTCCCATTTCCAATGAGGAATTTCGGGTTGTTGAAGTAGACCGGATGGCTTCTGATGTTCGGCCTTAACTTTAGCGCAAGTTAAGCACTTGTTTACGTACCAGGCAATGTCTTTCTTCATTCCTGGCCACCAATAGTGTTCCTTTAGGTCCTTATACATCTTATCCGCTCATGGGTGAACCGAATATCTTGATCAATGGGCTTCATCCAAAATGGTTGTTCGTAGATTACCAACCTTTGGTACCCAAACTCTATCTTCAAGGTAACGTACCCCATCCGACTTTGTTTGAAACTTATTTTCCAAGTGGTGTAGGGTCTCGTTCCTTAGATTCTCCATCTTCAACGCATCGACTTGAGCTTCAAGAAATTGTGTTTTAAACTCGTCTGAACCAACATTCTCATAGCTCGTACTCTTGATGGCTTCACTCTTTCCTTTCTACTTAATGCATCGGCTACAATTTCGAAATCATAATGACTAAGCAACTCAACCCATCTTCTTTGCCTCATATTGAGCATTTTCTGATCAAGAATGTGTTGAAGCTTTTGAAATCGGTGAAGACAGTGCATTTAGTGCCGTATAGATAATGTCTCCAAATTTTGAGTGCGAAAACTACGGCTCCTAGCTCCAAATCTTGAGTGGTATAGTTCCTCTCATGAACTTTCAGTTTCCTCGATGCGTATGCGATAACTTTGTCTTTTTGCATCAGTACGCATCTCAATCCTTGATGGGAAGCATCACAGTAGACTACAAAGTTATCCACTCCCTCTAGTAGAGCCAAAATCGGTGCGTTGCTTAACTAGTGTTTAAGTGTCTGAAATGCTTCCTCTTGTTTCTCTCCCCTAACAAACTTCTTATCCTTTTGGGTTAGAGTCGTCAGTTGTAAGACCCTAAAATTTAGAGTAAAATTGAACCGAAATAACATGCGGAATATAAATAAAATCACCCAATAAGTGGGGATGGAGTATGAAAGTTTACATCTAAACATGGATATTAAAATAACAACCTAATAATCTATGCTATTTAGACTATAGATTACAATTGAGTGTTACTAATATCCTTAAAAGAATATTCTATTGCTCCAACTATGTATATGCTCTATGAGCATATCTCCAAAAAGGTGTCCTCTCTCTCGACACATCAACCCGCTCTTCTCTAAAGAGCCCCGTCAACTTGTTTACCTGCTAAACCACAATTAAAATCAAGTGTTAGGCTTACGCCTAGTGAGAACAAACAGTTAAATGGATAAGGCAGTTAAAACATTTAAAAGATAAGATACAGTGCGTTTATCCCATTCAACTTCACTTGAAATAACTTATTCTTGATGAGCAAGGATCTTTTAAAAACAACCGGGGGAGACCCGGTGTTCCATCCTTAGTGACGGATACTAGAAGTAGGTCACTACACGATGTTTGAGCTAACTGTAAGAGCCAATGGCAACCGGTCAATGACCGATTATGCACCTTAGTACACGGCCCCCAATGACTTCTTACGAAAGCCCGCGCAATGGTCACTGGCAACCGGTCTATAACCTATTATGCACCTTAGTACACGGCCCCCTGATGACCCTAAATTGCGCATGCATAGACTCAATGGCATCCGGTAATGATCCGGCATTATACCGAACGGTAAGAGGCCCCCGATGACTTCTATGCTACCAAAAAGGGACAACAATCCCGTTTTAAACCAACTATATGCCTATGGATGCAATACATACTAGCCCTACGACCAAATACATCAACGAGATGTATTACTATTTTTCCAACCTTGAAAACCCTTTCAATAAACCATTTCCTTTCGAATCCAAGTTTTACCAAAAACTAGGTCAAATCATTTTGTGTTTCAAAACCAAAGATTATTTCATTTTATAACATTTCCAAGTATTTTAAACCATTTATGATGCTCATTTCATCATCTGCAACAACATACTCAAAACCCTCATTTTGACCTAAAACTTCCAAACTTACTCAAATACACAACTACTTGAAACCAAGTTTAAGAATCAGCAAAATACTACATTTACAACAAGTATTTGAGTTCATAAGATAGATTTGAACTCACATAGCTAGGGTTAGGAAAACTCTAGAAAATCTCCTTAAAGGGATGAAAATGGTGGAACTTGGTGGAGAACATGAAGTAGAAGAAGAACTCGAACACTTGAGCTCCAAACCGAAATCCTCAAGCTAGATGCTCAATAAATGCTCCCAAGTTGGTTAGAATGGGGTTTCAAAGCATTAAAATCGCCATTAGTGTGAAGGAGAAGGTTTTTGGTGAAAAATGAGTGTGAAAGTCAAGAAAAACGGATGTTATAAAAACTGATCAGTGCTGGATGCCAGATATGGACGCCAGTTACGTTCGTAACTAGCATTGGTTATTCACGCGGCTCCCTCTTGACCAAACAGACTCTGACGCTAGTTGTGAAGCTAGTTACATTTCGTAATTGGCATTGGTAACTCACGCGGCTCCATTTTGACCAAACGTACTTTGACGCTAGTTGTGAAGCTAGTTACGTTTCGTAACTGGCATTGGTAACTTACGCGGCTCCATTTTGACCAAACATACTCTGACGCTAGTTGTGAAGCTAGTAACATTTCGTAACTGGCATTGGTAACTGGCCCTAGCCAAACAGAGTATAAAGCCACTTAGTGGCATGGGTTAGCTCAGTCGCAACAAGCACGAGCCATTTAAGTTACCCCGAAACTCCCAAACTTGATTTCCGACGCATAGCTTTGATCTTTTTCATAAACCAACCTATAACCCTTTTAAAACACGCATTTTCTAGAATTTTATATTTTATCTAAAAAAAATTTCGGGTGTTACAATCCTCCCACCCTTGAAATTGATTCGTCCTCGAAATCTAAAACTACACAAACAAGCTCGGGTATCTTTTCTTCATATCTTTTTCTGCTTCCCACGTCACATTCGACTCTCTATGATGCTTCCATTGAACTTTAACCATGGTGATCTCTTTGTGGCGTAACTTCTTAGATTTGCTTTCCAAGATCGCTTCCGGCTCTTCCACACATCGGCTATTATCGACACGAATTTCCGAGAGAGGTATCACACTCTCTTTTTTCAGCCAAACATTTCCTTAAGTAGCATATGTGGAACGTAGGATGTATGTCGTCCAACTCGGGTGGCAGCTCCAATTTATACGCTTGCCGTCCCACTCTTTCCAAAATTCTGAACGGTCCGAGGAAACGAGGGCTAAGCTTCCCGCGTTTTCCGAACCGTATGATACCCTTCCATGGAGACACCTTGAGCATAACCCGCTCACCCACTTGGAACTCCATTGGTCTTCTCTTCTTGTCGGCATAACTCTTTTGGCAGTCTTGTGTCGCTTTTAGTCGTTCCCGAATAAGTTTCACCTTGTCAGTCGCCTCTTGTTCAATCTCGGGCCCGGAGAATTTCTTCTCTCCCGCTTCTAACCAACATACCGGTGTCCTACATTTCCGTCCATAAAGTGCCTTGAAAGGCGCCATGCCAATACTAGAGTGTTAACTGTTGTTGTAGGCAAACTCCACCAACGGTAGATGCGAATCCCGATTCCCACCAAAGTCAATAACACATGACCTAAGCGTGTCTTCAAGAGTCTGAATGGTCCTTTCACTTTGACCATCTGTATGCGGGTGAAAAGCTGTACTTAAGTTTATCTTGGTGCCCAACCCTTCTTGTAATCCATTCCAAAAGTTAGAATTGAACCGGCTATCCCGATCTGACACAATAGTTAAAGGCACACCGTGCCTTACAACTATCTCATCCACATACAACTTGGCCAGTTTGTCAACTGGGCCGGCTTCTCGCATTGCTAAGAAATGAGCACTCTTCGTTAGTCTATCCACCACTACCCGTATGGTATCATGACCTCTCAAGGTCTTTGGTAGCTTCGTCACAAAGTCCATAGTGAGGTGTTCCCATTTCCATTCCGGAATTTCCAACGACTGAAGGCTTACATACGGCCGTTGGTGTTCCGCCTTGACTTGCAAACAAGTCACACATCTCTCCACATAGCTAGCAACATCCAACTTCATGACGGGCCACCAATAAGTTAACTTTAGATCCCTATACATCTTGGTACTACCCGGATGTATGGAGTACTTGGACTTATGGGCATCCTCCAAAAGTAGTTCTCGGTTACCCCCAATCTTAGGCACCCAAACACACCCTTGAAATAGCTTCAGGCCACGACTATCTTCGGTCAACATCAAATGTTGTTTCACCATCACTTCATCTTTTAAGTTTTCCTCAAGTAGTGCCCTCACCTGAGCTGCTTTGATTCGGTCAATCAAACTAGACATCACCTCAATCCGTGTAAGTACGGCACGTGTCCCGCTACCGAACTCCTTCCTGCTCAATAAATCTGCTACCACGTTGGCTTTACCCGGATGGTAAAGTAGTTCACAATCATAGTCCTTGAGTAGTTCGAGCCAACGTCTTTGCCTCATATTCAGTTCCTTTTGATCAAACACGTACTTCAAATTTTTGTGGTCTGTATAGAGTGTACACTTGGTTCCATAAAGATAGTGTCGCCATAACTTCAAAGCGAAGACCACCGCCGCTAACTCTAAATCATGGTTTGGGTAGTTCTTTTCGTGCTCCTTTAGTGGCCTTGAGGCGTAGGCAATCACCTTGCCCCTTTGCATTAACACACAACCCAATCCCATTTTCGATGCGTCACTGTAAACCACAAAATCTTCCGTCCCTTCCGGCAAGGATAGAATCGGTGCTTCACACAACTTCTTTTGAAGAGTCCGAAAAGCCTCTTCTTGCTTGTCGGTCCACATGAACTCCACGTTCTTTCTAGTCAAGGCCGTCAGAGAAGATGCAACCTTAGAGAAATCTTAAATAAACCTTCGATAATATCCCGCTAATCCTAAGAAACTTCGGATCTCTGACGGGTTCTTAGGCGGTTCCCAATTCATCATTGCTTCTATCTTGGATGGATCCACTTTCACTCCCTCATGGGTGACCACATGACCTAAAAATTGTACTTCCTTCAACCAAAAGTCACACTTAGAGAACTTGGCGTATAACTTTTCTTTCCTTAACACTTCGAGAACCTCCCGAAGGTGTTGCTCGTGGTCTAACTCGTTCTTAGAGTAGACAAGGATGTCATCAGTAAATACTATTACTGATTCGTCTAGAAAAGGTCGACACACGCGGTTCATCAAGTCCATAAATACCGTCGGCGCGTTCGTCAAACGGAATGGCATTACTAGAAACTCATAATGCCCGTACCGTGTTCTAAACGCCGTTTTTGCTACATCATCTTCCTTTACCTTCACTAGGTGATATCCCGAGCGTAAGTCGATTTTTGAGAAACAACCCGCTCCTTGTAGTTGATGAAAGAGGTCGTCAATTCTCGGGAGTGGGTACTTGTTCTTCACGGTCGCCTTATTCAACTCTCTATAGTCTATACACATCCTCATTGTGCCATCCTTCTTCTTCACAAACAAGACCGGAGCTCCCAAAGGTGACGCGCTTGGTCTCACGAAACCCTTCTCAAGGAGATCTTGTAGTTGCGTCATCATTTCTTGCATCTCAGATGGTGCCAACCGGTAGGGTGCTTTAGCAATCGGAGCGGCCCCCGGTATAAGATCTATTCGAAATTCTACCTGTCTATATGGTGGCAAGCCGGGTAAATCCTCGGGGAATACGTCCGGGAATTCACAAACAACTCAAACATCGCTTATTCTTCTCTTCTCTAACTTCGCCTCTACAACGTAGGCTAAATAAGATAGGCACCCCTTGGCCAAACACTTGCGTGCCTTTGCTAGGGTTAACAACGCGACTTCACCCTTCCTTCTTTCCCCGTAGACCAACGCCATACTACCATCCGATAACGGAATTCGAATCAATTTCTTGGAACACAAGATCTCGGCTTGGTTCTTGGCCAACCAATCCATCCCAATCACTACATCAAAACTCCCTATCTCCATAGGTATGAGGTTCACCGGGAATCGCTTCTCCCCAACCTCTAGTGTGCAATTTCTAAGGACATCTCTAACCAAGACCTTCCTACCATCGGCTATTTCGACAATATAAGCATCCTCTAAAGTACTAACAGGTACAAGCAGTTTCGGGTAGAAAATAGTGGACACATAAGAGAAAGTAGCACCGGAATCGAAAAGAATACGAGCGGGTACGAAGTTTATGAGAAACGTGCCCGTCACCACATCTGCCGCATCTTTAGCTTCATCCGCGGTCATCTTGAACGCTCTTCCCGTCGCCTTAGGGACATTATCCCTCTTCCCTTGGCTTCCCCCCGTTCTCATCTTTGGGCCATCCCTTCGAATCTGCCCCTGTTCTTTGCATTCAAAACAAATAACCCCTTTAACCGGGCACTCGCGAGCATAGTGCCCGCTCTTACCACACTTGTGGCACCCTTCCGCAGACGAGTTACATGGCCCGTGGTGCTTGTTCCGGCACTTGAAGCACCAATTAGGCTCCCTCCTATTCTTGGTCCTTCGATTGTTGTGGTGGTTGTTGTTGTAGTTTGGCCTCTTGGAAGGCGCGGAATTGCCTTCCCACTTCCTCTTTTCTCCA
The DNA here is from genome assembly GCA_036898165.1 of Silybum marianum. Taxonomy (NCBI): domain Eukaryota; kingdom Viridiplantae; phylum Streptophyta; class Magnoliopsida; order Asterales; family Asteraceae; genus Silybum; species Silybum marianum. The sequence goes on along the minus strand of CM072533.1, from coordinate 31,049,649 downwards.
CTTAACTTCCTCTCTTCCTTCTTTAGTTCATCGGTGTCCTCCACCATTTGAGCTTGATCAATGGCCTCCCTTAAAGTGGAGGTCTTTGCCGTTTGCACCATTGCCATCATGTCAGATGGCAATCCTTTGATGTACGCCTTCATCTTCTCTCTCTCAGTTGGAGCCACATGCCCCACTAGATCCAGTTTCTCCACGAACAACTCTGTATATTCTCTCACAGTCTTATCTCCCTTCTTGAGAGCTCGGAACTCATCCACAATACGATCTATAGCCCTCTCGTTACAGTATTCCTCCAACACTTTCCCTTTAAACATTTCCCAAGTCAACATCGATACAATCACCGGGCCAAGAGTTTTAGCGGTGACATTCCACCATCTTAAGGCCGAGCCCCTAAGCATCTGTGAGGCAAACCTCACCTTCTGACCTTCCTCACATTCACTCGAGCCAAAAGCTTGCTCGATCTCTTGAAGCCAGTTCATGCAGACCACTGGATCGGAAGTCCCGGAGAACTCGGGTGGCTTAGTGCATAAGAAGGTTTTATAAGAGCAGCCCTTCCCTGCTCTTCTCACTTCGGTCATGGGGGTTTCTTCAGTATTTGGTGCGGCCCTTGTTCCCCCGGAACCTCCCACAGCATTCTCGGCAGTTACTTCATGCCTCCTGACACTGGCATCTCTCTCCTCAAGCGCCTTAAAGAATGATTCATGTTGTTGACCCATCATAGTGTTTACCGCTTGCAACAACCGAATCTGAAGTTCCTCTTGTGAACCCGCCTCCGTCATTAGAGGACCCGCTGCATTAAGATTGAGTGGCGGAATAGTAGACAATCTAGACACGGGTATACTTGTGAGAGGAGGGATGATTGGTGGCGGTCGAGTAATTCGGGGTGGTTGAGTGACTTCCGCTGTTGCTGCCACGTCCTGATTCGTGACACTGTTGGTTGCTCCCTCAACTTCATTACGCGATCGGGTTCGCGTGTTCACCATCTTAGTCTGTCAAGATGATAAAGTAGGAGTAAGACAAAACTAACATAAATACGTATAACACATTTGTCAATCATCGCAACAACGGAAAAACGAGCATACTCACATAACAATATACCCAAAATAGCATTAGCTACGTGATATCTAGAATATATCATACCAGTAAGAATTCCCATTACCAAAGTCACATTTCATGATTAGTGCATTTCCGTCGACTCTAAAGCTCTCCTATCTTAATGGTGTTTACCCATATCTCACAAATCCACACTTAAAGTCTCAGCTTAAGTCTAGGCATCTTAAATTCACACCTAGTTCGCTTAAACTAAATTTCTGATACCAACTTGTAACACCCTAAAATTTAGAGTAAAATCGAACCGAAATAACATGCGGAATATAAATAAAATCACCCAATAAGTGGGGATGGAGTATGAAAGTTTACATCTAAACATGGATATTAAAATAACAACCTAATAATCTATGCTATTTAGACTATAGATTACAATTCGGTGTTACTAATATCCTCAAAAGAATATTCTATTGCTCCAACTATGTATATGCTCTACGAGCATATCTCCAAAAAGGTGTCCTCTCTCTCGACACATCAACCCGCTCTTCTCTAAAGAGCCCCGTCAACTTGTTTACCTGCTAAACCATAATTAAAATCAAGTGTTAGGCTTACGCCTAGTGCGAACAAACAGTTAAATGGATAAGGCAGTTAAAACATTTAAAAGATAAGATACAGTGCGTTTATCCCATTCAACTTCACTTGAAATAACTTACTCTTGATGAGCAAGGATCTTTTAAAAACAACCGGGGGAGACCCGGTGTTCCATCCTTGGTGACGGATACTAGAAGTAGGTCACTACACGATGTTTGAGCTAATTGTAAGAGCCAATGGCAACCGGTCAATGACCGATTATGCACCTTAGTACACGGCCCCCGATGACTTCTTACGAAAGCCCGCGCGATGGTCACTGGCAACCGGTCTATAACCGATTATGCACCTTAGTACACGGCCCCCTGATGACCCCAAATTGCGCAAGCATAGAGTCAATGGCATCCGGTAATGATCCGGCATTATACCCAACGGTAAGAGGCCCCCGATGACTTCTATGCTACCAAAAAGGGACAACAATCCCGTTTTAAACCGACTATATGCCTATGGATCCAATACATACTAGCCCTACGACCAAATACATCAACGAGACGTATTACTAGTTTTCCAACCTTGAAAACCCTTTCAATAAACCATTTCCTTTCAGATCCAAGTTTTACCAAAAACTAGGTCAAATCATTTTGAGTTTCAAAACCAAAGATTATTTCATTTTTTAACATTTCCAAGTATTTTAAACCATTTATGATGCTCATTTCATCATCTACAACAACATACTCAAAACCCTCATTTTGACCTAAAACTTCCAAACTTACTCAAATACACAACTACTTGAAACCAAGTTTAAGAATCAGCAAAATACTACATTTACAACAAGTATTTGAGTTCATAATTTTAGATTTGAACTCACATAGCTAGGGTTAGGAAAACTCTAGAAAATCTCCTAAAAGGGATGAAAAATGGTGGAACTTGGTGGAGAAGAGGAAGTAGAAGAAGAACTCGAACACTTGAGCTCCAAACCGAAATCCTCAAGCTAGATGCTCAATAAATGCTCCCAAGTTGGTTAGAATGGTGGTTCAAAGCATTAAAATCGCCATTAGTGTGGAGGAGAAGGTTTTTGGTGAAAAATGAGTGTGAAAGTCAAGAAAAACGGATGTTATAAAAACTGATCAATGTTGGACGGCAGATATGGACACCAGTTACGTTCGTAACTGGCATTGGTAACTCACGCGGCTCCCTCTTGACCAAACAGACTCTGACGCTAGTTGTGAAGCTAGTTACATTTTGTAACTGGCATTGGTAACTCACGCGGCTCCATTTTGACCAAAAATACTTTGACGCTAGTTGTGAAGCTAGTTACATTTCGTAACTGGCATTGGTAACTCACGCGGCTCCATTTTGACCAAACATATTCTAACGCTAGTTGTGAAGCTAGTTACATTTCGTAACTGGCATTGGTAACTGGCCCTAGCCAAACAGAGTGTAAAGCCACTTAGTGGCGTGGGTTAGCTCAGCCGCAACTAGCACGAGCCATTTAAGTTACCCCGAAACTCCCAAACTTGATTTCCAACGCATAGCTTTGATCTTTTTCATCAACCAACCTATAACCCTTTTAAAACACGCATTTTCTAGAATTTTATATTTTATCTAAAAAAAATTCGGGTGTTACATCAGTGGTTGCGCGATTTTGGAGAAATTCTTGATAAATCGCCGGTGATAGCCTGCCAACCCAAGAAATTGACGGATCTCAGTTAGTGTCTTCGGGGCTTCCCATTTCTTAATGGCCTCGATCTTAGCTGTATCAACATGAATTCCCTTTTCATTTTCTACGTGGCCAAGAAAGTGCACTTCGCGAATCAAGAATTTGTATTTGGAGAATTTGGCGTACAACTTTTCATTTCTGAGGAATTCTAGTATCAACTTTAAATGTTGCTCATGCTCCTTCTTGTCTCGAGAATAAATGAGTATATCATCTAAAAACACGATCACGAACTTGTCTAGGTATGGTCGACATACTCTATTCATCAAATCCATGAAGACTGCTGGTGCGTTTGTTAATCCAAAGGGCATGACTAGGAATTCATAATGACCATAACGAGTTCTAAATGCTGTCTTGGGGACGTCTTCTTCACGAACTCTCATTTGATGATAACCCGATCGAAAATCGATCTTTGAGAATATGTTGTACCTTGGAGTTGATCAAATAAGTTATCAATTCGAGGAAGGGGGTATCAGTTCTTGATAGTCAACTTATTGAGTTCTCTATAGTAGATGCACATTCGGAAAGATCCATCCTTCTTTTTAACAAAAAGGACTGGAGCTCCCCAACGTGAAGAGCTAGGCCTAATGAATCCTGTATTTCTGATGGTGCTAGTCGATAAGGTGATTTTGCCACGGGCATTGCTCCCGAGATTAAATCAATGTGGAATTCAACTTGTCTTGGTGGGGGTAGTCCGGGTAACTCATCAGGAAAATCCCGCACTATCGGGAGATCTTGAATATGCTTCTCTTCGTTCTTCTTATCCACAACGTAAGCTAAAAATGAAATGCAGTCCTTTCTCAAGTATTTTCGCATCTTCATACAAGCCACCATTTTAATACTCCTTCTGGGTTTCTCTCCGTGTACTTCGAGTATTCCTTATTCGGGTAGTAGAACTCAAACGATTTCGTCGGAACAACATATTTCTGCTCGATTCTTGGACAACCAATCCATGCGCACAATTGTGTCAAAACTTCCAAACTTAATCCAAATTAGATCTATACTAAAATCCCTACTGGCCAAGTTTAAGGTGCAATTCACTATACGTCTTTGGCCCTACTTTCCTGTCCGTTGGCATATTCAATGACATATACTTCTTTCAACTCTTTAGGTCTTAGATTTATCTTTGGCCTAAAATCTACTGACACATAACTCCTGTCTACTCTAGAATCAAATAGTAAAGATGCATAATGATTATTTAGAAGAAACGTACCTGTGACTACATCCGGATTTTGCCTTGCTTCTTCAGCTCCAATCTCGAACACTCGACCTCTTGTCGGACCTCCTTGATTTCCTTGATTGGTTGGTCGTACTTGATTAGTGTTTGGTCTTTGATTCCATCTTGGACATGCATTCCGGAAGTGATCTGGGCTTCCACACTCAAAACATGTCCGTCTTCCTACATTCTTACAATCCTTGGCAAAATGACATCCTCTATTGCATTTCTGTCAAATAATACATCTTCCAACATGCTGTTTGTTGCACTTATCGCACTTCGGGTATGTTCTTTTCTCTTTCTCTGCTGGTTGAGCCTGAATCCCATAGTTCCCTGTCATCTTCAGATTTTTACCCATTCTTCCTCCAGATTGCCTTCTTGTGGGTTCCTCCAACTTTCTCTTACCTTGAGCTTTGTCTTTAGCAAACATTCCCGAACGATTACCATTATTGGTGAGTCTGGTTGCCAAACTCACTGCTTCTTGTAGGGTTTTCGGGTTTGCCGAAGTAACATCTCCGCGTATTTTCACGAGATAAACCCCAAACATATCTATCAACTCGGTTTTCTTCAGGTCTTGCCAGATGTGGTACCATTTTCGCCAGCTCATGAAAACGGGCAGTGTAAGAGTCTATATCATTCCCTTTCATCTCATGATTCCATAGTTCTGCTTCCAGCTTTTGAATCTCCTTGGACAGTATTCTTCTTTCAGCATCTATTTGAACTCTTCCCATGTAAGTCTGTTGGCCGCTTCCTGACCTCGCGTTTGTACTTGGGTGTTCCACCAGATTAATGCTTGCCCTTATAGAAGACAGACAGCAAATTTCACTTTCTTTCCCTCGGTACATTTGCTAATGTGGAGAACAGACTCCATGCTCTCTATACAGGTCAATAATCCAACGGCTCCTTCAGTTCCATGAAATTCCTTAGGATTACAAACTCTAAAGGATTTATATGTACATTCTCTATCTCCAGATCCTCGGTTGTTACTTAGATTAATGTTTAGGCCTGCTGCTACTTGGCTAACAATATTTGGAAGTGCCGCCATAAGTTGTTCGGATACAAGCCATGCGACTTCGGGATTCTCTCTTTTAGGAGGCATTGTTCTAAAACACAATTGCAATCTGGGTTTTGGTCATATTTCTATTAGTATAACCGTACTAGGTCTACTTACTAAGTTATGCGTATCATATAACATACGTCTAGTACTATTCATAAAAACATATATCTCAAGCAATATACGATAATCAAATAACATGCATAACTTTCCATAAATAAAACCAAGCATTCCAAACATAAGTTTCAAAAATACAATCCCAAAAGATATTAAATTGTTTATAACTTTAAACAAGTAGGCTACAAGCCTCAAAAGAAAGTGTTGCCATCCCAAAAGCTTCGTAGAAAGAGAGGTCTTATAGTGCATCATTATCCAGATGAGTATTCCTAGCATCACAACTAGAACTCCTACCACCATAGCCAAAAACAAGTGCAACCTCCTAATCATCCTCCTGGTATTAAGGGTGACCTCAAAAACTCTATCCGTAAATTCATCTTGCAAATTTAGGATCGTCATTATGTCGTCCAGGGATTGTCGATAATGGTCCAACCTATACCTGTGAGTCTGTACATCATTTTCCATACCCTTGACCCATGCGCTCTCCATGGCGGTCATGGCCTGTAGGCGCCCCACAGGGATTCCTGTCGCGGAAGGTGGGGTCACGCTACATGACCGGGTTAAAAACATAACATATTAAATTCGAAATTACATTCTTACAAATCAAAAGTTTTTAACAAAATAAAGTAAGCAAAGTGTTCAAACGAAAAAGTTTCAAATAAAACTTGATTGATGTCGACGCGCCCACATAACAGAACATTTCAGTTTATCTTTCTTACCCCTGAAAAGCATGATAAAACAAGGTCAACTACAAAGAGTTGGTGAGTTCACAGGTTTTCAATACGATAAACATCTTTTGTATAAATGAATTTTGAGCAAGTTAACCCTTATGGCACTTAATGAATCTTCAAATTTCAAAACGTGTGACAACTGTCAAGTCAAAGACTTCCAGGTTAGCATCTTATTAGCTCTGAGATTTAATTAGGGATGTTACTTTATAGGAGTTATTTAGTATAGAATGGCCAAAATTCGCAAAAGTTACCGGTAGTTGCTTAGAAAGTCCGGTTACGACCCGTAACGGTCCGAAACATCTTATATAATGTCTAATGCCTTAATTTATATTCAAACTATATAAAATATGAACTTTTAATGTGTCAAGTATTAAATTTTTATTTTATAGAATTTAACCACTTTTGAGCTTGTATTTTTCGGAAAAAGGTCAAAATTGAGAAAAAATGATATTTTTATTTGTATTTTGGGCTTGAGTTTTTTTTTTTCTTAAATAATTGGGTTTGGAGATGGGCCCATAAGCATGGCCGACCCCTTCCCCCCTTTTCCCCCGATATATAATCTTTTTTTTTTCTCAAACACCTCATTTGCAACTTTGAAATTCTTTAAACTCCTCTCTCTCGCTCTCTAGAACTTATGGGACATTTTCCCTTCTCTCCTTTCCCTCCCATTTCCTCTCAAAAACACCAGCCAAAAACCTCCTTCAAGATCAAATTTTGAAAAATATTGAAGCTTCAAAATCACTCAAACAAGGTATGAACTTCATCTCTCTCCTTGCTTTTCAAATTTTTTGGTGAAAAACCCAAACTTTTTGTGCTTTTTAGTTGCTTTTCATCTCATCTATGATATTCTTAGTTCTAAGGGTAGATTATACACCAAAGATATGTAAAATATCTCTATAATGGTGATAATCCATGACCCAAACAAATGGAACTCAAGAAATCAAAGCAAAAACCTATTACATGTGGGTTTGATTCATGAAAATGGTAATTTTTGGAAGCTTGCAGAATACTTCCTTGTATTCATGTCGACCAAATCTTACTAAATAAACATCCAAATGGTATGAATCTTCTTCTAAAAGTTTATTTTATGAGTTGGAGTTCTAATCCAAGTGGTCTCACTCAAAAACATTGAGTTTTGACCCCAAACACTCATACCAAATCAAGTGTGCAACTGGAGTTCAACAGTAGGTAAATCCTACTTTGAACGACCATAAATCTTTGATTGATCATCCAAAATTCTTTCTTTTTCCTTCTAGAGTGGACTTTACTGAGTTAGCTTTCAAATGCATTTGGTCTCACTCAAAAAGATGAGGTTTTGACCATTTGAAACCTTGAAACAAATTTGTTATGCAGAAAGTAAAATTCGGACAGATTGTCATATGCATGTTGGAAATGCTATAACTCCCTCAAAACTCAATGAAAAATGATGATTCTTCTTTTGAGAGTTAGGTCTATAACTCCCTCAAACATGCAAAGGATGATTCTTCTTTTGAAAATGATTTCACTCAAAAATATTGAGTTTTGACCCTCCAAACTCCCAAAACATTTTGGTTGTGCAGCAGTGAACCCACCAGTAAGTGAACCCTACTTTGCATGTTTGTATCTCTTTGTTTAGTTAGTAAAAATGCATGATTCTTCTTTTGGAAGATTTTGTTATGAGTTAGGACTCATATGAATCTGACCCCACTAAAAAATATAGAGTTTTGAGGTGTCAACCAATTTAATTAAGTTAAGTGTGCAATATGTCAGATAATGACAGATGTGTGCATGTAACTTTAAGGTACCATAACTCCCTCATAACTCATCCAAATTGAGTGATTTATCTTTTAAAAGATTTCTTTATGTGTCTGGTCTCTAACCCAATTGGAACTTTTGAAAAACACTAACTATAATTCCTTAAATGGCTGTTTGATTAAGAGTGTGTAAATTCCTTGACCATCTGTGACACTTTGTCTTGTAAAAACTGTTTGGACCATTTTTGTATCTTCAAAATGCATGAAAATTGGTCACAATGACCCTAACACTGTATTATATCACATATAAAGAGATGAAGATATTTCTCATTTTGGAAAGTACTTTGATTTGATCATTTTTAGAACATAAAGTTTCTGCCAGAAAAGTGAGATTCTGAAATTTGTAATTTCATGAACTCTAATCACTTAAAGGCCTATAATGGTAGAAAATACATACATTTTGGTATAATTTATTGCTTTAATATAATAATAAGGGCATAAGTGCATTATATATGACAGACAAATAGTTAACCAAGTTGCGCATCTATGGACTTAAAACATATTCACCACCATAAGTAACCTTAAGACAAATAAGTGACCATTTGGATATTTCGCTTTGATAGGGAAACGTTAGGCCGGAAAGTGAACGGATCGTGTTGTAAGCGGAGCTTTTACTAAAAGGTGAGTATTCATGGCCCCTCTTTTTAATGTTTTATACGTTTGGGGTGTAAAGCTTGTTGTTTTAAAACAAAGTTGAATTGATTTATAATGTTAAAAGAAAAGTATATGAATCATTGAGATGAGCTGATTGATGTTACACAATTTATATATCGAGTTATGTGAAGTCCACGTGGTACACTACTATTTAACTCTGTATTTGTTTCGAGCCGATGATATTTGTGGATAGCGCTATTCGGTTGACATACCCACCTAACTGGCAAGTAGGGGTACACTATCAATTAAAAATGCTCAACACATGTGGAATTTATTTCCACCGCTGAGGTAGTTCATGGGGCGTAGAATGTCGTTTAGGCTTAGTAGTGGCTCAATAATGAAATATCATGTGTAATAATCGTTTGCATAATTGATCATAAAGATTAAAATGCTTAAGTTGATGCGAGTATTCGTTTCGTCAATATTTCATCTTGCATACAAAATATTTTGTGCGTTTTAAAACCTGTGAACTCACCAACTCTTTGTAGTTGACACTTCCGTTTTAACATGTTTTACAGGAAATAAGAAGGTAACCGATCGGGCTTAGCTTATTTTTGTGGAACACCAATCAAGACTTTATATATATATATATATATATCTATTTTGATGTAATTTGTTTGTTAAAGACAAAGTAGTCGGGTTGTAAACTTTTAAACTTTAAACTTTGACGTTTTAATTATATATGTATGGTTGGTGTTTATATTCCTACTGTTGTGAAATCTTGAACTGTCGTACCTCGTGTTTCCGCTTTAGCGGGGTGTGACAAAACGTTACAAGGCATATTGTACCCTAATTACTCTCGGCTCCTCACTTGAGTTAAGAGTAGTGTAGAAACTTTTCTAGGACATTTTACTCAAATTCGAACTATTAGTGTACATGCCTTAGTGCCCATAACATCAATTTCATAATATTTCACATTCGATAATGTAATTAGCTCAAAATTTTCATTTAATCATGCTTTTCACCCCCAAAACGTATAAAACACTTTAAAAGAGGAGCTGTGAATACTCACCTGACAGAAAAAAGCTACCTTTAGATACACGAAAATGTTCACTTGTCGGCCTAAAGTCTTCCTATCAAAGCGAGGTACACAATTAGTCATTTTTCTTTTTCGGGTCTAAAAGAATTAGGTCTTTGCTTGAATTAAAACCTATCTTGTGTAATGCCAATTTAATATATAAAGAGTTGTAATATATATTGTCCTTGATTTGTCCAAATTTTTATTTAACTCAAATTTTTAAAAGTTCCAACTTGTTTCACATAAAATCATAACATTCCAGAAAGTTCATGATGGTTTTTAAGATATATCCCCTTACAAATCATCACCAAAATACATCTTCCTCATTTAATTTCTTACCCAAATTTTTGTATGGTTTAAGTTACTGAGTTAGCAACATTTTGACAAAATATTACGAATTTGGGGGGGGGGGGGTTAAGTATTTAAATAGCTATTTTGACTTTTAAGGGTCACAATCTTCAAAGACAGAATGCACCATCTGGAAGTTACTGTTGGTTGGAAGGTCAAAACTTGTCCTTTTTCAATGACTAGTTGTGTACCCGCGCAATGCGGCGGGATGCAAATAGGAAGAAAATTCAATTACATGGAACATTGTTAGCTATAAGCTTATAACCATTAGATAGCAATTTAATTCCATATGGTATATTGGGGATATAAAGGATTTAGAAAACGAAGGTTGAAAATAATCATTTCTTCAAGAATATATAATGTCATTATCAACTCTCATCTTTCCTAAATCCTTCAAATTCATTAGTATCGAATTTCATCAACTCTCACGTCTTCTAATTTTTCAAATTCATTAGTATCGAATTTCATCCAATGAACCTTCAAAAAATAACCAAGACTAAAGGACTATATAGTATCCACCGCTTACCCGGTAAGCATTTAGCGGCGACATTTAACATTGTCACTTGTCTTGATAAGTAATATTTTAGTCCATCAAAACAGTATCATATGCAACAAATAACCAAGTAGCCGTAAACCGAGTAAAGATTTTCAATCTCATTTATCGGATAAGACCCTCAGTTCTTACATCACTTTCACCGGCTAGGATTCTCAATCCTTTTTATGTTCATTTTGCAAGATTAGTGACCCAATAGACACTTGCCCCATCATTTTTTTATACGATGACACTATAAAGTATAGACAAAAAATAACTGCAAAAAAAGCACAGTTATTTTCGACGTGTCAATATCACTTGATTTATTTTTAGTCTAATTCCACCATCTCAAGGGCTTTTTAAAACTTTTTGCTTGTTTTCAAGAGATTTTTATGTTTGTTTTTTATCAAGAGTTTACCGGTTTTTCAGGTTGATTTCGTGAGTTTCTTTTGTTGTTTACGAAGTACGGTTGTACATTCTTGAACTGAGAAATAATGCAGTGACACTTTTATAACGATATGGTTGCACCATTCATAAATCTAAAAGAGTTAATACTTCGACGGAGAAATAATACGGTGCCATGTGACATTGTAGCAAAATTATTACCAAGTACCAAACTTATATAAAAATGAAAATTGTCATTTTTTTGAAAAAAGCAAGTAATTCTCATTTACCACCAAATATTTACAAACAGAGTTATAGAAAAAAAATACTACTGCTCCAAATAACAAAACCAAAACATTGGAAACAAGGTTTGCTTCTTGCAAACCTTGTAACCACAAACACCAAAACAACAGTAACGAGCAGGAGACCAAATTAAGCCTCAGCCAAACCAAAACGCAAACCAAACCAAGCCGAGTTTCATCCCGTCACAATAGATCATTATGCCTTAATCGGCTCCTTTTACGCAACTACGTCTTCTTTTGCTTTGCTTGTGCACACAGCCGAACCACAATGATCAAACTGCTCTCGAACAAAACCATCTATAAACAATTGTCATGAAAGCAAATAAAATGGAATCAACCCAACTTCCTTTTAGCAAACACATTAAATATATATACATACGTTAGAATAAATGTGGTCGGGTTATACTCTCTGTTGTAAAAAGAAAGAAGATTTGTTTGGTAACAGATTTATGGCCATCACAAGAATGTGTCCACCTTCCTTAAGGTACAACTGTCCTTTTATTGTATATGAATACTATATACACCCAACTAATCTATTAGAGTATTATTATGTGCAAAAACAAATACCTTTCTATTGTTTTCAAACTATCCCAGTACTCGATTCCATTCCTAAAAATAGAATAATCCAATTTTGCCTACCACATCCAAACTTCCTCTTGATGAACAAAACTGGGAAGTTTTCAATAACATTATTCTTGCAAACTTATATAATTAGGACTATGGTTGCTAAGCTAATGAGCAATAATAACACTTCTATTAAAACAGGAAACTTGAATGACCACCTCCACCACCCGATTTAAACACACAAAACAGATGAAAAGTAGATGATTATAAACACTTTTAAGTATCTTAGAAACATTTTGTCCAACCAAAGGAGAAGATCAACATCAGTAGCATAGTTTGAACCAAGATTTCATTTTTTATAGAGAACATAATCCTCATCATTCCATGTGAAGTAAAAATATGAGAACCACATTATTAGTGTTGTCTTTTATCGGTGTATTTGCTTTCATTTTAGTGTAACACACTTTGATAAACTACATTTCATTCTGCAATTGTTGTTGGGCTTGGTCTTAGTTTTGTGTGATTATTGTTAGTTAAAAATATACAAATGAAACAAAAAATATGATTCTCGAAAAATGTACCTTGGATTTGGAACCATGAGGCCATTCCACTCTTGGTTTTAATGGCCGTAAATGGTTTTTGATTAACTCGGACATCATAAGCTGCAGGAGAGTCCTGGATTTCCCAATATAAAATAAAGCAAATCAAGGATTGATAAAAGTAGGCAGTATATCATATATGTATCTGAACTTTGAATAACAAAAAAACTAAAATTAAATCGAACCTTTAATCCCTTATATGGATCTTCCTCCTATCTGTTGTTCCATAAACGAAGCCAATAGCACCTTTCGGCTGATCTCGGTTGAAGATAGTCTTTCTTAATTCCAACCCCTTTTTATGTAAAAACACCAAAAGATGGAAATTTCATCGGTTAAAAAATGAATGCACCAAAAATCTATCACATTTCAGCCAATAAAAGGAGATACAGTTACCTTGAGCAAGCTTCTTAGATTTAATTTATTAGGTCAAAACAAATATCAAACTGTGAATCTAAATTCAAACAAAACCCAAAAACCTTACCTGAATGTCTTCAACTGAGAGAAATTGGAGATGGATTCGAGTGTTAGAAGATCGAACGAAATCAAGAAAATAAAACGAAATTCAACTCCAGAAGATTCACAGCATATATTTCCCAGAATGTGTTTGTCTTCATATATGTACAACAGAACCAGAGGTAAACCGAATCAGAATAGGGAGATGAATCGATTATGAAATTAGTAAATAGGAGAATACCTGGAATCGAATCAGTACAGAAGAGCTGGTCGAGATGAAATCAGGAGAAATGAAACATTTAATATAAAACCCTAACAATAGAGATATTGGGAAATTGAATCGTCATCTTGAAAAATTGGGTTGTAAATTGAATCGTCAATTTGGGAGGAATCTGATAGGAGCGTTGTCTTGGGGAAGACAATCGTCTGGGAGAGGACTGTCTCAGAGTGACGGTATTGGGAACCAAAATTAAGACTTTATGCATTATAAGATTGTACATCAAGCTTGTAAGGTGGTAATTAAGACATTTTAAGACTTTATGCATTAACAAGCAGTACCACATGCATTAAAACTTGTTTTTAAGACTTTTGGTGAATTTGATTTATAAGGTAGTATAGATTCCAAATGGATTACAAATATAACACATAAATCTAACTTCCAAAAGAAAAATCACTCTATTTCATTAAGTTTTGAGAGAGCTATGATACTTTTAACATGCATGCAACAATATGTCAGCTTTGAACAGATTGCACCCTTATTTTGTTTTTAAAGAATGAACCCCCAAATCTCCATACTTTTGAGTGAAACCAGTTGCATGCAAAAGATAACTCTTTAAACTAAACACTAGAATAAAAATCAAGCATTTTAGGTAAATAACCAAAGAGATATAGTCGTCCAAAGTAGGGTTTACCTACTGTTGGACTCATTGTTTGCACACTTAAAATGATTTGGGTGTTTGAGGGGTCAAAACTCCATATTTTTTAGTGTTTCTACTTTGGTTGAAAATCTAACTCGTAAACTTAACTCTCAAAAGAAGAATCATCCTTTTTCAACTCTCAAAAGAAAAATCATCATTTTTCATTGAGTTTTAAGGGAGTTATAGCATTTCCAACATACATGTGACAATTTGTCCGAATTTCACTTTCTGCATAACAAATTTGTTTCGAGATTTCAAAAGGTCAACTCGTCATCATTTTGAGTGAGACCAGTTGCATTTGAAAGCCAACTCAATAAAGTAACTTCCAGAAGAAAAAGAAATCATTTTGGATAAAGAATCAAGGAGCTATGGTCATTCAAAGTAGGGTTTACCTACTATTGAACTCATAGTTGCACCTTTAAATTGATCTGAGTGTTTGGGGGTCAAAAATCCATGTTTTTGAGTGATACCACTTGGATTAGAACCCTAACTCAGAGAATAACATTTTAGAAAAAGATTCATGACATTTGGACAAATATTTTGCAAGATATGGCCGATGGAAGTACTAGATAGTATTTTGTCAGCACCAAAATGCCCTTTTTAATGAACTAGTAGTGTACCCGCGCAATGCGATGGAATGTAAAATTTTATGGTAACTCAAGAAGCAAAACTGAACATACATTGTATGTCCACTCAAAAGAAGGGTTTAAGTGAGTAAGATAAGGCAACTCCCTCCACCCTAAACAATAGGAAGGCAACACCCACGCTAATATGGACAACAAATTCGAAATACAAAATAAAGAGTACTGAATCATTTGGAAAATATATGAAGTCATAATAATAAAATAGATTTTGAGGTTATATGACAGTAAAGAATTAGTAAATATTACTGTGTGATAAGAACAAACAAGTCTAATGTGTTGGTAAGCGCTAACGGGTAAAAATCAACACTCTAACTCATTTCACTGGGTAAAATTATAACCCATCAAAATAATATAGTATGTAACAACTTACCTAATAAGCTCTTACCGGATAAGAGTCGTCATTCTCACGTACCAGGTAAGAGTTGTTACCCAGACTTACACTGCATTTTTATCCTCATTCTTGCTGGATAAGATTCTTTGCCCTCTTATATTCAACATGTAAGGTAAATAACTCGGTAAAGACTCTGGTTTAAAGGGAATTATACGATACAAGTATACAACACACACCTAATTAGATATTGCTTGGCAAATGTAAGAATGCATTGATTTTCATTTTGAAAATATCAAACAAAAATAGAACACCTGATGTAAAAAAATAGAGAATTTTAAAACATACAATAATCCAAGAAAAAAAGTGAAAGGAACATTAAAACCACTTGGAAAGAAACGATGAGAACTTTTGAAATTAACTTCCATCCACCATTTGTGACTTTACCTACTCCTATCCTGCACATGTTAAGACACATCTTAAGAAAAGAGAAATTTGTTGGAAAGCAGAAAATTTATGCTCAACAATCCACATGAAACATCTATCAATTTAACAACAACCCATCTGTAATATTAAATATCCCACTTCCTAATATGTGCAGCTTTTCAAAAAAGTATGGCACTTTAGTTTCTGCCTTGTTGGGTTAGAAATAGAACAACAATCAATCCAACAAATATAGAAAACATGGAGTTAGTTTATTGGGTTACCTCATAAAACGAGAAGAAAAAATACATCATACAAAAAAACGATGGTCTTAAACATGCAGCTAAATCCATGCCTGTATCGGCATTGAAAGGTTCACTTGGAATCAAAGTGCACGACCTCTTTGAAACAGATGCATGATAACAATGGCCATGTAATAAAAATAAGCAAGAATCACCGTATGTGATTACATCTATGCATTTACTCTAAAAGCATAAAGAAATATATAATTATGTATAGCAATCATCCAAATTTCTAATTCCCATGACCTCAGAATGTTTAACCGTTTGGTTGACACCTAATGTATTAATGTAACCAACATTGATTATCTCCAAAAGTTATTGAATTGCTAGTATGCTTAAAATTCACATGAGATTATCTCCCTCTAGTTGAAGCAAAATCCTAGATGAGCAGAAAAAATATTAGTTGCTCAAGGACGACAATCCTAACAAATAGATTCTACGTTCAAACTTATGTTCAGACAATTTATCAAACAAGTGGTGTGCAATAGAAATCATACAACATAAATCACAAGACAAACAAATATCACAACTACAACTCAAATTACGCAACAAAAACAACAGTTTCAAATATCGAAACGAAAATTTCAATTAGTCTGTCTCCTATTTGTGAACTAAACTCTACAATGTATAATTTCAACTTATCGGCTATGAGTGAAATCTTCGGTGAGCAAGTCCTATTCCATGAGTGTCAGACTATAGAGTTCTTCCTTGGGCGAGAAAAGGTATGATCGAGAGGTTCCTTGGGCAACATTAGGATCGAGAGGTTCCAAACTCTTTTTCGTCTAATCACGACTGATTTTGGACGAGAAAAGTGCACGACTGATTCTGGGTCTGGTTTTGGACCTAAATGTTTTTATGGCCCATTTCAAAAAAAAATATTAGACAAACTGATTTTACACAAATTAAACCTATTTAAAATTGGATTGATTTGTTATTAAATGGTATTTTAGATATGATCCTATTAATATATAAATATAATTAATTATATTTTATGACATTATTTTTCGTTGATATTTATATGAATTATATACAGTTTTTTTTCTTAATAATTTCATTCATTATTTTTGTTTTAAAAAAAATATGACAACTATTAGTTAATTAGCAATAGATTACGGATAGACCATTTCCACTCATGATATTTAGAGCTACGCAGTGGGTAAATTACCAAACCATTACCAATGAATTTTTTTTTACCAATCATGAAGAAAAGAATGATATTTAAATATATTGGGTAATCCCTGGGTATTTACCTAGAGATTACCTACGGACCTTTTAACAATTTTTTTTATTTTACCGGAATTATTGGTATTTTCTTAGTAATTTGTTGGTAATCAGTGACAGAAATTTTTTTGCGTATTTACCTAGAGATTACCTATGAAACTTTTAACAAAAAAAAATTTGTATATTTCCGGAACCATTGGTATTTTGTGGGTAATTCGTTGGTAATGAGTGACGAAAATTTCCCTGGGTGATTTTTCCTGGGAAAAAGACATTTGTTTTGTAGTGAATAATAACAAGAACACAATCAATGAATCATCAAATCATCAAATATATTGATATATTCTCTCTAGAATCTCTCTCTTCAATATATGGAAATGACAAATCTATCTAAGTGTTACATTAAGATGGGTATTTATACCCCTACTCTATTACAAAGAGTAAACTACACTTAAGCTCGTGTTGACTTTGTTGACTTCAAGCTTTAACTTTTTCGTCTTGAATATTGTAATCTCGGATACAATATATTTATACCTAACACAATTATATAATAAGAATTATTTTGAAAATAGTTTGTTATTTCATATATATTTCACACTATATTATATTCATCATGACAATATTATTGACGTCATTCATTTCGCAAAGAAAAGTCTACCCTAAACATCGAAGAATTTTAATTTCTCAAATACTTAAATATAATACAACTAACAATCTGTCTTTAAATATTAAAATAATATTGAAGGATAAATATTTAACCATCAAAACGATATAACAATATAGATGTATTCAAATTAAATTGAAAAAATATAACATTTCTTTTATCTCGTTTGGTCTTCTTCGATAAGAATATTATACACCCTTTGCTTTCACATTTATAAGTTCATGATATATCCAAAATCACTTACTTCATAACTCATGATTTTCTTTATATATTTTAACATATATAAAGATTTATTTACCATAAAAATGAATATAATTAATTGAGTAAGCTCTAATTTTGGTCCCTGTGGTTTAGTAAAATCTTTCAGAGTAGTACCTGAACTTTAATAAGTTTAAAATTCATCCTCGTGGTTTACATTTTGCTCTGAAAATGGTCTCTATTCACTAACTCCGTTAAAAACTATCCATTAAGTTAGGGGTAATTTTGTCTTTTTAACCTTTTTATTGTCTTTTCTTTATTTTAACAACTTTTAAAATTAACCTTTTAAAATGGGGGAGAAGTGTATACAATTAAACTTGGAGGGCCAAATAAAATCCTCATATATCTACTTCATCTCTATGTCAACACTGCTTGTGCCTCCCCTTCCATCTCCCTTTTCGGTGAACCCACTCCGTTTCCGATGAACCCATTCCCACTCGATTTTCGACATCTTGATGTTACTTTCCGGCGTCAATTCTCACCATTCACCACCACCACTGTAACCTAACTCAAACCTCCATCTCCGATAAAAATCTGCAACACAATGGTGACTCGTCACTGAAATATACACCCTTTGCAACTCTCCTTGGAGCACAGGTATGCACACTACAACACACAACACACACACACACACACATCCTACAATGTCAGTACTACTACAATTAGAAAGGCAAATTTGTTGGCTCCCATGTTACATCAGATCTCGAAGGAGAAAGATAGAGAGGAGGAGGAGGAGGTTTCACTATTATTATCGTGCCCGGAAGGAGGAGGGAGAAGGGGTCACCAGCTGAAGGCGTGAAGAGAATTGTGAGGCAGGTTTTTGATCACCGAAGGGGACTTTGATGTCAAATATTGATTCAAAACTTCTCACGTGGAAAAAGAGTGCCATTTGACCTGGTATGAAGCAGAAATTCTGTGGATTTGAAGCCTTTTTTTAGTTGAATAAACGGCAGCATGTATTTTTTCAGCTTTGATTGTTATTTTTCTTTGCTATAAATAGGTTTCTCATTTATGTATCTGATATCATCGCAGATTAATAAATACTTTGAGTTATTTTGATTCCTTATTTCCAACATTTGAGGGATGTGCATTTCGAGGGGAGGGGTGGAACGGTGTTATCTGTTATTCATCGGGAGGGAGCGGATGGAAAGGTGTTATCTGTTATTCGTCGGAAGGAAGCGGGTGGAACGGTGTAATCTGTTATTCGTCGGAAAGAAGCGGGTGGAACGGTGTAATCTATTATTCGTCGGAAGGAAGAGGGTGGAACGGTGTTATATGTTATTCGTCGGAAGGAAGCGGGTGGAACGATGTTGTTCACCGGAACGAAGAGTGAAATGGTGGTTGTCATCGACTCACCGGAGAAGAAGGTGGTAAAGCCATGGAAAGGCCAAAAGGGTTTGGCTTGACACAATATTATTTCTCTCTCATATATATATATATTTATATATATGATGTATTATATGTATATGCATAATGGGTTGGGTTAGAATGAAAATGATGACAGTTGGGGGTGGGGGATGGGTTAAGAAGAAGATGATGAAAGTTTGGATGGGGGGTCAAGAAAAAGACGATGACAGGTGGGCTGGGACCATTTTAAAAGAAAAATGCAAATCATAAGGACGATTTCTAGACTTATCAAAGTTCAGGTACCACTTTTAAAGATTTTAATAAACCACGGGGACCAAAATTAGAGTTTACTCTAATTATTTAAAGAGTCACCAATTTCATGCGACTTGTTCCAACAATATCTATCATGACGGAGACTTCTTAACCACTTTATTGTATTCCCTTGGTTTCTTGACTAGAAATTCATATTTTTGGAATTAATATGTTTAGTGAAGTTTACCCATAGATGATTATGACACATAGATTTTATTTTATTTTTACTCATTTTTAATTTATTGATTTTGTAATATTTGATGATTTGAAAATCCGTCTACCAAAATGGTTATAAGAAAGTGGACTACATATTATAAATTAAAATGTTACAAGATCAATTAGTTATCGATCAAAAAAAGTAAATAAAATGAAATTTTGGAACTTAGTTATACTGAATAAAAAATGTTATAACATTGTTATAATAATTGAGAAAATAAAATTCTTTGCATTTTACAACACATGTTTATAGGATTAAACAAATAGGTGTCATATACAATAAGTTAATAGTACGATTATAGACGTCCTAACAAGTAATAATAATAGACAGTTTTACATAAGTATGTTTATAAGACCATACTTATATACAATATAAGGAGGTGTTTGGATGAGCTTATTAACTTATAACTTATTGACATACTGGAAAAATGTTTATCAAAATTTAATAAGTTTAAATTTTTAACTTCCTAAAAAATGACTTATTACCGGTTTGGCACCGGATAAATTGTTTTTCCTAAACACTCAAAATGACTTATTATCGGTGCCACACCGGGATAAGTCAAAAAGTTGTTTTTATAAGCTAAAACAAACACCCCCTAAGTCAATAATAGCATTTTAGAAGTTCTAACTAGTTTTTGTGACAATATTGAAATAAAATTCTCATATTAGTATTTTTTTTTATATAATATTATTTGAAAAAATATCATAAATACAAATGTAGTTTAGTTTGAAGTAAAAAAACCACCTTCATCTTCAATCACCTTAACATAATTACATACATGAATTTGTTAAAGTTTCAGTAATGATAATATAAATACGTAAGTGAAAGATGATAAATATATGAATAAAATAGTAAATGAATGATAACTTCGCATAGTTTCACAAAAAAATAAGCAAATCACGCCTATGGAAAACCAAGAGACAACAGTATCTTTAAAAAAAAACACAAGCATCTCTGTCGAAAGTGTTCTTATAGTTCTTTTGAAAAGGAGTTATCTTGGAAACCCGGCCCTATACAAAGCATATGCCCTTTATCGATGGACCAGTAAGTTGATGAGTCGATAATAGTCATCATTGACGGAAAAATTCTTCAATCATAAAAGTTCTTATCCTAGTAATGATATATGTATGTTAGAGACATCATTGCCATGTCAATTAGTGGAGTGAAAAACAAATATGATCTTGTTTTTATGGAACTAAAAAGTTACAAGATATTATAGATATATAGCAAACAATAATGGAATAAAGGCACACATACTGACATACAACTAAATTCCAGTTATTTTGTTTCATTAAATTCTTGTACTTTTGTTGTATTAAATAAATTGGGACAAAGAAATTATTTATTCCCATGTGATCCAGCCGGGTTGCTGATGGAGCCCGATATTCACGGGGAAAAGAAACATCTTTGGTTGCCTTTTCACTTATTTCTTTTTATAAAAAATTATATTTTGATTTCAATTTGTTTCATGTGAGTAATGGTGTTAACAAGGTCTGTTAACTCTAGACAATTTAGCTATTTTTCTCATTTATTTAATTTTGTATTAGAAAATTAAAGAAAAAAATTATTATATTACATATAGTCGTATACACACACACCCACCCTTTTTACTTCTCCAACCATAAACCTCGTCGATCACCATGAGTTCGTCAGTTCCGCACTTCCTCATCCCTTTCTCCAGCCTCCTCCCTAGTTCCAGGCTTTTTAACAGTCAAACAATATTTTCGGCACCCTTTTCTGCTTTCACATACCATAACTACCGTGATTGTTATGGACCCATAATAATTAAAAGTATAATTATTTAAAATAGAAACAAGACTTGTTGGTGTATAGAAATCAAGTAAACCAAAAGTATGTAGTTTTTTGTTATGTCCTTTTACTAATATGTTGACATATATGTTACTTTTTTCTTTTGATGTTATTTGTTTTTTCTTTTGAAAATAATGTTATTTGATTTATATATGTGTTAACGTGTTTTTAAAGGGACATCTAGGAAATATAAAAATGAGAACAAATTTCTTTTTTCAAGTTACAGTTGATTTATCTCAACATATAAAGAATCCATCTGCTAAGAAAATGTCATATCTCTTGCTATCCATCATGGTTTCAGAGCAGCAAAAGGAGGTAACATTTGAACTTTTGCCCTTCCTCTGTGTCCATAAAGACGGCTCGGTGGAGCGACTCTATAACCCAACACTATGTCCACCATCACCGGCGGCGGCAACCACCGCCACCACCGGCGGCGTCTGCTCTAAAGACACAATAATTTCACCAAATGTCTCAGCTCGGCTCTACCTACCTAACAACCTTCCTTCATTGGATT
Source organism: Silybum marianum (assembly GCA_036898165.1). NCBI lineage: Eukaryota > Viridiplantae > Streptophyta > Magnoliopsida > Asterales > Asteraceae > Silybum > Silybum marianum. Next base: position 31,027,579 of record CM072533.1, on the reverse strand, counting down.
GCCAGAAAAAACGACCCATCTTGGTCTACTTCCATGGTGGAGGGTTTTGCATCGAGTCCGCCTTCTCCACCTTCTGCCACCGCTACATAACCACCATAGCATCTCTTTCCAATGCTCTTGTGGTCTCAGTTGACTACAGATTAGCTCCAGAAAACCCTCTTCCGGCAGCCTATGAAGACTCATGGACTGCTCTACAATGGGTTGCTTCACATTCCAACAAAGAACACAACGAAAAAGACGAACCGTGGCTGATTCAACACGCAGATTTCGACCGCCTGTATATAGGTGGTGATAGTGCAGGTAGTCAAGTCGAGTTGAATAGCAGGTTTATTTGAACTCGGCTTGAAAAAATAATATCCCACTCAAGCTCGAAAAAACTTTTTTAATGTAGGGTTTGAGCTGATTATTATTTTTTCAATGTTCAATATTATACCTAAACTTCAAGCTTTATATGCTTGGTTTATGGCTTTATGGGATCGAACTCGAGAACAATAAACTTGTTTATTGGCTAGAGTTCGAGTTCGAGTTCGAATATATTTTGAACGTTCGAGTTCGAGCTTGATGATCATCAAACAAATTTGAATTACTTGTTATACTACTACTAGAAAATTGAGTATTTTCAACGAAAAATGTCGTTGAAAATTTTCTATGAATTTTAAAGAAATTATTGACAAAACATAAACTTTCTACGAATTTTCAACGAACTTTCGTTAAAAATCTCTCACAAAATACATTTTCAACCAAAAACTTTTTGACGAGACATTCCGTTGAAATTTTTTTGGTTGAAAATGCATATATGTTTTTGAGAGATTTTCAACGAAAAATTCGTTGAAAATTTGTAGAAAATTTATGTTCTGTCAATAATTCTCTAAAATTCGTAGAAAATTTTCAACGACATTTTCCGTTGAAAATTTATTTTCGTTGAAAATACTCAATTTTCTAGTAGTGTATACTTAAAATTCAAGCTCTACATGTAGGATCATTTGAGCTCGAGCTCGGTGTTCGTTTAACAAACTAAAGTGACTTGTTCACCGTAACAAAATTGGATTTATAGGACATCAAAAATGACTAAGTATCTTGATAAATTGTTTTACTAGACTTAATTTTACATAATCAAGCAATATATATAACATCATATCTAAATTTGTTACAATAAGCTTATAGAACGTTTTTGACGTTTTAACAAGTTTTTTTCTCTAATACTTTTATATAAAATGTCGTATTAGTTATTTTATTTAAGCACATCTACAAGACATTTTTTTATAGAACGTTGTTTTTTCATAAGCGTCATATAAAATAGTTGATATGACACTTTTATGTTCAAAATGTTGTAAAAGGCTTGTTAAGATACCTAAAAGTGTTATATAAAATACTATACTACAATACTTAGTTATTTTTTCGCCTTATAAACTCAATTTTGTTTTAGTGATATACCTAATTTCAAGCTTTAATTATACACTCGTTCATAGACTCAAATTCGAGATCGATTAGTTTGTTTATTAGCTCGAACTTGATAATTTTTATATTTTGATTGTATGTTTTAAAAATGTTTGGTTTGGGAAAGCATATGCTCGAATGACTAAGCTCGATATGACTCAAAAAATAAAATCCAGTTTTCAAATGACCCAAATTGAACATTGGTTCATTGAGCTCGACTCATTAAGTTAAAAAGGTTTTATTTTTTTTTCATAAGTAGCTTAGCTCGTCAAAAGCTCGAGTTGTTAACACCTCTAACCCCTAACCACAGGTGCAAATATTGCACACCATATGGTCATGCGAGCCGGCACCGAAGATTTGCATGGCGGGGTCAAGATTCTTGGTGCATTTCTATCACATCCATACTTTTTGGGTTCGAAACCACTTGGTTCAGAGGTGAATATTACTAGTCGTGAAACGTCTCTTTTATACAAGACGTGGATGATCGCTTACCCTGGTGCTCCTGATGGTATCGATAATCCAAGAATCAACCCATTTGCCAACACCTCGGCTAGTTTAACGGGTCTTGGATGTCGAAGGTTGATCATTTGTGTTGCATCGGAGGACGAGTTACGAGACCGAGGGGTACGTTACTGCGATGCGGTGAAAGAGAGTGGATGGCAAGGGGAAATATCGTTGTTTGAGGTCCAAGGAGAGGGTCATAACTTTCATATCCTTAACCCTGAAACAAAGAATGCAAAGGAGATGTTCACACGTTTGGCTGGATTTCTCCAAGAGTGTTGATCGAAAGTGTTCACTACTAGAGAAATGCTTATACTACCCGGTTGCAAAATGATATACTACCCGGTTATACAACCGGGTCCTATCATGGGGAGGAAGTAATGTCACGGTAATACTACCCGGTTGAACAACCGGGTAGTATTCTTCTAATGGAGCCCGGTTTTTGTTAGTCCACCGGGTAGTATTTAGTTTAAAGGGGGCATGGATTTTGCTTAATATGACCCGGTTCTTTTTAAGCAACCGGATAGTATGTGATGAATATAACCCGGTTCTTTTTAAGCAACCGGGTAGTATGCGACTAATATAACCCGGTTCAATTTAAGCAAGCGGGTATTATGCGACAAATATAACCCGGTTCATTTTAAGCAACCGGGTAGTATGTGACTAATATAACCCAATTTGGGTAGTATAATGGAGCCCGGTTAGTATTTATGTATCAAACAAACAGAAGCATTTAATCAAATCGATACCAGAAAATCACAAATTACGAATAATATGAAAATAAATGAAATAAAAATCCACAATTAGACTTTGTATGCCACAATAACCAACGAAATTGATAAACAAAACGTATATCCAAATCTATATCATCCGGGACACGCTCTATCTATTTATATTCTTTTGATTACAATCAAAATCCCTACCATATCCATAAAACATAACTCCACATACCTTGCAAGAACCCTCTTTCAATCTGACTTAACTCTACATATGAATATATAGTTGTTAATTTGTATAATTTGACTGACAAACAAAACATATAACTATAAAATGGTTGGAATGCTTCTATGAGGTAAAACATCAAGAGATAATATTAAAGAGGATAAATATATATATATATATATATTTATATATATATATATATATTTATATATATATATATATATATATTTATATATATATATATATATATAAACTCCTTATGAATGACCAACATACCAGTTAAACCAGATGTTTCAGGTAAGCACTCGAAAAGCGGGTAGCCCATGTCTTAGCTACATCATCCACCATTCTTTTTGTAAGGGGTGTCATGTCGTGCCATGGTACCTAGATGCAAAATAAAATAAATATTGTTATAACCACAAGGTTGAGTGCAATAGAAACAATGAAAACATATTTAACACATACATACCCTATCCGGGAAACCTGATTGTTGATGTAAGACAAACTGAAACATGAAGTACATTACATAGTAGCCAGAATTGTTGATTGCACTAAATTAAATTGGAAATAAGAGAAGTGTGTATTAGACATATTCAACTACGAAATAAGATGGATGTGTAGAGTGAGATGAATTACGCGTGCCAACTCCCATCTAAATGGCCTTGATTTGTCGATTTCACACGACCCTCCTTCTTCATGATACCTTGTAACAGCTCTAAAAGAAACATATGCAATGGTGGTGTTAAAACTAATAAAAGAAAAGGTCAAATTTATACCAATTTAACAATTGCTTACGCTTCTACAAGGTCTTTGACAAGATATGTGTCGGTGGTCTTTCCTTCGGACATTGATGAATCCAAAATATATACAATACGAGGGTAAATCAAAAGCAGACTCCGGTGCTTGCTAGTAATGTTTAAAACTATTAGTATAACCTTTTAACATATATATATATAGTAAGTTATATAACAATAAAGATGGCACCTTCTATATTGTTTGGTTGAGAACCTTGGACCCCTTCTATATTGCTTGGTGGAGAACCTTGGCTCGCCTCCATGTAACTCGACTGAGAACCCTCGCTCCCCTCTGACATCGATGACTCGGTTTGGTCCGACATGGAACTAATAATTACAAAGAAATGGTGTGATAAATTAGAAAAAAAATATCAATTTACAAAAGAACAAACAATTAGAAAATGACAAAGCTAAACAACAGATAATACTTCATCGAAAGAGGCAAAATAGAAGATATGCCTAAACTCACATATACATGACTTGCATCAGACACATATTAGCAGAGCCACTCAACTTAAATCAACCAAACTCTTCAATCAATTACATAAAAGTTGTCATCATTCACGCAACTCCCATGGCTAGAGAAATTGTAAGCTAGGGCATCAGAATAAATAAGATAATAGAAATCTATAACATACAAGACCAGAAGTTGTAAACGAAAAAATAAACACTGCATTTTCTGATCAACAAAAAGACACTGAAAACAGAATCCTATTTTATTTAGTGAAGGTTTTTGGTAGTGGCTTAATGATCTATAAAGTGGCTTATAGAGGACTTAATGGAAAATCAACAAATGATTTCTTAGAGTGCATAAGTGGAAGTCCCCATGGTGATCAGAATCATTAAGATTAAAAAACAACTATCATTCTGTAAGACTAAATCTAAAGTAGTGGTTAAAAAACAACTATTAGAATCTAAAGTAAGATTAAAAAACAACCATCATTAAGATTAAAAATGCAAATTGTACACAAATATCGTTTCAATAAGTCCCAAAAATTATTAAACAATTAAAATACTTAATTATTAAAACAAATAAACATATCAAACCAAAAATCTCCCATTGCTGCAACTTGTTTATGGCTTAAGCCAATGCCTTCACAGATCAGTTAATAGTCACAACTGTTATGTATAGCATCAAACCAAAACGTTACAACGAACACTAAAAAAGAAACTGAATCATGTTCTTAGTTCTAGAAAATAACAAGACCCTAGGAATTGAAGCAATAATCAGTTGTTGATTACATTATCATGCATAGATGGGTCTGATAAAAGTTTATGTAGCATTACATAAAAGTATATTCCATAAAAGTCCCTTTTAAGTTTAGATTACAATTAAAGTTCTAATGAAACAACACTTACATAAAGCTATCCAGCAAGCCTCATTCTAGAACACAGCCTATAGCATTACATACCATTTGACATGTATTCAAGCATTCAACAATTCTCTAGAAAATTTTATTGGTAGACCATTATAAAGTTCACTACATGTCAAGTTAATTGGACCCTATTATAAAGTTCTATAATAGTTAAATTTTATAATTTAATTTAATACAACACTATGTATTATAAAGTTTTCTAATACAATATCACAGAAATAATCTTTTGTCAAGAGTTCATGGACTACCTCATCCACATGTGTCAATGAAAGATATCAAAAATTCAAAATACATAGGTATACCAGGAAATAGGATGAACTCTTCTCGAACAAAATCAATCAATCAATAGAAGAAAATTAAACTTAACTAATCAAAATCAATAGAAGCAAAATCGCACAGAATCGAACACTGAAGTTACAAAATCGAACAAAATCGTCGACCGGTACCTTTCAATGAACTCTGAACTCTCAGACTATTTAAGCAAACAATACCTTCTCCTAATCTGCACAAAATCGAACACTGAAGTTAGACTATTTAATCAATAAATACCTTTCTTCTCCTAATTTGCACAAAATCGAACACTGAAGTTACAAAATCGAAAGCAGTATTAAATCGCAACAGCTATGATGTTTAAACCTTATTATACAAACCTAGACTTGAGTAAAGCAAATTAAACTTACAAAATCGAAAGCAAAGTCGAAAGCAGGAAGCAAAATCAAGCAAAATCGAAAGCAGAAGTAGCACATTACGTTTTAAAAATTCAATCTAAGCAAGCAATACCTTCGACGGGCATGAACAGGAGGTATTCCGGTGACGGTGACGGTTGTCTGCTGAGCTCACGCTGATTTCCGCATTAGGTTGCTGTCTTGCTTGATACGAATTATGACGTGGGCTTGTCTACAATAAGTAGGCCATTGGATTTTAAAGAATTGGGGGTTTTTCTTTAACATCAACGATTTTTAAATTGGGTTATTTATTAAAAAATTGAGTTATTTGTATTTTGCAAGGTTTAAAAAATTGGGTTATTTGTAATATCAACGATTTTAAATTAATCTAAAAAAATATAGTAGAATTTTTTGATATTGATTTGAACGTTTTCGGTAACATTAAATTTTTGGTTTCATCATATAATAGAGCGAGAAAGGTCCCGACAAAAACTTTAAAAATAATGAAAGACGAAATTACAAATAATAAAAATTAATAAATCAGACAATCAATTATTTTCGTTTCTTCTTGTTGTTTGTTGCTGCAAACAGGGATGGATCCAGAAATTTTTATAGTTGGAGGCATACTTAAGGGTGAGGACTTTTTATCCTTGGTAAAAGACCGAAATCAGTTAATAATGTTAATAAACATATAAGTTAATAATTAATTAACATATAAGTTAAGAGTCACTAGCAACAAATTAGAGGGCAAGAAGGCAAACAATTATATTTGGTTAGAAAAATTCATGATTAAAAGGCAAATCAATAGCAAGCCCTGAATCAAATAACAAACCCGAATTAAAGCAATAAGTTAATGAAAGTCTAAACCCTAGCTCACATACTACCCGGTTGATTTTAAAGCACCAGGTAGTTTTAGGAAAACACACTACCAAATAATCAAATATCACCCGGTTGTTTTTAAAGCACCGGGTTTTATATAAAAAATATCCTCCAAGTAATCAAATAGTACCCGGTTGTTTTTAAAGCACAGGTAGTTTTATTAAAAGTGTCTTCCAAGTAATCAAATACTACCCGGTTGTTTTTAAAGCACCGGATAGTTTTATAAAAAGTATCCTCCAAGTAATCAAATACTACCCGGTTGATTTTAAAGCACCGGGTAGTTTTATAAAAAATATCCTCCAAGTAATCAAATACTACCCGGTTGATTTTATAGCACCGGGTAGTTTTATAAAAAATATCCTCTAAGTAATCAAATACTACCCGGTTGATTTTAAAGCACCGGGTAGTTTTATAAAAAATATCTTCCAAGTAATCAAATACTACCCGGTTGATTTTAAAGCACCGGGTAGTTTTATAAAAATACACTACCAAGTAACCAAATACTACCCCGTTGATTTCAGAGCACCGGGTAGTTTTATGAAAACACACCACCAAGTAATCAAATACGACCCGGTTGATTTTAAATCACCGGGTTGTTCTATAAAAAAACACTACCAAGGTAATCAAATACTACCCGGTTTTTTTTAAAGTACCGGGTAGTTTTATGCAAAACACGCTACCTAATAATCACATACTACCCGGTAGTTTTCAAAGCACCGGGTAACATTTAGAGTCATTTAAATAATTATAAATATAACCCGGTTGTATTCTAAAAACCGGGTTGTATTTGATGGGTTATATTTGCATTTGTGTAGTAGTGGTTGATCGAATAAACACGGTGGTCTAAGAGGTGCTGAGGGGCAATTTAACGAACGCTTACCATGCTTATTATGGACAAAATTCCAACACTATCACTTATTTGTTGGGTAAAATTTTAGTCCAGCAAAAACGGTGTCTTATGCAACAATTTATGCGATAAGCGCTAACCGTGATAAGAATCGTCTCCTCATTTACCGGGTAAAACTCCCGGTCGATCCTTACCTTCACAACTATCAGATAAGATTTTTAGTGTTTGTCATATTCATCCGATAATTAAAGTGGTCTGACTTATTAACACTTATTATGAGTTCAATGTGTGTTCTGTAAGACATTATTTATTTAATATTTTCCATACTCTTTTACCCTTTTAATATTTAATATGTAATTTATTTGCATATGGCTAATTATCAAAATAATGGTAGAAATATTGGGTTTTGGTAGTAAATTAAATCAAAGTTTAGTAGGAAATGTAGTTTTTTTATAGATATTCACATAAGTTAATACTTAAATACGCTAACATATATAGTTTTAATGTTAAAGATATGTTAATTTATTTTAACTTGTACCAACTTATATGAACATTTTTATGTTAATTTATGTTAATTTATGTTAACGTTTGTTAACATTAAATTTTTTGTAGTCTTCCGACATTTCTCAGCAAATTAATTTTGATTTCCTAAATGATCTTAACTATACATATATGTATATATCTAGCGGGAACTTTATTTAAGAATTTAAAATTTAAGATAACCTTGAAAATTAGTACATCATTTGCTATTTCATATGATTTTTCTTTATCCAAGATTAAGATTTAGAATATTGATTAGCATTTATCTTTGTTTCGCATGTAATTGTTTTACAATGTGTACCTTTTTAACATGTCTGTGAAACAAAAATACATGTAAAAAAGTTTCGCTTTGTGAACCGAATACATATAAAGGACACACTTTGTGAAATAAATATATGTTCATCACTACATTAGATGAGAAAAAAATCATATATAACAATACTTTAAGGTTAAAGTTCTTGCGGTTATCATAATATATGAAGTTCTTAAATGATTAAGCCATACATACATACATACATACATACATACATACATACATACATACATACATACATACATACATACATAGCGGGTACTTCAAATAAGAAATGCAAAAAGGTTGAAAATGTACAAATAGTCGACTATGATTCACATATGAATCATTGATAAAATAAAATATAGGTTCACAATGTATCTTCATAATAATTGGTAAAAAGGTAGGTAAATTAATATGGGTTCACATATGCTTCTTTAGATGGAATTTTTTATTTACCAAAAGTTCACATATCAATCATTTATTTTTACGTTCTAATTATACATATGATATACAGATTTAACGCACCAAGCCATGCACGGATTAAAAAACGTTGTGGCATCGATCTAACTCTTAAAGGCCTTTGGCTCGATCTGACCATCATATCACGCCTCAAGCTTTATTGTACCTTGATGAACATATAATATTATTAGTGTCGACCATTCTCAATGTTTTATATTCCATGTTTTATTGTACCTTGATGAACATATAATATTATTAGTGTCGACCATTCTCAACATATAATATTATTAGTGTCGACCATCATATCACGCCTCAAGCTTTATTGTACCTTGATGAACATATAATATTATTAGTGTCGACCATTCTCAATGTTTTATATTCCATGTTCCAAATCTCTGTTGTCTGAAGTACTCTTAGGGGTTGTTTGGTTCACAGAATTAGATGGAATTGGATGGAATTGGAATGACCAAATCCATTGACCAAATTCCTTAGGCATGTTTGGTTCACAGAATGGAGGAGACGGAATCCTTCCAATTCCCGTCAATTCCTTAACTTACGGATTTCAAAATTCCACAGCATATAGCACAGATTTCAAATTCCTTTCCGACAAATTCCACCATAATCCAAATTCCTCGGTGATCTTTCTCGATTTGCAGCTGTGTCTATCTCCCTTGCTCGATCTTGTTCAATCTGCTCGATCTGGTATGCTCTCTCTTTCTCTCTCTCTCTCTCTCTCTCTCTCTCGTTCAATCTGCTCGATCTCATTCTAGGGCTTGTTATTCTAGTAGAAATTATCGTTGTTCACAAAAGGATCCATGTTTAACTATATGATATTGTTGGATTGCTTGCTTCTGTGCTTTGTTTAACTATCCCTAGGATCGATTGCTTGCTTCTGTGCTTTTGTTAACAATTCCAAAAAAAGTGATAAAAAAAAGTCATTTGTTGATATCCAATTCCAATTCCGAAGTTGAATTTCGTGAACCAAACAAAAAGATTCCAATTCCTTCATGAATTCCATTCCAATTCTATCGAACCAAACGCAACCAAATGTGTGGTCAAATTCCATCAAATTCCATTCCAATTCCCTCAAAGTCAAAATCCTTTAATGAATTCCAATTCCATCGAATTCCATTCCGCGAACCAAACGCCTCCTTAGGTTATGTTGGCACCTATATAAGCTACCTTATTTTTTATTGCGTCTTTTAAAATAATATTGTTTGGTATGAGTTAAACTAACTTCTGAAAAACAATGTCAAATAACCTTTCAATAACTTCATATAGCTATTTTTTATAATTATATATCTTATATTTTTGTAGTTAGTTTTAGATAGCGTTTGATACGCAGATATGATTGGACAGGACAAGATAAAAGAGTAGGATTGGACCGAAAAAGTGTATGTCTGGTGTTTGGTACGACTAGGACCGGACAAGACAGAACCAGACAAATTGTCACCAAAATTTATTTGATGATTTTATACATAATATAATAGTTATAATTTACACAAATAAAGCAAACAATTAAATAATTTAATTTATAAACATTTTTACTCAACTTTCATATACATAAATATATACATATATAATAGTAAAAAATTTGTTATAATTAATGATAGTTTGAAAAAACCCGATTCGGACAAATGAGAAATTATGCTTTATTCGGTTTGGCGGATGGCGGTAGTGGTTATGGTGGAGGTGAGGTGACCCGTGGTGGTGGTGGTGGCGATGAACGGTGGTGGTTGGTGGCGAACCGTGGTTGTGAAGGTGGTGGAGGAGCAGAGGCGAAGACAGTAGGGGGACAGGATGGTGTTGAGCCCCCCCCCCCCCCAACTGTTCTCCTTTATATATAATATGATAGAAATAAAACAGAAGTATTGGTGTTGTCCTAGTGGTTTTACCAGCTTTATTAGCCGATGGTAAAGTAAAGTGTAGCACCCTAACATTTAGAGAATTTTTGAACTGAAAGTAAAATGCGGAATATATAAAATCACCCACTAAATGGGGATAGAGTATATATAGGAGTTAACATCTGAAATTAGGATAATAAATGACAACCTAATAATCTATACAAATTGAGAACATAGATTACATTCAGGTGTCACTAATATCCTCAAAATAAGGTATCTATCTTCTTCAATATTTACACACTACGGTGTAATCCCAAAAAGAGTGCCTTCACTGGCACGTCACTACGCTCCTCACTAAGAAGCACCGCTATCCCGAACACCTGCTACACATGACATTTAAGAAACAAGTGTTAGGCTTATGCTTAGTGAGAACAAACAGTTAAATGGATAAAACCATAAAATATTTAATTAAAAGAGTGAAAGACTTTATCCCAAATAACTCAACTTGAAATCTTACTCTTGGTGAGCAAGATCTTTTAAAAGTAACCGGGGGAGACCCGATAATACCATTCTTAGTGACAGATATAAAACACGTCACTATTCATGTTAAGAGCTTTCCCTAGGAATCAAAGGCTATTAGTAACGACCAATAATCCAATTAATGTACGGCTCTCGATGATTCCAATCTTAGAGCTCGTGCTAAAGATCAAAGGTTATTGGTGACAATCAATAATACAATACTATACGGCTCTCGATAATCTTAGTTAGCACCCACGTAAGGATCAAAGGCTTGATGTCAACCAATAATACAATTTATGTACGGCACTCGATGATCCTATACGTTGACCGAAAGGGGACAGCAATCCCGATTAAAGACCGACTTATATGCCTATGGATCCATTACATTCTAGTCTATAAATCAACTGCATCAAACAAGACATAGTGATAGTTTTCCATTTACCGAAAAAAAACTTTATATAACTGTTTCCGTTTGAAATATGAACTTTACCGAAAATTAGTTGAAATAGTTCTAGTTTCATAATCAAAGATTTTCTCATTTAGAGACATTTCCAAGTAAGATAAAACCATTTAAATTACTCATTTCATAACCAAGATCAAAATTCCCAAAATCCTCATTTTGACCTAAAATACCCAAACTTAACTAAATGCAATAATACTTGAAATCATAACTTAAAAAGAGTAGACAATAGCATTTAAAACAAGTATTAGGTTTGTAAAGGTTTAGAAATGAACTCACGAGGCTAAGGTTAGATAAACCCTAGAAAGCTCCTAAAATGGTGGAGAAGATGAAGTGGTGAAAGAGATGAACACTTGAAGCTTTAAATACTTGAACCATTCTTGAATCTTCAAATTGGAAGGAGTAATAAATGAAGTGAGATGAAGTAGGTGGAAGAACAAAACCCTAGAAAATCTCCTCCTTAAAGTTGCTCCCAATACTGATATTTTGTATCTGATAAAATGAGAACAATGAGCCAAAAACGCGTCTTTAATGCCCTCTGGTGGAACCGAGCGATAGTGCCATGGCGATTGTGACATGGCAGTCTCGCTTGTCACAATCGCCCACGTTGTACCGTAGGTTTTGAGCTCAAGACTGAAGTCTGGACACGTGCTATACTGCCCGACGATGCTGCCATGGCAGTCTCGCCATGTCAAGGTCGCCCACTATGTACCGTATCTCACTTTTGAACACACCTGATCTAAAAGCCACGGGCGATTCTGCCATGGCGATTGTGCCCTATCACAATCGCCTGGTAGTCTAGCCAAGGAGACATCGAGTCCGTTTTCTTCCGTTTTTCGTTCGCTTTCCTCCGATTCAAAGTTACCCACTATTAATACAGAGATGCTTATACATAAAGTCTAAATCACCAAAATTCCGGGTGTTACATAAAGAACCTTGGTTCGAATCCCAGGCTACATTTTTGTTCAAAATTTCTTCACTTTTTAAATATTATTTAACTCTTTATCTTTTATTCCTTTTTTAAATATTATTTAACAGTTCAATTTTCTTTCCTTTTCAAATGTCATTTAACTATTTATCTTTTGTTTTTATTATTTATATTTTATATTATCATTTTTTATTATTTTTTATTTTACAAATATGTTATAAAAAATTATAACATAAAAAATCATAACAAATTAAATTTATATCGATCATTATACAAATTTCAAGAATATATAAAATCAAGATTTTTATATTATTGCTTTTTGGACCATAAATTTCATAATTTGCCTTTTGTTTTTCGAATTATAAAATATATTTTTAATCCATATATATAATACGTAATATGTAATATAGATTTATATTGACGTTATTTATGATATATAATTAATAAACTAGTGAAAAACACTGTATTTTGGCCCAAGTAAAATTATGATATAAAATATTATCTTTCTAACATTTTAAAACAGAAGTCAGAATATAAATTATTGCTTTTTATTTATTTTTTCATCTACAATCATCATAACAAAAATTTCCTCTCAAAATGTTATAAACCAAAAGAACTAACATTAATTGCATATCACATTAACCTCTTCTTTGAATAACTTCAGACAACCAAGCCCCCCTATGTTAGAATTCTAGCTACGCCCCTGTGGAGGAGGTTGTTGTTGTACAGGAGAAGATGGAGGTGGCCAACGATGGTGGTGGCGATGGAAGACGGTGGTTGGTGGCCTACAATGGCAACCGGTAGCGGCGGCCATGACTAGTGGTGATGACTATTAAAACAAATACCATATTGAAGCTACATATCAAATGAGAGTAGATTACTGATATTTTAGTTTATGTCTCATTCTTGTTCCATTTTGTTCCACCTACTTTGGTGGAACAAGAAAAACATTTTTTTGTCTCACCTTGTCCCAATTCCTGTCCCTATTCCATGTCACGTTAAACATGAAATAGTGAGTTCTGTCCCTTCATGTCTTGCTTTACATATACCAAACGCACCGTTAGCTCACTATACATTGTTATCTTGCCTATCATTTAATTTTTTATCATAAAAAATGACTAGTTTATCTACCAACCTTTATTAAACATAAGTAATTTATAAGTTATCTTCTTAGTAAACAACCAATTTATTAATAACAATTAAATTATGAACAGGTTTACCAAATATAAAATATAAAATTGATTTAAGTGGGCCTTTTTGGTTCAAGGCTTTTTGCATGTCCACCTACTACTTAACTTGTTGCTTTTGGTTTAGTTGTGGATTACTAATATTTTACTCCATCTTTAAAAAACGTAGTTGGTGGTTTCATGAGCTATATACCAAATAACTTGCTCTCTCATTCCAAACAACTCTTTGCTCTGTCTGTTGTTCTTGCTTCATTTTTTATATGAAATTAAGACAACCTATGACTAAAGAGAAGTGATACAAAGGTGGTCTTTAAATATGAGTAAATTATAGAATTGGTCCATATGGTTTGTTGAAAATTTTTACTCTAATTCAAACTCTATTTATTAAACATTTGAACCTGATGGTTTGTAGTTTATTAAAGCCTTGGTCCTAATGGTTTGTAGCTTATCACTAGTAGAAAACTCAGTATTTTCAACGAAAAATGTCGTTGAAAATTTTCTACGAATTTTAGAAGGATTATTGACAGAACATAAAATTTCTACGAATTTCCGTTGAAAATCTCTCACAAATGCAAATCTTTTTTTGACGAGACATTCCATTTAAAAATTTTTGATTGAAATTTTTGGTTGAAAATGCATGTTTGTGAGAGATTTTCAACGAAAATTCATTGAAAATTCGTAAAAAATTTATGTTATGTCAATAATCCCTCTAAAATTCGTAGAAAATTTTTCAACGACATTTTTCGTTGAAAATACTCAACTTTTTAGTAGTGTATTAAAGCCTTGGTCCTATGCTTATACGACCTATTTAACATCCGTTAAGTATCATCAAATCGATAGATATTTCTGAAGATTGAATTAAACTTTTATCATTTGACTTCCTCATAATGTGCGTACTTGTTTGATATTGTTTGTATGGTTTTGTCAAAAGTACTCTTCAATTTTAACTAAATATCCCTACACGAAAACCAAACTACCAATATGAATTTCTTAAATCCATTTTCGTTGTATAATCACATATAATTATGTAATAATGAATGTGAAATAGACTATTATGAGCAGGTATATATACAATAACAGATATATGGTCACTACTTGATTCCAAATATTATGTATGAAACATTCAAACGCTATATTGGTTCATGGAAATGACACTTAAACTTGTCTGATGTCTCTAGAAAAAAAAAGAAAAAAAATTGATAATATACTTAGGAATTAATTAATAATTTACTTGCTCATCTATATCTCTATGAACTTTCTTAAAAGATTAGTATTAAGCAGTCATTTATACCAAATGTTTACCTGGATAAGTGTTTACCAAGTCATATTATCTTACCGGATGAATATCACGAGGACCAAGAATCTTATCCAGTAAGAACAAAGGCAAGGACGAGAGTCTTACTTGGTAAGTAAGAGTGACGACTCTTACCATGATTAACACTTACCGGAAAAATTGTTGTAAAGGATACCGTTTTAGAGGACTAAAATTTTACTTGGTAATTAAGTGATAGTGTTAAATTTTTCCGATAAAATAGCACTCACCAAAATAAATGTTTGGTAAACGGCTGTTACTTTATTCGAATTTTCATTATGCAAAATAACAATTTTCAATTTAATATAAATAGTTGTTACCCAATTAGCTATTGATGAGGATTATAAATAATCTTTTATTAGCAAGTATCACTGATTGATTTAAAAGAAAGATCAATGTTCTAGGAATTTAGTTTGTAATATGAAAAACATATATATTTTCCATTCAGGTTTGACCTTTTTGTCAATTTATGCATTTTGATAACCTATGCTTCATTTACCCGCTAGGGTTTCACTTTGTTATCATTTGCACCATTAACCAAATGAAAAACAGTGAATGTTGGCAAACGTGTAATCCACGTTGGTTTGGGAATGATATCTTTGGTTTATTTCTTCTTTCATGACAACCTAGTTTTGCTTTAGGAATTGAAAATAAAGAGTAAATTGCAAATTTTGTCCCTGTGGTTTGGTGTAATTTTGAATTGGGTCCCTTAAATGAACTAATTACAGATATAGTCACTGTGGCTTCATTTTTGTTATGGATCAGGTCCCTCAGTTAACTGCCGTTAAAAATCTCCGTTAACTTAGAGCCTTATTCATGTTTTTGTCCTGTTATGAATCTTTTAATTGCTTCAAGGACCTGTTTTGCCCATTTCTAAAACTATAGAAACTTTCTCTTCCATAAACACCAACAAACCCAAAAAAGTCAAAAACCATATCCAAAATTAAACAAAACAAAGATTCAACTTATAAAAAACAACTTAAGAACAAAATCAATACAAACCCATTTTTTAAAGAACAAAATCAATACAAACCCATTTTTAAAGAACAAAATCACAAAATTAACACCATATTTTTTTATTTCCCCTTTTTCCTCAATGATTACAAAAATCCTTAAATTCTCAGGGAATGGGGCGCCATAGAAAAAGAAAAGGTTTTAAAAAAGAATGAAGTTTGTAAATAGAAGGAAGAAGCCGAAAAACAAGATTTCAAGAGAGTGAAAGAGAAAGGTGGATAGCCACACGCAAACAATGGCTAGAATTAGAAAAGAAAAGCTTAGAGATGGCAAAACAAAAGGCGAAGGTACGATGGGTTACAGAGGGAGACGAAAATACCAATTTTTTTCACGCGGCGATAAGAAGTAGAGAAAGGAAAATCGAATCCACGGTCTAAGTATCAACTCGGAATGGATGAACCCGAAAGTGATAAAGGAACATACATTTGATTTTTTCAAAGGAAAGTTCGAAAAAAGCCAAAGGGAATGTACAAAGCTAAGGTTGGATAAGATCAAGAAAATGGGTGAAGAGGAAGCGACGAATCTTGAAAGAATGATTACCGAAGAAGAAGTGTGGAAAGCGGTATTAGAATGCGTAAATAATAAATCCCCGGGTCCGGACGACTTCACAATCGGCTTTATCAAGAGATTTTGGGAGGTAATCAAAGGTGATTTATTGAAGGCAATCAGGTGGTTCATGGAAAGAGAGGAAATAAGTGAAGGATGCAACGTGTCATTCCTAACTTTGATCCCAAAAAACGCAAACCCGTTGGTATTAAACGATTTTAGACCGATTAGTCTTATCGGCATATACTAAAAAATTATGTCAAAAGTGTTGGCGGAAAGATTGAAGGGTTATATGGGTAAGCTAATATGAAAGGAATAAAACGCGTTTATAAAAGGTAGATTCATTCAAATGGCGTTCTAATTGCGAATGAGACGGTGGAGTTTCTTAGGAAAAGGAAGAAAAAACGTTTGATTTTTAAGGTCGACCTTGAGAAATCCTACGACAAGGTGGAATGGGATTTCCTCCTCCATGTGATGAAAGAGATGGGTTGGAGAAAAATGTAGAGGGTGGATTAATACATGCTTAAAATCCTCGAAGATATCGGTGCTTCTAAACGGATCCCCGACAAAGAAATTCCAAATGGAAAAGGGGTTGAGACAATGTGACCCGTTGGCCGCATTCCTTTTTCTAATGATAGCCGAAAGCTTACATTGTATGATGGAGAAGCCGTGGACAAAGGTGTTATTCAAAGGCATCAAAGTGGGACGAGAGGAAGTTTTAATTTCCCACCTCCATCTTCTTCGGAGAGTGAAACTTATTGAATCTAAAAAACCTTATGAAAATATTGAAATGATTCTACCTTGTATCCGGATTAAAGATTAATTTGAGAAAAAGTAAAATATATGGTGTGGGTGTATCGGAAGAAGAAACTCAAAATTGAGCGAGAAGCTTGGGATGCGGTAGTGATAAACAAACATTCGTCTATTTAGGCCTACCGGTAGGTGCCACCATGCGGGAGATTGAACATTGGAAGTTGGCAATAGACAAGGTAAAAACAAACTCGGATTGTGGAAGACAAAAATGATATCTTTCAGAGGGAGATGGACTTTGGAGAGATCGATGCTTGGTAGTATTTCTCTATACTATTCATATTTATTTCGTGTCCTGCAAGGAGTGTTAAACACGCTTGAGAGTGTAAGGAGTAAGTTTTTTTGGGGTGGGATGGGGATGGGAGAGGTGAGGACGTGCTAAAGAAAAATAATATTATTGGGTAAAATGGGAAAAGGTCTTGAGAAGTTTCAAAAGGAGTGGGTTGAACATTGGGAGCCTTAAGGATTCAAATAGGGGTCTTCTTTGCAAATGGTGGTGGCGTTTTCACGTGGAAAAGGAGGAATTATGGGTAAAAGTAATTCGTAGCATTTACGGGTGGGATGGGGGTGGTGTAGAGATAGGGAGTAAGACATCGGGAGGAAGTTCGACATGGAGCAATATTGTGAAAGTAGGGAGGGAGGTGGAAAGAGAGGGGATCCAATTTCTAGACTCAATAGAAAAAGTACTAGGTGACGGACTAGAGACGAGATTTTGGAACGAAAGGTGGGTATCAAATAGAAGGTTTATGGAGGAATTCCATAGATTATATTGCCTTGAAATGAACAAAAATGCAACTGTCATATATAGAGGGTTCTGGAGAAGGAACAAATGGGTGTGGAAATGGGAGTGGAGACGAGAATCGAGGGGGAGGGAGGTGGGTGAATTGGAAAATCCTCTCGATACTCTCCGTAATGTTACTCTTAATAGGGAGTAAGGATAGGGTAAAATGGTCGTAAAATCCGAATCTGAGTTTTTTGGTAAAAAAGATGAAAGAAATTTTAGATGAAAATAGAGGTAGTGTATAGATTATGTGGAAACAAAGTGGATTGATGTGATGCCAAAGAATGTTAACATTTTTCTATGGATGACCAAACAAGGGAGGATCCCGATGCGTTCGATTATGGAAAAAATGGGAATAGATTTAGATAACATTTTATGCCCAAGATGCGGAACTGAGGTAGAGACGGTTGAACACGCTATGGTTAACTGTGTGCTAGTGAAGGAATTATGGTAGTAGATAGGAAGATGGAACATGAATGTTGGATCGTTAACCTAATTGAACGAGTTGATCGATGCTGTGAACCAACTAGGCGATAATCCACGAGGACGACGACGATGGCAGGTGACTGTTTGGAGTACTCTATACAACATATGGACGAATAGAAACAAAGTGGCGGTCGAGAAATGAAGCGGGAAAATTTCAAAGAAACTCACCGAGATACAATTGAAGACTTTCGAATGGATCAAAAGAAGGGAGAAAGGGCCGATCTCAGGCTGGACGGGATGGCTGCTGAACCCTTTTTCGGGGTAGGTACTGGTGCCTCATATCAGTGGCGGTTAAACATCACAATATGAGGTGGTTAACGCGCCAGATGAGAAGAATTTGCGGCTGGAGTTCGAGGTGATAAATGGTTCTGGTTCAGGTTTGAGAAGCAATCTGTTGGGTAAATAGGCATGTGGATATAAGCTTCTGTTTGTTTGCCGTTTTAAGCTTTCTGTCTATGTTTTGCTTTGAGCTTAATGGTTGGTATTTCCACTATGTTGGGTTGGTTATGTTTGTTCCTCACAAACATGGCTAACCATCAAATAGGGTGTGGGCCTCATGTATTATCTGCTACAATTGTATGTACTTTGTTCTTGGGTGGTAATAATATGGTATCCTTGCGGGTAAAAAAAAATGAACTCATTTTTACAAATAAATCAACGAACAACATAAATCTGCTAGGTTATTTTCTCAAAATGTTGAGGAATCTGGAATCATCAACATAAAATTACATAATCGAAAGGGAATTTTAGACAAAATACACCGAATTGAAGAACAAGATATTCATATCTGATTGTGATGATAACGAAAAAGATGAACTTACAGAGAGTAAAAAATTTCTCTTTGGAGTCTCCTTTGAAGTCTGTGGTGTTCATCTTCTACCTCATGAAAATCAAATCAAAATCTCCCCCCAATCAAATCTTTTCCCTTTTTACTCCCCAAAGAAAGTGTTTCTATCGATTCTCAAATTTATCTTCAAAATGGAAAAAGTTTGCCTTTTAGGTTCACTTTTCCCAGTCAAAAATATTATATTATAATTTTTTAAATAATATTGTTATTTTGTTTTTTTTTTTAAAATGGGCTTGTTTTGATCTTGTTCTTCAATTACTTTTTCTAGGTTTGTGTTGGTCCCTGTTAGGATAATGGCTAACAAGTAAGGTTTTGTAGAAGGGGATTGAATACAAAACTAACATAGATTTTTACTTTATTAAATTCTTTAATATAAATATTAAGAAATACACATAGAAAACTGATTGTTGCGGAAAAAAATAGATGAAATCTATTCTAATAATCTAAACACTTAGAAAACACTTTGTAAAACAGAAAAGTAACTAAACACAAAGAAAGCTATTTTAGACTGTTTTCACGTTTGCCAAATCAAGCTATGCACTTAGAGGATTTCTTGTTAAAAGCCTGAGTTGCATGGAAGCTCTTTCTTCTCCTTTTATAGTTCCCATGCATTAAATGCATGGGGACACTTGTCACAATATCATTTGCTTGTCGTATATTCATTGGATAAAAGATGGTGACATTCCTTAGACTAATAAAGAAAGACTGAAGTCATTCCTCATAATACATAAAGGACATGTCACTGTTCATCTTTTCTCCATGTCTTCAGTAGTCACATCAAGCCTTTTTGCAAAAAGACAAACAATCCTTTTCTGAGTTTTAAGAAGAATATTTGAATTTAAAGCTTGATGTACACGTTCTTTGAATTTATTGTGACAAAGGAGTATCTTCATAAAATGTCCCCGAAGATCCCAGATAGGGTTACTAGCCGAGTACATTGAGGATGTATCGGCTAGCACCTGTTGTATCGGCTAATGCTTGTTGCGATGTGGGCTTCATATCTCAGTGACCATATGCTTCATATCTTCATTTCCACAATGTTGATACGCTTCGTTTGTATCAGCTAGTTTTCAATTCACTGAACTTGTTGAGCAATCCCAGACTTCTTCAAAGAACCTAAAATACAAGATATATAATCTAAGGAAGAAATTGAGGGTTCATCACCGAATCATCGGTGACCCAACAATCTCCCCCTATTTGATGATGAGACCGATATCTTGGTTAGAAAGTGTAAAAGGAACTCATAAGTAATTTTGACCATTTCTGTTTCTTTTAGGTTCTTTTCACATAGATACATTTTTTTCGTATCTTATGTATCCTATATTTATAGTGTAAGGTACATACAGTATTAGAAACATAAAAATAAATATGTGCAGGGAGAAAAAAATTTATAAACATATAGACATTATTTAACATAAAATGAACTTTCATTAATCATCACAAAGGAAAGTACATGATTAAGGAAGTTCAAGGTACCTAAAGCAAAAAACTATTCGGCTGAAAACGGATCTCTGTCTGAAGGAGGAAGCCGACTGTTGAGATCATTTCTGATTGAGTGTAAATCAGTTTTCCATCATCCATTCTTGACACCACGCCGATTATTTCTTGAAGAAAAGAGGTGTCGGCCCTTGGAACATCACTTATCCTAAAAAACTGAATAGTTCCATAGGAGTCTTCAGAGAACATTCCCAAGTCAGGAGTCGAAATGATTGTTCCTTCAGGTTAAGCAATCAGGACGGGGATTAAAAGATCAATACCTGCCTAGTTTATGATCTTCCCTTCTTTGACTAAAGTGGCGAAGTGACTCATTTTCGTGTTCCTTGGAGGTTTCTAGACTGGTCCCTTGGGAAAAGAGTGCTGACGAAAATTGATTCTCTTTTCTTCATCGGGAGTCAATCTTATCTTGTGCTCCTTCTGAATTTTCACCAATTTAGAGATTTAGTCGGCAAGTTCATTAAGCACATCCATTAGGAATTTACTTTTGCTGTATTGAATGAAGTAGCCGATTTCAGTCCATTCAGATACACCAAGAGTTCCAAGCCATTCTAGTTTTTCTGCCCGATTGATATTATCTTGCCTTTTAATAGCAACTAAAATGGAGTCATTCTTGGTTTTCGGCCCATGTATGGATGCTCCAGTTATCAGCGAGTCACTTCGCCTTGTCGACATCCGTCTTCTAAACCATTCTAAATCAGAATTCTTCTTAGCCTTTGAAGCTTTGATATTTTCTAATTCGTCCTTCTAGGCTTGGAGAGGATCGGTGACCTTAGCTTGAGATGCTTCTTCTTAAGCAATCTTTTTCAGAAGCTCTCTCTTTTTATCATGTTGTAGTTGAGCAATCAAAGCATTTTCTCTATCAGCATCAGTGAGTAGGAGATCGACAGATATTTTTATCAGGTTTTAGCTTGAGAGTGTCAGCATCCGGTCCTCTTTGTCTTCAGATTCTCTCAGCTATCTTTTGTTGCAGGTTGGCCAACTCTTCAACATAAGTCATGGGTTTCTTTCCTTTATCTTTTGTCTTCTCCCCCTTAGACATAGCTTCTGCCTCATCAATTTTATCCAAAGATTGATCATCAATGTCATCAGGAATTCGGACACTGGTTCCCTCTCCCTGAATCGGTGCACCTATTTCTTTAGATACCTCCCCAATAGTCATTCTAGTGTTACCCGGAACTATTGGTTCATCAACAAGTGGCATGATTACTTCGAAAATAGTTGTTGTTTCAGTGACTGGAGTTTCGGTGACTAGTGCATCGGAGACTGGGGTTGTGGTTTTCTCGCCCTCAGTGGTTCAACTCTTGAGCCCAACAGAAGTAAGAAAGGATTTTATTCCTTCCACATCAGAGGAGAGGTCGCCAAGCTTCACCCACATCAAGTTCTAGAGATGGAGGAGAAGTAGGAATTTTGTCTATCTTCGAGTACAAAGACTGAAGAGAGTCCAAAATTGCCTTCTGATCCTTTAGCAGAGAAGCGATGTCAGAGGTTTGTTTTTCTGATACCTGTTTAAGAGAACCCACCGATTAACTTAGAGCTCCGTGGGAGGTGGAAAGGACTGAAACGGAAGAAGTAACGGTAGAAGCATTTCGGCTAACCCCGTCGTCGAGATCAGAAATATCCACATACAGAATATCCAAACAGGTGCGGAGAGTTGGATTGGAAACAGATAAATCAAGAGTAGCATCTTTTAAAATAGCAAATAGATGCTCGGTGCCATCTAGTAGTGCATCCATCTTCTTTTGGGTAGCTATTTGCTGAATTGCGTCCTCTTCCAATAATCGGACACGATGACTAGCATCCGTAGAAAAAGATTTAAATGCATCCAACAGAGCCTCAGATGCATTTGTGGCGGTGGTTGGTCACCATCCTTCGGAGAAGGAGATGGTGAGGAGGAGGTTGAATAAACCACCAGAGGGGAGGGCCTTTTTTGGTGGATTTCGGGGAGTCCGAAATATTTACAGGGGACGTCGGATTCCCCGAGTCCAAGGAAGGAGATTCGGCATCTCCGAAGTGTGAAAATGTGGGGGAGGGGGAGACATTTCGAGATGTATGTCTTTCGAGAGGGGAGTCCTCTTCCTGGGGCTCTTCGACTATGCCTTGAAGGGATCTTGGGATAGGTTCCCTCCAAGAGGTAGTGTCGGAGTATAAGAAATCGGCAAAGTAGGTGGCTCCTTCGGATACACCTAGTTTTGATATATCTACATTCGGAGACTGGCATGTAAGTTGAAGAAACTCATGTGGGGGTGATGATAGGCCTTGGATCGGGGAGTGGTCCGAGTCATCTTCATCAATTAAGGAAAAAGTAGGATCGGGGAGATATCTGGATTAGATCCCTTGAAAATCAACCATGGCCTTTGAAGAGGGCATGGGGGAGCTAGGTGGGGTTGTAGAGTGTTCCCTGGGTCGGATAGGAATATTTTCAACACTCACCGATTGGAGAAAATCGGTGAGTGGAGGTGTGTTTTTAACCCTTGAGGATTCCTTAGACTTCTTAGATGAAGTCTTGGGGGTTTTTTGAGCCCCTCCGCTTTTTGGAAGGTTTTGGGGCCTGGGTAGAAACCGAAGATTCTTTCGGTTTCGTGGCCTTAGAAGAAGACGCGGAGGTTGATGTGCTTAAAGGTTTATGTTAGATCCCAAACAATCAAGATTGTAGAAAGATTAAAGAACAAGAACAACAATTGGATCACTGAAGTTGTATGTTGTATTGATTACTCAACTGTATTACAATGTATGTATCTTTACAAGTTCTATCTATCAACGTTAGTTATAACAAACAATCAAACTATCTATTTATATACAATTAGAAAGACTAAAGTTACAGTACAAAGATGACAGACATGTTCAGAACTACTTCTGAACATTTTCAGAACTTCTGTAGTAGCCACTTCAGAAGTTATGCCTTAGGCTTTCGTCCTTTTATCTTCAGACTTCTGAATCTTTCTTTTCAGAACCTAGTCTTCATTTGAAGCTACTTCTGATATCTAACAGTTTAGACCTTTTTTTAGAATTGGACACATCGGTGGCTTGGGTTTGATGGGATGATGGAGCATCGACAACCTGAGGTCCCCGAATAGGTTTCTCATTTGCTCCCCATGCAAGGGTAGCATCCCTTGCAAAAGCAATCATCCCTACTCTTAAGGGATTATTAGTGGCTAAAGCTTTCTTCTGGAGAACCTGCTTGCCGATTTTGTGGACATGAAGGTCATATACGATATCATCCCTGACCTTAAGTTTGTCTTTTAACTTATGATTGATAATAAAGGAGAAGAAATGGTGAAAAGGTACCTGGGTTCGGCGAGTTGGTGAGAAAGAAGAAACCATTTTTTGAACAAATAAGAAGCAAAGTCGATTTGTCTTTGAAACATCACAGCATGAGCCAAATCGGTGAGATATGAAAGTGATTGATCATGGCCACCCGTATTCTTGCTTAGGTAGTGAATCAGGTGTGAGAAAAAGAAAATCCATACATTTCCATGTTCTTTCTCAACAGTGTTCTAGATCCCTTGGATTTGGTTTTGGACTTGGTGTCTTCAAAGTAGTTGAGAGCAGCAACCACTTGTTGATGTTCATTTCCAAGAGGAAATGTTTCATAAGTGGTGAAGGTAGGAAGATGAAGAATGGTGCGAAGATCTTCAGTATTGAAAACAACATCAGGTTCATCATTGGAAAGAACATATGTAGAAATCTGTTGAGTGGACTCGTCATATGAACAAGTGAGCCAGAAATTTCCCAACATAAATTTGCTTATTTTTGGTTTAGCAGTGAGAGCAAACTGAAGAGGTGAACGTTGTAAGAACAAGCAAACTTCATTAAATTCAATCAGAAATGTAATATATTCTAGAGTGAGTGCTTGATCTTCTGTGGCTTTTGTCGACTTCGATGAGGTGTTAGATGATGCCATGGATGAAAGTTGAAAAGGTTGCAGGTTTACGGTTTTTAGGGTTTTTAGAGAGAGAAAGATCGATGAAGAAGATGAAGATGGTAAAGAGAAAAAAGGGGGACTGGTTATACTATATATTGTTGATCATAACTCCTCTCAGTGATTTGAATATGATTCCTCTTTACACTTAGTGAAATTCCAAGTTTAAGCTTAAGTTCAAATTAAGGGATAAACATACGCTGACTGCCATCAGCGATCGCTAAAGATCAAAAAACCTTAAACTTATCTCTAAAGATCTGAAGATCAGCGATCACACCAAATAACCATTCAGCGAAAGTCAAAGACCAAGCTGAATAAAGAGATAATCAGCTACATGAGCTGAAGCGGTTCAGTGACAGCAAAGATCATCTATCCAAAATGTGAAGTCTTGTGAAGCCTCAGCGATACTGAAAGTTCATCCTTGAAGATTCAGTCTCAACGATCAAGTGAAGCTTCTCATACAAGATTAACGTTGACCTTATCCTCGATGCACAAAAGACAATCCCTATACTATGTCAGAGAAGGACGTACGAATTGTCTCTTATGTCCCCATCATATCTTATACGGTACTGTTCATATGCGGCCAAAAACATGGCTGTGTTCTGAGCAAAGGACAAGTCTGTTGATCATAACTCCTCTCAGTGATTTGAATATGATTCCTTTACTATACTTAGTGAAATTCCTTAGATAAGCTTCTGTTCAGATTCAGCGATAGCATACGCTGATTGCTATCAGCGATCGCTGAAGATCAAGGATCAACAAGCTTATCTTTGAAGAGCTGAAGATCAGCTATCACACCAGAAGACCATTCAGCGACAGTCGAAGACCAAAGCTGAAGAAAGAGATAACCAGCTAAGTGACCTGAAGCGGTTCAGCGATAGCAGCGATTATCTACTCAAAGTGTGAAGTCTTGTGAAGCCTCAGCAACACTGAAGTTCATCCTTGAACATTCAGTGTCAGCGATCAAAAGAAGCTTCCTCTGCAAGATTAAAGTTTGATCTTATCCTCGATGCACAAAAGTCAAACCTAGAACCATGTCAGAAAAGGACATACGACTTGTCTCTTATGTCCCCATCATATCTGATACGGTACTGTTCATATTCGGCCAAAAGTATGGTTGTCTTATCTACAAGGACATGCTTCCTATCCATGTTTGACACGTGGCATGTACCTTTTGCTTTGCATTAAATGCAAGCGGGTATAAATAGATGAAGATATCTTCTTCATCTTCATGCATGATTCCTTCTAGCCTATACCTTCTGTTTTCTTTCTTTCATCTTCTTGTGCATCAAACTGTGTGTTTCTTTAGTTACAATAGAATAGGTTTTCAGCTTGTTCTAATTCCGCTTGTAACTGTAAATTTGTTTATTTTCTATAAACTCATTTAAAAACTAAAATCTGTGTGTTTGTATTCAACCTCCCCCCCCCTCTACAAACTGTTTACTTAATATTTTACTCTTGTAGACCCTTATTGGGACCAACAAGTGGTATCAAAGCGGTGTTGTTATCTTTCTCTTTAAAATATTCTTCTTTAAATCATATTTTAAAATGACAAACCCTAATACAAACTACAACGATAACGGATCTTTAGCTAAACCTCCAAGGTTCACCGATGATAATTTCCCTTTATGGAAAGAAAGAATGTCACTTTTTCTAGAGGGATCTGATCCTAAGATCCCATACTATGTAGAAAACGGACCTTTCGTTCCTACAGCCATAGTAGCATTGTGCACACTTTGCTACTACCCTAGCCGTCGCTGAAAGGAGTATTGTAAAAACTCCAGATCGATGGACCGAGGAAGACAAGAAAGAAGTTGCTATTGATGCGAAAGCACGATCTATAATAGCAATGTCTTTGCCTGATGAAGTATATCATTCTGTAATGAAAATGAGAACTTCAAAAGCCATGTGGGATACTCTATGTATCCAATATGAAGGAACTTCTGAGGTTAAAGTAACTAGATGCATAAACCTTGTAAGAAAATACGAGAGCTTTATGTATCAAAAGGGTGAATCTCTCTCTCAAACTCACCAGAGATTTAAATGTCTGCTGATTGATCTTAAATCAGTCGATAGGGTATATTCAAACGCTGAAATTCTGACAAAATTCATTGAGGCATTGCCCGATCAATGGGCAGTGTACACTACATGTATAAAACTGTCAAATAATCTTGAAACTTTGTCATTTGCATTATGTGGTATGCTCTTAAATGAGGAACAATCCCAGCTTCTAAGGAAAAACCTTCTTAACGAACTCAAAGGTGCTAAAAGTACTTCTTTAGCACTTGTGACTTTTGAAGGAACTTCTTCTAAAAATGGTTCTTCTTCTACTATCACCTCCATAACTGAATTAGGTCAAACTGATTCAGAAGATCAACTCACTGATGCTGACATCTCCGAGTTTGATAACTCTCTAGCTCTTTTAACCAACAACTTTAAAAGATTTGCTAGAAAGAGCAATTTTTGAAAATCTTCTAACCTCTCTGACCTTGAAAAACAGAAAACGTTGCCCGCTGAAAAAACCTCAGCGATCTGTTTCAATTGTCAGAGAAAGGGCCATTTTGCAAGTGAATGCAGGTCGAAGAAAGTTGCTGCTCCCACTACCTCCCATACCTCTGATAAACAGGAGAAGTATTTGAAAATGGAAAACAAATACAGAGATATGAAGAAAAACCAGCAAAAAGGCAAAGGCCTTGTCGCTGAAGAAGTTGACTGGGATGCTGAAGATGACTGGGCCAAGACCTCTGAAGAGTCTGGTTCAGATGAAGAAGGTCTTGTCTTTCTCTGTCTAATGGCAAGAATAGAGGATGCTGAAGAAGTCTCTGAAACTTCTTCCTCTAAGTCTCCGTCTACTCAGGTAAACATTCCCTCTGACCCCTTACTCTCTGAAAAAGATAACTTGTCGGCTCTCGATGCAATGACTGTTGATTTTTACAACGCTTTGAATGGAAAGATAAAAGCTGAGAAAATTAACACTGACTTATCTGAACAATTAAAAAATTGCCAAATAAGAATCAAAGAACTTTCCAAACTTGAGGATTCTCTCAAAGACCAAGTTTTTGCAAATCAAACAATAATATTGAGAAACAACAAGCTATCGCTGATAGGGAAAAGGCTATCGCTGATCTCAAGTCTGAAAAGGCAACCATCGAAGGATGGTGTAAGGCTTCTAATAAAGTCAATGAGATCATCAATGCCCAAATACCTATGAAAGTGAGAAGTGGGTTAGGCTATAACCCTGAAAAGGAAGAATCAGAGAATGATCGTTCCATGCTCAAGTTTGGAATGTTTGTCTCTTCTATCCCTGATCCTTCTTCTTCAACTTCTTCTTCCTCTTTCTCTAAAGAGAAGCTTCATGTGGATTATTCTAAGAAGGTGATCAAAAACAAGTTTCTTGACCATGTTCCTAAGAATAAGAAAACTCTAGATAAGAACAAGAAGTCCTCTGAGAAGATTTCTAAATCTGGGAAGAAGGTCCCTGATTATTCTCAGAGACCAACTCCCAAGATTAAAATCGATCTCACTCCTACCCCTGACAAGGTTATAATACCTCCAAGGACCATGGATAAAGGAATTCTTGGACCTATCCCTGAGAAACTTCCTGCTCCAAACCTTTTAAGTATAGGAAGTGCTTTCACTGTGGTGAAACAACCCACATTGCAAGCAAGTGTCCTAATACTACTAGAGCTGATAAACTAGCTCATGGAAAGAAGGTAGCTCAAGCTGATAAATCAGCGAGAGTGAAATCTACCAAAGTTGCTCAACCCACTAAGGTGAAGATATCCACTGAAGAGAGTTCTTCAACTAGTAGTACATCCGCCAATCCTGTATCTAACCAAGCAGGACCCATAGTAATATGGGTACCTTTAAACAATTAATCTTTTGTTGTATGTAGAGTGCCAAAGGTATCTGGTATCTTGATAGCGGATGCTCGAGGCATATGACTGGCAGAAAATCTCTGCTCTCTGACTACAAAGAAGAAGCTGGTCCATCAGTGACCTTTGGTGGAAATGGCGAAGGATACACTAAAGGTTATGGAATTCCGTCCAACGGAGCCACATCTTTTTCTCGTGTTGCTTACGTTGAGGGACTAAAGCACAATCTCTTGAGCGTTAGTCAGTTGTGTGACAAAGACTTCAAAGTTCTATTCCTAAAGAATAGATGTGCTGTCACTGACGGAAATGATAAGCTTGCCCTCTCTGGCAAAAGAGTTGAAAACCTATATGTCATAAACATGAATAGTTCTCACTCTGAAAACGTGTGCTTCATCTCTAAAGCATCCACAGACATAAACTGGTTATGGCATAAAAGACTCTCTCATCTCAACTTTAAGACGATAATTGAATTGTCTCAAAAAGACTTAGTCAGAGACCTCCCTAATCACACATTTACAAAGGAATCTCTTTGTTCAGCGTGTGAGAAGGGAAAGCTGACAAAAGCCTCCTTCAGGTCAAAGCAAGTTTCTTCAGTGACCACTCCTCTTCAGCTACTCCACATGGATCTCTTTGGACCTATCAATGTCCAATCAATCTCTGGAAAGAAATACACTTTAGTGATTGTTGATGAATACTCCAGATACACATGGGTGTTCTTCCTTCGATCCAAAAGTGATACCCCTTAAATGATAATATCTTTTATCAAAAGAATGGAAGTGCTGAACAACTTACTTGTTCGCTCCATAAGAAGTGATCATGGTACTGAATTCAAAAATAGTACTTTGGTTAGTTTCTTTGAAGAAAAAGGCATCTCTCACAACTTCTCATCAGTGAGAACTCCTCAGCAAAATGGTGTTGCTGAAAGAAGAAATCGAACTATAATCGAAGAAGCTCGCTCAATGCTCAGCGAATCGCGTCTTCCAACTCAATTATGGGCTGAAGCTGTCAATACAGCGTGCTTTACTCAGAATCGATCCCTGATTGTTAAGCGATTCAAGAAGACTTCCTATGAATTATTTCATGGAAGAAGACCCACTCTGAAATATCTTCACATTTTTGGATGTACGTGTTACATTCTGAATGACAGAGATCATTTGGGTAAATTTGATCCCAAAGCTGATGATGGTATATTTCTTGGATACTCCTCTGTATCTAAGCCTTTCAGAGTATTCAACAAAAGAAGACAACACGTTGAAGAATCTATGCACGTCAACTTTGATGAATCTCGTCCCATTCATCCTTCTCATAATCTTGATGATGATGAAGAATTGAATGCTTGGATGGAATCTCATTATGGGGAACCTGAAACATACTTCAGCAATCAAACTCCAGCTGATGCATGTGATGATGAAATCCCTGTAAACTCAACAAGTAACAATCATCCATCTTCAGGGATAAATGTTACTCCTTTAAATCGATTCACATTCTTTGATTCATCTCTTGGAAATTCCTCTGTGAATAACCAAATCTCTTCTGAAAATCAATCCCCTGAATTGATTCTAAATGAAGTACCTGTTGCTGAAACATGTCCTATTCTAGAATCTGAAGAACAGGTCGCTGAATCTGCTGTGGATCTCTCTCCTCAACCACCAGCTCAGCGATGGACTGCAAACCATCCAATAAATCAGATTATTGGTGATCCCACTGCAGGTATCAAAACACGTAGAGGTACAAGTAATATCTGTCTTTATGTTAACTTCATTTCTCTCTCTGAACCTAAGAAGATAGATCAAGCTATCTCTGACCCTAGCTGGGTTTCAGCTATGCAAGAAGAACTGACTGAATTTCGTAGAAATAAAGTTTGGAATCTTGTTCCTAGACCCTCTGATAAAACCGTCATAGGAACCAAATGGGTTTTTAGAAATAACTTAGATGAAAACGGGACTATAATTCGTAATAAGGCTAGACTTGTTTCTCAAGGTTATAGACAGGAAGAAGGAATTGATTATGATGAAACCTTTGCCCCTGTAGCTCGTTTAGAAGCCATAAGACTCTTTTTAGCATAGGCTGCCTAAAAAGACTTCAAAGTTTTTCAAATGGATGTTAAAAGTGCTTTTCTAAATGGAAAACTCAGCGAGGAAGTTTATGTTGAACAACCCCCTGTTTTCTCAGACCCTAACCACCCTGGTTATGTTTTTAAACTTGAAAAAGCTCTTTACGGGTTAAAACAAGCTCCTAGAGCTTGGTATGATACCCTCTCTAAATTTTTTCTTAAAGAAAAATTTGTTCGTGGAAAAATTGTTGCAAACTCTGTTTTTAAGAAAATATAAAGGTCATACGATTCTCGCTCAGATATATGTTGATGACATTATCTTTCGTTCCACAAGACCCAAACTATGCACTCGTTTCGCTGCAAGAATGCAAAAACAATATAAAATGAGTATGATGGGTGAACTAACATGTTTTCTAGGTTTGCAGATTAAGCAATCTGACAAAGGAATTTTTATTTGTCAAAGCAAATATGTTAAAGACATGCTGAATAAATTTGACATGAATCAATGCTCAGCGATGAAGACTCCTATGGCGCCTCCTCTGACATTAAACAAGGATCCCAATGGGAAACCAGTCAATGTCACTGCCTATCGAGGAATGATTGGGTCTCTGCTGTATCTTACAGCGAGTAGACCAGACATCATGTACGCTACCTATCTCTGTGCTCGGTATCAAGCTGAACCGAAGGAATCTCATCTAATCGCTGTAAAGCGAATCTTCAGATACCTGAAAGGAACTCCAAATCTTGGTCTCTAGTATCCCAAAGGTTCAGGATTTGATCTTATTGGTTACTCTGACAGTGACTTTGCAGGTTGTAAGATTGATAGGAAAAGCACCAGTGGTGGGTGTCAGCTGCTAGGTGGAAAGTTAATAAGTTGGACAAGTAAAAAGAAAAACTCAGTGTCCACTTCCACCGCTGAAGCTGAATACGTAGCAGCTGGTATTTGTTGTGCTCAAATCCTTTGGATGAGAAATCAACTCAGAGACTACGATCTAAAGCTCTCTAAAATTCCTATATACTGTGATAGCACAAGTGCTATAGCAATTGCTAACAACCCTGTACTTCACTCCAAAACCAAGCACATTGAGATCCGATATCACTTTATCAGAGATCATGTGATGAATGGTGAAGTTGAGCTCCATTTTGTTCCTACTGAATATCAGCTCGCTGATCTTTTCACCAAGCCTCTTGATGAAACTAGATTCAATCTACTCATCAACGAACTTGGTATGTTGAACGCTGAATAATTTATTAATCAGTGACCAACAAAGGATTACAAATAAAGCCTTCAAACTTTCCATTCTCTGAACTCTGATTCAGCGATATCTAGGCCATCTCCTCAGGTATTATCTCCTCATTGACAATCCTTTATTATTAGTGATGAAGATTTTTCTAAAATTATTAATGATAAACCTTCCTTATGGATAACAATCATTATAATCTTTTAAAAAATAAAAGAAAAGGACACGTCAGACCTTTTTCTGACACACGATGGACCACGACGTTTCCATTCCATCTCCTTTCTTGGAACGTGCGTTAGGTCATCATTTTTTTTCAAAAAGCTAAAACCGTCGTTTAGCAATCCTTTCTTTCTCTCTCCTCATGCTATTTAAGCATTCTTTTTGCCTTACTTTGTTCCTTCCACTTTCATAACTTCCCTAAAGGCAAAGGAAACCTTCGATTCTTCAAGCTTTCTCCAAGACCACCAAGAACACGCACTTGTGCGTTTTTCTTCTTCACACGTTTAAGGTTTGATCTAAACCTTATATCAAGAACTGGAAACAACTAGTTTCACCTTTCTTATCTATTTCATTCTTAAAATCAATAAAATCTTGCTTTTAAAGTGAAAAGCTTTTTCTCTTTCAAACCTTGTTCTTAGAACAATTTTTTTTTAAGTTTTATCATTTTTTTTAATTTACCTTTAAATTTTTTATTATTATTTCCAACAAGCATTTTGATATTGTTCATCAAAATACTTGTTTCTTTGCTCTTACATTTGGTACTTTTTATACCAAAACTCTGGTTTATACATTCATGTATTAAAATCATGATTTATCTCTTCGGTGTTGCCATTTTTCCTACAGAAATGGCCTCTGCTTCCAACGTCGCTGAACCTGTTGCTGCTAACCAGTTGGTCGCCGCACCAACCTGTCAATTTGAGCTGGAAAAGTCAACCTTCAAGCCATGCAATTACATTGCATTGGTGGACATTCCCTCTGAACGCCCTCAGTTCAAGGACGCTGCAACCTTCCTCAAGGCGTGCCCTCTGATGTATGCCTTCGTCCACAACCCAGTGGGCATTGCCTCTCACCTTCAGGCTCTCTGGTACACGTCGCAATGTACCACTCTGAAAAAACAGACAAAGGCACTGTCCTTCCTGCTATTTCCTTCACAATCCCCGAACTTGGCTTCTTCGCATTCTCAGCGGGGTTTGTACGCAAGGCGCTAAGACTCCCTCAGCGCAAGAAGAATATGCAATGGGGTGCTGAACCAACAAAGCATCAGATATATGCTTTCTTGGAGTCCATTGGCTACAAATGGTAGAACCCTTCAGTGAAGACGGTGGGTTCAAAGATGGAAAAGAAGCGACTCCCTGCTTGCTGGTAGTATATTTTTACCCAGGTCATTCAGTGCCTAGGGTCCAAGGTTGGCTTCCACGATCAGGCGAGCAAACATGTTCAAGACCTTGACTTTTCTCTCTGCACGGGTCATCCTCTGAACTACGCTGACTACATCTTCAGCGATATGTGCAGCCGCCTCAACGCCTCCACCAGACATCCTGTTATCCCTTACCCCCGTTTCTTCTCCACCATCCTTGAAGAGGCTTTCGGGGAGAGCTACCCGAAAGTCGGAGACTTTGCCTTCTCAATGGTAGGGAAGAAGTCCCTGGACCTGGAAGAACGTCCAGGTGATACTCCTCTAACTCCCTATATGCTACAACTTATAGGAGCACCTCTTTTAGTGACCTCCTCGCTGCCCATCCCCTCAGTGAGTACCCAAGGCACTACTGCTGCTAAGGAGAAAACCCCCACTGATGGTCATAAGAAGACCATCGCCCCAAAGAAGCCTAAGAAGGTGGTCTCTCAACAGACCATCCTCTCTGATTTTGGTGTACTACAATCACCACCCTCATCCACAGCCACTCCAACGGTTTCTGCTGTCATTGAAGCTTCATCAGCACTACCACCACCATCAGGGACTAAGGTCTCTGAAGGTGTTATAGCCAGCTCTGCTGAAGCTGGATCAGGTATTACTTTCACTGCCTTCTCTACCTCTTCCATCTTTACTTCTTTGGTCCTCATATCAGCAAGTGACTCAGTGATAGTTGTCCCTATCTCTGATAATGCTAAAATGCACGCAGTCCAAACCTCAAAATTGTTTAGGCAATCTGAGTTTTGGAAAGCCAATTTAAAAGGACCTCAGAGTATCTCTTTCACATACTCTAAGACACTGGTCAGTGATCCTCAGGACACTACCTTTGCAAAAGTAGTCACTTGAAGTAATCCTCAGGATATTCTCAAGGAAAATAATGCTATTTTTCATCCATCATCTGATCCGGATTCTTTTCTCGCCTCTTTGTCAATGTCATCAGCTGTTGCCACTACTGCTGTCTACTCGGCGACAGCGACCACCACCACCACCACTTCGAAAACAATGATGAAGTCTCCTCAGCGCCCTCCCAGTGCCAAAAAGCTCAGGGATGTCAAGATGGAGAACCTTGCCCCCAAGCTTCCTCCCAGGGTCACTGAGTTGCCTTCTGTGTCCCTACCTGCTCCCACATTCCCTGCCATTGACCATCTGGTCAATGAGTGTGCTCTCTCCAGAGCCAGGCTGGATACACTGCAAACTTCTACGGAGTTGATCTTCTGGCAGGTCGCTGTCACTCCAGGGATGAAAACAAACGCCAGCAACTTGGTGTCTGATGTTCAGACTCTGAAGGACGACCACAAGGACCTTCACCAATCCCTCATCAACATTGAGCAAAAGGTTGATGCTCAGGCCACTGTCCTCGAGTCTATTCAAAAGACTCAGTCTGACATAATGCAGGCCTCTCAAGGATCAGTGAGACTGGTCCCTCATTTGCTGCTGCTGATCGGACCATGCTTGAGGCCGTGCACACGAATGTTCGCACTCTGATGGTCCACGTTCTGCCCCATGATAACATTGAGGGGGAGAAGGTGGCCAAAGAGTTCGCTGACGAACTTATCGGCGAGCACAATCGACGGTTTCCAGATGAAAGGATCTCTCCTTACATTCAAAGACCAGAACCTTCTGCAAGGTTTGTTGATGATGATGAAGAAGAGGATGATGATGAAGAAGAAGAAGAAGAGGAACACATCCCTCACTTTGGAGATGATGATGATGATGATGATGATGACTTGGGATTTGCAATGGAGCATTTCAGATTATCCAGACCAAGCACATCTCAGCTAGAGCCCTTGGGGGACGGAGCTGGACCTTCAACCAAGTGGGTTGATCTTGAGGCCACCATCCCTATATCAGAGGGGGAGACCGCTGATAAGGTATCACTTCAGCTTATCCCTTATATTACTCCTCTCTCTGAATCCCCATATATAACCCTTCCTCCTTCAAACCCTCTCTCTGATAAATCTCCTTTCTCTCCTTCCCTCGGTGATCCCTGTCCCCCAAAGGACTCATCCACAAGGAGGGAACCTTCTTCTAAAGAGCAGTTTATGTACATAGTGGAAACTGACTCTGAGGAAGAAGAAGGCCTCATTCCTCGACGTCGCGTTCAGAAGAAGATTATAAGCGAGCCTGAAGAGGAAGAAAGGCGAATAAAATTCCTTAGGGAATTCGAATCCAAAAGAATAAGGGTACCCCATGAAGACCCAATAAATGCTGTACCAATCAGGATGGTAGATGAATTCTACTTTTTATCCAAAGAAGAGAGAGAACAAGCTTTGGAAGCTCAGAGGATCAGAGATGAAGAAATAAAGCAAACTGAGAATGATCTTGCTTTAGCAAGGAAGATTCTCAGGGAAGACTCAGCAAGAGACAAAGCAGCAAAAGAACAATTAGAAAAGAGTGAACGGCTCGCTGCAGCTCTGGCTCAGAAAGAACGTGTACAAGAAAACCTGAATGTAGATCCCATTCTCGCTCAACAGAAGATTCTCACTGCACTAACCACTGAAGCCACAGAGGTGGTCCAAAGGTATATGTAAGAATGACAAGGCCATCCAGAACAGAGAGAGAAGAAGCAAAATTCTTAAGGTTATATGGATACACTGAATGGCTCGAAATCAGAGATGCCATTCAGGGTTCCAAATCCAAGTTCAAGATGTGGTAAAAGATGAGCTGAATCAGTTGCTGTAGAGAATGTCACAACATGTACAAGTTCCCTCTCTCCCTGAATCATCTAAGAAAAGAAGATCAACCTCTGAAGAAGGCCCAAGCTTAAGAAATGAACATAGTATCAAATTTGATCTTGAAAGCATCATCAGTCATATGACGCTCCCAGATATATCTATGCTGGACTCCTCTCTTCCTACGGATCGATTATATGAAGAAAATGAAGTCATCTCGCTCCCTGAATCTGGCATGATTTTCTTGGATAATGAAAGACAGCTTCGTCTCTTCAGAAACAAGGAAATTCATAAGGCCCCTACTCGTTTCATAAAAATCTTATATCATATCGCCGGTCTAATGACCCTCTGGTAATCAGACAGAAGATGCTTTTTGAACATGAGTTACAAAGAAGAAATGTGAGCCTCTCTGATTGGTAGTAGCTTTTTATTCCTTTGTAATATTTTCTTCAGTGTAAATG
Organism: Silybum marianum; assembly: GCA_036898165.1. Lineage (NCBI taxonomy): Eukaryota > Viridiplantae > Streptophyta > Magnoliopsida > Asterales > Asteraceae > Silybum > Silybum marianum. The sequence goes on along the minus strand of CM072533.1, from coordinate 30,990,981 downwards.
TACTTTCACTTTAATGATTGTAATTTCATTTCTATGTAATATCTTCATATTATAATTAATGAAATACACTCGAGTACTTTACTCCATCTCGTACTGAAAAGATCCCTGAAAAAAGGAGAAGGGACAATAAACATAAGAGTTCTATCTTTTTAACTTTTCTTAGCTCACTGAACCTTCACTCTGAAAGTTCAATCAGTGAATGTACTTTAAGCTCTTCTACTTATAAAAATTGTGATTTCATATCCTTATAAATGAAACTCAATTCAGATAACAGATTAGCTGAAAAAGATCTTACAGATTAGTACTTAGAAAATTTATTTTAAATTTTATAAGTCCCTGCTAATCTTTTAAAAGCAATTTTCCTATGTTGCTTAATCATAATCAAATAGGGGGAGATTGTTGATCATAACTCCTCTCAGTGATTTGAATATGATTCCTTTACTATACTTAGTGAAATTCCTTAGATAAACTTCTGTTCAAATTCAGCGATAGCATACGCTGATTGCTATCAGCGATCGCTGAAGATCAAGGATCAACAAGCTTATCTCTGAAGACCTGGAGCTCAGCTATCACACCAGAAGACCATTCAGCGACAGTCGAAGACCAAAGCTGAAGAAAGAGATATTCAGCTAAGTGACCTGAAGCGGTTCAGCGATAGCAACGATTATCTACTCAAAGTGTGAAGTCTTGTGAAGCCTCATCAACACCGAAGTTCATCCTTGAACATTCAGTGTCAGCGATCAAATGAAGCTTCCTCTGCAAGATTAAAGTTTGATCTTATCCTCGATGCACAAAAGTCAAACCTAGAACCATGTCAGAAAAGGACATACGACTTGTCTCTTATGTCCCCATCATATTTGATACGGTACTGTTCATATTCCGCCAAAAGCATGGTTGTCTTATTTACAAGGACAAGCTTCCTATCCAAGCTTGACACGTGGCATGTACCTTTTGCTTTGCATTAAATGCAAGCGGGTATAAATAGATGAAGATATCTTCTTCATCTTCATGCATGCTTCCTTCTAGCCTATACCTTCTGTTTTCTTTCTTTCATCTTCTTGTGCATCAAACTGTGTGTTTCTTTAGTTACAATAGAATAGGTTTTCAGCTTGTTCTAATTCCGCTTGTAACTGTAAATTTATTTATTTTCTATAAACTCATTTAAAAACTAAAATCTGTGTGTTTGTATTCAACCTCCCCACCCCCCTCTACAAACTGTTTACTTAATATTTTACTCTTGTAGACCCTTATTGGGACCAACAAAGTCTCCTATGGATGCTTGCCACGTTGTACATACCTTTTGTCTTGCATTAAATGCAAACGGGTATAAATAAGATGAAGATATCTTCTTCATCTTTGTGCATGCAACCTTCTGTCTTAAACCTTCTCTATTCCTTCTTACTTCTTTCTTGTGCATCATTCTTAGTGATTTCTTAAGTTACAATAGAATAGGTTTAAACTTGTTCTAATTTCCGCTTGTAACTGTAAATTTGTTTATGCAATATAAACTAATTTAAAAACTAAAAATCTGTGTGTTTGTATTCAACCCCCCCCCTTCTACAAACTGTTTCTATATCCAAGAACTCTTAAGTTACAATAGACCAGTGTGTTCTTTATCTTTAAAATATTTTCTCACTAAAACTATTTTAAAAATATGTTAAATCCTAATACAAACTATAATGACAATGGATCTTTAGCTAAACCTCCAAGATTTAGCCATGATAATTTCCCATTGTGGAAGGAAAGAATGTCTCTGTTTCTAGAAGGATCAAACCCAAAGATCCCTTACTATCTAGAAAACGGACCATTTGTTCCTACAACTATTGTAGCTGGTGTTCCTGCCACCACTACCACTCCAGCCATCCCTGAAAGGATTATCATTAAAACTCCTAATCGATGGACTGAAGAAGATAAGAAAAAAATTGCTATTGACTCAAAAGCTAGATCCATAATAGCAATGTCACTCCCTGATGAGGTCTATCATTCAGTAATGAAAATGAGAACCTCTAAATCCATGTGGGATACTCTATGTATTCAATATGAAGGAACATCTAAGGTGCAAATAACAAGAAGTATTAATCCAGTTAGACAGTATGAAACCTTAATGCATCATAAAGGTGAAACTCTCTCTCAACTTCACCAGCGCTTTAACTGTTTGTTGATTGATTTAAAAACAGTCAACAGACACTATTCCAACGCTGAAATTCTAACAAAATTCATGGAGGCACTACCTGAACAATGGGCAGTGTACACTACATGTTTGAAATTGTCAAAGAATCTTGAAACTCTTTCTTTAAGTGCTTTGTATGGAATGCTCTTAAATGAAGAGCAATCCCAAGTTTTGAGGAAAAACCTCGTCAATGAACTCAAGGGTGTCAAAAGTACTTCTTTGGCACTCGTGTCTTCAGAGGCAAATCCATTAAAAAATGCTTCCTCCTCTACTATTACTTCTATCACTGAATTAGGTCAAACTGATTCAGAAGATCAACTCACTGATGCTGACATCTCTGAGTTTGATAACTCTCTGGCTTTGTTAACTAAAAACTTCAAAAGATTCACCAGAAAAAGCAGCTTTAGAAGAACACCGACTCTCGCTGGCTCTGACAAATTGAAGACTATGCCCGCTGAGAAAGCCTCAACCATATGCTACAATTGTCAGCGAAAGGGTCACTTCGCTAGTGAATGTAGATCCAAGGAAGTTGCAGCCCCCACTACCTCGCTGAACTCTGATTAGAAAGAGAAGTATTTGAAATTAAAAAACAAATACAAAGATCTGAAGAAAAACCAGCCAAAAGGCAAAGGTCTTGTAGCTGAAGAAGTTGATTGGGATGATGAAGGTGACAGGGCTAAAACCTCTGATGAGTCAGGCACAGATGAAGAAGATCTTGCCTTCTTATGTCTGATGGCAAAAATAGAAGACGCTGAAGATATATCTGAAACTTCTTCCTCTGAGTCTCCTTCTACTCAGGTATCCATCCTTTCTATATCATTAATATCTGAAAATGATAACTTATCTGCGCTTGATGCTATGACCGTTGATTTTTACAATGCCTTAAATGGAAAAATCAAAGCTGAGAAAATTAATACTGATTTATCTGAACAATTAAAAAATTGTCATCTAAAAATCAAAGAACTCTCAAAGATTGAGGAAACCTTAAAGGACCAAATCTTTGTAAATCAAACAATTAGCATCGAGAAGCAGCAGGCTATCGCTGAAGGAGAAAAGGCCATCGCTGATATCAAATCTTGAAAGGCTACCATCGAAGGATGGTGCAAAGCCTCTGACAAGGTAAATGAGATCATCAATGCCTAAATCCCTATGAAAGTAAGAAGTGGGTTAGGTTTTAACCTCGAAAAGGAAGAATTAGAGAAAGACCGTTCCATGCTTAAATTTGGAATGTTTATCTCCTCTATCCCTGATCCCTCCTCTATGTCTCAGAGACCTCAATCTAATGCGAAGACTCCTGTGCTAAAACCTTTCAACTCTAAGAAAGTGGTCAAAAACAAGATTTTTGACCAAGTTCCTAGAAATAGAAATGTTCAGAAGAACAAGAAATCCTCTACCCCTTCATAGAGCAATCCTAAACCTGTGAGAAAGATCTCTGAATTTTCTTAGAAATCAACCCCCAGAATTAAGATTGATCTCACTCCTGTTCCTGAAAAGGTTGTTATACCTCCACGAACAATGGATAAAGGAACTCTTGGCCCCTTTCCTGACAAAATCCCTTCTATCTCTCTGAAATCTTTAAATTCCAAACCATACAAATATAGGAAAGAAAGTAGCTCAAGCTGATGCTACAAAAGATGATAAACTAGCTCATGGAAAGAAAGTAGCTCAAGCTGATAAATCAGCAAGAGTAAAATCCACCAAGGTTGCAAAACCATCAAAGGTGAAGATATCCACTGAAGAAAGTTCTTCAGCAAGTAGCTCCTCTGCCACTCCTTCCACTAACAAAGCAGGACCCATAGTAATATTGGTACCTTCAAACACTTAATCTCTTTGTTGAATGCAGAGTGCTAAAGGTATCTGGTATCTCGATAGCGGATGCTCAAGGCACATGACTGGCAGAAAATCTCTGTTCTCTGACTACAAAGAAGAAGCTGGTCCATCAGTGACCTTTGGTGGAAATGGCAATAGATACACTAAAGGCTATGAAATCTTATCCAACGGAGCCACCTCGTTTAGTCGATTTGCCTACGTTGAAGGACTAAAGAACAATCTCTTAAGCGTTAGTCAACTATGTGATAAAGATTTCAAAGTTCTATTTCTAAGGAATAGATGTGCTGTCACTGACTGCAATGTTAAGCTTGCCTTAACAGGTAAAAGATTTGAAAATGTATACATAATCAATATGAATAGTTCTCACTCTAAGAACGTGTGCTTTATCTCTAAAGCATCCTCAGATGTAAATTGGTTATGGCATAAAAGACTCTCTCATCTCAACTTTAAGACAAATTAATGAATTGTCTCAAAAGAAACTCGTCAGAGATCTCCCAAATCATAGCTTTGCAAAGGAATCTCTTTGCTCAGCTTGTGCAAAGGGAAAGCTGACAAAAGCTTCTTTTAGATCTAAATAAGTTTCTTCAGTAACCTCTCCTCTTCAACTACTCCATATGGATCTCTTTGGACCTGTCAACGTCCAATCTATATCTGGAAAGTAATACACTCTGGTGATTGTCGATGAATATTCCAGATACACATGGGTATTCTTTCTTCGATCCAAAAGTGACACCCCTGATATGATAATCTCATTTATCAAAAGGATGGACGTTCTGAACAATCTGACTGTTCGTTCCAAGAGAAGTGATCATGGTACTGAAACCCTGATAAATTTCTTCGATGAAAAAGGTATCTCTCACAACTTCTCTTCAGTGAGAACTCCTCAGCAAAACGGTGTTGCTGAAAGAAGAAACTGAACTATCATTGAAGCAACTCGCTCAATGCTAAGTGAAACTCGCCTTCCAACTCATTTTTGGGCCGAAGCGGTCAATACAACATGCTTTACTCAGAATCAATCCCTGATTGTGAAGCAATTCAAGAAAACCCCTTATGAATTATTTCATGGAAGAAGACCTACTCTGAAGTATCTTCATATCTTTGGATGCAAATGCTACATTCTGAATGACAGAGATCATTTGGAAAATTCGATCCAAAAGCTGATGAAGGAATCTTTCTTGGGTACTCCTCTATATCTAAGTCCTTCAGAATCTTCAACAAACGAAGACAACATGTTGAAGAATCCATGCATGTCAATTTTGAAGAATCTCGTACTATACCCTCTTCTCCTATCCCTGAAGAAGATGAAGAATTGAATGCTTGGATGATGTCTCACTACGGGGAACCTGAAACTTATTTCAACAATCAACCTCAAGCTGAATTAAGTGATGATGAAGTCCCTGTAATACCTACTAACAGTGATCCATCTTAAGGGATCAATGTTACTCCTCTCAACCAGATTCCTCCTTCTGATGCATCTTCTGAAAATTCCTCAATAAATATTCAAGCTTCATTATCTGAAAATCAAACATCTGAGTCTCCTCAAATGATTTTGAATGATGATGTACCTATTGCTGGAACAACAAACAACATCCCTGAAAGAGAAGAAATAGTCGCTGAATCTGAGGTTGATCTCTCTCCTCAACCACCAGCTCAACGATAGACTGCAAATCATCCAATAAATCAGATTATTGGTGATCCCAGTGCAGGTATCAAAACGCGTAGAGGTACAGGTAATATATGTCTATATGTTAATTTCATCTCTCTCTTTGAACCTAAAAAGATAGATCAAGCTATCTCTGATCCTAGCTGGATTTCAGCTATGCAAGAAAAACTAACTGAGTTTCGTAGAAACAAAGTTTGGAATCTTGTTCCTAGACCCTCTGGTAAAACAGTGATTGGAACCAAATGGGTATTTTTATAAATAAGTTAGATGAAAACGGACTGTTATTCGCAATAAGGCTAGACTTGTCGCTCAAGGATACAGACAGGAAGAAGGTATTGATTACGATGAAACCTTTGCACCTGTAGCTCGTTTAGAAGCTAGAAGACTTTTTTTAGCTTATGTTGCCCATAAAGACTTGAAAGTTTTTCAAATGGATGCTAAAAGTGCTTTTCTAAATGGGAAACTCAGCGAGGAAGTTTATGTTGAACAACCCCCTGGGTTCTCGGATCCTAACCATCCTGGTTATGTTTTCAAACTTGAAAAAGCTCTTTACGGATTAAAACAAGGTCCTAGAGCTTGGTATGATACTCTTTCTAAATTTCTTCTTAAAGAAAAATTTATTCGTGGAAAAATTGACCAAACTCTCTTTTTAAGAAAATATAAAGGTCATACCATACTCGCTCAGATATATGTCGATGACATTATCTTTGGTTCCACAAAACCCAAATTGTGTACTCGTTTCGCTGCAAGAATGCAAAAGCAATATAAAATGAGTATGATGGGTGAACTAACGTACTTTCTAGGTTTGCAGATAAAACAATCTGACAAAGGAATCTTTATTTGTCAAAGTAAATACGTTAAAGACATGCTGAACAAGTTTGATATGAATCAATGCTCAGCGATGAAGACTCCTATGGCCCCTCCTCTGACTCTGAATAAGGACCCAAATGGGAAACCTGTAAATGTCACTGCCTATCGAGGAATGATTGAGTCTCTACAGCGAGTAGACCTGACATCGTGTATTCTACATGTCTCTGTGCTCGGTATCAAGCTGAAACGAAGGAATCTCATCTTATCGCTGTAAAGCGTATCTTCATATACCTGAAAGGAACTCTTAATCTGGGTCTTTGATATCCCAAAGGCTCAGGGTTCGATCTAATTGGTTACTCTGATAGTGATTTTGCAGGTTGCAAGATAGCTCGGAAGAGCACCACTAATGGGTGTCAGCTACTAGGTGGTAAATTATATAGTTGGACAAGTAAAAAGCAAAATTCTGTGTCCTCCTCCACCACTGAAGCTGAATATGTAGCCGCTGGAAGTTGTTGCGCTCAAATCCTTTGGATGAGAAATCAACTCAGAGACTATGATCTCATACTCTTCAAGATCCCTATTTATTGTGATAGTACAAGTGCTACTGCAATTGCCAACAACCCTGTTCTTCACTCGAAAACCAAGCACATTGAGATTCGATATCACTTTATCAAAGATCATGTTATGAATGGTGAAATTCAACTTCATTTTGTACCCACTGAATATCAGCTCGCTGATCTTTTCACCAAGTCTCTTGATGAAACTAGATTCAATCTACTCATCAGCGAACTTGGTATGTTGAATGCTGAATAATTTTTACTCAGCGAACAACAAATGGTGTTACAAATAAAAGTCCTCTATTACCATTCACTGAACTCTGATTCATCAATATCTGTCCTATCTCACTCAGGTATTAACTTCGACCTTTCCACTCCCTGATGTTTCTTTGAACAGGGAATGAATCTGAAAACATAAAACTCATCACTAACAATCGTCTGTTGTCTTTAATGAATATTTTCAAAGATAATGATTAATATTTCCATTTGGATAATTATCATTATATTTTTGTAAATAAGAAAAGGACACGTCAAACCTTTTTCTGACACAAGACGGACCACGACGTTTGCCTTCCAATTCCTTTCTAGGGACGTGCGTCATGTCATCATTTCTTTTTCAAAAAGCTAAAACTGTCGATTAGCTATCCGTTTCTCTCTCCTCATGCTATTTAAGCAAATCCTTGCCTTATTAATCTCTTTACTCTCTCAACGTTTCAAAAAGGCAAGAATTCTCTAAGCATCTTCAAGCTTTCTCAAGAACACCAAGAACACGCACTTGTGCGTTTTTCTTCTCGAACTTAACTAAGGTTTGATCTAAACCTTACACTTTAAACAGGAAACATCTTGTTTCTACTCTCTTTTCTTTTCTTTATATCAAAACAAAATCTAGGGTAAATAAAATAAAAATCTGGATTAAACTTTAAAAACCTTTCAAAACCCTGTTCTAAGTCTTTTCCTTAAGAACATACGATTTTCTTTAATCCATCTTTTATTCTGTACATATTTTTTAAATATACCAACTTTTTTAAAAAAAAATTTGGTATTTTTTTTATTTTTGTTTTGCTTTGCTATCACAAGTTGTTTGATCTTGTTCATCAAAACACTTGTGTCTTTCCCTTATATTTGGTATTCTTTATACCAAAATCTGGTTTATACAATTTGTATTAAACCATGATTTTTCTATTTGGTGTTCCTATCGATGCTACAGCAATGGCCTCTTCAAGCAAGGTTGCTGAAACCTCTCTCGTCTCTGACACGTTGGTTGCTGCTGCGGTTTGTCACTTCCCTCTGGAACAAGCAACGTTCAAGCCCTGCAACTACCTTGCACTCATGGACATCCTTGCTGAACGTCCACAATTCACTGAAGGTGCTACTTTCATCAAGGCTTGCCCCGTGATGTTTGCCTTTGTTCACAACCCCATTGGCATCTCCTCTCATCTTCAGACCCTATGGTACACGGCTCACTGTTCCACCTGCATAACTGACAAAGGCAAAGAACTCCCTGCCATTGGTTTCACCATTCCCACTCTGGGCCACTTTGCCTTCACCTCTGGCTTCTTGAGGCAAGCTCTTCGTCTCCCTGCTCGTGGCAAAAATGAGAGATGGGCCGCTGAACCAACCAAACAGCAGATCGACTCCTTCCTCGACTCCATTGGCTACGCTTGGGAAAACGCCTCTCTGAAGACCGTTGGATCCAAGCTAGAAAAGAAGAGGTTACCTGCTTGCTGGCAGTATATCGTCACCCGGGTCATTCAGTGCCTGGGTTCCAAGACTGGCTCTCATGATCAAACCAGTAAGCATTTTCAGGATATGGCCTTCGCTCTCTGCACAGGCTACAAGCTAAACTTCGCTGATTACATATTCAGTGATATGTACAACAGCGTGAAAGCTGCAAACAGGCACTCTGTCATCCCCTACCCCAGATTCTTCGCAACAATCATGGAGCATGCTTTCGGGGATGAGTACCCCAAGACAGCCAATCACTCTTTCTCTATGGTGGGAAAGAAGTCCCTGGACATTAAGGAACGTCCAGGTGATGCTCCCTTTACACCTTACATGCTGACAATCATTGGAGCTCCTGCCTCCGTGTCGAGGTCACTAAAAAGTCTATCAGTGAATATCCCAGACACTTCAGCCCCCAAAAGGAAACTCCCAACTGATGGTCACAAAAAGGCCATCGCAACCAAGCTAAAGAAGCCAAGGGTGGTGATCTCTCAATAGACCACTCACTCTCATTCTGGTGTATCAACAACACCATCAATAGCCCCAGCCACTTCAACGGTTTTCTCCTCCGTTGTTGCTTCTTCAGCACTACCACCGCATTCAGCGACCACTGTCACTGAAAGCGTATTATTCAGCTCCGGTGAAGATGCCTTAGGTAATACATTCACAACCTTCTACTCTTCTTCTATCCCCTCTTCTTTGGTCCTCACATCAACATATGATTCAGAGATAGTTGTCCCTACCTCTGATGATGTTGAAACGCATGCAGTCCAAGCCTCAGTGTTCTTTAGGCACTCTGAGTTTTGGAAAGCCAGTATCACAGGACCTCAGAATGTCTCTCATAGGCATTCTAAGACACTGGCTAGTGATCCTCATGACACTACCTATGCACCAGTGGTCCCTGAGAGTAATCTTTATGATGCCCTCAAGGGTTATAACATGCATACTCATCCGTCATCTAACCCAGAGCTCTTCTTGGTTGCTCTGTCAATGTTATCAACAGGTACCCCTCCTCTCTTCGCCTCAGCGACGACCACCACCACCACCACCAAGGCTGTTGCTGCTCCTCTCAGCATGGACAAAGGGAAATCCCCTCAGCAACCATGGTCTTCTTCCAAGCTCATGGAGGTCAAGACTGAAAAGGCTGCTCCTAAGCTTCCTCCCTTCCCATCTGAACTTCCACCAATTGTTCTTCCTAGCCCAACATTCCCTGCAATTGACTTTTTAGTCAAGGAATGTGCTCACACCAGGGCAAAGTTTGAGCATCTACAGAAGTCTGCTGAGTTCATCTTCCGGACAGTAGTTGGAACTCCAGGGATCAAGACCGCTGTCAACAACATTCTCAGCGACATCCAGTCCCTGAAGGAAGACAATCGGGCACATGGTCAGTCCATTGCCCGTCTTGAGAAGAAGATGGATGACCAAGATCTGGTGCTTGAGTCTATTTAGAAGACTCAATCTGATATGATGCAGTTGCTGGCAAAGCTCTCTTAGAGCAGCTCCTCTTTCTCCACTGCTGATTGGACATCCCTGAATTCAGTCCTTGTGCACCAAGAGCGCCATGAAGAAAAGCTGAAGGATGTTCAGGGGAACGTACGTCTGCTGATGGTGCACTGTCTCCTTGCTGACAACATCGAGGGGGAGAGATGCGCCAAAGAATTCGTTGACGACATCATCGCGGATCACAATGCGACCTTCCCTGATGAAGTCATCTCTCCGTACATCAAGCAGGTAGGACCTTCCCTCACTGAAGGTGTAGTGGAAGAGGAACAAGAAGATGATGATGATGATGAAGAGTATGAAGAAGCCATCCCTCACTATGGGGGAGGAAATGATGATGATGAAGACGATGACATAGGAAGTGCTTTGGAGCACTTCAATATGTCAAGGCCAGAAGTCTCTCAGCAGGAGCCTTTGGGGGACGGACAACATCCCTCTCAGGGATAGTCCGGTCCCTCAGGCAAAGGAAATAATGTGGCAGAAGCTGAGGCCACCATCTCTTTAACCGAGGCGGAGACCACTGTTTAGGTATCTCTTCCTCTCATTCTCTTCTCTCCTCCAATCTCTGAACCTCCCACATATCCCTCTTTCTCTCCACCAAATTTTGGCTCTGATAAAACTCTTTCTACCTCTCCTTCTCTCAGTGAGCCCAGTCCCCCAAAGGACTCCACTTTTTGGAAGAGCAGTTTATGTACATATCTGACTCTGACTCTAAAGATGAAGAAGGTGTTGATCATAACTCCTCTCATTGATTTGAATATGATTCCTTTACTATACTTAGTGAAATTCCTTAGATAAGCTTCTGTTCAAATTCAGCGATAGCATACGCTGATTGCTATCAGCGATCGCTGAAGATCAAGGATCAACAAGCTTATCTATGACGACCTGAAGATCAGCTATCACACCAGAAGACCATTCAGCGACAGTCGAAGACCAAAGCTGAAGAAAGAGATAATCAGCTAAGTGACTTGAAGCGGTTCAACGATAGCAGCGATTATCTACTCAAAGTGTGAAGTCTTGTGAAGCCTCAGCAACACTGAAGTTCATCCTTGAACATTCAGTGTCAGCGATCAAATGAAGCTTCCTCTGCAAGATTAAAGTTTGATCTTATCCTCGATGCACAAAAGTCAAACCTAGAACCATGTAAGAAAAGGACATACGACTTGTCTCTTATGTCCCCATCATATCTGATACGGTACTGTTCATATTCGGCCAAAAGCATGGTTGTCTTATTTACAAGGACAAGCTTCCTATCCAAGCTTGACACGTGGCATGTACCTTTTGCTTTGCATTAAATGCAAGCGGGTATAAATAGATGAAGATATCTTCTTCATCTTCATGCATGCTTCCTTCTAGCCTATACCTTCTGTTTTCTTTCTTTCATCTTCTTGTGCATCAAACTGTGTGTTTCTTTAGTTACGATAGCGGATGCTCGAGGCATATGACTGGCAGAAAATCTCTGCTCTCTGACTACAAAGAAAAAGCTGGTCCATCAGTGACCTTTGGTGGAAATGGCAAAGGATACACTAAAGGTTATGGAATTCTGTCCAACGGAGCCACATCTTTTTCTCGTGTTGCTTACGTTGAGGGACTAAAGCACAATCTCTTGAGCGTTAGTCAGTTGTGTGACAAAGACTTCAAAGTTCTATTCCTAAAGAATAAATGTGCTGTCACCGACGGAGATGATAAGCTTGCCCTCTCTGGCAAAAGAGTTGAAAACGTATATGTCATAAACATGAATAGTTCTCACTCTGAGAACGTGTGCTTCATCTCTAAAGCATCCACAGACATAAACTGGTTATGGCATAAAAGACTCTCTCATCTCAACTTTAAGACGATAAATGAATTGTCTCAAAAAGACTTAGTCAGAGACCTCCCTAATCACACATTTACAAAGGAATCTCTTTGTTCAGCGTGTGAGAAGGGAAAGCTGACAAAAGCCTCCTTCAGGTCAAAGCAAGTTTCTTCAGTGACCACTCCTCTTCAGCTACTCCATATGGATCTCTTTGTACCTGTCAATGTCCAATCAATCTCTGGAAAGAAATACACTTTAGTGATTATTGATGAATACTCCAGATACACATGGGTGTTCTTCCTTCGATCCAAAAGTGATACCCCTGAAATGATAATCTCTTTTATCAAAAGAATGGAAGTGCTGAACAACTTACTTGTTCGCTCCATAAGAAGTGATCATGGTACTGAATTCAAAAATAGTACTTTGGTTAGTTTCTTTGAAGAAAAAGGCATCTCTCACAACTTCTCATCAGTGAGAACTCCTCAGCAAAATGGTGTTGCTGAAAGAAGAAATCGAACTATAATCGAAGCAGCTCGCTCAATGCTCAGCGAATCGCGTCTTCCAACTCAATTCTGAGCTGAAGCTGTCAATACAGCGTGCTTTACTCAGAATCGATCCCTGATTGTTAAGCGATTCAAGAAGACTTCATATGAATTATTTCATGGGAGAAGACCCACTCTGAAATATCCTGATTGTCCAATCGATCCCGGATGTACGTGTTACATTCTGAATGACAGAGATCATTTGGGTAAATTTGATCCCAAAGCTGATGATGGTATATTTCTTGGATACTCCTCTGTATCTAAGTCTTTCAGAGTATTCAACAAAAGAAGACAACACGTTGAAGAGTCTATGCACGTCAACTTTGATGAATCTCGTCCCATTCATCCTTCTCATAATCTTGATGATGATGAAGAATTGAATGCTTGGATGGAATCTCATTATGGGGAACCTGAAACATACTTCAGCAATCAAACTCCAGCTGATGCATGTGATGATGAAATCCCTGTAAACTCAACAAGTAACAATCATCCATCTTCAGGGCTAAATGTTACTCCTTTAAATCAGATTCCTGTTGCTGATTCATCTCTTGGAAATTCCTCTGTGCATAACCAAATCTCTTCTGAAAATCAATCCCCTGAATTGATTCTAAATGAAGTACCCGTTGTCCGAAACAAGTCCTATTCCGTAACTCAAGAATGTGTCGCTGAATCTGCTGTGGATCTCTCTCCTCAACCACCAGCTCAGCGATGGACTGCAAACCATCCAATAAATCAGATTATTGGTGATCCCACTGCATGTATCAAAACACGTAGAGGTACAGGTAATATCTGTCTTTATGTTAACTTCATTTCTCTCTCTGAACCTAAGAAGATAGATCAAGCTATCTCTGACCCTAGTTGGGTTTCAGCTATGCAAGAAGAACTGACTGAATTTCGTAGAAATAAAGTTTGGAATCTTGTTCCTAGACCCTCTGATAAAACCGTCATAGGAACCAAATGGGTTTTCAGAAATAAGCTAGATGAAAACGGGATTATAATTCGTAATAAGGCTAGACTTGTTGCTCAAGGTTATAGACAGGAAGAAGGAATTGATTACGATGAAACCTTTGCCCCTGTAGCTCGTTTAGAAGCCATAAGACTCTTTTTAGCTTATGCTGCCCATAAAGACTTCAAAGTTTTTCAAATGGATGTTAAAAGTGATTTTCTAAATGGAAAACTCAGCGAGGAAGTTTATGTTGAACAACCCCCTGGTTTCTCAGACCCTAACCACCCTTGTTATGTTTTTAAGCTTGAAAAAGCTCTTTACGGGTTAAACCAAGCTCCTAGAGCTTGGTATGATACCCTCTCTAAATTTCTTCTTAAAGAAAAATTTGTTCGTGGAAAAATTGACCAAACTATGTTTTTAAGAAAATATAAAGGTCATACGATTCTCGCTCAAATATATGTTGATGACATTATCTTTGGTTCCACAAGACCCAAACTATGCACTAGTTTCGCTGCAAGAATGCAAAAACAATATGAAAATGAGAATGATGGGTGAACTAACATATTTTCTAGGTTTGCAGATTAAGCAATCTAACAAAGGAATTTTTATTTGTCAAAGCAAATATGTTAAAGACATGCTGAATAAATTTGACATGAATCAATGCTCAGCGATGAAGACTCCTATGGCGCCTCCTCTGACATTAAACAAGGATCCCAATGGGAAACCAGTCAATGTCACTGCCTATCGAGGAATGATTGGGTCTCTGCTGTATCTTACAGCGAGTAGACCAGACATCATGTACGCTACCTGTCTGTGCTCGGTATCAAGCTGAACCGAAGGAATCCCATCTAATCGCTGTAAAGCGAATCTTCAGATACCTGAAAGGAACTCCAAATCCTGGTCTCTGGTATCCCAAAGGCTCAGGATTTGATCTTATTGGTTACTCTGACAGTGACTTTGCAGGTTGTAAGATAGACATAAAGAGCACCACTGGTGGGTGTGAGCTACTTGGTGGAAAGTTAATAAGCTGGACAAGTAAAAAGCAAAACTCAGTGTCCACTACCACTACTGAAGCTGAGTATGTAGCCGCTGGTAGTTGTTGTGCTCAAATCCTTTGGATGAGAAATCAACTCAGAGACTACGATCTAAAGCTCTCTAAAATTCCTATATACTGTGATAGCACAAGTGCTATAGCAATTGCTAACAACCCTGTACTTCACTCCAAAACCAAGCACATTGAGATCCGATATCACTTTATCAGAGATCATGTGATGAATGGTGAAGTTGAGCTCCATTTTGGTCCTACTGAATATCAGCTCGCTGATCTTTTCACCAAGCCTCTTGATGAAACTAGATTCAATCTACTCATCAGCGAACTTGGTATGTTGAACGCTGAATAATTTATTAATCAGTGACCAACAAAGGATTACAAATAAAGCCTTCAAACTTTCAATTCTCTGAACTCTGATTCAACGATATCTAGGCCATCTCCTCAGGTATTATCTTCTAATCTCTTAACACTCTTTGTTATCCTTTCTCATCAAAGAATGTCTCTCTTATATTTAAAACTCCTCACTGACAATCCTTTATTATTAGTGATGAAGATTTTTCTAAAATTATTAATGATAAACCTTCCTTATGGATAACCATCATTATTATCTTTTAAAAAATAAAAGAAAAGGACACGTCAGACATTTTTCTGACACACGACGGACCACGACGTTTCCATTCCATCTCCTTTCTTGGAACGTGCGCTAGGTCATCATTTTTTTTCAAAAAGCTAAAACCGTCGTTTAGCAATCCTTTCTTTCTCTCTCCTCATGATATTTAAGCATTATTTTTGCCTTACTTTGTTCCTTCCGCTTTCATAACTTCCCTAAAGTCAAAGGAAACCTTTGATTCTTAAAGCTTTCTCCAAGAACACCAAGAACACGCACTTGTGCGTTTTTCTCCTTCACACGTTTAAGGTTTGATCTAAACCTTATATCAAGAACTGGAAACAACTAGTTTCACCTTTCTTATCTATTTCATTCTTAAAATCAATAAAATCTTGCTTTTAAAGTGAAAAGCTTTTTCTCTTTCAAAACCCTGTTCTTAGAACAGAATTTTTTTAAGTTTTATCATTTTTTTTAATTTACCTTTAAATTTTTTATTATTATTGCCAACAAGCATTTTGATATTGTTCATCAAAATACTTGTTTCTTTGCTCTTACATTTGGTACTTTTTATACCAAAACTCTGGTTTATACATTCATGTATTAAAACCATGATTTATCTCTTCGGTGTTGCCATTTTTCCTACAGAAATGGCCTCTGCTTCCAACGTCGCTGAACCTGTTGCTGCTAACCAGTTGGTCGCCGCACCAACCTGTCAATTTGAGCTGGAAAAGTCAACCTTCAAGCCATGCAATTACATTGCATTGGTGGACATTCCCTCTGAACGCCTTCAGTTCAAGGACGCTGCAACCTTCCTCAAGGCGTGCCCTCTGATGTATGCCTTCGTCCACAACCCAGTGGGCATTGCCTCTCACCTTCAGGCTCTCTGGTACACGGCGCAATGTACCACTCTGAAAACAGACAAAGGCACTGTCCTTCCTGCTATTTCCTTCACAATCCCCGAACTTGGCTTCTTCGCATTCTCAGCGGGGTTTGTACGCAAGGCGCTAAGACTCCCTCAGCGCAAGAAGAATGAGCAATGGGGTGCTGAACCAACAAAGCAGCAGATAGATGCTTTCTTGGAATCCATTGGCTACAAATGGGAGAACCCCTCAGTGAAGACGGTGGGTTCAAAGATGGAAAAGAAGCGACTCCCTGCTTGCTGGCAGTATATTTTCACCCAAATCATTCAGTGCCTAGGGTCCAAGGTTGGCTCCCACGATCAGGCGAGCAAACATTTTCAAGACCTTGCCTTTTCTCTCTGCACGGGTCATCCTCTGAAGTACGCTGACTACATCTTCAGCGATATGTGCAGCCGCCTCAACGCCTCCACCAGACATCCTGTTATCCCTTACCCCCGTTTCTTCTCCACCATCCTTGAAGAGGCTTTCGGGGAGAGCTACCCGAAAGTCGGAGACTTTGCCTTCTCAATGGTAGGGAAGAAGTCCCTGGACCTGGAAGAACGTCCAGGTGATGCTCCTCTCACTCCCTATATGCTACAACTTATAGGAGCACCTCTTTTAGTGACCTCCTCGCTGCCCATCCCCTCAGTGAGTACCCAAAGCACTACTGCTGCTAAGAGGAAAACCCCCACTGATGGTCATAAGAAGACCATCGCCCCAAAGAAGCCTAAGAAGGTGGTCTCTCAACAGACCATCCTCTCTGATTTTGGTGTACTACAATCACCACCCTCATCCACAACCACTCCAACGGTTTCTGCTGCCGTTGAAGCTTCATCAGCACTACCACCACCATCAGGGACTAAGGTCTCTGAAGGTGTTATAGCCAGCTCTGCTGAAGCTGGATCAGGTAGTACTTTCACTGCGTTCTCTACCTCTTCCATCCCTACTTCTTTGGTCCTCACATCAGCAATTGACTCAGTGATAGCTGTCCCTATCTCTGATAATGCTGAAATGCACGCAGTCCAAACCTCAAAATTGTTTAGGCAATCTGAGTTTTGGAAAGCCAATTTAAAAGGACCTCAGAGTATCTCTTTCAGATACTCTAAGACACTGTTCAGTGATCCTCAGGACACTACCTCTGCAAAAGTAGTCCCTGAGAGTAATCCTCATGATATTCTCAAGGAAAATAATGCTATTTTTCATCCATCATCTGATCCGGATTCTTTTCTCGCCTCTTTGTCAATGTCATCAGCTGCTGCCACTACTGCTGTCTACTCGGCGACAGCGACCACCACCACCACCACTTCGAAGATAGCGATGAAGTCTCCTCAGCGCCCTCCCAGTGCCAAAAAGCTCAGGGATGTCAAGATGGAGAACCTTGCCCCCAAGCTTCCTCCCAGGGTCACTGAGTTGCCTTCTGTGTCCCTTCCTGCTCCCACATTCCCTACCATTGACCATCTGGTCAATGAGTGTGCTCTCACCAGAGCCAGGCTGGACACACTGCAAACTTCTACGGAGTTGATCTTCTAGCAGGTCGCTGGCACTCCAGGGATGAAGACAAACGTCAGTAACTTGGTGTCTGATGTTCAGACTCTGAAGGACGACCACAAGGACCTTCACCAATCCCTCATCAACATTGAGCAAAAGGTTGATGCTCAGGCCACTGTCCTCGAGTCTATTCAAAAGACTCAGTCTGACATAATGCAGGCTCTCTCAAGGATCAGTGAGACTGGTCCCTCATTTGCTGCTGCTGATCGGACCATGCTTGAGGCTGTGCACACGAATGTTCGCACTCTGATGGTCCACGTTCTGCCCCATGATAACATTGAGGGGGAGAAGGTGGCCAAAGAGTTCGCTGACGAACTTATCGGCGAGCACAATCGACGGTTTCCAGATGAAAGGATCTCTCCTTACATTCAAAGACCAGAACTTTCTGCAAGGTTTGTTGATGATGATGAAGAAGAGGGTGACGATGAAGAAGAAGAAGAAGAAGAAGAGGAACACATCCCTCACTTTGGAGATGATGATGATGACTTGGGATTTCCAATGGAGCATTTCAGATTATCCAGACCAAGCACATCTCAGCTAGAGCCCTTGGGGGACGAAGCTGGACCTTCAACCAAAGTGGTTGATCTTGAGGCCACCATCCCTATATCAGAGGGGGAGACCGCTGATAAGGTATCACTTCAGCTTATCCCTTATATTACTCCTCTCTCTGAATCCCCATATATAACCCTTCCTCCTT
Source organism: Silybum marianum (assembly GCA_036898165.1). Classification (NCBI taxonomy): domain Eukaryota; kingdom Viridiplantae; phylum Streptophyta; class Magnoliopsida; order Asterales; family Asteraceae; genus Silybum; species Silybum marianum. The sequence continues at coordinate 30,972,644 of CM072533.1, read as the reverse complement.
CAAACCCTCTCTCTGATAAATCTCCTTTCTCTCCTTCCCTCAGTGATCCCTGTCCCCCAAAGGACTCATCCACAAGGAGGGAACCTTCTTCTAAAGAGCAGTTTATGTACATAGTAGAAACTGACTCTGAGGAAGAAAAAGGCCTCATTCCTCGACGTCGCGTTCAGAAGAAGATTATAAGCAAGCCTGAAGAGGAAGAAAGGCGAATAAAATTCCTAAGGGAATTCGAATCCAAAAGAATAAGGGTACCCCATGAAGACCCAATAAACGCTGTACCAATCAGGATGGTAGATGAATTCTACTTTTTATCCAAAGAAGAGAGAGAACAAGCTTTGGAAGCTCAGAGGATCAGAGATGAAGAAATAAAGCAAACTGAGAATGATCTTGCTTTAGCAAGGAAGATTCTCAGGGAAGACTCAGCAAGAGACAAAGCAGCAAAAGAACAATTAGAAAAGAGTGAACGGCTCGCTGCAGCTCTGGCTCAGAAAGAACTTGTACAAGAAAACCTAAATGTAGATCCCATTCTCGCTCAACAGAAGATTCTCACTGCACTAACCACTGAAGCCACAACTCAGAAAGACAAAGAACTGGATTGGTGCACAGAGATGCTGAACTTTCGAAGATCTGATTCCAAAATCATTCACGCAACTATCCAAGGGCGACACTCCAACAGAGGTGGTCCAAAGGTATATGTAAGAACGACAAGGCCATCCAGAACAGAGAGAGAAGAAGCAAAATTCTTAAGGTTATATGGATACAATGAATGGCTCGAAATCAGAGATGCCATTCAGGGTTCCAAATCCAAGTTCAAGAATGTGGTAGAAGATGAGCTGAATCAGTTGCTGCAGAGAATGTCACAACATTTACAAGTTCCCTCTCTCCCTCAATCATCTAAGAAAAGAAGATCAACCTCTGAAGAAGGCCCAAGCTTAAGAAATGAACATAGTGTCAAATTTGATCTTGAAAGCATCATCAGTCATATGACGCTCCCTGATATATCTATGCTGGATACCTCTCTTCCTACTGATCGATTATATGAAGAAAATGAAGTCATCTCGCTCCCTGAATCTGGCATGATTTTCTTGGATAATGAAAGACAGCTTCGTCTCTTCAGAAACAAGGAAATTCATAAGGCCCCTACTCGTTTCATAAAAATCTTATACTGTTACTGCTGGTCTAATGACCCTCTGGTAATCAGACAGAAGATGCTTTTTGAACATGAGTTACAAAGAAAAAATGTGAGCCTCTCTGATTGGTAGTAGCTTTTTATTCCTTTGTAATATTTTCTTCAGTGTAAATGTACTTTCACTTTAATGATTGTAATTTCATTTCTATGTAATATCTTCATATTATAATTAATGAAATATACTCGAGTACTTTACTCCATCTCGTACTGAAAAGATCCCTGAAAAAAGTAAAAGAGACAATGAACATAAGAGTTCTATCTTTTTAACTTTTCTTAGCTCACTGAACCTTCACTCTGAAAGTTCAATCAGTGAATGTACTTTAAGCTCTTCTACTTGTAAAAATTGTGATTTCATATCCTTATAAACGAAACTCAATTCAGATAATAGATTAGCTGAAAAAGATCTTACAGATTAGTACTTAGAAAATTTATTTTAAATTTTATAAGTCCCTGCTAATCTTTTAAAAACAATTTTCCTATGTTGCTTAATCATAATCAAATAGGGGGAGGTTGTTGATCATAACTCCTCTCAGTGATTTGAATATGATTCCTTTACTATACTTAGTGAAATTCCTTAGATAAGCTTCTGTTCAAATTCAGCGATAGCATACGCTGATTGCTATCAGCGATCGCTGAAGATCAAGGATCAACAAGCTTATCTCTGAAGACCTGAAGATCAGCTATAACACCAGAAGACCATTCAGCGACAGTCGAAGACCAAAGCTGAAGAAAGAGATAATCAGCTAAGTGACCTGAAGCGGTTCAGCGATAGCAGCGATTATCTACTCAAAGTGTGAAGTCTTGTGAAGCCTCAGCGACACTGAAGTTCATCCTTGAACATTCAGTGTCAACGATCAAATGAAGCTTCCTCTGCAAGATTAAAGTTTGATCTTATACTCGATGCACAAAAGTCAAACTTAGAACCATGTCAGAAAAGGACATACGACTTGTCTCTTATGTCCCCATCATATCTGATACGGTACTGTTCATATTCGGCCAAAAGCATGGTTGTCTTATTTACAAGGACAAGCTTCCTATCAAAGCTTGACACGTGGCATGTACCTTTTGCTTTGCATTAAATGCAAGCGGGTATAAATAGATGAAGATATCTTCTTCATCTTCATGCATGCTTCCTTCTAGCCTATACCTTCTGTTTTCTTTCTTTCATCTTCTTGTGCATCAAACTGTGTGTTTCTTTAGTTACAATAGAATAGGTTTTCAACTTGTTCTAATTCCGCTTGTAACTGTAATTTGTTTATTTTCTATAAACTCATTTAAAAACTAAAATCTGTGTGTTTGTATTCAACCCCCCCCCCCCTTCTACAAACTGTTTACTTAATATTTAACTTTTGTAGACCCTTATTGGGATCAACAGAAGGCCTCATTCCCAGACGCCGCGCTCATAAACCACTAATAAGCGAGCCTGAAGAGGAAGAAAGGCGAATAAACTTCTTAAATGAACTCGAAGCCAAGAAAATAAAACCGCCCTCTGCTGAAATAGAGTGTCCGACTCCAATCAACATGGTAGATGACTTTTATTTCCTATCAAAGGAGGAGAGAGCTCAAGCACTTGAAGCACAAAGAATAAGGGATGAAAAGATGAAACAAATAGAGAATGACCTAGAGCTTGCAAGAAGGCTTCTCAGAGAGGATGCTGCTAAAGACAAAGCGAAGAAAGCAATGATCGATAAAAGCCAAAGAGTCGCTGAAGCTTTGGCAAAAAAGGAACTAACTGAAGAAAATATCCAAGTGAATCCCATCCTCGCTCAAGAAAAGATTCTGAATGCTCTGACCAAGACAAATGAAGAACCAAGCCTCAGAGAAAAAGAACTACACTGGTGTATTGAAAGATTCAACTTTCGAAGGTCTGATTCAAAAATCATTCGAGCAACGATCGAAGGACGTCCCTCCAAAAGGTACGGACTGTAGGTGTTTGTTCGTATGTACAGACATACAAGAGTTGAAAAAGAAGAAGCCAAGTTTTTAAAGTTCTATGGACACTCTCAATGGCTAGAAATCAGAAATGCCATTCAGGGTTCCAAATCTAAGTTTAAAGATGTAGTGGAAAGAGCACTGGGTCAACTTCTTCAGAGGATGTCACAACATGTACAAGTTCCACCTCTCCCTGAGCCTACGCGAAAGAAAAGATCAAATGCTGAAGGAGGTTCATCATCCAAAAGTGATCATGAAACCAAATTCAACTACGAAAGCATTCTCGGTCATCTGGAAATCCCTAACATCTCAATGCTCAAAGTCCCTCTCCCTCAAGACAGAAAATATGAAGAAAATGAAATCATCACCTTCCCTTTGTATTTCTCGGTCATCTGGAAATCCCTAACATCTCAATGCTCAGAGTCCCTCTACCTCAGTGTACTGAAAAGAAAATATGAAGAAAATGAAATGCGAAGAAGACACGAAAAGCTCTCTGACTAATTTTTTCTTCCTTTGTATTTCTCTTCAGTGTACTGTACTTCCCTTTTATTTCAAATTTGTAATTTCATTTTTCATGTAATATCTTCTGATTATTAATGAAATTTCAAATGAACTACTCTACTCCAACTGTGTACTGAAAAGATCCCTGAAAATAGTAAATGAGACAATGAACATAAGAGTTCTAACTTCTTTACACATCTCCCTGGTCACTGATATTTCTCTCTGAAATCTAAATCGGTGAATGACCTTAAGGCATCTACTTGTAAAAATTGTGTTCTCATATTCTTATAAATGAAACTCAATAGATAAAATAGATTAGCTGAAAAAGATCATACAGATTAGTAGTTAGGAATTTTTTCTTAATTATTTATAAAGTCCTTACTAATCCCTTCAAGTAACTTTCTCATATTACTTAATCATAATCAAATAGGGGGAGATTGTTGATCATAACTTCTCTCAGTGATTTGAATATGATTTCTCTTTACACTTACTGAAATTCCTAGTTTAAGCTTAAGTTCAAATTCAGCGATAAACATATGCTGACTGCCATCAGCGATCGCTAAAGATCAAGGAACCTTAAGCTTATCTCTAAAGATCTGAAGACAAGCGATCACACCAAATAACCATTCAGCAAAAGTCAAAGACCAAGCTGAATAAAGAGATAATCAGCTACGTGATCTGAAGCGGTTCAGCGATAGCAAAGATCATCTATCCAAAGTGTGAAGTCTTGTGAAGCCTTAGCGATACTGAAAGTTCATCCTTGAAGATTCGGTCTCAGCGATCAAGTGAAGCTTCTCATACAAGATTAACGTTGACCTTATCCTCGATGCACAAAAGACAAACCCTATACTATGTTAGAGAAGGACGTACGAATTGTCTCTTATGTCCCCATCATATCTGATATGGTACTGTCCATATGCGGCCAAAAACATGGCTGTATTCTAAGCAAAGGACAAGTCTCCTATGGATGCTTGCCACGTTGCACATACCTTTTGTGTTGCATTAAATGCAAACGAGTATAAATAAGATGAAGATATCTTCTTCATCTTTGTGCATGAAACCTTCTGGTCTTAACCCTTCTGTATTCCTTCTTACTTCTTTCTTGTGCATCAATTTTAGTGATTTCTTAAGTTACCATAGAATAGGTTTAAACTTGTTCTAATTTCCGCTTGTAACTGTAAATTTGTTTATGCAATATAAACTAATTTAAAAACTAAAAATTTGTGTGTTTGTATTCAACCCCCCCCCCCCTCTACAAACTGTTTTTATATCCAAGAACTCTTGTAGACTCCTAAGGGACCAACATATATGGGTGCGAAAAAGGAGGGAAAGAAAAAGGCAATGTTGGTATTTTGGTGATTGAAAAGTCTGAAATGCGAAAGGTCTTTCGCAGAGGTTGAGGTCGGCGCATGCTTCTGACACTTATGATGTGGCTTACGTCATATTGGATAGACACAAAGAAACTTGTTGACCAAGATTAGAAATCACATAGACAGACAAACTTGGGTAGTACCCGAGGTTAAGATACTCGTCGAGTTTTGGACTTAGAAATAAATTTGTGTAGTCGTCGAGCTTGTGGTTTAGAAAAGGATTCGGGGACTCGCCAAGCTTAGGGTTTAGAAAAGGATTCGGGGACTCGCCGAGCTTAGGGTTTACAAAGGATTCGGGGACTCCCCGAGCTTAGGGTTTAGAAAAGGATTTGGGTAGTCGCCGAGCTTAGGGTTTAGAAAAGGATTCTGGGACTCGCCTAGCTTAGGGTTTAGAAAGGATTCGGGGGCTCGCCGAGCTTAGGGTTTAGAAATGATTTGGGTACTCGCCGAGTTTGAAGGATTTAGGAAGATTTAGTGACTTGCTGAGTTTTTGAAGTGAATCAAGAACTCGCCGAATGGATATATATATATTTATATATATTATTTTTATTATTCTATACATAACATACCTAGTTCGACGATTAGGAAGTTGAATCTTGCTTCATCAAGAGGCTTTTTAAAGAGATCGGCCAGTTGATAGTCTGTTGGAATGAAATGAAGTTCCACATCACCTTTAGAAACATGATCTCTTATAAAGTGATATCTGATATCAATGTGCTTTGATCTTGAATGAAGCACTGGATTATTTGCAATGGCTATTGCACTCGAGTTGTCACAAAGTATTGGGATTTTTGAAAAATCTGATTGTAATCACGGAGTTGATTTTTCATCCACAATATTTGAGCACAACAACTTCCAACAACAACATATTCGGCTTTAGCAGTAAAGGTGGATCCTGAGTGTTGCTTCTTACTTGACCAGCTGACATGCTTTCCTCCAAAAAGTTGGCAACTTCAAGTAGTGCTTTTTCGATCTATTTTGGAATCTGCAAAATCAGAATCCGAATACCCGATGAGATCGAAACCTGAGTCTTTAGGATACCAAAGACCCAGATTCATGGTACCTTTTAGATACCGAAAAGTTTGTTTAATCGCAGCCAAGTAAGATTCCTTGGGATTGGCTTGGTAACGAGCACATAGACATGTAGGAAACATAATGTCGGGTCTACTGGCAGTAAGATAAAGAAGAGAACCTATCATACCCTGATAGTTGGTAACATTGACTAATACACCATCAGGGTCAGAATGAAGTTTAAGAGGTGAGGCCATGGGGGTTTTCATTGGAGTACAAGTGTCAAATTGAAACTTTTTAAGAAGTTCTTTAATTTATTTACAATGATTTATAAAAATCCTTCTGGAGATTGTTTAACTTGTAAACCAAGAAAGAAACTAAGCTCACCCATCATGCTCATCTCATATTTGCTTTGCATGAGAGAGCTAAACTCATCACACATAGATTCAACGGTGGCACCAAAAATAATATCATCTACATAGATTTGAACAAGAATGATATAACCTTTAGATTTTATGTAGAAGAGAGTGTTGTCAATGTTACCTCGGTTATACTCATATTCCAAATGGAAATCGGATAGTGTATCATACCAGGCACGAGGAGCTTGCTTCAAGCCACATAAGGCTTTGTCTAGCCGATAGACATGATATGGATGAATTGGATCTTCAAACGCAGGAGGTTGTTTCACATAGACTTCTTCGGCTAGCTCTCCATTCAGAAAAGCCCTTTTCACATCCATTTGGAATACCCGAAAATTCTTGTATGCATCATGAGGAAGAAATATTCGAATAGCCTCCAAACGGGCAACAGGTGCAAATGTTTCATCATAGTCAATTCCTTCTTCTTGACGATATCCTTGAGCAACCAACCTTCCCTTGTTTCGAATAATAGTTCGTTCCTCATCCATCCTACTTCTGAAAACCCACTTGGATCCAATGATAGTTTTGTGCGAAGGACGAGTAACCAATCTCCAAACTTTACTTGTGTCAAACTAAGAGAATTCATCTTGAATGGCTAAGACGCAGCTGCGATAAGCTAATGCTTCTTCAATCTGTTTAGGTTCAATGACAGAGAAAAAATTAACTTAGAGGCAGAGGTTGCCGAATCCTTTTCTGGTTTATACTCCATCTTGTGGGTCGTCGATTATCTGATCAATCGGGTGATCCATAGTCCATTTTAGGGTTAGAGGCATAGGAGGAGGAATAGAGTTTTGAAAAGAAGAAGAAGGTAGACCAGCTGGTGAGGAAGAAGTGTTTAAAGGTTGAGGATTTTCTTCTGAAGAAACAATTTCAGAAGATGGATGAATGAGAACAGGTTTAGAAGATAGGGTTAAGTTATGAGAAGAGGAAGAAGGATTTAGAGATGGAGCATCACCCTTTTCAGGAGAATGTTAATCCTTGGATGAGGATGTCGGGGATGAGGTTGAATAAGGCAAATCTCCTACGCAAGAGTCTATCCACTAATTTAACTCTTCTTCATTACATGAAAGAGATAAAGTTTGAAAATCATCAAATTTGACATGTATTGATTCATCAATACAATGTCTTCGGAGGATGAAGATTATGTATGCTTTGGATACTAAGAAATATCCCATGAATATTCCTTCATCTGATTTAGGATCAAATTTTCCAAGATTTTCTCTATCATTTAGCACATAGCATACACAGCCAAACACACGTAGAAAATCAACTTTTGGTTTTCGGCCATGAAAAACTTCATAGGCTGTCTTGTTGTGCCTTTTGACAATAATAGATCTATTTTGGGTAAAGCAACCAGTGTTAATAGCTTCAGCCCAAAAATAGGTTGGAAGTTTTGATTCACTCAACATCGATCGGGCAACTTCACATAGAGTTCGATTCTTTCTTTCAACAACACCATTTTGTTGAGGAGTACGAACAAATGTGAAATTTTGAGAAATTCTTTTGTTGTTGAAGAACTCTTCTAGTACACTGTTTCTGAATTCGGTGCCATTATCACTTCTGATGGATCTGACAAGTTGACCATTGAGAGTTTCAGACTTTTTGATGAACCGGATAATTTCTTCAGTAGCATCACTTTTATACATGAGAAAAAGGACCCACGTATAACGAGTGAACTCATCAACTATGACCAACATGTATCTTTTGCCCACAAGGCTAGGAGTGGTCACTGGTCTACATAGATCCATGTGAAGCATTTGAAGTAGCTGAGAGATAAAAGAACATTGTTTGGTTTTGAAAGAGGATTTGGTAAGCTTTCCCTTTTCATCGGTTCCACAAAGTTTTTCTTTTTCAAAAGACATTTTTGGCATACCAATGACCAAATCCTTGCTAGAGAGTTTATTCAAGGTTTTGAAATTAAGATGAGAAAAACATTTGTGCCATAACCAACTTTGTTTGGCCATTTTTTCAGAAAGAAGACACAAAGCTTCACCAATGGCACATTCTTTCATGTTTATTATATAAACATCTTTTTTTTGTACCAGCAAGTACCACTTGGTTTTCCATGTCTAGAACCAGACAGACACATAGTTGAAAAGTGACTTTATATCTCAGGTCACACATTTGACTAATGCTTAAGAGATTATAAATTAGTCCTTCAACATGGGCAACTCTTGAAAAAGTCATGGTTCCATTTGATATGGTACCATATCCTCTGGTGATTCAGTTGCCATGTCCTCCAAAGGTTACAATTAGTCCCTTTTCTTTTTAGAAGTTTGAGAGGAGTGATCTGTTCCCTGTCATGTGCCTTGAGTATCCACTATCCATGTACCAGATATGATCTTTATTGGGAACCTGCAATCATAAGCAAATCAGATCCTTGGTACCCATTTTAAAGTGGGTCCTTTAGGGTTAGAGGATATTTTCTATTTGTTCTTTCGAACAATAAAGTCACTCGGACAGTCTTTTTCAAGATGGAAGGTATCATCACAGTTATAACATTTTCGGTATACAAAGACTTGTAGGGTTTTGAGACCGGGATCAAAATAAACATGCAACAGAAAAACAATAACAGGTAAAACCCTATTAGCCCGGATCCGTTACTAACAACTTTAAGGATTAAACACAACCATAGGGGGTTTAGAACAATACCTCAATGGTTTGGATTGGTTGATCAAGATCGAGTGTTAGGAATCAAAATAGATTCCCTCTAGCGGTATCCACGCGAATGTGAATCTGATCACGAACGGTTGCTAGCCCAAACCCGGAGAACACAAGGAGAAATAGATTTCTCCTTGTAGTTGTGTGTGATCGCCGGTTTCAAGAGAGAGGAGCGGAGGAGGGAAATTTTCAGGTTTCTCAATTGTGTTATGAAATAAATTAGGCAACACGCCTTTATATACTTTCTCTCCATATCTTAATTAATTAATTATTAACTTAATAATTAATTAACCAATTGAGTTTTGGTCTTTAGTAATCTTTACTTAACCCTTTGGACTTTTAAATAAAACATTATTTTAGGCCCGTTGGACTTTTAATTATAATTATTAACATAATAATTATTCCAATTTAATTATTAACTTAATAATTAAATTATATAATTAACATAATTATATTTCACACACTTTAATTATTATTCTACTAGAATAATAATTCTATACTTTACAACTTGTAACTTTGTCGGGTTATAACCAACTTGGTTAATTCGTGATTTACAAACTCTTATGCGTGTGACCCTCTAGGTTCATCTGACATCAGCAGTGTTTTCATACGACGTAGGCATATAAGATCCTACAAGACTTTTTGTATTTAGAGGGTCCGAAAAATCCTTTATCTTGATTCGGCTGAGTAGAGGCTCCGATTCCAGGTCTAGGGCCAAGAATCCCTTTTTCAGAAGAGGGAACAACAGATGAAGGAGAAGCAGAAAATTTGATTTTCTTCATATTTACAGCTCTTGGGACAAAGTCTATAGTCTGACTTTGACATCTCGGTTGGGACTTTCTTTTGGAAGGGAAGTTCAAAGAAACTTGCGATTTTCTTTTATCAGAGGAAGAAAATTTCTTGGAAGGATTGGAAGTAGATGGTTTAGACTCTTCAAGATTTAAACAGTTAAGGAGGTTGTGAATGGGTTTGACTAACTCATTTGAGTCCTAACCTTAAGTTTCAGCTACTTCAGAAGACACAGATTCTTTGGCTTTTACAAAGGTGCCAAATTTGAGAATTTCCATAAGATCAAGGGAGTAAACAGAGGTGGAATCATCGGATGAATAGTCTAACAGATGATTGAGGGTCTGCAGATTTATTGGGTTCATGATCATCTTTTCCAAAACCTAAATCGGATTTGTCATTGCATGAAATTTGGTCCTGAAATCTCTTTTCAAGATTTTTAGAGGATTTTGTCCATTTTGAAAGAACTTCTTGTTCCTTTTCAAGTTTGTTAAAAATCTTGTTCTTTTCTTTAGAAAGACTATCATTTAAATAACTAAGGTTTTCCAAGTCAGCTTTCATTTTGTCAAAATCTTTAAGTTTTGAAAAACAAATTTGAAGTCGGTCATTCAAAGATTTTATATGAATATCCGCTATCTTCTTTGCGTCTTTCAGATTGCAGAACTCAACAATTAAAGAATCAAAAGCATCTATCTTTTGATCATGAGAGAGAGAGAGAGAGGAAGGGATGTACCTGAGATTGTTTTCCAGAGGATGATTCTCCTGTGGAGACTAAGGCTGTGGAATAGGTTAGACTTTCCATTTCTTCTAGTTCATCAATCTTGGTCATAAAGCACTTAGTGACATATTCACTTTCACTTTCTAATGTTGGCTCATCTTCCCAACAGTGAGTTTCGGCGACCAAGATTTTGGTTTTGCTTTGGTTTCTTTCTTTCTTTCTCCCTTCTGTACCTAGCTTTGTATTTCATATATCCGACTAGCTCTTTAGATTGATAAGAGTCATGACTTCTTTTGGGAGATCGGCTACTCCACTCATCTGACTTCCTAGAAGACGATTTTGAGGAGTCATGGCCAGAAGTGAGAGATTTGAATTTAGAGGAAATTTTGAATCTACACTCAGAAGCAAAATGAACCTTCTTCCTACAGTAGCATTAATCACTTGCATTGTCAGAAGAAGATTTTTGAGAAGAAGATTTTCTATTAAACTTTGGTCGATTTGAAGGGAATCTTCTATTTTTGAGGTTACTAACAATCATTGCCATACTATCAGAGAGTATATCAATGGCTGACTCCTCACCTTCATCATCGGCTGCACTAAAATAAGCCTCCGATGGATGAGATAAGTCATCTTTGATCTCATTTTCAGATTCAGAAGAGGGATAAGTGACTCTCGGAACACATAGAGATTTATTGGAGTCACTTACAAGGGAAACATAAGAGGTTTTAATGTCTTTGATAAGAGATTTTCGTTGGTTTTTGGTCTGCTCATAGTTCATTAAGGTATCATAGAGAGCAGTCAAGGGTGTATGATCAAGATCCTTTGTTTGCTTAAGGCAAGTACATATGTTTTCCCAGAATTCTGGGAGACAATCCATAAACTTGCATAAGATTTCCTCATTGTCATATTCCTTTCCCAACATCTTTAAATCATTAAGAAGACTATTAAAAGGTTGTAAGAAGTAGAAAGAGATTCTCCCTTTTCATGAGAGAAAAGTTCATACTTTCTCACGAAGGAAATCTTTTTACTTTTCTTAACCTCCTTAGTTCCTTCATATAAAACACAGAGTATCCCACATTTCCTTGGAAGTTGAGAGATTTACCAAGGAGTGGTATACTTCATCAGGAAGAAAAACATCTAAGGCAGACTTGACTTTGGTATCTAAAGCAACTACGCGTTTATCTACCTCAGTATATTTATTAGGAGTTTTGATAATGTATCTACCAGTTGCATCAGCTTTTTCCTCATCAACTTCAATATATTTTCCTTCAGCATCTTTTTGTGGGCCAAAGCGAACCCAGACCTTAGGAACAATAGGTCCTCACTCAGAATGGTAGAATACCTGCTGTCAATCCCTTCCACAAACATAATCATACGATTTTTCCATAGAGCAAAGTTTTTAGGATTGAACTTTGGTGCTTTGGCTATAGGGTCGAAATCGTATGAACCAGCGAAGGGATTTTACAGACTAACACCAGTGTTTGAGGAAGAAGAAGGGGCAACCATTATAGATCTGGTTTATTAGCTTAAACCAATCTACTCTAATACCACTTGTTGATCCATTTTAGGATAATGGCTAACAAGTAAGGTTTTATAGAAGGGGGTTGAATACAAAACTAACACAAATTTTTACTCTTTTAAATTCTTTAATATAGACATTAAGAATTACACATAGAAATACAAAACTAACACATATTTTTACTCTTTTAAATTCTTTAATATAAAGATTAAGAATTACACATAGAAAACTAATTGTTGCGGAAAAGAATAGATGAAATCTATTCTAACAATCTAAACACTTAGTAAAACAGAAAAGTGATAAACACAAAGAAAGTTATTTTAGACTGTTTTCACATTTTCCGAATCAAGCTATGCACTTAGAGGATTTCTTGTTGAAAGCGTGAGTTGTATGGAAGCTCTTTCTTCTCCTTTTATAATGCCCATGCATTAAATGCATGGGGCCACTAGTCCCAATATCATTTGCTTGTCGTATATTCATTGGATAAAAGATGGTGACATTCCTTGGACTAATAAAGAAAGACTGAAGCCATTCCTCATAGTACATAAAGGACATGTCACTGTTCACATTTTCTCCATGTCTTCAATAGGCACATCAAGCCTTTTTGCAAAAAGACAAACAACCTTTTTCTGAGTTTTAAGGAGAATGTTTAAATTTAAAGCTTGATGCACACGTTCTTTGAATTTATTGTGACAAAGGAGCATCTTCATAAAATGTCCCTGAAGATCCCAAATAGGGTTACTAGCCGAGTGCATTGAGGATGTAACGGTTAGCACCTGTTGTATCGGCCGATGCTTTTTGCTGATGTGGGCTTCATATTTCGGTGACCATATGCTTCGGATTCGGCTACTGAGTCTGGATTAGTATCGGTGATCGTATCTTCATTTCCACAATGTTGATATGCTTCCTTTATATCAGCTAGTCTTCGATTCGCTGAACTTGTTGAGCAATCCCAGACTTCTTCAAAGAATCTAAAATACAATATATATAATCTAAGGAAGAAATTGAAGGGTCATCACCAAATCATCAGTGACCCAACAGTTTGAATCTTTGTTTTTAATTAATTTCAGATGTGGTTTTTGAGTTTTTAGGCTTGTTGTTGTTCATGAAATCATTGTTGTAATCTGGAAAGAGTTTGGAGGGAGAGAAAGTTTCTTCAGTATTAGAAATTGGCAAAATAGGTCCTTGATGTAATTAAAAGTGTCATAACACAACGAAACAAGAATATGCGTTTAAATTAATAGAGATTTTAAATGCTTGTTAAATGATGTACCTAATCGAAAACAAAAAATGAAACCACAGTGACCACGTCTGTAATTATTTCATTTAAGGGACCTACTCCAAAATTTTACCAAACCAAGGGACGAAATTTGTCATTTACTCAGAAATAAAAATAAAATGCCCGAAATTTGTCCCAAAAAAAGTCTATGCCTAGCAAGCCCAGTCCCAGGCTTGACCCATTAGGCAAACTAATTTTCAAGGCTTGGGAGCCTTAAGGATTCAAATAGGGGTCTTCTTTGCAAATGGTGGTGGCGTTTTCACGTGGAAAAGGAGGCATTTTATGGGTAAAAGTAGTTCGTAGCATTTACGAATGGGATGGGGGTGGTGTTGAGATAGGGAGTAGGACATCGGGAGAAAGTTCGACATGGAGCAATATTGTGAAAGTAGGGAGGGAGGTGGAAAGAGAGGGGATCTATTTTCTAGACTCAAAAGAAAAAGTAGTAGGAGATGGAGTGGGGGCGAAATGTGGGTATGAAATAGAAGCTTTAAGGAGGAATTCCATAGATTATATTGCCTTGAATTGAACAAAAATGGAACTGTCATAGATAGAGGGTTCTAGAGAAGGAACACATGGATGTGGAAATGGGAGTGGTGACGAGAAACGGGGGGGGGGGGGGGGAGGGGGGCGAATCGGAAAATCCTCTCGATACTCTCGGTAATGTTACTCCAAATAAGGAAAGTAAGGATAGGGTAAGATGGTCGTTAGATCCGCGTCGAAGTTTTTTGCTAAAAAAAATGAGACAAATTTTAGAAGAAAATAAAGGTAGTGTAGATTATGTGGAAACAAGGTGGAGTAATGTGATCCCAAAGAATGTTAACATTTTTCTATGGAGACCAAATAAGGGAGGATCCCGACGCGTTCGAATATGGAAAAAATGGGAATAGATTTAGATAACATTTTATGTCCAAGATGCGGAACTGAGGTAGAGACGGTTAAACATGCTATGATTAATTGTGGGCTAGTGCAGGAATTATGGCAGTATGTAGCAAGATAGTGGAACATGAATGTCAAATCTTTAACCTCATTGAACGAGCTGATCGAGGTTGTGAAGCAACTAGGTGATAATCCACGAGGAGGAAGACGATGGGAGGTGACTGTTTGGAGTACTCTATAACATATAGACGAACAGAAAAAAGTAAACGAAGCAAGAAAATTTCAAAGAAACTGATCGAGATACAATTGAAGACTTTCTAATGGATCAAAAGAAGGGAGAAAGGGCCGATCTCAGGCTAGACGGGATGGCTTTTGGACCCTTTTTCGGGGTAGGTACAGGTGCATCACATCAGTGGTTGTTAAACGTCACAATATGAGGTGGTTAATGTGCCGAATGAGAAGAATCTGTGGTTGGAGTTCGAGGTGATAAATGGGCCAGGTTTGAGAAGCAACCTGTTGGGTAAATAAGCATGTGGAGATAAGCTTCTATTTGTTTGATGTTTTAAGCTTTCTGTCTGTGTTTTGCTTTGAGCCTAATGGTTGGTATTTCCACTACGTTGGGACGGTTATGTTTGTTCATCACAAACACGGCTAACCATCAAATAGGGTGTGGGCCTCATGTATGATTTGCTACAATTGTATGTATTTTGTTCTTGGGTAGTAATAATATGGTATCCTTGCGGTTCAAAAAAATGAACTCATTTTTACATCTTCATCGACGAACAATATAAATCTGCTAGGTTATTTTCTCAAAATGTTGAGGAATCTGGAATCATCAACATAAACTTACATAATTGAAAGGGAATGTTAGACAAAATACACCAAATTAAAGAACAAGAAGAAGAGATTCATATCTTATTATGATGATAACGAAGAAGACGAACTTACAAAGAGTAAATTTTTATCTCTTTGGAGTCTCCTTCGAAGTCTGTGGTGTAAATCTTCTACCTCTTAAAACTCAAATCAAAATATTCCCCCAATTAAATATTTTCCCTTTTTACTCCCGAAAGAAAGTGTTTCTATCGATTCTCAAATTTATCTTCAAAATGGAAAAATCTTGCCTTTTAGGTTCACTTTCCCCAGTCAAAATATCAGATTATAATTTTTTTAATAGCATTTTTATTTTGTTTTTTAAAAATGGGGTTGTTTTGATTTTGTTCTTCAATTATTTTTTCTAGGTTTGAATCATAGTTTTTATTTTATTTTAGATGTGGTTTTTGACTTTTTGGGTTTGTTGTTGTTCATAAAATCATTGTAATCTGGAAAGAGTTTGGAGGGAGAGAAAGTTTCTTGAGTTTTAGAAATAGGCAAAATAGGTCCTTGATGTAATTAAAAGTGTCATAACACAACGAAACATGATTATGCGTTTAAGTTAACAGAAATTTTAAACGACTGTTAAATGAGGTACCTGATCCAAAACAAAAATGAAACCACAGTGACCACGTCTGTAATTATTTCATTTAAGGGACCTACTCCAAAATTTCACCAAACCACAGGAACGAAATTTGTCATTTACTCAGAAATAAAAATAAAATGCCGGAAATTTGTCCCAAAAAAGTCTATGCCTAGTAAGCTCAGTACCAGACCTAACCCATTAGACAAACTGATTTTCAAGGTTTGGGAGCCTTAAGGATTCAAATAGGGGTGTTTTCACGTAGAAAAGGAGGCATTATGAGTAAAAGTAATTCGTAGCATGTACGGGTGGGATGGGGGTGGTGTAGAGATAGGGAGTAGGACATCAGGAGAAAGTTCGGCATGGAGAAATATTGTGAAAGTAGGGAGGGAGGTGGAAAGAGAGGGGATCCATTTTCTAGACTCAATAGAAAAATTAGTAGGTGACGGAGCAGAGACGAAATTTTGGACGAAAGGTGGATATCAAATAAAAGGTTTAAGGAGGAATTCCATAGATTATACTGCCTTGAATTGAACAAAAGTTCAACTATCATAGATAGAGGGTTCTGGAGAAGGAACAAATGGGTGTGGAAATGGGAGAGGAGAAGAGAACCGAGGGGGAGGGAGGTGGGCGAATTGGAAAATCCTCTCAATACTCTCCGTAATGTTACTCCTAATAGGGAAAGTAAGGATAGGGTAAGATGGTTTTTAGATCCGGATCGGTGTTTTTTGGTAAAAAAGATGAGAGAATTTTTAGAAGAAAATAGAGGTATTGTAGATTATTGTTAGGACCCTTAACAATCAATATAATGTAGAAAGTAGAATATGGAATTAGATCTGATAGCCAAATGTCATATGTATTAATCAAATGAAAGATATTACAATACTGTATTACAAGATTATGAAAACGTTAGTTCTAACAGACTATCTAACAACTATTTATACAAGAGAGAAAATGCTAAACAGACAGTACATTTGTGACAGACATGTTCAGAAATAGTTCTGAACTTCTTCAGAACTTCTTCAGAAGCACCTTCAGAAGTATCTTCAGAAACATGTTCAGAACCTTCAGAACTTCTGAAGTTGACACTTCAGAAGTTATGCCTTAGGTGTTTTCTGACTTTCTCTGAGTTCTGAGCTTCTATCTTCAGATCTGCATATCTTCAGAACCCAGTCTCTTTTGAAGCTATTCTGATATACCTATCAATCTCCCCCTTAGCTTCAAAAGTTTAAATCATAATTCCAGAAATTAAGTATCTCTCTTACATCCTTCAGAATTAAACTTCTATACTCCAATAATAGTTTTGCAACTCTTATCATTTCTTTGGCAAGTATTTTATGCTTTTCCCAATATTCATTAGATAAATTCCTTGGTCTTTTGTTTTGTCTTTTAACCAATCTATCTCTGATAGCCATAAGAGTTCCATTGCAGCATTTGTGAAATTCTTCAAATCTCACAAAGAGTAGTTCCTTGAAGCATTTGCATACAAAGCCAGGTGGATGCAATAATAAAGTGCTTTTCTTCAAGTTTGGAATCTCTGGTAAATTCAGATTTGGTCTGCTCAGATGAACTTGATCTCTATTAAGAACATATGCAACTTGAAAATCAGTCTTTGCAGCCCAAATGAATTCTCTGTATAGTCCATCTCGATCACGGAAAGGATTTTACGAATTTGGTGATTGAGTCATGGAAAGGATAGAGACTTCTGTATAGTTTGATTAAATCTCTGAGGTGCACATTCTGGAAATCAGCTTCAGAAAATGTTGATACTTCTCCATTTTGTCTTTCAACAGTGAAAAATGCATACTTGTAATTGTTCTTTGACTTCAGATCTGCATTTATCACCTTGACAATTGGGCTTTCACTTCTGGCTTCAATAAGAGGAATTCTTAACTTTCTAATGATATTTGAATACCATTGTTTCCAGCCAAAGGATTTCTGAATCCAGCAATCAATGTAGTTGAACTTTTGTTCATATTCCATGAACATTTCTGAATGAAAATATGCAAGAAACATGGTAAATTCACTTCCTTTGATTCTTTCAATGTTGTTCTTCTTTACGATTCTTTGGAATTGCTTGATCAACATCTTCAGGAACAGATTCAGAGATAACTTGTTTCCCTTTATCCCTTGACTCTTAAGAAAATTCTGGACTTTTAATGTTCAAGGAGAATTTCTGAATTTCTTCCAGATCTTGCTTTTTAGTATGAACTTGAAAGTCATAAGTATTGCTTAACCAGAAATCTTCTCTTCTTAGGTTGTTTATCTCCTTGTGACCAGCTAAAAAACTTCTTCTGATGTTCTCTCTGAAATGAATCCTTTCTTTGATTAAGTATTTAATTTCTTCTCTGATGTTGACATCATCAACAAAATTTTCAGAATAATTCAGAAACCAATTCAGAGAAGAGGTTGAATATTTTGGAATATCTGAAGCTAAGAAAGTTTTGTTTCCATTTATTGAATATCTGAATCCAATATCTGGGTTGGTGAAAAATCTTTTCAAAGCTGTAGTAGAGAGATTTGTAGGTTCTAAAAGAATGATCTTTGATAAGCCATGTTCCAAGGCCAACTGGAAATCATGCTTGATGATATTCCTGATATAGATGCCAAGGATTCTCCTTATTTCAAAAACCATCTCTATTTCACCTCTGGTAACACAAAATTGGAGTACATTTAGCTTGTCTTGAAGTCTGAGCTTGTAAAGATCATGCTGAGTAAATTCAGAAAGTGACCCATCTCTTCTTTCTACCCCAAATCTGTAAATTATCAAATTATCTTCAACTACTTTAGTGATACACCTGATCCTTTTGATGAGAGTAGAGTCATTTAGATTCTGAATACCATGGTTCTGAACATAAGTTCTTATCTTGGAGATTTGATCTTCTGACAAATTACCATATACAAAATCTTCCAGAGTTGCATTTTTTAGATTACTTCTGAACATATTAACATAATTTTCTTCAGGAAACATCAAGTAATCTTCTCCATATTGAAATATATCTTCTTTTTCATAAATTTGATCCAGAATTGGTTCTTCAAGAAGAAATAAGTCAAACTTTGGAATAATGATGCAAGGACGAACTCTGACTTCAATTTTTTCAGAAAATACCATGAGTATTTCATCTGCAATCTCCATATCTCCCATGTGAGACAGATCAAAATCAACTTCAAAGCTTTCATCTGATTGATTTATAAACTTTCTTACCACAAAAAACCTTTCATCTAGGATTCTATTTTTCAGACTTTTAGGCTCATTGAAGAAGACTTGATTCCAGCAAAGATCACTCAGAATTTTCCAAAGATCTTCAGAGACCTTTTGGTAGACTTTATTTATAGATTCTTGTGGCTTCCACACTACCAAGTCTTTTATAGCTTCAGAACTTTCTCCCATACTAACTTCAGAAGCATCATCTTCAAAAAGAATGACATCTGAGAGATCACTAGGCTCTCCAATAACATCTTCAAACGCCAAATACTCCCTTATCATTTCTTCATTTGAATCAGGGATAATATCAGTTTTGTCAGAGCTTAGAAAACCTTCAGAATCAAGATCCACCTTTTCTGTTTCATATCCTTCATCTGCTTGTTCTTCAGAATCATCTGAAACTTGTTTTTCTTGTTCAGCAGATACGATATCATAAATTGCTTCAGAAACTCTTGAAGACTCCATAATTTGAGCATTCTGAACACCTTCAGAAGGTATTTCAGAAGTTTGTACTTGTACAATTTCCATGTCTTCTGGTTCTGATTCAGATACCCTTTGTCGCTTCTCCCCCTCTTGATTATCAGCAAGCTGATCATCAAGACATCTCTTTGAAGTATCTGAAATACGTCTGCATTCAAGAATAGATAGCCTAGAGCTAAGATTAGCCTGAGAGTTCTGAATAGAAGTTAGTTGAGATAAAATTGAGCAAGATCTTCCTTAGTTGCAAAAGAAGAAGACTCTGGCGGTACTGTGGAAGAAGTAGCATTAGAGGACTTTAGAGAAGAAATTGAAGAAGAAACCTCAGAAAAAGCATTTAACAGTGCTTGCTGAAAACACTTCAGATCATTCGAAGTCTGAACTTGGTAACTGTTCAACTTAAGGATGACATCCTCCCCATGCTTTTGTAATCTATCCTCCATCACCTTTTTGGTTGAATCCGTTAATTCCAATATGTCCTTCTGAATCTTTGCAAATTCAGAAGTACAGAAATCCTTGAATTCTGAGAATTCAGAAGATGTGGGAAAAACACCAAGACTAACAGATGGCCTTGTTGACAATCCTTCAGAAGAAGGTTGGCCTGTATGAGCCACGAAGGCATCATGAACCACATATGATTCTGTAAATGAAGCTTTTGTGATGTTCACTCCACCAGGGCTTCCAACCAATCCTTGATATCCAGAAATTGGAATATCTATGGTTGTTGAGGCAATGTGACAAACACTTTGCTTATGGACATCTGAAAGATGTGTGCTAGTGTGAATAGATGCCACATTAAGTGGTTCAGAAGGCTCAATGTTGAGTGGACTCTCAGACCTAGTGTGCTCAAAGCAGTGAAGGGGGGACGTTTTCCTTCATTTTTAACAAAAGGAACCTCCAAATGGGGTCCTGATGGATTATAAGCTGCTTGCCCCATATGTGTTAATGAAACATCTAACTGTTGAAAGAAAGATGAGTGGCTGGGGGGGTTAAACGAAGTTGCCATGGGCTCACTGGCTCTTTCAATATTATCCACCAAAGATTGTGGAATAATAGATAATGTGGGTGCCCGGCTTGTAACAGTTGGTTCACAGATTTGTTTGTCTTTTATCTGTGTTATCCCCTCCTCAGTTCTTTTTCTTACTCTTCTACCCACTCTCTCATTCACATTTTTCCTCTTCACACCATGAGACTGTTCTCCCCTTGAACAGTCTCCCCACTCTTCTTATGAATTCTAGACACCCTCACATTCTCACCACTCTGGTTGGAATCAGGGGAAGGGATCACTGGTTCAGGTAATCCCATTGATTCTAAATACTCACTCACAATCCTATTTGGAAGTTTCACAAGTTCAATAAGATGTGATGGTAGTGGAATAGCATTTGGAAATTGAGCCTTTGGGTTAGGTGATCTTAGGCTATCCATAGAGAAGATAGGAACATGTACCTCATGTGGCAGTGTAGGAATAGCGGGTTCTGCTTTCATTACTCCTTTGATAAGGGATTGGAAGAATCGTTGAAAAGGAATGTAGTTGAAAGTAGATTTCTTTGAGATGGCAGTCTTCATTTCTTCAAAGATAAGAGAAGCATAATCATAGTGCTTATTGAAAGCAACACCATGAAAAATAATTCTCCCATTTGTTGATGCTTGATCCAGACTTGAGATTTTCCCAGATAAACATGTATTCAGAATAGAAAACAGGCAATACCAGATAGGAGGCAAACATTTTCTTCTAAATGAGCTTAAAGCATTCAAGTGTTCAGAGTAACCTAGACTCATAAAATCTGAAATCATTTCTGAAGAAGTCGGAATAGGATCATATGAAGTTTTCCCAAGAACATCATCTGCTTTGGATAAGTAATGAAGATTTCTTATATCATCCACAGAAACACAAACCTTTGAAGAATGAACATAGGACACTATCACATCTTCAAATTCATCTACCTCAGCATAAAACCACCACTGTTGTAGGTAAGAAGCAGGAACAGAGAATTTTCTTGAGATAAGGGTTCTTAAGGGATGATGTTTCAGAATTTCAATCAAAATCATTTGATCCTCATTGAAATCTGTAGACTTAAAGTTTAGGGCACAGTTGTTCTTTTTGATTTCAAGTAATTTATCTGCAGGAACATACAATTTTGAGAAATCACTACCTTCAGTTGGAGTTTGAGATTCACTAGAAACATCATTTGATCCAAAAGCAACCTCTATGGGTGCCTTTTCAGTTTCCCCAAATTTACCAGTTCGCAAGTTAGGGCTAGAGTTAGGGTTTGAATTGAGAAATCACATTTGTAGCTGTATCCTGGATTGATTGATCATCATTCAGAGGAATTTCAATCTGTCCCACCATTAATTTTTGTTTTCCTGAAGATCCATTGCTACCATTGATACTTGAAGAAGTAGAAGCCAAGACATTCGAAGACGACATTGTTGATTAGAAATTGTTGATTAGAAACAGAAAGTCGAATGAGATTGATGAGTATAGAACACAGAAATCGGGAAAAAAAATAAAGAAGGTGAAGAAAGAATGAATTTAGACGTTCAAATTATACGTTCTAATGACACGTGGCCAAAAAGCACTCGAGATTAGACAACTAATCATCAGTTATTTTGGATAGGTGAACCGTTTAAGCGACGTGTGTTTAAGGTTTGGCCAATGAGATTAAAACACGTGGCACACGCGTAAATGAAAAAATCCAACGGAAAAAGAAGTTCTGAGAAAAAATTCAAAAACTTCAGAAGTAGGTCATAACTTCTGAGAAGAAGTTCAGAAGTTTTGAAGAAAAGAATAGTTCAGAAGAACGTCAGAACTAGAACATTTAGTTCAGAACTAAACATTCATGTCTTTAATCATCCAAAAATCATTTAAAACTACAAACTTCTGAACAATATAAATCTTTTTTTTTTTTTTAAAGTTCAGAAGTAGGTTTGAACAATGAAAACAATTTTATCTAAGAAGTTTGTTCAGTTTTCTTAGTGTTGGTGTGTAAGACTGGGTTTCAACTTTCTAGAAACACCTTCTTTTGAACCAAAAACAAATATGATTCTCCCCCTTGAATAATGCACATTTTAACACAAAAAGATACAAGTGTTAGAGAAATGAAAAAAAATTGAGAATATAACCTACAAAAAAAATATTGTGGTTCATACTCACATAGACATATTCATCATCCCCAATTTACTTACCAAAAAATTAAATCGTTTTTCATCAAGTGCTTTGGTAAATAAATCAGCTAACTGATAATCTGTCTGAACAAAAAACATTTCAATATTACCTTTTTCCACATGATCTTTGATAAAATGATATCTTACATCAATGTGCTTGGTTTTTGAATGCTGAACAGGATTGGTAGTGATGGCTATGGCACTCTTTGAATCACAATACAAAGGAATCTTTTTGAAAGTGTAACCATAGTCTTTTAGTTGAATTTGCATCCAGATTACTTGTGAGCAACATATTGCGGTACTACATATTCAAACCGTAGAGGTAGAAACACAATTTTGTTTCTTTGAAGACTAGCTAACTAGTCTATCACCCAGAAACTGACATGATCCAGAAGTGCTTTTCCTGTCTAATTTGCAACCACCATGATCTGCATCTGTAAATGCTGTTAACTCAAAATTAGAATCCTTAAAATACCAAAGTCCCAATGAAGGAGAACCTTTTAGGTATCTAAGTATTCTTTTTGCAGCTAGAAGGTGAGATTCCTTAGGATTAGCTTGATATCTGGCACAAATACATGTAGCAAACATTATATCTGGTCTACTAGCAGTTAAGTAAAGCAAAGATCCAATTATGCCTCTGTACTTTTTCTGATCAACAGAATTGCCATTTAAATCAGGTTCTAGCTTAGTTGCAGTGGCCATTGGAGTTTGAATACTTGAACAATCAGTCATGTCAAACTTCTTAAGTAAGTCATAAACATACTTAGATTGATTAATGAATATGCCAGTGGGAAGTTGTTTAACTTGAAAACCAAGGAAAAATGTCAACTCTCCCATCATACTCATTTCAAATTCTGTTTGCAAGATTTTCTCAAAATTTCTACAAAATTTTGGATTAGTAGAAGCAAATATAATATCATCCACATATATTTGTATTAATATCAGATCATCACCTTCCTTTTTCAGAAATAAGGTAGTATCAACAGTACCTCTTTTGAATTTGGAATTCAGAAGAAAAGTTGTAAGAGTATCATACCATGCTCTTGGTGCTTGCTTGAGACCATATAAGGCTTTATCCAAATATAAACATGATTTGGAAATTCTTTGCTTACAAATCCTTCTGCTCGCTCAACATAAAATTCTTCATGAAGAATACCATTCAAAAATGCACATTTAACGTCCATTTGGTAGACCTTCATGTTCTTGTGAGCAGCATAAGCAAGGAATATTCGAATTACTTCTAGTCTAGCAACAGGAGCAAATGTTTCATCATAATCAATGCCTTCTTGTTGGCAATACCCCTTTGCTACAAGCCTTGCCTTATTTCTTACAACAATACCGATTTAGTGCCAATGATTGATTTTCCTTTAGGCTTTGGTATCAATCTCCAGACTTTGTTCCTTTCAAACTGATTTAACTCTTCTTGCATAGCTTGAATCCAGTCTGGATCCTGAAGTGCCTCATATGTCTTTTTGGGTTCTATATTGCTTAAGAAATTCACATACAGACATTCATTTGCTGTTGCAGATCTTGTTTGTACACCTTTTGATGGATCTCCAATTATTTGATGTACTGGATGATTTGATGTCCATTTGTTCACATTTGGTAGTGGTTGAACAGATGAGACATTATTCAAAGAGTCATAGTCATCAATAATTGCTTGAGTGTCAGTATCATGATTGATCAATGAATGTAAATCTGAAGTCTCCCCCTCAAAAGGAACATTATGTACATTCTCAAATTCAGAAGGAATAAATTCTGAAAGAATTGGAATTTCTGAATCGGGTTCAGAAGTTGGTTGAACTTGTTCCGAATTTATATGAATTTGTTCTGAATGAATAGGAATTGGTTCAGAAGTTGAATGTATATGTTCAGTAGTTGAATGTTCTGTATTTGAGGTTGAGAGGGGTGGAGCTGAAGTGCTTGGAGTTTGTATTTCTGAAATGTTTGAATCATTGGAACTTCTGAGAAGAGAAGGATTCTGATAATCTGCAGAAACATTTACAGAAATGTCAAATAAGTCTTTACACAATTCATCTAGATTTTTCTTTTGAGATTTAGAAAAAAATTTCTTATTGTTTTCGGAGTCCAAACTTTCAGAAACTAGGTTATGCACGAGTTCTGAACTGTTTTGTTCAGAAGTCAATGTTGGCTCATGAAATCTGACATTTGTAGTCTCAATGATCCTTTATGTTCCCTTGATAAGGACTCTATATGCTTTAGATCTTTGAGAGTAGCCAAAAAATATCCCAGCAACACCTTTTGGTGCAAATTTGTCTATATGCTGTGGAGTATCATTCTTTAGAAAACACCTGCAACCAAAAATTTTAAAATAATCAATAGAGGGTTTTTTTTTGTTTTAACAATTCATAAGGAGTTTTAAGAAATTTTCTGTTAAGAATGGTTCTGTTCTGAGTAAAACATGCAGTAGCAATAGCTTCTGCCCAAAGAGACAGAGGAAGTTCTGAATATGCAAGCATAGTTCTTGCAGCCTCTACCAAAGTTCTATGCTTTCTTTCAACTACCCCATTTTGTTGAGGAGTTCTTGCAGCGGAAAAATTATGAGAAATGCCAACAGATTCCAAAAAATTCTGAAGTGTAGAATTAGTAAATTTTGTTCCATTGTCACTTCTGATCTTTTGATTTGGTAGTTGAAGAAGAACTTGAACTTTCTTCAGAAAAGGTATCAACTTTTCAGAGGTTTCAGATTTGAGTCTAAGAAATTCAATCCATGTATATCTTGTATATTCATCAACTATAACCAGGATGTATTTCTTTCCTCCCATGCTTTGTGTCTTCATTGGTCCACACAAGTCCATGTGTAACATTTCTAAAGGAGCTTTGCATGAAGATAACATTTTTAGAGGATGGAAACTTCTCTTTATTTTCCCTAGTTCACAAGCAGAGCAAAGAGTGTTCTTTTCAAATCTGATCTTGGGTAGACCTCTAACTGAGTGATGTTTATCTAGTTCAGAAATGGCTTTGAAATTCAGATGTGACATTCTTCTATGCCAAAGCCAGCTATCATTTCTCATTGATGTAGACATGTAACATACACCTTGCAGTTGACCTGAGGCAGTAAAAGTTGCTGTGTAGATATCTCCATCTCTGTAGGCAGTTAATTCATTTTTATTTGCTGTACTCAGAACATGACAGTAATCTATGTCAAAATTCACTTTCCAATTTTTGTCACAGAATTGACTAATACTGAAAAGATTATGTTTTAAACCTTCAACATAAAATCCTTCATTACTGTCACTTCTCCCTTTTTGAATGTGCCATATCCTCTCACAAATCCCTTTGCATTATTTCCAAAACTAACTGTTCCTCCATATCTTTCATGATAATCAGTTAGGAGTTCTTTGAAAGGAGTCATGTGTCTTGAGCATCCGAAATCTAAGACCCACACAGGACATATCTGCAAAAGAGATTATTGAGATTTAGGTACCCATTCCTGAATGGGTCCTTTGATATTAGTTGAAAATTTAGAAGTTCTGAACTTAGCCTTTAGATTTTTCAATTCAGAATTTGATTCAGAACTTTTAACTTTGTTTTGCTTTTTCTTTTTAATTTTATTTTTAAGCTTATTTGTCAATATAGCTGAACATTTTTGAATAGAATTTATCAAATTCTTTTTGTTAGTCTTGGAGATTATATGAAAATTATGATGACCACAAGTAATACAGTGAATATGTTTCTTTAAAGTATTAACAATCGCAGAAGACATAGAGGAATTAATAACATTTGATTTATCAACAAAAGGCTTTTTATTCACTGTTTTAATCTTTGGTACAACACATTTTTGTAAAGCAGGAAAACTATCTAATTTTTCTGAATTTGATAGTCTCTCTCCTTTCTTTCTCTAAACTAGAGTGGACAACTCTGAAACAGACAAAAAATGAGGATTAGTATAAGAGATTCTTTTATGCTTTTTAGATTTTATCTCTGAATCAATTGAGTTAATTTTCTGAATGTTTGAAGCAGATTTTGAAGATTGACCTTGCTCAAAATTTTTAACTCTGATGTTAAAGTCAGAAGATGTGCCAAATATAGATTTTAGTTTATCTCCTTCAGTCATAGAAGATTGTAGTTTATACACAACATTACCATCTTTGTCAATAACTTGCATCATTTGATCATCTTCATCTTCTGAGTCAGAAGCATTCATAAGTTCTGAAAATTTATTGGGAGTAATACTTTTTGCAAAAATACTTGAATCTTTTATAGTAGTAGACTCATTATCAGAATCATCAAAAAATATTTTGGAATTTTCATCAGCATCTTCTGAGGAGTCAGCTTCTGAAAATTCATCATACTTTTCTTCAGATTTTGATATATTCTCAGAAATATTTTCTAAAGTAACTTCATAATTGGATTCAGAATTTATCTCTGAATTTATTTCTGAACAATCTTCAGATTTAATTTTTGATTCATCAGACTTTAGAGGAACTTCTTCTGAAAACAAAGTCTCTGATCTAATAAAAGGTATCCTTTCAGGCAGAGAAAAATTCACTGGTTTAGGGATAACACCTACATTTGTTTCATTAAAAATTTTCATTTTTGAGAAATCATATAAATTTGAAGGTGCCTTTTTCAGAATTTGATTATCATTATATCCCAGACCAGCTTTAGTATTATAAAATTTTGAATTCTGAGCCTGGTTTGTTAAAATATTCAGAGTTTGCTCAGTTTGTCCTCTTTTGAAATTTAAATCTTCAAGTTCTTTAATCTTCTTGTACAGATCAATTCTTTCTTGATTCAGAAAGTTCATTTTAACACTTAAGATCTCTTTTTCAGATTTCTCATTAACTATCTCTTTTTGTAAATTGTCCAATTTTTTTTTTAAAGAAACTTTTTCTTCAGAAATCTTTTCAAGATTTTGTTCAGCTTCTTGACAATTTTCTTTATAGATCTGACTTTCAGCTCTAAATTGATTCACTAACATTCTTTCACCCTTGATTCTGTTCCTTAATATTTCAAATTCAGAAAACATGTTTTGAACTTGAATTTTTGTTTCAGAATCATGGTTATGTTCAGAATTTAATTCAGAATTTAGTTCAGAGGAGAAATTATTTTCAGACTTTGATTCAGAAGATGAAGATAATACCTTTGTGTCAGCTTGTTGTTTTTCTTTAGAATCCATCTGACACATGTAGCAGTTTGTTGCATAGTGTGCCACTTCTTCATCTTCTTCTTCATCACTCCAATTCAACCAGTCTTCCTCATACTTGGTAATTAGAGCAGGGTTGATTTCTTTCTTCTTTGCTAATGCATGCTTCTTCTCATAGTAACCTGAGTTTTTTACTTTAGGCATCTTGCACTGTCTTGCATAGTGCCCAGGTTTGCCACAATTGAAGCATCTTGCTGGTTCAGTTGTTTCAGTTTGACCAGTTTCTTGACCTTTCTTAGGTCCAGTTTCAATTCTTGCTTTGTTCTGATATTTTTGATTATATCTATGTGTGAACTATCTTGACAAGAATGCAATATTATCAGAAATTCTCTTGAGTTCTTCATCCGATTCATCACCATCACAAACCTTAACCTCAGGAATATCAACAGTCTTCTTTGTTGACATGGTCATAGAATTGTTAAACTTCTTGCTTAACAGAGCAACTTCATTTGCCTTTTTCTGTTCATGTTGTCTAACTTTGATTTTATCTTCTTGTTGAAATAAAATCCCATAGACATCATGAATTGTCTTTCTAGAAAGATTTCTAGTGACCATGTTGTCAGAGAAGCTTGACCATTCAGTACCCAGATTATTCATAAATTTTTTGTTAATTTCAGAATTTGATTTCTGAACTCCATTTCTCCTTAGATTGTTCAGAATGTTATTGAATCTATTATATGTATAATGAATAGATTCATTATCTTTGTATCTGAAATTTTCATAAGTACCTACACAGATGTTTAGCCTTTGTGCCTGTGCTTTGGTACTCCCCTACATTTGAGCATCTACTTCATCCCACATGGCTTTGGCTGATGAAAGACTATCAACCCTATTAAAAATTTCATTAGGAATTGCCATTGTGAGCAGAGTTAAAGCTCTTTTGTCAACTTTGACTTGGGCTTTCTCTGTTGCATTGTACATCCCTGGACTCTTTTTAATTCTTGAAGCAGGGATCTCAGGAGTGGATTCAGTTCTTGGAACTGCTGGAATTTCAACAAATACCTCTAGTGGACCATTTGTAATAGATTGCATTAAAGCTTCATCTATGTTATCCAAGAATTGTATCATTCTAATTCTCCATTGATGATATTCCCCTAAGAAGAGAGTTGGTGGTTTCGTTTCAGATCCGATTGAGACTATTTCTTTAGACATCTTTGATTGTTAGAAGATCGAGAATTCACCTGTATTGAATTTGAATTTTGTAGATCAAGAAGAACTGTCAGATCTGACAACAAATCTTCTTCAAGAACAGATGAATTGGCTCTGATACCAATTGTTAGGACCCTTAACAATCAATATAATGAAGAAAGTAGAATATGGAATTAGATCTGATAGCCAAATGTCATATGTATTAATCAAATGAAAGATATTACAATATTGTATTACAAGATTATGAAAACGTTAGTTCTAAGAGACTATCTAACAACTATTTATACAAGAGAGAAAATGCTAAACAGACAGTACATTTGTGACAGACATGTTCAGAAATAGTTCTGAACTTCTTCAGAACTTCTTCAGAAGAACCTTCAGAAGTATCTTCAGAAACATGTTCAGAACCTTCAGAACTTCTGAAGTTGACACTTCAGAAGTTATGCCTTAGGTGTTTTCTGACTTTCTCTAAGTTCTGAGCTTCTATCTTCAGATCTGCATATCTTCAGAACTCAGTCTCTTTTGAAGCTATTCTGATATACCTATCAATTATGCGGAAACAAAGTGGATTGATGTGACCCCAAAGAATGTTCTCATTTTCTATGGAGGACCAAACAAGGGAGGATCCTGACGCGTTCGAATATGGAAAAATGGGAATAGATTTAGATAAAATTTTATGTCCAAGATGCGGAACTGAGGTAGAGACGGTTGAACACGCTATGATTAAGTGTGTGCTAGTGCAGAAATTATGGCAGTAGGTAGCAAGATGGTGGAACATGAATCAGACTTTTAGCAACGACCGTAGTCGCTATATGTTTTTTGTGACGACATTTTGACATGTAGCGACGACAAAAGTCGTCTTTATAACCGGCATTTTTTGTAGTGTTAACTATTGGGGATCAAGAATTCCTTTATAACTTACCCCAATTTGGGTATAATAGAACATCCCAACAGGGGACGACCATACATGTTCAATAGTTCTATTCTTTTTTTCAACTACCCCATTTTGTTGTAGAGTTCTTGCAGTAGAAAAGTTGTGTGACATTTCAACAGAATCCAAAATATTCTGAAGCTTCGAATTTGTAAATTCTGTTCCATTATCACTTATGATCTTTTGAATTTGGAGTTGAAGCAGAACCTGTATCCTTTTAATAAATGGAATTAAAACTTCTAAGGTATCAGATTTCTGTCTCAGAAATTCAACCCAAGTATATTTAGAGTATTCATCCACTATAAAAAGGATATACTCTTTTCCTCCTAAATTTGAGTCTTCATTGGCCCACACAGATCTAATTGTATCATTTCTAGAGGTGCCTTGCATGAAGAAAGTATTTTCAAAGGATGTGAACTTCTCTTTATCTTTCCAAGTTCACAAGCAGAACATAATGAATTTTTCTAAAATTTTATCTTTGGTAATCCTCTGACAGAATGTTGCTTGTCTAGTTCAGCAATTGATCCTTAAATTTAAATAAGGAAAGGCAATAAAAAAGTACAGAGGTCTTGCGAGGCGGTCGTTGGGATCGAATCTTCCTGATGAAAGATTTTCTGTTAATACTCTTTATTTTTAAGTTCAGATGTGACATCCTTCTATGCCATAACCAACTCATTTCCAACATGGAAGTAGAAATATAGCAAATTCCTTTGAGTTGACCATCTTTTGTAAAAGTAACTGTGTAAATGTCACCATCCCTATAAGCTGTTAACTTTTCATGCTTCTCAGAGTTTAGAACATGGCAGAATTCAATATCCAAATGAACAGTCCAATATTTGTCAAATAACTGACTTATACTAAATAGATTATGTTTGAGTCCTTCCACATAGAAAAACCTTCATCACAGTTACTTCACCCTTTTTGAAAGTTACATATCCTCTTATATATCCTCTTGCATTGTTTCCAAAACTGACTATGCGGTCAGAAGATCCTTATAAGGTGTTATGTGTCTTGAACATCCAGAATCTAAGACCCACAAATGATGGATCTGCAAAAAAAAATTACTTGGATTTAGTTACCCATTTAAAAATGGGTCCTTTCAGATTAGTAATAAAAGATTTATAAGAGGGAATTCTGAACTTTGTCTTTGAATTTGATTGTGTAGAATAGAATTCAGAATTTGATTCATAACTTTGTTTATTCACTCTTTTTAACTCAGATTTGTCTTTTTCATGTGCTTTATAGTTATTTTTATGAAGTTTATGTGAAGAATAGTTGATCTGTTTCTTCTGAGATTTATGTTTGTGTGTAGATTTTAGCTGAAAGGTATGATGTCCATAATTTATAAAATGAATATGATGTTTAAGAACTTTTAACAAATCAAGACATAAACAAGAATTATCAATATGAGATTTGGTAACAAACTTCTTGCTTTTATTCAGTGTAGTAAGATTGTGTACCTCATTCTTATGAAAAGACTGAAAATTATGTAATTTTTCTTTCTTGGATGATCTTTCATCTTTTCTCTTCCAGACTATAGAGGACAACTCTGTAAAAGATAAGAAATGAGGATTAGAATTATAAGAACTTTTAACATATTTCTCTTTCTTATTGTCATTGAGTTGTTTGTCAGATTTTTGAATTGAAGATTGACCTTGTTCAAAAAATTTAACTCTGGAATTGAAAGTGGATGATGACAAGTTAAATGTTCCTTTTGAAGAATTTGTGTTAGATTCAGAAGTCGTAAAATTATGAAATTCTTCTTTCAAGAAGACAAAATTAAACATGTTAGAAGATAATTTTGGTTCTTCAGATTTTAACTTTTCTCCTTCAACCACAGAAGATTTTGATTTGTAAACAATGTAGCCTTCCTTGTTTATGACTGCTACAGAAGAATCATTAACTTCATCATCACTTTCTGAATCTGAGGCATTTATTAAATCTGAAAGTTTATCCTCAGTCATGTTTGACACAAAATCTTTTAATTTTGAAAATTGTTTCTCGGAGTTAATGTTTGATTCAGAATCCTGAATATCATCAATAGTATCCTCATCAACTTCATTGTCAGAATCATCAAAAAATATTTTTGAAGTTTCATTATCATTATTTAAAGATTCATCCTTAGAAAATTCTTCATAGTTTTCCTTAGAATTTTCTTTAGAAGTATCTTTTATGTATTTGTTAACTTCAGAAGTATTATTTGAAATTTCTGAATACTCTTCTGTCATTATTTCAGAGGTTTCTTCTGAAGTAACTTTAGAAATTGCTTCAGAAGAAGCTTCAAAAGTAACTTTTGAGGTAACTTCAGAAATAACTTTAGAAATAGATTCAGAAGTTGATTTTGACTTGGATAGAATTTTTGATTCTTCAGAATTTAAAGATTTTTCATTTAAAAAAAGAATGTATGATTTAAAAAAAGGAATTCTTTCAGGCAAAGACAAATCCAATAGTTTAGGAGTAACTTTGTTAGAATCTTCATTAAAAAATTTCATTTTAGAAAGATCATATAAATTTGAGGGAGCCTTCTTTAAAATTTGGCTATCAGTGTAACTCAAACCAGCTTTAATGTTGTAAAATTTTGAATTATGAGTCTGACTTGTTAAAATATTCAGAGTTTGTTCTGATTGACCTCTTTTAAAATTCAAATCTTCTAACTGCTTAATCTTCTTGAACAACTCAACTCTTTCTTTATTCAAATAATTCATTGTGATATTTAAAAATAATTCTCAGATTTTTCATTTTGAACATCTTTTTGCAGAATATCCAAATTTTCTTTTAAAACAGATTTCTCCCCAGAAAGTTTATCAACTTGTTCTTCAGTATTTTGACAATTAAGCTTATAAATTTGACTTTCTTCTCTAAATTTATTTACCAAAGTTCTTTCACCTTTAATTCTGTTTCTTAATATTTCAAATTCAGAGGTCATATTTAAAATTCGTTCATGCATATCATTTTCAGAAGTAGATTCAGAAGTAGATTCAGAAGAGATTTGTACCTTTGTGTCATGAACATGTGTGTCTTCTGGATCCACTTGACACATGTAGCAATTTGCAGCATATTGTGCAACATCTTCATCATACTTATCATCACTCGAATTAAGCCAGTCATCATCATATTTTGTGATTAGAGCAGGATTTATCTCCGTCTTTTTGGCTAGTGAATGCTTCTTCTCATAGTATCCAGCATTTTTAACCTTAGGCATTTTGCATTGTCTAGCAAAATGACCAGGTTTACCATAGTTGAAGCATCTAGCAGGTTCTGCATCATTCTTTTGTACCACTTCCTTGCTAATAGTTTTCTCTGCTCCATCTTCTGTCTTGGGTTTACCTTCATACTTTTGATTGTATCTTTGATTATACTGTCTAGTCATAAAAGCAATACCCTCGGTCATCCTCTTCATCTCCTCATCAGATTTATTTCCATCACATAGAGCAACTTCTAGGATTTCACAGATTTTGTTCATGAAAGACACGGGTTTAGGATTATTCATCTTTTTGCTTAACAAGGCTAATGTATCACTTGTTTTCTTCTTATCACTTTGTCTAGTCTTGATCTTGTCTTCTTGTTGAAATAAGATTCCATATATATCATGTGCTGGAACCCAGATCCCTTTCTAACAATTAACCAATAGATCAAATATGAAAATATGAGCGGAAGCAAATTAGATCTATGAATTAAAGCAGTTAACAGTAAGAATAGTAAGAGCGATATTGAAGAACAAGTGGTAATTCGTATTAATAACCTGGAAGATGATTACAATACGATGAATGAAATGCTCTATTTGTTCTCCAAAAATGTATCTTAGATCGACAACTACTACATTTATAAAAGATTCTATTTATACTAGTACAATGAATAGAAGTCAACATTTTAGCCTATTACAAACTGACACGTAAGCAAAGCTTGTAACAAATTCAGTTATACACGGAACATGTGAAGGCCACGTCATCAGGAGCGCGTATGATACCTCTGTTGTAGTCCAGCTGTTCTTCCAAACTCTGGGCGTCTCTGTGACGAGTGAGATCAGAAGATGAACTTCTAATCTTCTGTACTTGCACACTTCTAGTTTATACTTCCCAGAAAATGAGGTCTAACATCATGAGTTGATTTTCTAGACAAATTTCTTGTTACCATGTTATCAGTAAAACATTCGCATTTATTTCCCAGATTATTTAAAAAATTATTGTTAATTTCAAAATTTCTTTTCTGAACACCATTTCTTCTGAGATCATTCAGAATATTGTTAAATTTGTGATAGGTTTTAGTAATTGACTCATCCTCTTTAGATCTAAAGTTTTCATATGTTCCAATACAGATATTCAGCCTTTAAGCTTGAGATTTAGAACTCCCCTGCATCTGGGTTTCAACTTCATCCCATATCTCCTTAGCTGAAGTCAGACTATCAACCCTGTTGAATATCTCATATAAGCCTTTTCAGCAGTATTATACATGCTTGGACTTTTCTTAATGCGCGTTTCCGGAATTTCAGGGGTAGTCTTTGTTCTTGGAACAACATCAATTTCAACATAAACTTCAAGAGGTCTATTCATAATTGACTGCATCAATGTTTCATCAATGTTGTCAAGAAACTGTATTATGTGAATTCTCCATTGATGGTATTCAGAGAGGAATAGAGTTGGTGGCTTTGTTTCTGATCCGATAGACACAACTTCTTTCTACATCTTGCCAAATGATCGTGAATTCACCTAAATTTGTGAAAGAAATTTTCAAGATTCTTGTCAGATCTGACAGATTCTGAATAGGAATCACTAAATTTATCAACAAACAGATGAATTGGCTCTGATACCAATTGATAATTCCCGTAGATCAAGATATAGAAAGAATAACAGATAAAGAACAAGAAAGAAGCAACGTACT
The DNA here is from genome assembly GCA_036898165.1 of Silybum marianum. Classification (NCBI taxonomy): domain Eukaryota; kingdom Viridiplantae; phylum Streptophyta; class Magnoliopsida; order Asterales; family Asteraceae; genus Silybum; species Silybum marianum. The sequence goes on along the minus strand of CM072533.1, from coordinate 30,937,958 downwards.
CGAATGTGTTATTCATAAGAACAAGATTACAAGTTGTATGTGTATTGAAAGTATGAGTATGATCTATGAACGTTAGCTATTACATATAAAATAACTTTCTATTTATATACATGCAGAGATACTAAACTAACAGATAGTTATAAGACAGACCAATAGTATTTATACACGTGTAAGACTTTAGTTCATAACTACTTCTGAACTCTCTTCAGATCTGCCTTCAGAAGTTCCTCTGAACTACTTCAGAACTTCTTCAGAAACTTCAGAACTTCTGAAGTTGCCACTTCAGAAGTTATGCCTTAGGCTTCTTTTCGATGCTTTACTTCTTAAGAACACCTTCTCAGACTTCTGACTTTGTACTTCTGAACTTTACTTAACCATTTTTCCGTTTAGCACCAGTTCAGAAGGTCTTAACTGTTAAGCTTCGGAACCCAGTCTCCTTTTGAAGCTATCTGATTATATTTAACATGTACGATGAGGGATTTTTACTCTGGTCCTCTCTAGTTCCTTTATTAACATAGCCCTTCTTGCTTCTTCAGGTTCAGAGGTGGGCTCTCTATTTACACACCTCTAAACTAGGCCTTCTTACTCTTTAGAGGCTGACTCAGATTTGTACGAGAACAGATCTGTCATGGAAGGTTTATTCAAGATGGGAGTCACCATTTGGTGAGAGGGTTCATTGACAGAAGGAGAAGATGGTTCAGAGTTAGAAATTTCATCAATACTTCTAATGAATGTAGTATTGGTAGGGATATAAGTGGGTAGTAGTATAAGAGGTAGGGGTTGAGAGAGAGGGATGCATAGTTCTAAAGGAAGTACAACATCAGGTATAGTAAGAAAAATCCTATAAAAAGAAAAGGGGGTTGAGAGAGAGGGATGCATAGTTCTTCTTCTTCTTCTTCTTCTTCTTCTTCTTCTTCTTCTTCTTCTTCTTCACCTTCATCAGGAATGACGCTTTTCACAACGTCGATGATTTGCTGAGATGGTTCGGTGTTCTTAAGAACTTCACTCACTTCTTTAATGATCTGCTCCTCAAGCTCTTTTGCGACTTTCTCCCCCTCTTTGTTTCCGGTAGGGGGAAGATGCACTAACTGTTGGTCCCAAAGGAGTCTACAAGAGTTCAAGGATATAGAAAAAGTTTGTAGAAGGGGGGGGGGGGGTTGAATACAAACACACAAATTTTTTAGTTTTTAAATTAGTTTATATTGAATAAACAAATTTACAATTACAAGCGGAATTAGAACAAGTAAATAAACCTATTCTATTGTAACTTAAGAAATCACACAGTTTGATGCACAAGAAAATGAGAAAGAAAAGAGACAGAGGTTTTAGAAATAGAAAGTAGCATGCATGAAGATGAAGAATATATCTTCATCTTATTTATACTCGTTTGCATTTAATGCATGACAAAAGGTATATGCCACGTGTCAAGCTTTCATAGGAACCCTGTCCTTTGTTCAAAAGCAACCATGCTTTTGGCCATATGTGAACAGTACCATATCAGATGTGATGGGGACATAAGAGACAATCCGTATGTCCTTCTCTGACATAGTATAAGGTTTGACTTTTGTGCATCGAGAATAAGATCAACTTTAATCTTGTTTGAGAAGCTTCACTTGATCGCTGAACTTGAAACTTCAAGGATGAACTTTCATAGTATCGCTGAGGCTTGACAATACTTCACACTTTGGTTTAGATAATCCTTGCTATCACTGAACCGCTTCATATCACTAGCTGATTATCTCTTTCTTCAGCTTAGTCTTCGACTCATGCTGAATGTTCTTTTGGTGTGTTGGTTGATCTTCAGACCTTCAGAGGTAGACTTGAGGTTCCTGATTTTCAGCAATCACTGATAAATATCAGCGTATGTTATCGCTGATTTTGAACTTAAGTTTACAAATAGAATTTCACTAAGTATATATAGGAATCATATTCAAATCACTGAGATGAGTTATGATCAACACTAACAGAGTGCTGTTAGTGTGCTGAAATTGCTTTTTATGTTAGCAAGTGTCTCTGATTGGGACTTCTGAGTAGCATAAAGCTGACTCAGGTTCTCTCGATCAACTTCAGAGAGAAAAGAGGTAGAAGCACTGGATGCTTGGAGAAGCCAGAGGATTTCTGCAAGTTGCTTGGCTTGGGTTTCAAGCTCTTCTCCCTATTTATCAATTTTAGTGCCCAACTGAGTCACCCTTTAAGTATTCTGAGCAACGGCTTTGCTCAGATAGGAGACTCCTATTTTCAGAGGGAAGACTTCAGATTGGATGCCTAAGACAACATTCTTCAGGGTTAGTATCTCCGATACCTTATTGAAGATTAACTCTGTAGAGATCTGCTGGTTATCTTCTCTAGGCTTTATCTACGCAGCTTCATTAACCAGATGATCCAGAGCCGGTATCTGGACGGAGGCAGATGGAGGAGGCGGACAGATCTGAGGAATTTCTTTGTTGTGTTGAGGAAAAGACTTTTCCTAAACTTTTTCCTTTTTGATCTTTGTTATTTGCTCCACGCTAAGAGCTGGAGACATGGAAACAGGTGTATCAGAGACACCTTGAGGATCAGCGGTAGCAGCAGCAACGGTTGAGGTTGGTGCATCAGTGACACCTGTGGATAACAAAGATAAACGATCTAAAAAGAGCTCAGAGATAGATGATAGAAGTTAGGTGGTCGAAGATTTTTTCAAGGGTTCCTTCAGAGTATTTGAAGGATTACTCTCAGGGTTGGGACTTGCTACGGATGTGTCCTGAGGATCACATGCCTGTCTCTGAGAATGTTTTAGAGAAACATTTTCAGGTCATGTGCCCGTAGCTTTCTGTTATGAATGAGAGAAAAAAAGAAGTAAACAGGGAATTTCTATAGAAAATGGTGCTGAATGATTGAGTTACAAAGGGAAATAATAGAAAAAGCTATCTAGCAATTCGAGATGCTAGGGTCTCCCAAAATAACTACCAATTTCTACATGCCAAAAACACCTCATGCTTCCCACTATTTATATTCCTCTAACGACTTATTGAAGGTAATTCCCATACTAACCTTAAGCCCAAAATTACCCAACTATCCTCTGCTGCCACTGGTCCCCTCTTGCCCTGATTTATTTTTCTTTTCTCTAGCATACGTATACTGAATGGGCGGATTCATAACATTACTTCGCTCCCAAACAGCCACCTTGTGCTCAAGGTGAAAATGAGGGAAAGAGTGCTCCATTGTCGCCATATCCTCCCATGTGGACTCAAATTTCGGCCGATGTTTCCACTTCAGAAGCACTTCTATTCAAATTCCCTTGTATTTTGTGATAGTGCGAACACCCAACAGGGATTCGGGATCTACTTCCATCTCCAGATCAGCATTGAGGTTTGGGGGTAACGTGGAGAAACCTGGTGTGCACCAATGGCTTTTTTGAGTTGTGGTACATGAAAAACCGGATGTATGCGGGCTGTGGTTGGTAGTTTTAGCTTATAAGCTACAGAGCCGATACATTCCTGAACTTTGAATGGGACATAGAAGCGAGCTGGTAACTTCTGGAAGGGTCGCCTAACCATCGCGTTGTTGATATGGTTGAAGTTTGAGATAGACCAAGTCAGCAACCTGGAAATTGACTTGTCGTCGGAACTTATCAGCCGTGATTTTCATGTGTTGTTGGGCTCGCAGCAACTGTCCTTTTAGCTCGTCTAATATTGCATCCCGGTCCGTCAACTGTTCTTCTAGGCTGCGTTTGGTACCCAGACTAGGTGGGACTGGACGGGACTAAAAAAATAGTACCATGTTTGGTACGCCATGGGACAAAAACCATATGGGACAACATGGGACAAAAGTTAAGATTTTTTGTTCCACCAAAATAGGTGGAACAACTTCGGACTAAATGTTAAAATTCCCATATTACCCACTTTAAACATCTGATACCTAAATCTAAAGTAAAATATCATCGCCTTCATCTTAAATTAAAGAGACAAGTTTCTTTCGGGGAATGATCGATCCTTCATCTTTCTACACCTTCGATTGCATTTCTTCCAAGTTATCGATTCTTTATCAGACACCTTCAATCTTGATTTCTTCCAGGTACAATTTTTTGGTCTTCATTCTCTTGATTTCTTCCATATACGATTTCTCACCGTCGTCTTCAATCTCTCGATTTCCATGGTTGAAGACTTCGATTTCTTGATTTCAATAATGGTCTTTGATTTCTCATTACCATGGTTGCAGACATCGATTTGATCTCCATGGTTCACAGATTTGTTCAACCATGGTTTTTTTTATACGTTTTCACCACTGGACCATGATTTTGGTTTATCATGATACTGTAACTTTTGTTTTCAAATATATATGATGCTACTATAACTTTTGCTTTCCATGATTTTATTTCCATGGTTTATATTTCATTATTGCGTATATGAGGCCTATATTGAAAATTGAAATAGCATTTAAGGAAAATTTCGTCATTTTTACAGTTTTGTCCTGTCCAGTCCAGCATACCAAATGCAAAATAAACAATTAGTCCAATATTGTTCTAGTCATACCAAACGTGAGATAGACGGTTAGTCCAGTTCTGTCCCGTCCTGTCCAGTTCTGTCTCGTCCCATCTAGTCTGTGTACCACTACCCCAAAGAGGAGATACCAGTACTACCCACCTGGAAACGAAGACGGCGCGGAGGATCTCGGCCATGCAAGGCTTTAAAAGGTTTGCACTTAGAAGATGAATGGTATGATGTGTTATACCAAAATTCAGCCCATGGCAACCATTTCGCCCAGGTACGAGCATTAGCGTAGATGAAACAACGCAAATAAGTTTCAACCAACTTGTTGACGATCTCAGAGTGACCATCCGTTTGGGGGTGGTATGTCATACTGTGCATCAAAGTCGTCCCTTGGAGAGTGAACAATTCCTGCTAGAATTTACTCATAAACACCTTATCACGGTCAGAAATAATGGTGGAGGGGAACCCTTGGAGACGAATGATTTCCTTGACAAAGATGGCAGCCACCGAAACGGCAGTATAAGGGTGACGTTGCCCAATGAAGTGCGCATACTTAGTTAACCAGCCCACCACCACTAGTATTGTATCGACCCCATTAGAGTGTGGCAATCCATCAATAAAATCCATAGTTATGTCGTCCCATACCTGAGTAGGAACAGGCAGGGGATGTAGAAGACCCGACGGTCGGGTAGTGGCAGCCTTTTGCTGAGGGCATTCCCACCCAGAACCATTCAGAAGCAAGCCGCTAGTAAGTTTTAAACTCACCCGAGTGCCCTCCTAAAGTAGAGTCGTGATACTCTTGAAGGAGCTTGGGAATAAAAAAAGAATTGTGGGGAATAATTAGGCGGTCTTTATACATTACTCTTCAATGTAACACCGAGTAACCCACGTGTTCTTTTGCTTCTATCTCAATCTCCTGCTTCACTCGTTGAATGAAAGGATGAAAGCTAATTTCCGACTCTAATTCCGGCAGGGGAATGCTCCAAGAGGATACCATTGTACCTAACTCCTTTTCTGACGAAAATTGCCTAGATAACGCATCTGCCACGAGGTTCGCATCCCTTGGTTTATATTGAATCTTGAAGGCATACCCTAAAAATTTTCTCAACCACTTTTGGTATTCCAATCCCACTTCACGTTGCTCCATAAGATACTTAAAACTTCATTGGTCGGTCCGGATAACAAAATGACGGCCTAACATGTAGTGTCGCCATTTCTGCACTGCAAACACTATCGCCATTATTTCTTTCTCATATATTGGTTTAAGATAGTTCCGAGGGCCCAAAACTTGGCTGTAAAAAGCGATAGGATGGCCATTTTGGAGTAAGACAACCCCCAATCCCGTACCTGATGCATCTGATTCCACTACAAAAGGTTGCATGAAATCTGGCATTGCTAGAATTGGAGCCTTAGTCTGTTTTGAGCTGCTGGAAAGCTTTAGTTGCAACATTCGACCACCCAAAATCTCTTTTTTGAGCTGTTCGGTTAATGGGGCAGCCATGCTTGCGTACCCGGATATGAACTTCCGGTAGTACCCCGTAAACCCTAGGAACCCCCGCAAATGCCAGAAAGTATTAGGTAGTGGCCAACGCAGGATGACTTTGATCTTTTTAGAATCTACAACTACTCTCGATGCTGAAATTACGTGACCTAAGTAAGCTACTTCTGGTTTTCCGATCTCACATTTACCGGGATTTGCATACAAACGATAACGAGCCAATAGTTCCAAAATGGTGGCTAAGTGATATGTATGTTGATGTTCATTAGGACTATAAATTAGGATACCGTCAAAAAAATACAAGCACAAATTTGCGTAGATAGGGTCGAAACACGACGTTCATCATCTACTGAAAAGTAGTCGGGCATTGGTGATCCCGAACGGCATCACAAGGAACTCACAGTGGCTCTCGGGAGTTCTAAAAGCAGTTTTGGCCACATCTAGCTCTTTGACCATGATTTGATGATATCCCGATTTCAAGTCGAGCTTCGAGAAAAGCAACGCACCATGTAACTCATCGACCAATTCATCGATATCCAGAATCGAAAACTTGTCAGGTATCGTGATTTTGTTTATGGCTCGGTAATCCACACAAAATCTCCATGACCCATCTTTTTTTAAACTAAAAGAACCAGGAAGGGGAAAGGGCTAGTGGAGTGTTGGATAAGACCAGCGTGCATCATGTCTTGAACCCACCATTCGATCTCAGGTTTCTGAGCGTGTGTGTATCGATACGGCTGCACCTTGACTGGTTCAGTCCCTTCTTTCAAATTGATGGCATGTTCCCTGCCCCTATAAGGAGGCAACCCATTGGGCATTTCAAACACCGATCGATAAGATTCACTTTAGGGATGTAGGTATGTCGGGGCAGCCAGTAGAGTTCCCGCTGTTGGTTGCCCTTCTTCTTGGTTTAAATGAATTAAGAAACATCTCCTCCATTAACGATTGACCAAATCATATTTTTCAGAGTCACTCGGGATCTGCCCAAGGAAGGATCCCCATGCAATGTAACAGTCATACCCTTAATGACAAATCTCATCATTTGGGTCTTCCAATTTGTATTCACAACCCCCAGTTTCTCTAGCCATTGTATGCCTAATATTACATCAGAATTCCCGAGGTTGAGAGGATGGAAATCCTCACCTATTTCAACCCCTTGTAGAACCTGCTGACATTCTCCATTGACTTGCACAGAGTCTCCATTGTCCAACAAAACCCTGAATTCTCTTTTATTAGTCACAGAAATTCCCAAACTACTCAGCATCGACAACAAAATGAAGTTATGAGTTGCCCCAGGATATATCATTACCACTACTTCAAATCCAGAGATGTACCCAATCAACTTCAAGGTTTTAGGATTATTCATCCCCAACACAGAATTCAGACTTACCTCAGGTGGTTCTTCATCCTTGGGAATTTCAACAGGAGATTCCTCCAAATCCTCGATCTCTTCTTCCTCATGAGAGAGCAACACACTCAATACTCCGCATTGACATCGATGCCCCACATTCCATTTTTCATCACAATGAAAGCAAATCCCTCTCTCTCTCTCTCTCTCTCTCTCTTTTGTTGGAGTTTCTTATCAGAAAGACGATGTACCTCTCTAATTGGCCTCATATTCGTCTTCTGGGCAACCCCCAAAGGAGTTACTGTGGTGGATAAGGGTCGTACCGTCGAGTTCGTTATCAGAAACATGGAGTTCAAATTATTCGAAAATCACCCCAGGTTTGATGAAATCACCGATGATGGAGAGTCTATTTGCAGAAGATCCGATTCCAAAGTTTGTAGACGAAGTATATACCTCTGTTTTGTGAACGGTGCCAGCGAGATCCATAGCCTGGTCCTACTTTCTAGGCCCAATGACTATGACTTCAGCCCGTATTTCATTTTTCAGCCCATTAATAAAGTTTCCCAGTGCTATTCAATGGGGCTGAGAGTTCGATGAAACCTCTCTGCTAATCGAGAACCGTACTTTCTAGGTCAAGGCCAGCCACTGTTCATGGAGAGATCCAGATTGCGACGAACAAAATTCACGAAAAAGCAATGGTTTCATCTCGTCCCATCTTAGCAACGGTCGTCTATGGTGTTCCTATTGGAACCACAAAAGAGTGTCTCCTTCTAGGGTCACCACCGCCGCCTCCAGTTTGTCCTACTCATTGAGTCGATAGAAATTGAAATACCTTTCTGCCCACATGATCCAACCATCCGGATTAACTCTGTCAAACAAGGGCACATCAAGTTTACGAAACCGCCAATTGGATCCTCCTCCACCATGTGCTCCACCGCCGGAACTTCCTATTAGGTGTGACCCGGATAACTTGGCCCGTACTTCCTCTCTATAATTTGAGTGCGATTTCCCAATCTCTTTTGCCATCTCCGAGAATCTCTGGGAAATCAGTTGGATCTGATCTGTTAATTGTTGCTGCAAGGCTTGTACGATTCTATCTCTACTTCTACAGTTTCAACCCTCTGGTTAACTGGATCAACTCTTGGAGGAACCATGGTTGCTCAAGAATGGGGCTCTGATACCAATTTGTTATGAACCAGAGAAAACAAATAAGTAAATAGGGAATTTCTATTGAAAATGGTGCTGAATGATTGAATTACAAAGAGTGGTTAGAGATAGAAGAGAAGAAAGTTCCAGCTTCAGCGTAGCTGGTGCCTAAGTTTTCAGTGGCCAAAGTCTCTGAAAATGGTGGTAGTGCTAATGATGCGGCAATGGAACAGGAGTCGTTATCATGGCAGAGGTGAGAGGAGGCGTTGGTAAGACGCCGAAATCTGGAAGAGTTGTTTGTAGAGTGACATTCTTCTTGGGGTTCTTACTCAGAGGCTTATAAGCGATGGACTTCTTGTGTCCATCGTTGGCTACATACTTTTGTTTGAGAGGGGAGGAAGATATGTCGAGGTAGATCACTGATGAGCTATTTAGTGACCTGGACATATTCTCTACCAAAATGGTAGAACCAAGAATCTTTGCGACTGAGGGAGAGGGACGCTTGATGATTTCCAGCATATAAGGGAGGTAGAGGGCATCTCCTGGCTTTTCATCATGTTCCAAAGCCTTTTTCCCTAACTGGGAAAACTTCTGATTACCCTCGGATGGGTCGCCTTCATAAACAAACTCCAACATATCAACAATAAATCTTGGATAGGGAATGGTCTTCTCCCTTTTTAGATCCTTAATCCTCTTGTATAGTTCGTCGAAGATAACTGAGGCGTATTTGATTTTTCGGCTATGGCAGAGGGAGTAGGCCATTTCAAGGAACTTCTTGTTGTCTTGTTTCTGAGCACCCATCTTAGTGCCAAGGCACTGAATTACGTGGATGAAAATGTATAGCCATTTAGCAGGCAGTCTTCGCTTTTCAATCTTAGTGAGATCCTTTTTGAGCTCAGTAGATTTTTCTATCAAGGGCCAGTCATATCCAATGAGCTCCAGGAACTCTTGGATTTCTTCCTTCGAGGGTTCAGCTTCCCATTGCTGACCCTTTTTCTTATTTGGAAGACGAAGGGTCGTCCTGATGTCTCCAGTAGTGAGAGGCTGAGAGCCACCGATCCCATGCTGATTGTGAAGATGATTGTACAGAGTATGGTACCTTTTTCAGTGATTCTTGTGATGCAGTGAGCCGTGTACCAAAAGTGTTGTAGCTGAGCAATGATACCAGCAGAGCCATGGGTGAAGGCATGCTTCAGTGGACGCTTTTCCAGAAACAGGGATCCATCCCTAAGATATGATCTTTCAGCAAGGATGTCGAGAAGAGCAATGTGGTTGCTTGGCTTAACAAACCCTTGCTCCACAGTGAACGTGCTTTCTTTAGCAGCTACAACCGTGGTGATAGAGATAGTTTTTAGAGGAGGAGATGTTGACGTTCTTACTTGAAGTTGCCATTTCTATTTCAAAATTTGGAACACCAAAGAGAAAAATATGGCTTAATACATAATATGTATAAACTGGAAGTTTTTGGTAAAAAGGATACCAAAAGATTGGGAAAAACAAGTGTTTTGATGAACAAAATCAGAACGCTTGTTATTTGTCAGATTTTAAGAAAAACTTTTGAGCAAAGGTTTCAGTTAAAAACGAATACAAAAGTGTTTATATTGGTATATACTATACCATAAACGGATGTTTAAAAAAGATTTGAATGGTATTTTGGATCAAAATGACCAAAATGTTTTATGTTCTATGATAGAACCTTAGAACAAGTTTTTGGTTTTTATGTTTTTGGAAGAATATTAAAAACGCAAAATAACAAAGCAAATCACTTTAAGAAAATGTTAAATGTGATGGGTAGAAGTTCTTAACAACATTTAAGTTGCACAGAGAATTCAAATTGCTTTTTCTTGTTTGAGAGTAATGAGCGCATAAAGAGAGAAATGAATTTTCATTTACCTTATATAGGTAGATGAGAGAGAAAGAGAAGAGAGGAAGGAAACTAAAAGGCAGTTTAGGCTTTTTGAAAAGGTAATAATGACCTTTGCACGTCCATAAGGTTGATGGGATAGGGAGCGTTGAGGTCCGTCGTTTTTCGGAAACGTACTAATGCATCCTTTTTCACAAAATATAAGATTGTCATTAACTTAATAAATATTAATCATTATCAATTTAAAATCCTCATCATTTGAAATAAATGAATTTCCAGTGATGGGTTTTCTCTTTTTGAAAACCATTCTCTGAATAAGAAAACATTTAGAGAGTGTAAGTGTAAAGAAGTACATACCTTAGCAAGATATTAATCACTGAATCTGAGTTCAGAGTATGACTAACTAAATTTCAAATACCATTTAATACTCACTGAATAATATTATTCACTGAGAGGATTTACTCTTTAGATTTCAACATATCAAGTTCTTTGATTAACAGATTGAATCTAGTCTCGTCAAGGGACATAATGAAAAGGTCAGCGAGCTGATATTCAGTGGGTACAAAGTGAAGTTTAATTTCACCATTCAGAACATGATCTCTGATAAAGTGATATCTGATCTCAATATGGTTGGTTTTTGAATGAAGTACAGGATTATTTGCGATTGCAATAGCACCGGTGCTATCACAGTAAATAGAATTTTTTTTAAAGCTTAACATCACAGTCACTAAGTTGGTTTCTCATCCAATGGATTTCGGCACAACAACTCTCAGCGACTACATATTCATCTTCAGAAGTTGATGTGGACACCGAGTTTTGCTTTTTATTTGTCCAACTCACCAACTTTCCACCTATAAGTTGACAACCTCCAGTGGTGTTTTTCCTATCTATCTTGCATCCTGCAAAATAACTATCTGAAAAACCAGGTAAATCGAACCCTGAGCCTTTGCGGTACCAAAGACCAAGATTAGGAGTTCCCTTCAAATATCTGAAGATTCGCTTTACAGCGATCAGATGGGATTCCTTAGGTTCAGCTTGATATCTAGCACATAAGCAAGTAGAGTATATAATATCAGGTAGGCTCGCTGTAAGATACAACAGTGAGCTTATCATTCTTCTATAGGTAGTGACATTAAAGGATTTCAGATTGGAATCCTTGTTCAATGTCAGAGGAGGTGCCATAGGAGTTTTCACTGGAGAACTTTGAGTGAGATCAAATTTCTTCATCATATCTTTAACATACTTACTCTGACATATGAATATGCCTTTCTCAGATTGTTTTATCTATAGACCAAGAAAATATGTTAGTTCACCCATCATACTCAATTTATATTGTTTTTTCATACACTTAGCAAAACGAGTACATAGTGTGAATCTTACGGAACCAAATATAATGTCATCGACATATACCTGAGCAAGAATAGTAGACCTTTATATTTTCTCAGAAAGAGGGTTTACACTATCTTTCCACGCAAAAAAAAATATTTTAAAAGATACTAGGTGTGAACCGCGCGTTGCACGGTGACGAAATGAGAAAGAATCAAGTCTTTATGGTAAAGATTAATATATAAAACAGAGTCCAACATTTCATAAGTGATGTGTCTGCTATTAATCAGTGTTTCACCCACAAACTGAAAACTATTCATCGAAATGGAAGGGACGTTATTCGTCTTCTTCACGGTCGTTAAAAGAGTGAACAACATCTTGTACTTTGAATCAACAACTCTATAGTTGCCTGAACTTGTAACAACTTTGAAGTTACTTATATTGTACACATCACCTTCTTTTAACAAATATTTGAATTTTGTCACCAAATTTCTTCTTATTGTTCCAGCCATCAACGTATCCTAAACACATACGAAAATTAATCACTAATGAAAAAAATATTAATTTAAAACAAAAAAAATGTAAAAATGTGATGTACTAGGATAGTATACTTGTTTATCAGCCAAAACCATATCCAGGCTAATTAATTCCCCATTTTTTTGGTATTGATCGACTCCCACATATGGCACAACCTAACTGTAGGAGACCAACACTCATTTTCGACACCCAAATCTTTCAACTCTACGGAATTCATTATTCGAGAATGCTTTATGGTTTCTACGAAATTATCACACAAATTAAAAGTAGAAGATAGGATCATGCATATAAATAGTTCAAACATATCATGATAACACATTAATTAGCTAGTATGTAACATAAAGAGACACCATAAATTTATTGAATGACATTTATTTACATAAAATCCACAATTAATTGTTATAAGTTATAATGATGTTGTAGTAATTAATCATTATAATATTATTGTTACATTTATATAATTATATAAACATATGTTCATTTTTTTATACAGTCAATTAATCATTTATATACTGATTTTTATGTAAATGTAAATTTGGAAATGCTCATTGAAATTGGTAATTTACTACATACACAATTTACAAAAATTGCATTTGAACATATAAAAAAGCATAGTTAGCATAATAAAGAAATAAATAAAAATATAAACATTTATAGTGAAATAAATAGCGTGCAAGTGTAAATGTAAAATATGTAGGTTTAAAGATCAAAGATAAAATGGTTATAGTGAAATAAATGGCATGTAATTGTAATTATATAGGTTTAAAGATCAAAAATAAAGTTTGTCATACGTTGGGAGTTCATAGAGTTGGTCTTGGAAAAAAAATTGGACCAAATTTGTCATGTGTGCATTCTAATCAGCAACACCAAGGATTTGCTTATATATATCTATATATGTAGATTAAAGCACACAACCTAATTGCCACATTTTACATTACTAATTGCTTACTTGTATGTGTACATGTGAACCATTTGCATACCATATGTATCTTTTTAAAAAACAAAAAGCCATAAAAAAGATTAAATGATTATGGTAGTCTTCTTTTAACAGTGAAGTGCCAAAGATGTTGATTTCAATTTTCAGAAACTTAACATACTATTGTTGACCATTCGCATTGTAATATATACACCAGATAAGAAAACAAAAAAGTAATAACACCTAAAAACATTTCACGATATAAATGAAGTTTAAGGATGTGATACCCCAAATTGCATCGTTCAGATGAAAAACACAATGCCCAAACATTATACTTTGTTTTAATCTGAAACTTAAATGGTGAAGAAAATACAAATCAAACATTATACTTTGATTTAAACTGTTCCTTAAATGGCTACAAAAACATTCAAGGAATAATAGATCGAAATACGATAAAACAAAAACCTACCTCTTTCTCGAAGTCCTCAAATATGCTTCCACATGATATTGTTTCTTTAGACGATGAAGAATCTTGCCATAAATAAAGGTAGAGCGTTGAAGGTATCGGTAACATTTCTAACTTTCAGAAATCAAAACGAACTAACAATTGCTAGTCTCGAAAATCAGAGACCAACTGGATAACAAATCAAGATTTCAACAAAATAACTTGTGCTAATCGGTTTGCACAATCAATAACTTATGCTTATATTTCGTAATCGGTTTGCATAATCAATGGAGTTGGACGGGGCTGTTGTTCTTTAAGAGATGAAAAGAGGGAAGGTGAGAGATATAACAATAAATAAAATATAAAAGCCCAAAAAGGATGAAGATGCTTAAAGATTTTGATTATTGTTCAATTCATGTCAGAGGTATAATCATAACACTTGTTGATCATAACTCCTCTCAATGATTTGAATATGATTCCTTTTGTATACTTAGTGAAACTCCATTGAATAAGCTTCTGTTCATATTCAGCAATAGCATACGCTGATTATCACCAGCGATCGCTGAAGATGAAGGAACAACAAGCTTATCTCTGAAGACCTGAAGATCAGCTATCACACCAGAAGACCATTCAGCGAAATTCGAAGACCCTAGCGGAAGAAAGAGATAATCAGCTAAGTGAACTGAAGCGGTTCAGCGATAGCAGCGATTATCTAATCAAAGTGTGAAGTCTTGTGAAGCCTCAGCGATACTGAAGTTCATTCTTGAAGATTCAGAATCAGGGATCAAATGAAGCTTCCTTTAATAGATTATAGATTGATCTAATCCTCCATACACAAAAGTCAAACCTAATACCTTGTCAGAAAAGGACGTATGAATTGTCTCTTATATCCCCATCATATCTGATATGGTATTGTTCATATTCGGCCAAAAACATGGTTGTCTTATTAGCAAGGACAAGCTTCCTATCTAAGCTTGACACGTGGCATATACCTTTTGTCTTGCATTAAATGCAAACGGGTATAAATAAGATGAAGATATCTTCTTCATCTTAGTGCATGTTTCCTTCTAACCTAAACCCTCTTTATTCTTTCTTCCTTCCTCTTGTGCATCAAACTTAGTGTTTCTTAGTTACAATAGAATAGGTTTTAAACTTGTTTATATTCCGCTTGTAACTGTAAATTTGTTTATGATATATAAACTAATCTAAAAACTAAAATCTGTGTGTTTGTATTCAACCCCCTTCCCCCTCTTGTACAAACTGTTTACTTATTATTGAACTCTTGTAGACCCTTTAGGGACCAACAAGTGGTATCAGAGCAGTTTTTGCTTCTTTTTTTTCTTTAAAATATTTTTCTTATAAACTATTTTAAAATGTCAAACCCTAATACGAACTACAATAATAATGGATCTTTAGCTAAACCTCCAAGATTTAGCCATGATAATTTTCCATTATGGAAGGAAAGAATGTCTCTGTTTCTAGAAGGATCTGACCCAAAGATCACCTACTATCTAGAAAACGGACCATTTGTTCCTACAACTATTGTAGCTGGTGTTCCTACCACCACTACTACTCCAGCCATCCCTGAAAGGAGTATCATTAAAACTCCTAATCGATGGACTGAAGAAGATAAGAAAGAAGCTAGATCTATAATAGCAATGTCTTTACCAGATGAAGTATATCATTATGTTATGAAAATGAGGACATCTAAGGCCATGTGGGATACTCTATGTATCCAATATGAAGGAACCTCTGAAGTTCAAGTCACTAGGTGCATAAACCTTGTAAGACAATATGAGAGTTTTATGTATCATAAAGGTGAATCTCTTTCTCAAATTCACCAGCGTTTCAACTGTTTGTTGATTGATCTTAAATCAGTCAACAGAGTATACTCTAACGCTGAAATACTGACCAAATTCATTGAGGCACTACCCGATCAATGGGCAGTGTATACTACATGTTTAAAGTTGTCAAAGAATCTTGAAACTCTGTCCTTGAGTGCATTATATGGAATGCTCTTAAACGAGGAACAACCTCAACTTCTGAGGAAGAACCTCATAAATGAACTCAAAGGTGCCAAAAGTACTTCTTTGGCACTTGTGACTTCAGAGGCAACTCCTCTTAATAATACTTCCTCGTCCACTATTATCTTCATCACTGAATTAGGTCAAATTGATTCAGAAGATCAACTCAGTGATGCTGAGAAGCAAAAGACAATGCCCGCTGAGAAAGCCTCAGTTATATGTTTCAACTCTCAGCGAAAGGGTCACTTCGCAAGTGAATGTAGATCAAAGAAAGTTGCAGCTCCTACTACCTCCCAGACCTCTGATAAAAAGGAGAAGTATTTGAAATTCTAAAACAAATACAAGGATCTAAAGAAATACCAGCAAAAACGCAAAGGCCTTATTGCTGAAGAAGTTGATTGGGACGCTGAAGACGACTGGGCCAAGACCTCTGAAGAGTCTGGGTCTGATGAAGAAGATCTTGCATTCCTGTGTCTAATGGCAAGAATAGAGGACGCTAAAGAAGCTACTGAAACTTCTTCCTGTGAGTCCCCTTCTACTCAGGTAACCATTCCCTCTATCTCTTTACTCTCTGAAAGTGATAACTTGTCAGCCCTCGATGCTATGACTGTTGATTTTTATAATGCTTTAAATGGAAAGATTAAGGCCGAGAAAATTAACACTGATTTATCTGAGCAATTGAAAAATTGCCATTTAAAAATCAAAGAACTTTCTAAAATTGAGGAAACTCTAAAGGACCAAGTCTTTGCAAATCAAACCATAAGCATCGAGAAGCAGCAAGCTATTGCTGATAGGGAAAAGGCTATCGCTGATCTTAAGTCTGAAAAGGCCACCATCGAAGGATGGTGTAGAGCTTCTGATAAAGTCAATAAGATCATCAATGCCCAAATACCTATGAAAGTAAGAAGTGGGTTAGGCTTTAACCCTGAAAAGGAAGAATCAGAGAATGATCGTTCCATGCTCAAATTTGGAATGTTTGTCTCTTCTATCCCTGATCCTTCTTCTTCAACTTCTTCCTCTTCTATTAAAGAGAAGGTTCCTGTGATAAATTCTAAGAAGGTGATCAAGAACGAGTTTCTTGAACAAATTCCTAAGAATAAGATCGTTCAGAATAGGAACAAGAAATCCTCTTAGAAAAATTCTAAATCTAGGAAGAAGGTCTCTGACTTTTCTCAGAGACCAACCCCCAGAAGTAAGATCGATCTCACTCCTACCCCTGAAAAAGGTTGTCATACCTCCAAGGACTATGGATAAAGGAATTCTTGGTCCTATCCCTGAAAAAGTTCCTGTTTTCTCTCTGAATTCCAAACCCTTTAAATATAGGAAGTGTTATCACTGTGGTGAAACTACCCACATTGCAAGTAAATGTCCTAACGCTACTAGAGCTGATAAACTAGCTCATGGAAAGAAAGTAGCTCAAGCTGATAAATCAGCGAGAGTGAAATCCACCAAGGTTGCAAAACCCACAAAGGTGAAGATTTCCATTGAAGAGAGTTCTTCAGCTAGTAGCTCCTTCGCCAATCCTTTATCTAACCAAGCAGGACGCATAGTAGTATGGGTACCTTTAAAAAATTAATCTTTTGTTGTATGCAGAGTGTCAAAGGTATCTGGTATCTGTATAGCGGATGCTCAAGGCATATGACTGGCAGAAAATCTCTACTCTCTGATTACAAAGAAGAAGCTGGTCCATCAGTGACCTTTGGTGGAAATGGCAAAGGATACACTAAAGGTTATGGAATTCTATCCAACGGAGCCACATCGTTTTCTCGTGTTGCCTACGTTGAGCGACTAAATCACAATCTTTTGAGTGTTAGTCAGTTATGTGACAAAGACTTCAAAGTTCTACTCTTAAAGAATAGATGTGCTGTCACTGACGGTAATGCTAAGCTTTCCCTAACAGGCAAAAGAGTGGAAAATGTGTATGTCATAAATATGAATAGTTCTCACTTTGGTGATTGTTGATGAATACTTGAAATACACATGGGTGTTCTTCCTTCGATCCAAAAGTGATACCCCTGAAATTATAATTTCTTTTATCAAAAGGATGGAAGTTCTGAACAATCTGATTGTTCGTTCCATAAGAAGTGATCATGGTACTTAATTCAAAAACAGCACTCTGATGAACTTCTTTGAAGAAAAAGGCATCTCTCACAACTTTTCCTCAGTAAGAACTCCTCAGCAAAACGGTGTTGCTGAAAGAAGAAATCGAACTATCATTGAAGCCGCTCGCTCAATGCTCAGCGAATCGCATCTACCAACTCAGTTCTGGGATGAAGCAGTCAACACAACGTGCTTCACTCTAATCGATCCCTGATAGTTAAGCGATTTAAGAAGACTCGCTATGAATTGTTTCATGGGAGAAGACCCACTCTGAAATATTTCCATATTTTTGGATGTAGATGTTACATTCTGAATGACAGAGATCATTTGGGTAAGTTTGATCCAAAGGCTGATGATGGTATATTTCTTGGATACTCCTCTGTATCTAAGTCTTTCAGAGTCTTCAACAAAAGAAGACAACATGTTGAAGAATCCATGCATGTTAACTTTGATGAATCTCGTCCCATTCATATTTCTCATACTCATGATGATGATGAACAATTGAATGCTTGGATGAGATCCCATTATGGGGAACCTGAAACGTATTTCAGCAATCACTATCCTGCTGAAGCATGTGATGACGAAATCCCTGTAAATCCTTCAAATGACAATCATCCATATTTAGGGATGAATGTTACTCCTCTAAATCAGATTCCTATTGTTGACTCCTCTCTAAGAAATTCCTCAGTGAACAACCAAACTACGTCTGAAAATCAATCCCCTGAATTGATTTTAAATGAAGTACCTATTGCTGAAACAACAATTCCTATTCCAGAAACTGAAGAACAAGTCGCTGAATCTGCTGTTGATCTCTCTCCTCAACCACCAGCTCAGCGATGGACTGCAAATCATCCAATAAATCAAATTATTGGTGATCCCAATGCAAGTATCAAGACACGTAGAGGTACAGGTAATATCTGTCTTTATGTTAACTTCATTTCTCTCTCTGAACCTAAGAAGATAGATCAAGCTATCTCTAATCCTAGCTGGGTTTCAGCTATGCAAGAAGAACTAACTGAATTTCGTAGAAATAAATTTTGGAATCTTGTTCCTAGACCCTCTGATAAAACTTTCATAGGAACCAAATGGGTTTTCAGAAATAAGCTAGATGAAAACGGGACTATAATTCGCAATAAGGCTAGACTTGTTGCTCAAGGTTATCGACAGGAAGAAGGAATTAACTATGATGAGACCGTTGCACCTGTAGCTCGTTTTGAAGCCATAAGACTCTTTTTAGCTTATGCTGCCCATAAAGACTTCAAAGTTTTTCAAATGGATGTTAAAAGTGCTTTTCTAAATGGAAAACTCAGCGAGGAAGTTTATGTTGAACAACCCCCTGAGTTCTCAGACCCTAACCATCCTGGTTATGTTTTCAAACTTGAAAAAGCTCTTTATGGGTTAAAACAAGCTCCTAGAGCTTGGTATGATACCCTTTCCAAATTTCTTCTTAAAGAAAAATTTGTTCGTGGAAAAATTGACCAAACTCTGTTTTTAAGAAAATATAAAGGTCATACCATACTCGCTTAGATATATGTCGATGACACTATCTTTGGGTCCACAAGACCCAAATTGTGTACTCGTATCGCTGCAAGAATGCAAAAGCAATATAAAATGAGTATGATGGGTGAACTAACGTATTTTCTAGGTTTGCAGATAAAACAGTCTGACAAAGGAATCTTCATTTGTCAAAGTAAATACGTAAAGACATGTTGAACAAGTTTGATATGAATCAATGCTCAGCGATGAAGACCCCTATGGCACCTCCTCTGACTTTGAACAAGGATCCCAATGGGAAAACAGTCAATGTCACTACCTATCGAGGGATGATTGGATCTCTGATGTATCTTACAGCGAGTAGACCTGACATCATGTATTCTACATGTCTCTACGCTCGGTATCAAGCTGAACCGAAGGAATCCCATCTAATCGCTGTAAAGCGAATCTTTAGGTACCTGAAAGGAACTCGAAATCTAGATCTTTGGTTATTCTGACAGTAACTTTGCAGGTTGTAAGATAGATAGAAAGAGCACCACTGGTGGGTGTCAGCTACTAGGTGGAAAGTTAATCAGTTGGACAAGCAAAAAGAAAACCTCAGAGACTACGATCTCAAGCTCTCTAAAATTCCTATTTATTGTGATAGTACTAGTGCTATTGCCATTGCTGACAATCCTGTACTACACTCCAAAACAAAGCACATTGAGATCTGATATCACTTTATTAGAGATCATGTGATGAATGGTGAAGTTGAGCTTCATTTTGTACCCACTGAATATCAGCTCGCTGATCTTCCTGTTATCCCTTATTTTACACCTCTCTATGAAACCCCCACACCTCCTTCACCTACAAAAACTCTCTCTAATAAATCTTTTTCCTCCTTTCCTTCCCTCAATGATCCCCGTCCCCCAAAGGACGCCACTTCATGGAAGGAACCTTCTTCTGAAGAGTAGTTTATGTACATAATAGAAACTGACTCTGAAGAAGAAGAAGGCCTTATTCCCAGACGTCGCGTTCAAAAGCTGATCATAAGCGAGCCTGAAAAAGAAGAAAGGCGAATAAAATTCCTTAGGGAATTCGAAGCAAGAAGACTAAGGGTGCCTCAAGCTAAACCCATAGACGGTGTACCAATAAGGATAGTAGATGAATTCTACTTTCTGTCTAAGGAAGAGAGAGAACAAGCATTGGAAGCACAATGCATCAGGGATGAGAAGACAAAGCAAACTGAGAATGATCTTGCTTTAGCAAGGAAATTACTCAGGGAAGACTCTGCTAAAGACAAGGCGGCCAAGGAACAATTGAAAAAGAGTGAAAGGATCGTTGAAGCTCTTGCACAGAAAGAACTTGCACAGGAGAACTTGAACGTAGATCCGATCCTCGCTCAACAAAAGATCCTAAGTGCACTATCCGCTGAAGCCATAATTCAGAGAGACAAAGAGCTTGACTGGTGCACTGATAGACTGAAATTTCGAAGATCTGATGCCAAAATCATTCATGGAACTATTCAAGGGCGACACTCCAATAGAGGTGGTCCAAAGGTATATGTAAGAATGACAAGGACAAAACAGAACTGAGAGAGAAGAAACCAAGTTCTTAAGGATTTATGGATACACTGAATGGTTACATATCAGAGACGCCATTCAGGGTTCCAAATCCAAATTCAAGGAAGTGGTGGAAAGAGTACCGGAACAGTTGCTGCAAAGGATGTCACAACACGTGCAAGTTCCCCCTCTCCCTGAGTCATCAAAGAAGAAAAGGTCAACTACTGAAGGTGGTTCAAGCTCTAAAAATGAGCATGAAAACAAATTTGATTATCATAGCATTCTTGGTCATCTTGAAATCCCTGATATTTCAATGCTACATACCTCTCTCCCTCAAGATTGATGATACGAAGAAGGTGAAATCATCTCACTACCTGAACCTGGTATGGTATTCTTGGATAATGAAGGGTTCTTAGGACTCTTCAGAAACCAAGAAATTAGCAAGGCCCCATCCTCTCTCATAAAGATCATGCTATGGCGCTACTGGTCAGATACTCCTCTGATGAATCGACAGAAAATGCTTTATGAGAATGAGCTACAAAGAAGAAACGAGAACATCTCTGATTAGTCATAGGTTTCTATTTCCTTTGTAATATTTCCTCAGTGTACAAGCACTTCACTTTTATTATTGTAATTTCATTTCCCTGTAATTTCCTCAGATTATATTTAATGAAATTCAATTAGAGTACTTTACTCGATCTATGTACTGAAAAGATCCCTGAAAAAAAAAGGTAAAAGGGACAATGAACATAAGACATTATACTGATAGTACTTAGAAAATTTACTTCAAATTTTTCTTAAGTCCCTACTAGTCTCTTAAAGCAATTTTCCTATGTCGCTTAATCATAATCAAATAGGGGGAGATTGTTGATCATAACTCCTCTCAATGATTTGAATATGATTCCTTTTGTATACTTGGTGAAACTCCATTGTATAAGCTTCTGTTCATATTCAGCGATAGCATACGTTGATTATCATCAGCGATCGCTGAAGATCAAGGAGCAACAAGCTTATCTCTGAAGACCTGAAAATCAACTATCACACCAGAAAACCATTCAGCGAAATTCGAAGACCCTAGCTGAAGAAAGAGATAATCAGCTAAGTGAACTGAAGCGGTTCAATGATTGCAGCGATTATCTAATCAAAGTGTGAAGTCTTGTGAAGCCTCAGCGATACTGAAGTTCATCCTTGAAGATTCAGAATCAGCGATCAAATGAAGCTTCCTTTACAAGATTAAAGATTGATCTTATCCTCGATGCACAAAAGTCAAACCTAATACCTTGTCAGAAAAGGATGTACGGATCGTCTCTTATGTCCCCATCATATCTGATATGGTACTGTTCATATTCGGCCAAAAACATGGCTGTCTTATTAACAAGGACAAGCTTCCTATCTAAGCTTGACACGTGGCATATACCTTTTATCTTGCATTAAATGCAAACGGGTATAAATAAGATGAAGATATCTTCTTCATCTTAGTGCATGCTTCCTTCTAACCTAAACCCTCTTTATTCTTTCCTCCTTCCTTTTGTGCATCAAACTTAGTGTTTCTTAGTTACAATAGAATAGGTTTTAAACTTGTTCTTATTCCGCTTGTAACTGTAAATTTGTTTATGATATATAAACTAATTTAATAACTAAAATCTGTGTGTTTGTATTCAACCCCCCCCCCCTTTCTACAAACTGTTTACTTATTATTGAACTCTTGTAGACCGTTTAGGGACCAACAACACTAAATTCAATAATTAGGGTGTACGTTTTCCCTATTTCTATCTAAATTCATGTATTGTTTAAGCATTCATCTTTTGTTTAACATATCGTCACAGAATCTGCGGTTATTTTTGTTGTTTTTAGGTTATTCAGTACCACTACACCTAATTTCATCCCAGACAGATCAAATTCGTTATTCACTGTAAGCAAATTCTTAATTTCTTTCATTTATGTGTGTTTATATGTACAAGAATGTGTTGAGCATAACTCCTCTAAGTGATTTGAATATGATTTCTCTGTATACTCAGTGAAAATTCCATACCTAAGGTATAGTTCAAATTCAGCGATAGCACACGCTGACTTCAATCAGCGATGGCTGAATCTCAGGGAGTTAGACCTTATCTCTGAAGATCTGAAGAACAACAATCACACCACAAGAACATTCAGCGAAAGTCAAAGACCAAGCTGAAGATAGAGATAATCAGTTAGTGATCTGAAGTTGTTCAGTGATACCAAGGATTATTTAAACTAAAGTGTGAAGTCTTGCTGAGCCTCAATGATACTGAAAGTTCATCCTTGAAGTTTCAAGTTTAGCGATCAAGTGAAGCTCTTCAACAAGATGAATGTTGATCTTATCCACGATGCACAAAAGTCAAAACCTTATACTATGTCAGAAAAGGACGTACGGCTTGTCTCTTATGTCCCCATCAAATCTGATACGGTACTGTTCACACGTGGCCAAAAGCATGGTTGCTTTTAAACAAAGGACAATCTTCCAATGAAAGCTTGACACGTGGCATATACCTTTTGTCTTGCATTAATTGCAAACGGGTATAAACAGATGAAGATCCCTTCTTCATCTTTATGTATGCTACTTTCTATTTCTTAAACCTCTGCCTCTTTTCTTTCTCATTTCCTTGTGCATCAAACTTTATGATTTCTTAAGTTACAATAGAATAGGTTTATTTACTTGTTCTAATTCCGCTTGTAACTATAAATTTTTTTATTCAATATAAACTAATTTAAAAACTAAAACTCTAAAAATATGTGTGTTTATTCAAGACTTTTGTGAAGTCTTGCTGAGCCTCAATGATACTATGAAAGTTCATCCTTGAAGTTTCAAGTTTAGCGATCAAGTGAAGCTCTTCAACAAGATGAATGTTGATCTTATCCACGATGCACAAAAGTCAAAACCTTATACTATGTCAGAAAAGGACGTACGGCTTGTCTCTTATGTCCCCATCAAATCTGATACGGTACTGTTCACACGTGGCCAAAAGCATGGTTGCTTTTAAACAAAGGACAATCTTCCAATGAAAGCTTGACACGTGGCATATACCTTTTGTCTTGCATTAATTGCAAACGGGTATAAACAGATGAAGATCCCTTCTTCATCTTTATGTATGCTACTTTCTATTTCTTAAACCTCTGCCTCTTTTCTTTCTCATTTCCTTGTGCATCAAACTTTATGATTTCTTAAGTTACAATAGAATAGGTTTATTTACTTGTTCTAATTCCGCTTGTAACTGTAAATTTGTTTATTCAATATAAACTAATTTAAAAACTAAAACTCTAAAAATATGTGTGTTTGTATTCAAGCCCCCCCCCCCCCCACAAGTGGTATCAGAACAGTGTTGCTTGCTTACTTATCTTTAAAATACATGTTTATTAAGCTATTTTAAAATGACTAATCCTAATATCCCCTACTATATAGAGAATGGACCATTCATTCCTACAGCCTTGGTCCTTGGTGTTCCCGCCACCACAACCACTCCAACCATCGTGGAAAAGGAGAATTGTCAAAACTCTAGATCGATATACTGAAGATGAGAAAAAGGAAGTAGCTATAGATTCTAAAGCTAGATCCATAATAGCAATGTCTTTACCATATGAAGTCTATCATTCTGTAATGAAGATGAGAACATCTAAAGCCATGTGGGATACTCTATGTATCCAATATGAAGGAACTGATGAAGTTCAAATCACCAAATGTATAAATTTGGTAAGACAGTGTCAAAGTTTTATGCATTTAAAAGGTGAAACCCTTTCTCAAATTCACCAACGATTTAACTGTATCTTGATTGATATGAAAACTGTCAACAGAGAATATTTTAATGCTGAAATACTGACAAAATTCATGGAAGCACTACCTGAACAATGGGGAGTGTACACTACATGTCTAAAATTTGTCAAAGAATATTGAAACTCTCTCTCTTAGTGCTTTATATGGAATGCTCCTAAATGAAGAGCAATCTCGAGTTTTAAGGAAAAACCTCATAAATGATATCAAGGGTGCCAAAAGTACTTCTTTGGCACTAGTGACTTCAAAGGTAGATCCTTCAAAACATGTTGCTTCCTCTATTACCTATATCACTGAATTAAATCAAACTGATTCAGAAGACCTCACTAATGCTGACATCTCTGAGTTTGATAACTCTCTAGCTCTTCTAACTAACAATTTTAGAAGATTTGCTAGAAAGAGTAACTTTCGAAAAACTCCTGATGTCGTTGACTCGGACAAGTCAACGACTCTGCCTGCAGAAAAAGCATCTGTAATATGCTATAACTGTCAGCGAAAGGGTCACTTTGCAAGTGAGTGCAAATATAAGAAAGTAGCTGCACCCACCACCTCTCAGA
The DNA here is from genome assembly GCA_036898165.1 of Silybum marianum. NCBI lineage: Eukaryota > Viridiplantae > Streptophyta > Magnoliopsida > Asterales > Asteraceae > Silybum > Silybum marianum. The sequence continues at coordinate 30,912,903 of CM072533.1, read as the reverse complement.
ACTCTGATAAAAAGGAAAAATATTCTAAGTTACAGAATAAATAAAGAGATCTGAAAAAGAACCAGCAAAATGGCAAAGATCTAGTTGTTGAAGAAGTTGATTGGCATCAAGAAGATGACAAAACCTCTGATGAATCAGGTTCTGATGAAGAAGATCTTTCTTTCCTCTACCTAATGGCCAGAATCGAGGAAGCTGAAGAAGTTTCTGAAACATCATCCTCAGAGTCTCCTTCGACTCAGGTAAACATCTCTACAAACCCTTCTATAACTGAAAGTGATAACTTGTTGGCTCTCGATTCTATGACCGTTGACTTTTACAATGCTTTAAATGGGAAGATCAAAACTGAACAAATCAATATTGATTTATCAGAACAACTAAAAAATTGCCATTTAAAAATCAGAGAACTTATTATGATTGAAGAAAATCTTAAAGACCAAGTCTTTGTAAATCAAACAATTAGCATTGAAAGACAACAAGCTATCATTGAAAAGGGAAAAGGCTATCGTTGATCTCAAGGCTGAAAAATCTACCATCGAAGGATGGTGCAAGGCTTCTGATAAAGTCACCAAGATCATCAATGCCCAGATCCCCATGAAGGTCAAAAGTGGTTTAGGATATAACCCTGAAAAAGAAGAATCAGAGAATGATCGTTTCATGTTAAAATTCAGAATGTTTGTTTCCTCAATCCGTGATCCTTCTTCTCAGAAACCTCATTTCAATGAGAAAGTTGCCTATCTCTAAATCTAATGATTCTAAGAAAATGATCAAGAACAAGTTTCTTGACCATGTTCCTACAATCAAGAACTTTAAGAAACAGAAGAAGAACTCCTTTATTCCTTTAGTGAGTCATCCTAAAACTGGGAAGAAGATCCCTGGATTTATTCAGAGACTAACTCCCAGAATTAAGATTGACCTCACACTTGTCCTCGAGAAAATTGTTATTCCTCCAAGGACATCTGACAAGGGGATTCTTGGTTCTGGTCCTAAAAATGCTTCTTTCCTCTCTGAACTCTTTCAATTCCAAACCAGTTTTCAAATATATAAAATGCTATCACTATGGTGAGATTACCCACATTGCAAGCAAATGTCCTAATGCTACTAAAGCTGAAAAATTAGCTCATGGTAAGAAAGTAGCTCAAGCTGATAAATCAGCGAGAACAAAATCCACCAAGGTTGGTAAAACTTCCAAGGTGAAGAAAACCACTAAAGAAAATACTTTAGCTAGTAGCTCATCCGCCACTCCTTCCACTAACATAGCATGACCCATAGTAATACGGGTACCTATAAAAAATTAATCTTTTTGTTGTATGAAGAGTGCTAAAGGTATCTGGTATCTCGATAGCGGATGCTCAAGACACATGACTGGCAGAAAATCTCTGCTCTCTGAATACAAGGAAGAAGCTGGTCCCTTAGTGACCTTCGATGGAAATGGCAAAGGATACACCAAGAGTTATGGAATTCTATCCAATGGAGCAACTTCATTCAGTCGAGTCGCTTATGTTGAAGGACTAAAGCACAACTTATTGAGCGTTAGTCTACTGTGTGACAAAGATTTCAATCTTCTATTCCTAAAGAACAGATGTGCTATCACTGACTTTAATGACAAACTTTCCTTAACAAGCAAAAGATTAGAAAATGTGTATGTCATTAACATGAATAGTTCTCACTCTGAGAATATGTGCTTCATCTCCAGAGCCTCCTCTGATATAAACTGGTTATGGCACAAGAGACTCTCTCATCTGAACTTTAAGATGATCAATCAATTATCTCAAAAAGAACTTGTCAGGGATCTCCTTAACCATACCATTACAAAGGAATCTCTTTGTTCAGCGTGTGAGAAGGGAAAACTGATAAAATCCTCTTTCAGATCTAAACAAGTCTCCTTAGTGATTTCACCTCTTCAACTTCTTCATATGGATCTATTTGGACCTGTCAATGTCCAATCTATGTCTAGAAAGAAGTACTCTCTTGTGATAGTTGACGGATATTCCAGATATACTTAGGTATTCTTCCTTCGATCCAAGAGTGACACACCTAAAATAACTATCTCTTTTATTAAAAGAATAGGAGTCCTGAACAACCTCATTGTTCGCTCCTTGAGAAGTGATCATGGCACTGAATTCAAAAACAATACCCTGATTAACTTCTTTGAAGAAAAGGGTATCACTCATGTTTTCTCATCAGTGAGAACTCCTCAGCAAAACGGTGCCGTTGAAAGAGGAAATCGAACGATCATTGAAGCAGCTCACTCAATGCTCAACAAATCGTATCTACCTACTCAATTCTGGGCTGAATCAGTTAACACGACGTGCTTTACTCATAATCGATCCCTGATAGTAAAGCGATTCAAGAAGACTTACTATGAATTATTTCATGGAAGAAGACCCACTCTAAAATACTGACACATCTTTTGATGTAGATGCTACATTCTGAATGATAGAGATCATTTGGCTAAATTTGATCCAAAAGTTGATGATGGGATATTTCTTGGATACTCTTCTGTATCTAAGTCTTACAGAATCTTCAACAAAAGAAGACAACACGTTGAAGAATCCATGCACGTTAATTTTGATGAATCTCGTCTAAGTAATTCTACTCCTATCCCTGAAGAAGATGAGGAATTGAATGAATGGATGAAATCTCATTATGGGGAACCTGAAACTTATTTCAGCAATCATAGTAATGCTGAAAATAATGATGATGGAATCCCTGATCTTCCCACCTCAAGCAACCATCCATCATCATCAGAGGTTAACATCACTCCTCTCAATCAGATTCCTCCCTCTGATACATCATTCGGAATATCTGATGATCAAACCTCTGAGCTACTTCCAGGGTTGATTCTAAAGAATGAAGTACCTGTTGCTGAAACAACCAACGTTATCCCTAAACGAGAACAAGCCGCTGAATCTATTGTTGATCAACCTCCTCAACCATCAGCTCAGCTATGGACTGCAAATCATCCAATAAATCAAATTATTGGTGAATCAAATGCAGGTATCAAGACTCGTAGAGGTACAGGTAATATCTGCCTCTATGTTAATTTTATTTCTCTCTCTGATCCTAGCTAGGTCTCTGCCATGCAAGAAGAACTAACTAAGTTTCGTAGAAACAAAGTTTGGAATCTTGTTCCTCGTCCTTCTGGTAAAACAATGATTGGTACCAAATGGGTTTTTCGAAATAAACTAGATGAAAATGGCACTGTTATCCATAATAAGGCTAGACTTGTTGCTTAGGGATATAGACAGAAAGAAGGTATTGACTATGATGAGACCTTCGCTTCTGTTGCTAGATTAGAAGCCATAAGACTTTTCTTAGCTTATGCTGCCCATAAGGACTTCAGAGTTTTTCAAATGGATATAAAAAGTGCTTTTCTAAATCGTAAACTCAGTGAGGAAGTTTATGTTGAACAACCTCCTGGTTTCACTGACCTAAACCATCCTAGTTATGTTTTCAAACTCCAAAAAGCTCTTTACGGGTTAAAACAAGCTCCTAGAGTTTGGTATGATACCCTTTCAAGTTATCTTCTTAAAGAAAAATTTGTACATGGAAAAATTGATCAAACTCTATTTCAAAGAAAATATAAAGGTCATACTATTCTTGCTCAAATATATGTTGATGACATTATATTTTGTTCCACAAGGCTCAAACTATGCACTCGTTTTGGTAAAAGAATGAAGAAAGAATACAAAATGAGTATGGTGGGTGAACTAACATATTTTCTAGGTTTGCAGATTAAGCAATCTGACAAAGGAATCTTTATTTTTCTAAGTAAACATGTTAAGGACATGCTGAACAAGTTTGATATGACTCGATGCTCAGCTATGAAGACCCCTATGGCACCTCCTCTAACCTTGAACAAGAATCCAAATGGGAAACTAGTCAATGTCACTGCCTATCGAGGGATGATCGGATCTCTGATAGACCTGATATCATGTATTTTACCTGTCTTTGTGCTCGATATCAAGCTGAACCAAAGGAATCTCACCTAATCGCTGTAAAGCGGATCTTCAGATATCTGAAGGTAACTCCTAATCTGGGTCTTTGATATCCCAAAGGCTGAGGGTTCGATCTAATTGGTTACTCTAATAGTGATTTTTCAAGTTGAAAGATTGATAGGAAGAGCACCAATGGTGGGTGTCAACTGTTAGGTGGTAAGTTAATAAGTTGGACAAGCAAAAAGCAGAACTCTGTGTCCAGATCTACCGCTGAAGCTGAGTATGTAGCCTCTGGTAGCTATTGTACTCAAATCCTTTGGATGAGAAATCAACTAAGAGATTACGATCTCAAACTTTCTAAAATTCCCATCTACTGAGATAGCACCAGTGCTATTGCTATTGCAAATAATCCTGTACTTCATTCAAAAACCAAGCACATTGAGATTCGATATCACTTTATCAGAGATCATGTGATGAATGGTGAAGATGAACTTCTACACTCTCTGACTGTCTTCATATTCAGAGAATGGATCTCAAAAGATAAAACCCATCACTGACTATCTTCATATTCAGAGAATGGATCTTAAAAGATAAAACCCATCACTGACTATCTACATATCCAGAGAATGGATCTCAAAAGATAAAACCCATCACTGACAATCATTTATTGTCTATTGATGAAGAATTTAAAGATAATGATTAACATTTATTTAAATGATAATCATTTTCAAAATTTTCAAATAAGAGAAGGACACGTGAGACCTTTATCTGACACATGATGGACCATGACGTTTCCTTTCTGACCTATTCTCTAGAAACGTGCGCTAGGTCATCATTTTTTTAAGCTAAAACCGTCGTTTAGCTTCCTTTCTCTCTCCTCTCGTTAAGCAACTTTCATTTTCATTAAATTCTTTACGCTCTCATTGTATTCAACAAGCAAGGATCTCCTTCGAATCTTCAAGCTTTCTACACGAACACCAATAAAACGCACTTGTGCATTTTTCTTCGAACTCACTTTTAAGGTTTGATCTAACCCTATACTTTCTCCTAGAAACAACTACAAATTGTGTTTCTTCTTCCAAAAATCTGTTTTTCTAAGGTTTTGTCACTAAATCTGGATTAAATCTATAGAAGTATTTTTTTTTAAAAACCTGTTCTAGGTTTCTCCTTAGAACAGAAGACCATCTTGGTAAGGTTAATCCAAATTTTTCTCTTCTAAAACTCCTAAAAACTGTTTTTTTTTGGTAACTTTCAACTACCAAAAATCACCAAAGTCTCTTTGGTACTAAAACCATAACCTTACTTGGTAATTTTTAATGATTAACACTTTTTTTATTCTCCTTGAAATTTGGTATCCTTTATACATTTTTGTATTACACCATGATTTTTCTCTTTGATGTTCCAATTTATGAAACAATAATGGCATCATCCAGCAAGATCACTGAAAGCCCTGCCAATGTTACCCTTGAAGGTGCTGATGCCTGCACTTTCACTCCTGAGCAAGCCACTTTCAATCCCTACAACTACCTGGCGTTGGTGGACATGCCTGCTGATCGACCTCAATTCAAGGAAGGTGCTACTTTCATCAAGGTGTGTCCGTTGATGTACGTCTTCGTTCACAACCCTGTGGGAATTACTTCTCACCTACAGGCACTTTGGTACACAGCTTGTTGCACCACTCTCACTACTCCAAAGGGAAACAAACTCCCTGCATCGAATTCACTATCCCCATTGAAAAAGGAACTGTGGATCCTAGATTATCAGGTAACGATGTAATAAACACACTAATATATGAAGAACACGTTGAATAACACCTTATGTCGTATATCTCACTTGTAAGAATATGTATTTACATAGATATCTCTCTTAAGCTCTCTAGAAAGATGTGAACGGAAGACCTACTTCTAATGCTAGCCGTAACCCTCTATTTATGTTGCTAGGAATCATAATGAGATAAGGAAACTAAGAGTTTAAATCATTATAGAATTGCCTTATTTACATGATAATTATCCTTTCCTCATTTATCACAATTCTAATTCAACCCTAACTCTAATTGTTAAACCTTCCTAATTAATGACTTTGTAGACTTTACACTTTAGCCCTTCATGTCTTCAATAGTTATCATCTCGGATACAACATTATCAGACCTAACAATCTCTCCCTTTGTATTCGAGATTACAATAGCAAATCAGTACTTTTGAAGACGATGAAATTTTGTCAACAACTCTTTACCTTGAAATCTTTTGCTCCTCCTACGAATATGATCACTTGATAAACTTTGTAGCTCCCCCTTAACATTAGCATAAAGTTCACGTAATAACCAACTCATCACTTCGTATTATCTGGATCCAAAGAACAAGTCAAGAAATTTGAAGGAGCCGTGATGTCGCAGGGTATCTTTCTTCGAGTAGAAGTTTGTCGTTTGATGAAAGAGGTAAAAGATGGTTGTGATATCTTGATGTTGTCGGGGTAGGGATTGAGGTTGTTGGTTTAGGCAGATGTGATAACTTTGAGCTTGTCGTATGATGATCTGAACTTGTTGAACATGAGTCGACATAAACACTTAGGTATAGATGTCGGCTCATTGGGATGCGACAAGAAAATATGTCGACTCAAAGGGAGTCGACAAGTCTTCATCTTCAAACATTCGAATCTTTTTTAACTTTATTTCTCCCCCCATAATCGTATGTGTCTTTGATATAACTTTTCTCCCCCTCATAATGATAAGGAGAATCCGAATCATTGTGAATAATCAAAGACAATAAGCGCGAATGTGATCAAATGTAAATGTGGATAATCGGGTAATAGGCTAACAGACATAAGCACATGTAGCAACTGTTATCACTTAATCAAAAATAAATTTAATTAAGTGACCTATAATCAGTGTTGGCAGCGGGTTTGCACTGATAGGACTTCCAATTATCACAGAAGTAAGTTATAAAATTAACATCTCAAACTGTTCCGACATACACACAAAGATATGCAATTTGAATCACAAAGACTCGTGCAAAATGTAAGAAAAAAATTGTATATACTTCGGCTCAAACTTAGACTCAATGTGCACAGAATATGTAGGTCGAAGACCGGAGGTGTATCTTCTTGTTTCAATATCTAAATCTTCCGAGTGAAGAATAGATAGATGATATGCTAAATCTCTATGATATATGAAACAAGAATCTTTTGTGAGATACTCGAGTAGTTGGGTGAGGTGACACAAGTTATCGATACTGGGTCCAGGTCTATTTCAATATTCATCTCCAAAGAATCGAGAATGAATAGATTGTGTGGCTACCCGGATAACTGTTTAGGTTTGGTAAGGACCAAATATTTTCTTTTAGGTCTTGTCACACTACCACAATTTTCTTTTATGTCACAAGCACTCAATTTTGTTTTAATCATACCCTTTCAAGATATCTAACATAGGGATGTGTTTCATGGGTAGGTCCTTTCGGCTTTGGTTTGACCATTGAAACGTCTAAATTCAATCACACCCAAAGAGTCGAAACCTGGAAGTCCGAGTTCTGAACTGGTGTATTCAGAAGTCATGATGTACATATAAAAATGGGTTAAGAGCAGGTCTATAGCTGAGATACTATGAAGCTAAATAAATGGTAAAGATGTGGTAGTCCCACTCAAATGTAGCATAACCTTTCGAAAGATTGTTATGTGATGTGAATATGCAGAATTTAGAACACAGATGACGTACCTACAACACAGATTAAAAAGATTTTGGTACCCAAGCTTTGTTGGGTCCTTGCAGGTTAGCTTTTGAGACTTCAAATGGACAAGTGGGGATACTTTAAGTACGATACCATTTATGAACGAACCTTTGGCCAACAAAATCATTTGTTCCGCAAGTTGAACAACCAACTTTTGTGTTTCTTTGACTAATTAGCAGATTGATTGACTTGACAAAATAAGGTAAATCAGTCTTGGAAACAAAGGATTTTGCATCAACTACAGGAGATGTATGTGACATGTTTCCAACACAATCATTCTGTAATTGATTTCTTTTTCCAAACCATTTTAAACTTCTTAAATTTACCGGAATTAGTAACAAAATCATTGTGAAACCGATTAGAATTATGAGTCTGAGAATTTAAAGAACTGTATGATTTGGAGCTGTTAGAATACCTATATGATTGAACACTTGAAGAACAGTTATTCTTACAGACACTAACAGGAGAAAGATGAGTCATCTTTGAATTTGAAGCAAAATCAGAATCATTAGGAAAAACTATTTTTTCAAAGGCATCTAACTCCGCATTTGTTTGTACAGGAGTGAGTCGTTTGAATGATTCTGAATTCTTTTTATTTATTTGTTTTTGCTTTGAAATCTCATTTTCATGTTCTTTGATTTTGCTTGAGAGATGATCTCTTTTTTTATCCGACAAACTAATATTCAAAATCGGTTTAGTTGCAAAAACTTTTTCAAGTTTCTTGAGTTTGTCAAATAAATAATCTCTTTCTTTAGTAACCAAATTATATTTACTTTTTAATTCAGATCTCAATTTCTTTTCAGTTACAAGATTTGATTGTAATTCAGAAAATTTCTTTGAAAGTTTACAAGTTTCCTCTTCTAAAACTTCCCTTTTATTTTCAACTTCCTTTTCTAAACGTTTATTCTTATCTAAAGTTAACACACTTTTCTTCAAAACGTTATTTTTATCAGTTTTAAACACTTTTCGTTCGTTTTCCAAAAGTTTTTGAAGTTTAGAAATTTGCTTTGATAGCTCAACAACTTTTGTTTCGGAAGATTTTCTTTCTAAAATCACAACTTGTTCAAAATCTGACACTTGTTTAGAAAGTTTTTGAATGGTCAGTTCACGAGTTTTAATTTTGCTTTCAAAATCTTATCGCTCAATTTCAAATTTGTATTTTTCATTAGAAGTTAAAAGTCTTTGTATTTCTCTAACTCAAAAATTTTGTTTTTCAGCTCTAAATTTATTTTTATCAACTTAAGATTTTTCAATTCTTCATACCTCGTATGATTTGGATTCCTAGAGAGCCCGTTGAGTAGTTCTTGGAAAAACTCTTTTTCATGTTTCAACATTTTTCTTGATTGTTCTGAGTTATGAAAATCAGATTTGAGATAAACGTGTTCAATTAAGAGTTCATTAAACACTTTCATGTTATTTGTGTGTCTTGCTCCAAGTCTTTTAATTTCATCATTGAGATCAGAAATTTGATTTTTAGGACTCATCTTAAAAAAATATTGGTTACCTGATAAGTAAAGTGATTGTCGAGCCGTGAGTTTTGAAAGTTATCTAAGTTTTCTTTTAAAATCGGGTTATTTATCTCGGGTGAATAAGGTTCGATGAAAAGTTATGTCAAGTGACGATGGCTCGAGAAAGAGTTATGTCGAGTTTTAAAGGCTCGACAAGAAATTATGTCGGATCTTGAGGACTCGAGAAAAATGAATATCGATTAGAGAGGACTTGAGAAGAATTTAATGTTGACTAAGAAGGGTTCGACTATTATTTATATCGGGTTATATTGACTCGATAAGAAATGATGTCGACTCAGTGGGTATCGAAAAGAATAAATGTCGGCTAAATATGTTGACTAAAAAGGATTAAAAATCAAAGATTTCGCTTAAAGGGATTCGATAAGAATAAAGATGTTTGAATATCGGGTAGGTATGATCCGATAAAAATTCTTAAATCAAGGTTGTAATACTTATCGAATGACACTTGCGAAAGACAAAAAAAGTTAATTCTAAAGTTGTTCGAATGTCGGGCCAAAATTAAAAACTAGAGTTTGTTCGAATGTCCGGTTGGTTGGATCCGATAAATATTCTTACTTAAAAGATGTAATACTTATCGAATGACACTTTGCAGAGAAAAAAATTAATTCTTGAATCTCGATTTAGCAGATGCGATAAAATTTCTGTTTTGGTCTTTAATCGTGAACCAGAAAGCCAAAAACGAAGGATTTTTAACCAAAAGATCTAGCGTAACAAAGTTATCCAGTCTTTTTAAGGAAAAGAACAACTAACTTCTTCTGTTTCAAATTTTCTCAATTTAAGGTCAACGCAAACTTCCTAAGGTTTATGATGTTTACATGAGGATTCTTTATCCAGAAAAGCTGCAAGATCAAAGATCCTGAGTTTTCTATTGAAAAAGAATAGCAAAGTAACGCGAAAATAAACGAAAGTGGTTTGCAATTTTACTGTAAGAACAGAATTTTGTTTGAACAAAAGTTTGAAGATTTATCGGCTCCTATAGAGGCGATAAGAATTCAAAGAACCAAAAAAAAATAAACAGTGAAACTCAATAAGGAGCTAAGCAGTAGAAATCGACAAATACTGAAGAAATTTGATTAAGAATGACTGTCAAATCTACTACTGGCAACTAAAACGGTATTAGAAGATGTGTTGGGTGAAGCTACTCGATAAGAATTAAAAAAACTAGAAAAGTCGAGATTTTTACCTTGATTTCATAAATCGATTAGAAACAGCTTCAAAACTCAGATCGTAAGACTCTGATACCAATTGTGGATCCTAGATTATCAGGTAACGATGTAATAAACACACTAATATATGAAGAACACGTTGAATAACACCTTATGTCGTATATCTCACTTGTAAGAATATTTGTTTACATAGAATTTTCTCTTAAGCTCTCTAGAAAGATATGAATGAAAGACCTACTTCTAATGCTAGCCTTAACCCTCTATTTATATTGCTAGGAATCATAATGAGATAAGGAAACTAAGAGTTTAAGACATTATAGAATTGCCTTATTTACATGATAATTATTCTTTCTTTATTTAACACAATTATAATTTAACCCTGACTTTAATTGTTAAACCTTCCTAATTAATGACTTTGTAGACTTTACACTTTAGCCATTCATGTCTTTAATAGTTGTCACCTTGGATACAACATTTTCAGACCTAACATGAACTTTTTCCATTATCGTTGGATTCTTAAGGCAAGCTCTTCGCCTCCCCTCTAGAGGTAAGAATCAGGAATAAGCCCCTGAGCCCACCAAGGAACAGATCACTGAATTCTTAGATACCATCAACTATGCTTGGGAAGACCCCGCTAAGAAGAGTGTAGGCTCCAAGATGGAAAAGAAGAGGCTATGTGTAAGGTGGCAATACATCTTCACTCAAGTGATTCAGTGCTTGGGTTCCAAGATGGGTTCTCGTGATCAGGTCAACAAGCACTACCAAGATCTGGCCTTTGCTCTCTGCACCAACTATAACATCAACTACGCTGATTACATTTTCAGCGATATATACAACCGTGTGAATGCTGCTAAAAGGGAGAAGTTCATTCCTTATCCCAGGTTCTTCGCCACTATCCTGGAAGCTGCCTTCAAGGACGATTATCCAAAGGTGGGCAACCAAGGCTTCTCACAGGTTGGAAGGAAGTCGCTGGAAATCGACGAACATCCAGGGGACGCTTTTTACACCCCCTACATGCTACAGCTTATCAGCGAAGCAACATCTATGTCCATCCCACTGACAAACCCATCAGTGAGTATCCCTGACACCGCCTCTCAACCCAAACGCAAACAACCGACTGACGGTAATAAAAAGACTATCGCTCACAAGCCAACATCAAAGAAGCAAAAGAAGGAAGTCTCTCAAAAGACTTCCTTCTCTGAAAAAGCCGTAACACAAACGTCACACTCAGCCCCTGCCATGACAACGGTCTTTAGAACCGTTGGTGCTTCTTCAGCTCTACAACCATTTTCAACGACTACGGTCACTAAAAATGTTATAGCCAGCTCCGCTGAAGCTGGATTAGGTAATACATTCACTGCCATGTCTTCTACTTCTACCATCTCTTCTTTGGTCCTCACACAAACATATGATTCAGAGATAGTTGTCCCTATCTCTTATGATGTTGAAATGCACGTAGTCCAAGCTTCGGTTTTGTTTCGACAATCTGAACTTTGGAAAGCTAGTTTAACTGGACCACAGAATGTTCCTTTCAAACATTCTTAGACACAGGCTAGTGAACCCCACGACACTGTCATAGTATGTGGATTCCCTGAGAGTAATCCTCATGATACTCTCAAGGTTAATAACATGTCTACTTGTCACCTTTCATCTAACCCAGAGCTCTTTTTGGCTGCTCTGTCTATGTTGTCATCAGGTATAGCACCTCCTCTCTCCACCTCAGCGACTACTTCCACCACCAAGGTTGCTACTCCTTTCAGCCGTAGCAACAAAAAATCACCGCAACATCCTCAGTCTCTTACCGCTGAAGAGTTACGCAAGATTAAACAGGAGAAATTCGCTTCAAAGCTTCCTGCCTTCCCTGTTCATATACCCAAGATTGTTCTTCCCAACCCCACATTCTCTGCAATTGACTTTTTAGTAAATGAATGTGCTCACACTAGGGCAAGGGTTGACAATCTTCAGATGTCAGCGGAATACATTTTTCGATAGGTCGCTGGTGCTCCCGGAATGAAGGCCACCATTAACAATGTCTATACTGAAAACCAGTCAGTGAAGGCGGGCAATTTGGTTCATGGGAAAGCCATTGCCAAGCTGAAGAAGGCTGTAGAAGCACAAGGCCAAGTGCTTGAGTCAATTCAGAAGACTCAATCCGATATGATGCAGATTCTGACAAAGATCGTTGATGCAGGCCCCTCATTCACTGCTGCAGATCGGACCTCACTGAGTCAGGTTCTCAAGAACCAGTCTGCGCATACCGATTCTCTCAAAGATATCAGATCGAATGTGCGTACTATGGTGGTGCACGTTCTTCCCGCTGACAACATCGAGGGGGAGAGACGTGCCAAAGAGCTAGCTGATGAGATAATTGGAAGGGTAAATGAAACGGTCCCTGGTACTCTGATTGAGAGAAATATCATAATAGCTTCAAAAGGAACTGGGTTCTTAAAAGAGAAAAAGATCTGAAGAAGTTCTGAAGACACTTCTGAAGAAGTTCTGAAGAAGTTCTCAAGACACTTCTGAAGAAGTTCTGAAGGAGTTCAGAACCAATTCTGAACTTGTCTGTTATGACTGTTGTGTCACTTTAGCTTTTCTATTATATGTATAAATAGATAGTTAGTTAGATTGTTAGAACTAATGTTTTCATATACTTTGTAAAGATATATTCTGTATACAGTATATTCAATCAATACAAATTACATTTGGCTACCATCACTTCTGTTATAATCTTTTCATATATTGATATCTTGATTGTTTGGGTGCTAACACTGATATCTTCTTATATTCATCAAGAGACTACCTTCGTCGTTGAAGATGATAATGACGAAGAAGAGAAAGAAGAAGAAGATGAGAATGAGGAAATCCCTCAGTCTGGGGGAAATGATGATGATGATGATGATGATGATGTCCCTCCTGGCGCAAGCCAGTTCTTCGTACATAGTAGACCAGGAAACTTCATGTCTGAGATTGTCTACAAGAATCCTTTAGGGGACGGACCACCTCCTTCTCAAGGACAGTCTGATCCCTCAGGGACATGAAAACAAGTGGTGGACCTCGAATCCACCCCCGCACACTCTGAGGGGGAGACCGCTGTTGAGGTAACCCTTCCTCTTGTATCTTTTACTCCATCCATTGAACCTCCGACCTATCCATCTTTTCCTCCTCCTGACTTTGGGATTGATGCTCCTCTCTCTCTCCCTCACCCATTCTTAGTGATTCCCCCAAAGGACTCTACTTTTGTGAGGGAACTTTCGTGTGAAGATCAGTTCTTGTACATATCGGAGACTGTACATAGGCAACCAATAAGCAAGACTGACTTCGAAGACGATGAAGGACTTGTCCCAAGGCAGCGTGTACATAGGCAACCAATAAGCAAGCCAGAAGAATAGGAAAGGCGAATAAACTTCTTAAGGGAACTAGAAGCCAAAAGAATAGTGGTGCCCAACACCGCTGAACCAGAAGAACCCATACCGATCAGCATGGTGGATGAATTCAACTTTTTATCGAAGGAAGAGAGAGCCTAAGCTGAAGCTCAGCTTATCAGGGATGAAAAAATAAAGCAAACTGAGAATGATCTTGAATTGGCTAGAAGAATACTCAAGGAGGATGCTTTAAGATATGAAGCGATTAAGAATCAAAACGAGAAAAGTGAAAGAGTCGCTGAAGTGGTCTGAAGGTACATGTACGAATGTACAGGCACTCGTCATGCAAAAAAGAAGAAGCCAGGTTTTTGAAGTCTATGGATACTCTGAATGGTTGGAAATCAGAGACGTCATTCAGGGTTCCAAATCAAAATTCAAAGATGTGGTTTAAAGAGTGTTGGATAAGCTTTTGCAAAGGATGTCACAGCACGTACAAGTTCCCCTTCTCCCTGAGCCTTCAAGAAGAAAGAGATCAAACGCTGATGAAGGCCCCTCCTCCAAAAATGAATATGAGACTAAGTTTACCTACGAAAGTCTCCTTGGGCATTTAGATATCCCTGATATCTCAAATCTCAATGTCTCTCTTCCTTAAGGCCTACACTAGCAGAAGGCGACATCATCACACTACCTGAAGCTGGTATGGTGTTCTTAGATAATGAAAGTTTCCTTGGATTCTTCAGAAACTCATAGATTACAAAGGCCTCCTCAAGATTTGTCAAAGTAATGTTCTATCACTATGTTAAGACAAAAGAAGATGTATCTAAACGAGCTACGAAGAAGACAAGAGAGACTCTCTGACTAATTTTTAGTTTCTATTCCTTTGTAGCATTTTTCAGTGTTATTGTACTTTACTCTATAGTGTAATTGCATTTTTATGTATTTCCTCAGATTACAAATTAATGAGATTCTATGAAGTACTCTACTCCATCTGTGTACTGAAAAGATCCCTGAAAATAGTAAATGGGACAATGAACTTAAGAGTTCTATTTTTCGTTTAAACCTTCACTCACTGATATTTCAATCTGAAACTAAATCAGTGAATGAACTTTAGTTTTCCTTCTTGTAAAATTGTGTTTTCATATCCTTATAAATGAAACTCAATTCCAACAAATAGAATAGCTGAAAAAGATTTCACAGATTAGTATTTAGAAAGTTTACCTTAAACTTTCTAACTCCTCTTAGTGATTTGAATATGATTCTTCTGTATACTCAGTGAAATTCCATACATAAGGTATAGTTCAAATTCAACGATAGCACACGCTGACTTCAATCAGCGACCGCTGTATCTCTGGGACTTAGACCTTATTTTTGAAGATCTGAAGAACAACAATCACACCACAAGAACATTCAGCGAAAGTCAAAGACCAAGGTGAATATAGAGATAACCAGCTAGTGATCTGAATCGGTTCAGTGATAACAATGATTATTTAAACTAAAGTGTGAAGCCTTGTTGAGCCTCAGTGATACTATGAAAGTTCATCCTTGAAGTTTCAAGTTCAGCGATCAAGTGAAGCTCTTCAACAAGATGAATGTTGATATTATCCAAGATGCATAAAACTCAAAACCTTATACTATGTCAGAAAAGGACGTACGACTTGTCTCTTATGTTCCCATCAAATCTGATATGGTATTGTTCACACGCGGCCAAAAGCATGGTTGCTTTTAAACAATTGACAAACTTCCAATGAAACCTTGACACGTGGCATATACCTTTTGTCTCGCATTAATTGCAAACGGGTATAAATAGATGAAGATCCCTTCTTTATCTTTATGCATGCTACTTTCTATTTCTTAAACATCTTCCTCTTTTCTTTCTCATTTCCGTGTGCATCAAACTTTGTGATTTCTTAAGTTACAATAGAATAGGTTTATTTACTTGTTCTAATTCCGCTTGTAACTGTAATTTTGTTTATTCAATATAAACTAATTGAAAAACTAAAACTCTAAAAATTTGTGTGTTTGTATTCAACCCCCCCCCCTTCTACAAATTGTTTCTATATCCTTGAACTCTTGTATACTCCTTTGGGACCAACAGAATGAACTAGTAGTTACTTGTTTTTCGCAAATATGATCAGTTCATGAATGAGGTAAAGCTGAGAAGGAAATTGTTATGACATATTAGCATTTAATTTGTATGCATCAAACATTTTTGTGGCAATTTTAAGATCAATACGCTTTATACAAGTAAAAATGTTCAACCATTTGTTCCACACTCACTAAAAGGATTTTGGTGAAACCTTCTGTCTTATTAACACGAATACTGTGATTTGTGAGGAAAAGAGCACTAAGGGGTTGTTTGGTTGGTTTTCCAGTAAATCTTCGTTTGGGATGGTTTTTTTTATAAATGGATGCAGTGTGTTTTTTAATTGGAAGGGGCATTGGTTTTCTGTATATAGCTCCCTCCTATAACCTTACTGAATAAACCACTTTCTATATCATAAAGCTACTATCAAACCGCCACGTATAGTTGACCAAATAAGATGCGAGGGCATTTAAAGAAATCACTAAGCAACTATCTATTACTTGCTACTGAGTTCAAAGAAATTATCACTTGCTCGGAAACAAAAAACATCAATTATAACCGATATAAGATCAAACTGAAAATAGAAACTACCTTCTTAACCTCTAAGAATGCCCCTAAACTGTGAACTTCCTCTGTATATTCTCTATATTCTCTATACAACCAGGCGTGAAGATCCCCCAAATGGGAAAATCTAAACACCCATCACAAATAAGTCATAACTGTGTAGAGAGACAGAAGGTTGGTGAGAGAAGGAAGGAGGTCGAGTTGGCTAATAATTACTCAGTCCAAACATACCGATTCTTGAAGTGGTTTAGAATGATGTGAAAATGGATATACAAACATACAAAAATTATGGAATAATTTTAAAATATGTCAACCGAAACCAAAATATTTTACCATGTTGATCAGCTTCTTTTAGCTTCTCTTTTATCTGCTTGGACAACTCAAGAATCTCAGGTGGCTGCACATTTAGCAAATCAGCAAATGAGACGAACCATAATTTGATACAAATGTGCATAGACGTGGGAGTTATTCACAAAAAGCGCAAAAAATTAAATCCGCTTGAGTAACCTCCGACCTAGAGATAGCAATAACTTCTTTAGCATCCTCCTCAGTCCTCACTAAGACATTTAAAACCTCGGGCAATTTTTTTGTCACATTCAACAATGAGCCTGCCTATAACATCATCCAAATCCCTATCATAGTTATCTTGACCTTTTGCCTTGGCTTCTTGGTATCTGAATGCAGTTAAGTAAACACTAATGTTCATATTTTAAGCATATTAGATGGGAGAGAATGTTATTGTATATTTACCAACTCTATAATGTTTAAGAGCCAAAGTTAGAAATAAACAGAAAGTGACGACTGCAAACACGTAGCATAACCATCTAAAAGAACCAAATATGGTAAAGTTATATGGGTGAAAAAAAAATACTCTTTCCTCACCTGAAATGAGTCCAACTTCGGGAATGGTCCCATGTCCATTTTCTGGAATTGAAAACACAGAAAATTTGAGTTAGCGTAGTGAATTTTTCATCATAACAAAATAGTTGGCTAAAAGCATATGCATAGGTGGGAATCAGATGTAACAAAGCAGAAAGTGCAGCTTAATTACATAACACGGCATAAATTAATTGTTTGTTAAATGGTATCATTTTGTCCTTACATCCCACTGATCTCTCGGTGTTCCTTATCATCTATATTCTAGTGTTCCATTAACACCCAATAAACATTGAAATATCAACAAATCCAAACACTGAACCCAACCAATTTGGTTTCCACTTAATATGCGACATGGGAATTAAAGAAAGTGTTCGATAATCCAGAAATTGGTTTCAATTTGGGAATTGCAAAACAATTCAGGCATCGATTTATTGATCTGAAAAGCAACATAAGAAGATGAAATATGAGGTTTGCTGATAATTACCCACTGTCGATGTCGATAAGAAACAATAGGATTTGCAAAACAATTCAGGTATCTACTTCGATCAGAAAAGCATACTTCAATCTGAAAAGCAACTATTAATAAGATGAATAGGAGGTTTGCTGATACTTATAGAAATAACAGGATTTGCAAAACAATGAATCGTGCACCTCAACTGCATCATACTTCATCGTCAATAAATCGTACATGAGGCACAACAGAAGAACACGAATATGAGGTTTGCTGATTTACCCACCGTCGATTTCGATAAAGAAGAATAGGATACATCATCATCTTCAGGTCTGCGCACTCAATGGAGGTGGACGAACGGTTTCAGAATTTTTATGCCCATCTAGGGTTGGGAGATGAGAAGACGGAGGGGTGCCAATGTTGAACAAAAAGAAAAAACACTCAAAAAATTGAGGGTGCGACATTTTGAAATCATAAGCCGTGAGGAGGCCACGTCATCAACCGTAGGAATTTCTTTTATATAGATATAGATTTGGAGAGTGTATCATACCAACTCAGGGAGGTTGTTTTAACCCGTAGAGAGATTTTTCAAGTTTAAAAACATATCTTGGGTCCTTAGGATTTGAAAAGCCAGGAGGTTATTTAACATAAACTTCCTCATTTAGTTGCCATTTAGAAAAGTACTTTTAACATCCATATGAAAAACTCTTAAGTCATTATGGGTAGCATAACCGAAGAAAAGTCTAATGGCTTCTAGTTTAGCAACAGGAGCAAAAGTTTCATCATAATCGATACCTTCTTCCTGATTGTATCCATGAGCTAAGTCGAGCCTTGTTTTGAGTTAAAGTGCCATTTTCATCTAGTTTGTTACGAAACACCCATTTAGTTCCTATAACAGTCTTACCAGATGGACGAGGGACAAGATTCCAAACTTTGTTTATCTGAAACTTAGTTAGTTCTTCTTCCATGGCACTAACCCGACTTGGATCAGTGATAGCTTCATGGATCTTTTTAGGTTCGGATAAAGAAATAAATTTTACGAAGAGACATATATTACCTATACCTCGTCAGGTTTTAATACATGTACATGGATCATCGATTATCTGATCTATTGGGTGATGTCGAGTCCATCGCTGAGCAGGTAGTTGAGGAGATTGATCAATAGAAGATTCAGCGACGTGTTCAGGCAGAACGGAAGATGCTTCAGCAACAGGTTCTTCGGCATTCCTTATCATCCCTGGAGGAGATCTGTAGGGACTGAGATTCTCTTGAGGAGAGAGTTGTTCTTGATTGTTCACTGATGAGTCAACGATGGAAGAATCAGAGGGAGGAATCTGATTTAGAGAAGTAACGTCTATCCCTGAAGAGGGAGGATCGTTACTTTCATTTGTGGGGATGAGATTAGGACCATCATCATCAGTAGTTTCAGTGACTGGAGGTATATTGAAATATGAATCAGGTTCCCCATAATGAGACTTCATCCAACTATTCAGTTCCTCGTCGTCTT
This sequence comes from Silybum marianum, assembly GCA_036898165.1. Lineage (NCBI taxonomy): Eukaryota > Viridiplantae > Streptophyta > Magnoliopsida > Asterales > Asteraceae > Silybum > Silybum marianum. Next base: position 30,893,705 of record CM072533.1, on the reverse strand, counting down.
TAGGGACAGGAATAGAATTTGTTGAGCGAGATTCATCAAAACTAACATTGATGGTTTCTTCGTGAACGGAACTTAGAAATCTTTGTCACAGAGTTGACTAATGCTCAAAAGATTGTACTTTAGTCCTTCAACATAAGCAACACGGTTGAAATAAGTTGCTCCGTTGGTTAAAACGCCATAACCTTTGGTGTATCATTTGCCATTTCCACTAAAGGTCACAGAAGGACCTATTTCTTCCTCATATTCAGAGAGCTGAGATTTTCTGACAGTAATGTGCCTAGAGCATCCGCTATCGAGATACCAAATACCTTTAGCACTCTACATAAGATAAGGGAATTGATTTTTCATAAGTACCCATAGAACTATGTGTCCTGCACTGTTATTGGAAATAACAGGATTAATAGGTTTGTTATTTACAAAAGAATTATCTTCAGTGGTTATCTTTACCGTAGTTGTTTTACCAACTTTGGTAGGTTTAGCTTTCACTGATTTCTCAGCTTGAGCTATTTTCTTCCCATAAGATAATTTTTCAGCCATAGTAGCATTAGGGAATTTACTAGCAATCTGGGTAGACTCTCCACAATGATACTTCCTATATTTGAAAACGGGTTTTATGCTAGAAGCTTGCAACGAGGAGGGCAAAACATATTCAAGACCAAAACCAAGAATTCTTTTCTCTATAGATGTAGGAGGAACCACGGGTTTCTCAGGTTTAGAGGGAGTGAGATCTATCTCTATCCGAGGAGTTGATCTCTGAAAATATCCAGGGATCTTCTTCTCGGAAGTCAGAGGATGACTCACTAAAGGAATTAAAGGATTCTTCTTCAGTTTAGGAATGTTCTTGTTCTTAGGAACATGGTTAAGGAACTTGTCTTTAATCACCTTCCATGAATCCTTGCTAAGAAATTTAGAAGGTCTTGACAAAGATGTTGAGGCACATTGAGTAGACGGATCAGGGATAGAAGAAACACACATTCCGAATTCTAACATGGAACGATCATTAGCAGTTTCTTTTTGGTCTGAGGAATATCCCATACCGCTTTTCACCTTTTTAGGGACTTGAGCATTTATAATCTCACAAGCCTTTACAGATGATGTACACCATCCTTCAATGGTAGCTTTTTCATCTTTGAGATCGGCGATGACCTCGCGCTCAGTGATAGCTTGTTGTCTTTCAATGTTTACAGTCTGATTTACAAAATTTTGGTCTTTAAAATCTTCTTCGATTTTAGCAAGTTCTTTGATTCTAGGTTGGCAATTTTTAAGTTGTTCAGCTTTAGATTTACCATTTAGAGCATTGTAGAGATCAACAGTCAAAGTGTCGAGAGCCGACAAGCTCTCAGGTTCAGAGATAGAGGAGCTTTTTAGAATTTGTACATGAGTAGATGTAGAGTCAGTTGATGAGGTTTCAATGGCCTCTTTAGCTTCTTCAATTCTTACGATAAGACATATGAAGGCTATGTCTTCTTCATCTGACCCGGATTCGTCAGTGGTTTGAGCCTAGTCAACTTCTTGATCCCAGTCAACTTCTTTAGCGAAAAGGCCTTTGCCTTTTCGCTGATTCTTCTTCAGATTCTGATACTTTTCTTTTAACTTAGAATATTTTTCATGTTTAGATTTATCAGGAATCTGAGAGGTGTTGGGAGCAGCAACCTTCTTGGATCTGCATTCACTACCAAAGTGATCTTTGCGTTCACAGTTATAACAGATCGATGAAGCTTTATGAGTAGGAGGTATCTTTGACTTGTCAAAGTCAGTGATGCCAGGACTTCTTCTGAAGTTACTCTTTGTGGCAAATCCTCTGAAGTTATTAGCAAGAAGAGCCAAAGAATTATCAAATTCAGAAATATCACCATCAGTGGCATCTTTCGAGTTAGACTCATCTAACTCAGTGATTCCAGTGATGGAAGAAGAAACCGTTCTAGAGGGATCCATCTCTTAGGTCACTAAATCCAAGGAAGAACTTTTGGCTGTTTTAGTGTCTTTCAAGAGGTTTCTTTTTAAGGTTTGAGAGTGTTCATGATTGAGCAATATTCCGTACAAAGCACTTAAAGAAAGGGTTTTAGTGTTCTTTGACAATTTAAGACAAGTAGTAAATGTGTCCCTTTGTTCAGGAAGAGATTCCATGAACTTTGTTATACTTCAGAGTTAGAGTACTCTCGACCAACTATTTTTAGATCAATGATCAAACAGTTGAATCTCTGGTGGATCTAAGAAAGTGTTTCATTTTTCAGAAACATAAAACTTTCATATTGTCTCACCAAGTGGATTCAACGAGTAATATGAACCTCACTAGTTCCTTCATATTGAACAGAAAGAGTGTCCTACATGGTCCTCATTTTTATAACCGAATGGTATACATTATCTGGCAGAGACATTGCAATAATAGATCTAGCTTTAGAATCAATAGCTAGTTCTTTCTTTTCTTCCTCACTCCATTGATGTGGATTTTTGGGAAATCATCTCTCAGGTATAACAGGAGTAGTAGCAGTTGCTGGAACTACAGGGACTAGAAGTATAGGAATGCATGGTCCAATTTCTACATAGTAAGGGATCTTAGGATCTGACCCTTATAGCAATAGAGCCATTCTTTCCTTCCAGACAATGAACTTATCTTTGCTAAATCTTGAAGGTTTAGCCAGATCGATATAGTTTGTATTTGTGTTTGCCATTTTAAAACAACAAGATATTAGTTTTAAAGGATTAAAGCAATAAACGCTGCTCTGATACCACTTGTTGGTCCCAAAGGAGTCTACAAGAGTGTATAAGTATAGAAACAGTTTGTTGAAATGGGGGGGGGGGGATTGAATATAAACACACCTTTTAGGTTTTTATATGAGTTTATATCAATAAAAAAATTACAGTTGTAAGCGGAATAAGAACAAGTAATTAAACATATACTATTACAACTTTAGAAATCACTAAGTATTTGATGCAGAAGGAAAGAGTTAAATAAGATTAGAGGTTCAAGAAGAGATATGTATGCATGAATATGAAGATTGAGGTCTTCATCTATTTATACCCGTTGCATTAAATGCAATACATGCCACGTGTCAAGTTTCTATAGGAAACCTATCCTTTGTTCATAAATCAACCATACTTTTGGCCGAATATGAACACTTGCCTAATCAAAGTTGGTAAGCACGTAGAGAACATTCCGTACGTACTTTCTGACAAGGTATGGAGGTTTGACATTTGTGCATCGAGGGTAAGATCAACTTTGATCTTGCTGAGTAGGCCCCACTTGATCGCTGATATTTAGTCTTCAACTTTGATCACACTTCCGTTAGATGAACGTTGATATCAGTGAACCACTTCAGATCACGAGCTATTCATCTCTTTCTCCAGCTAGGTCTTCGACAATCACTGAGTGGTCTTTGGTGTGAATGTTGTTCTTCAAATATTCTAGGTCTAGATAATGTTCCTATTTTTCAGCGATCACTTAGTGTAATCAGTGTATGCTTATCGCGGAATCTGAATAGTAACATTGATTTGGATTTTCACTAAGTATATAGATGAATCATATTCAAATCACTGAAAGGAGTTTGGATCAACAAGAAGTGATCATATGTCTCGTCAAACGTCTCTCCAACTCTGGTTTTGAAGTCCTCGTAGTTGTTGATGCAGTTAGTAACCTTGACCTGATTACCGACCTTTGTTCCCATCATCATCTTCTCGATTTGATCCCACATCCCCTTGGCAGTTGCCTTGTGACTGTCGATGCTTATATGAATTTCGTTTAGGTATGGTTTGGAAAAGATAAGACTTGTCCAGTTTATCACATTTCCCTCTGAATTTCTCATCTTCTTCATATTTTCCTTTCTCCTTTTTCTTGTAGGTGATCGGAATTGGTGGGTAGGCGTTTGGTATGGCGGGAAGGTTTTGCCAGGACTCTGTTGGTCCTTCGTAAATAGACTAGAGTATGAAATAACTAAAGGTGTGTCATTCGACAAAATCGAGAAAGCGGTCTCTTCATTGCGCATACTCTCCTCGATACAGAACTGGAGGTTTTGTATCGTTACCGATGGATAACGCATCACGAGTTACCTTTTGCAGTTGTTGATCGTGAGACAGTTGTGATTTGATCTGAGGTACTGTGAAAAATATCCGATAATGGTCGGATAAGTGAGAATTGCGATAGGGATCGTATTAATCCCATATTACAACAGATCTGATAGATTGCTCAGGGAATTCTTATTTTATTGATATACTGAATATAGAAAACACACACTTACACCTTTAGATGACTCTCTGTTGATCAGAACTCCTCTCAGTGATTTGAATATGATTCCTTTACTATACTTAGTGAAATTCCATAGTTAAGCTTCTGTTTAAATTCAGCGATAGCACACGCTGATTGCTATCAGCGATCGCTGAAGATCAAGGAACTACGAGCTTATCTAAGTTATCACACCATAAGACCATTCAGCGACAGTCGAAGACCCTAGCTGAAGAAAGAGATAATCAGCTAAGTGAACTGAAGTGGTTCAGCGATTGTCTACTCAAAAGTGTGATGTCTTGTGAAGCCTCAGCGACACTGAAGATTCATCCTTGAAGATTCAGTATCAGCGATCAAATGAAGCTTCCTTTGCAAGATTAAAGATTGATATTATCCTCGATGCACAAAAGTCAAACCTAGAACCATGTCTGAAAAGGACGTATGACTTGTCTCTTATGTCCCCATCATATCTGATATGGTATTGTTCATATTCGGCCAAAAGCATGGTTGTCTTATTAACAAGGACAAGCTTCCTATCCAAGCTTGACACGTGGCATATACCTTTTGTCTTGTTTCAAAGAGAAATGGGTATAAATAAGATGAAGATATCTTCTTCATCTTAATGCATGTTTCTGTCTATCTTATACCCTCTTATTTCTTTCTTTCATCTTCTTGTGCATCATACTTCGTGTTTCTTAGTTACAATAGAATAGGTTTTTAACTTGTTCTAATTCCGCTTGTAACTGTAAATTTGTTTATCTTAATAAACTCATTTAAAAACGAAACTGTTCTCTCTTGTAACTGTAAATTTATTTATCTAATTCCGCTTATAACCCCCCCCCCCTTCTACAAACTGTTCTCTCTTGATTGAACTCTTGTAGACCCTTATTGGGACCAACAAGTGGTATCAGAGCAGTGTTTGCTTCTTATCTTAAAAATATTTTCTTTTAAAAATTATTTTAAAATGTCTAACCCTAATACAAACTATAACGATAATGGATCTTTAGCTAAACCACCTAGATTTAGCCATGATAACTTTCCATTATGGAAGGAAAGAATGTCTCTATTTCTGGAGGGATCTGACCCCAAGATTCACTACTATCTGGAAAATGGACCATTTGTTCCTACAACTATAGTAGCTAGTGTTCCTGCCACCACTACTACTCCAGCCATTCCTGAGAGGAGTATTGTTACAACTTCTAACAGATGGACTGAAGAAGACAAGAAAGAAATTGCTATTGACTCTAAAGCTAGATCAATAATAGCAATGGCTTTACCTGATGAGGTCTATCATTCTGTCATGAAAATGAGGACTTCAAAAACCATGTGGGATACGTTATGTATCCAATATGAAGGAACGTCTGAAGTAAAAGTAACTAGATGCATAAACCTCGTAAGAAAATATGAGAGTTTTATGTATCAAAAGGGTGAATCTCTTTCTCAAATTCACCAGCGATTTAACTGTCTGCTGATTGATCTCAAATCAGTCGATAGAGTTTATTCAAACGCTGAAATTCTGACAATGGGCAGTGTACACTACATGTATAAAACTGTCAAAGAATCTTGAAACCTTGTCCTTAAGTGCATTATATGGTATGCTCTTAAATGAGGAACAACCCCAGCTTCTAAGGAAGAACCTAATCAATGAACTCATAGGTGCTAAAACTACTTCTTTAGCACTTGTGACTTCTGAGGCAAGTTCTTCCAAAAATGCTCCTTCTTCTACTATTCACATCCATTACTGAATTAGGTCAAACTAATTCAGAAGATCAACTCACTGATGCAGACATCTCTGTGTTTGATAACTCTCTAGCCCTTTTAACTAATAACTTTAAAAGATTTCCTAGAAAGAGCAATTTTCGAAAACCTTCCAACCTCTCTGACTCTGAAAAACAGAAACGGTTGCCTGCTGAGAAAGCCTCAGCGATTTGCTTTAACTGTCATCGAAAGGGTCATTTCGCAAGTGAATGCAGGTCTAAGAAAGTTGCTGCACCCACTACCTCTCATACCTCTGATAAAAAGGAGAAGTATTTGAAACTGAAAAACAAATACAAAGATATGAAGAAAAACCAGCAAAAAGGCAAAGGCCTTGTAGCTGAAGAAGTTGACTGGGATGCTGAAGATGACTGGGCCAAGACCTCTAAAGAGTCTGGTTCAGATGAAGAAGATCTTGCCTTCCTCTATCTAATGGCAAGAATTTAAGACGCTGAAGAAGTCACTGAGACTTCTTCCTCTGAGTCTCCTTCTACTCAGGTAACTATTCCCTTTGTCCCTTCACCTTCTGAAAGTGATAACTTGTCAACTCTCGATGCTATGACTATTGATTTCTATGATGCTTTAAATGGAAAAATTAAGGCCGAGAGAATTAACACTGACTTATCTGAACAATTAAAAAATTGCCATATAAGAATCAAAGAACTTTCTAAAATTGAGGAATCTCTCAAAGACCAAGTCTTTGCAAATCAAACAATCAGCATCGAGAAACAACAAGCTATCGCTGATAGGGAAAAGGCTATCGCTGATGTCAAGTCTGAAAAGGCAACTGTCGAAGGATGGTGTAAGGATTCTGATAAAGTCAATGAGATCATCAATGCTCAAATACCTATGAAAGTAAGAAGTGGGTTAGGTTATAACCCTGAAAAGGAAGAATCAGAGAATGATCGTTCCATGCTGAAATTCGGAATGTTTGTCTCTTCTATCCCTGATCCTTCTTCTTCAACCTCTTCTTTCTCCTCTTCAAAAGAGAAGCGTTCTATTCTTAATTCTAAGAAAGTGATCAAGAACGAGTTTCTTAATCAAGTTCCAAAGAATAAGAAAACTCAAGATAGGAACAAGAAATCCTCAGAGAAAGTTTCTAAAACTGGGAAGAAGGTCCCTGACTTTTCTCAGAGACCAACCCCCAGAATTAAAATCGATCTCACTCCTACTCCTGAAAAGGTTGTAATACGTCCAAGGACCATGGATAAAGGAATTCTTGGACCTATCCCTGAGAAATTTCCTGCTCCCTCTCTGATTTCCAAACCCTTTAAATATAGGAAATGATATCACTGTGGTGAAACTACCCACATTGCAAGCAAATGTCCTAATGCTACTAGAGCTGATAAACTAGCTCATGGAAAGAAAGTAGCTCAAGCTGATAAATCAGCGAGAGTGAAATCCACCAAGGTTGCAAAACCATCAAAGGTGAAGATATCCACTGAAGAGAGTTCTTCAGCTAGTAGCTCCTCCGCCAATCCTCTATCTAACCAAGCAGGACCCATAGTAGTATGGGTACCTTTAAACAATTAATCTTTTGTTGTATGCAGAGTGCCAAAGGTATCTGGTATCTTGATAGCGGATGCTCAAGGCACATGACAGGCAGAAAATCTCTGCTCTCTGATTACAAAGAAGAAGCTGGTCCATCAGTGACCTTTGGTGGAAATGACAAAGGATACACTACAGGTTATGGAATTCTATCCAACAGAGCCACATAATTTTTTCGTGTCGCTTACGTTGAGGGACTAAAGCACAATCTCTTAAGCGTTAGTCAGTTATGTGACAAAGACTTCAAAGTTCTATTCTTGAAGAATAGATGTGCTGTCACTGACGGAAATGATGAGCTTGCCCTTACAAGAAAAAGAGTGGAAAATGTATATGTCATAAATATGAATAGTTCTCACTCTGAGAACATGTGCTTTATCTCTAAAGCATCCACTGACATAAACTGGTTATGGCATAAAAGACTCTCTCATCTCAACTTTAAGACAATAAATGAATTGTCTCAAAAAGACTTAGTCAGAGACCTCCCAAATCATACCTTTACAAAGGAATCTCTTTGTTCAGCGTGTGAGAAGGGAAAGCTGACAAAATCCTCTTTCAGGTCAAAGCTAGTTTCTTCAGTGACCACTCCTCTTCAACTACTTCACATGGATCTATTCGGACCTGTCAATGTCCAATCAATCTCTGGGAAGAAATACACTTTAGTGATTGTTGATGAATACTCCAGATACACATGGGTGTTTTTCCTTCTATCCAAAAGTGATACCCCTAAAATGATAATCTCTTTTATCAAAAAGATGGAAGTTTTGAACAATGTAATTGTTCGTTCCATTAGAAGTGATCATGGCACTGAATTCAAAAACGGTACTCTGGATAACTTCTTTGAAGAAAGAGGCATCTCCCACAACTTCTCCTCAGTAAGAACTCCTCAGCAAAATGGTGTTGCTGAAAGAAGAAATCGTACTATCATTGAAGCGGCTCGCTCAATGCTCAGTGAATCGCATCTTCCAACTCAGTTCTGGGCTGAAGCAGTTAATACAGCATGCTTCACTCAAAATCGATCCCTGATAGTTAAACGATTTAAGATGACCTCCTATGAATTATTTCATGGAAGAAGACCTACTCTGAAATATTTCCACATTTTTGGATGTAAATGTTACATTTTGAATGACAGAGATCATTTAGGAAAATTTGATCCAAAAGCTATGGAAGGTATATTTCTTGGATACTCCTCTGTATCTAAATCCTTCAGAGTCTTCAACAAAAGAAGACAACATGTTGAAGAATCTATGCACGTTAACTTTGATGAATCTCGTCCCATTCATACTTCTCACTCTCATGATGATGATGAAGAGTTGAATTCCTGGATGAGATCTCATTATGGGGAACCTGAAACATACTTCAGCAATCAGACTCAAGCTGAAGCAAGTGATGATGAAATCCCTGTAAACTCAACAAGTAATAATCATCCATCTTCAGGGATGAATGTTACTCCTCTAAATCAGATTCCTGTTGCTGATTCCTCTCTTGGAAACTCCTCTGTGAACAACCAAACCACTTCTGAAAATCAATCTCCTGAATTGATTCTAAATGAAGTACCTGTTGCTGAAACAAATACTATTCCAGAATCTGAAGAACAGGTCGCTGAATCTATTGTTGATCTCTCTCCTCAACCTCCAGCTCAGCGATGGACTGCAAATCATCCAATAAATCAGATTATTGGTGATCCCTTTGTAGGTATCAAAACACGTAGAGGTACAGGTAATATCTGTCTTTATGTTAACTTCATCTCTCTCTCTAAACCTAAGAAGATAGATCAAGATATCTCTGATCCTAGCTGGGTTTCAGTTATGCAAGAAGAACTTACTGAATTTCGTAGAAATAAAGTTTGGAATCTTGTTCCTAGACCCTCAGGTAAAACTGTCATAGGAAGAAGGAATTGACTATGATGAAACCTTTCAACCTGTTGCTCGTTTAGAAGCCATAAGACTCTTTTTAGCTTATGATGCCCATAAAGACTTCAAAGGTTTTCAAATGGATGTTAAAAGTGCTTTTCTAAATGGAAAACTCAGCGAGGATGTTTATGTTGAACAACCCCCTAGTTTCTCAGACCCTAACCATCCTGGTTATGTTTTTAAACTTGAAAAAGCTCTTTACGGGTTAAAACAAGCTCCTAGAGCTTGGTATGATACCCTTTCTAAATTTCTTCTTAAAGAAAAATTTGTTCGTGAAAAAATTGACCAAACTGTGTTTTTAAGAAAATACAAAGGTCATACTATTCTCGCTCAGATATATGTTGATGACATTATCTTTGGTTCCACAAGACCCAAACTTTGCACTCGTTTCGCTGCAAGAATGCAAAAACAATATAAAATGAGTATGATGGGTGAACTAACATATTTTCTAGGCTTGCAGATTAAGCAATCTAACAAAGAAATTTTTATCTGTCAAAGCAAATATGTTAAAGACATGCTGAATAAATTCGATATGAATCAATGCTCAGCGATGAAGACTCCTATGGCGCCTCCTCTGACATTAAACAAGGATCCCAATGGAAAACCAGTAAATGTCACTGCCTATCGAGGAATGATTGGGTCTCTGCTGTATCTTACAGCGAGTAGACCAGACATCATGTACGCTACCTGTCTATGTGCTCGGTATCAAGTGAACCGAAGGAATCCCATTTAATCGCCGTAAAGCGAATCTTGAATATACGAAAGGAACTCCAAATCTTGGTCTCTGGTATCCCAAAGGCTCAGGATTTGATCTTATTAGTTACTCTGACAGTGATTTTGCAGGTTGTAAGATAGACAGAAAGAGCACCACTGGTGGGTGTCAGCTACTAGGTGGAAAGTTAATAAGTTGGACAAGTAAAAAGCAAAACTCAGTGTCCACTTCCACCGGCGGAAAATTTGAGTATGTAGCCGCTGGTAGTTGTTGTGCTCAAATCCTTTGGATGAGAAATCAACTAAGAGACTACAATCTCAAGATCTCTAAGATTCCTATCTATTGTGATAGCACAAGTGCTATTGGAATTGCCAACAACCCTGTACTTCACTCTAAAACCAAGCACATTGAGATCCGATATCACTTTATCAGAGATCAGGTGATGAATGGTGAAGTTGAGCTCCATTTTGTTCCTACTGAATATCAGCCAGCTGATCTTTTCACCAAGCCTCTTGATGAAACTAGATTCAATCTACTCATCAGCGAACTTGGTATGTTGAACGCTGAATAATTTATTAATCAGTGCCCAACAAAGGATTACAAATAAAGCTTTCAAACTTTCCATTCTCTGAACTCTAATTCAGCGATATCTAGGCCATCTCCTCAGGTATTATCCACTAATCTTTAAACACTCTTTGATATCTTCTCTCATCAAAGAATGTCTCTCTTAAAATTAAAACTCATCACTGAAAATCTTTTATTATTAGTGATGAAGATTTTTCTAAAATTATAAATGATAAACTTTCCTTATGGATAATTATCATTATAATCGTTTAAAAATAAAGAAAAGGACACGTCAGACCTTTTTCTGACACACGATGGACCGCGACGTTTCCATTCCAACTCCGTTCTTGGAACGTGCGCCAGGTCATCATTTCTATTTCAAAACGCTAAAACCGTCGTTTAGCACTCCACTCTTTCTCTCTCCTCTTGCTATTTAAGCATACTATTTGCCTTGCTTTGCTCCTTCCGCGTTCATAACTATTCTCAAGGAAAAAGAAATCCTTCGAATCTTCAAAGCTTCTCAAGAACACCAAGAACACGCTTGTGTGTGTTTTTCTCCTAAGAACTCAACTAAGGTTTGATATAAACCTTATATTATGACTGGAAACATCTTGTTTCACCTTTTCTTGTCCTTAACACTCTAAAAATAAAAATAAAGATAATCTGGATCAAAATTAAAAAGTTTTTCCTCTATAAAAACCCTGTTCTAAGTTCTTTCCTTAGAACAGAAGATTTTTTTAACTTTAAATCCATTTACCTTAATTTTTTTATAATTGTTCATAACAAACATTTTTGATATTGTTCATCAAAATATTTGTTCTCTTTGATCTTAAATTTGGTATTCTTTATACCAAACTCTGCTTTATACATTTATGTATAAAACCATGATTTGCCTCTTTGGTGTTCCTATCTTTCCCATAGCAATGGCATCTGCAAGTAAGACTGCTGCAACCTCCTCTACTGCTGAAGACACTACTTTGGTCGCTGCACCACCATGTCATTTCCCTTTAGAAAGAGCCGTCTTCAACTCCTGCAACTACATCGCCCTGGTAGAGATCCCTGCAGACCGCCTTCAATTCACTGAAGGTGCTACCTTCATCAAGGCATGCCCTCTGATGTATGCATTCGTCCACAACCCCGTGGGTGTCTCCTCTCATCTCCAAGCTCTCTGGTACACAGCACATTGTACCACGCTGACGACTGAAAAGGGCACTGTGCTCCCTGCCATTGGGTTCAAGATTCCTGGTCTTGGATTTTTCTCTTTCACCGCTGGAATCATCAGGAAGGCTCTTCGTCTCCCTCAACGAGCTAAGAATCAGCAATGGGGTGCTGAACCTACCAAAATGCAAATCGATGCATTTTTTGATACAATCGGCTATGCTTGGGAGAACCCCTCTCTGAAGACAATGGGCTCAAAGCTCGAGAAGAAAAGACTGCCTGCTCGTTGGCAGTATATCTTCACTCAGGTGATTCAATGCCTTGGGTCGAAGATAGGCTCGCATGATCAAGCGAGCAAACAATTTCAAGATTTGGCATACTCTCTCTGCACATGCCACAACCTCAACTACGCTGACTACATCTTCAGCGACATGGTCAGTCGTATCAACGCCGCCACCAGACATCCCGTCATCCCCTACCCTCGCTTCTTTGCAACAACAATGGAAGTTGCCTTTGGGGAAGAATACCCAAAGGAAGGCGATCACTGCTTCTCTGTCGTAGGGAAGAAGTCCCTGGACATCGAGGAACGTCCAGGTGATGCTCCCTTCACCACCTACATGCTGCAGGTGATTTGGGCACATCTTCCAGTGTCCACCTTGCTGTCCAACCCAACAGCGAGCAACCCAGACACTGCAGAAATTAAGAGGAAGCAACTAACCGATGGTCATAAAAAGACCATCGCAACCAAACTCAAGTAGCCAAAGAAGTTGGTCTCTCAAAAGACCACCCTCTCTTATTTCGGTGTTCTACCAACACCAACTGCAGCCACAACCGCTTCAACGATCTTTACATCCATTGTCGCTTCATCAGCACTACCTCCATCTTCAGGGACACCGGTCACTGAGGGTATGATAGCCAGCTCTGCTGAAGCTGGATCAGGTACTACTTCCACAACCTTCTATTCTACTTCTATCTCTTCTTCTTTGGTCCTCACCTCAGCAAATGATTCAGCGATAGTCGTCCCTATCTCTGATAATGCTGAAATGCACGCAGTCCAAACCTCATTATTGTTTAGGCATACTGAGTTTTGGAAGGCCAAATTTAAAGGACCTCAGAGTATCTCTCTCAGATACTCTAAGACACTGGTCAGTGATCCTCTAGACACTACCTTTGCAAAAGTAGTCCCTAAGAGTAATCCTCAAGATACTCTCAGGGAGTCACATAAAATTTTTCATCCTTCTTCTAATCCAGACTCCTTTTTGGCATTTTTATCTATGTCATCATCAGGTGTCGCTTCCATTCCTTCTTCAGCGACAACAACCACCACCACCAGCGCTCCTCCCATCAGTAAGGAGAAGGGAAAATCTCCTCAGAGCCATCCCTCTGCTGCAAAGCTTAGGGAGATTAAGCAAGAGATAGCTGCTCCAAAGCTTCCTACAGTCATCGACCTGCCTCCCATTGTCCTTCCCAACCCCACATTTCCTGCAATTGACTATCTGGTCAAAGAATGTGCTCTCACAAGGGCTAGGGTGGACAATCTTCAGACTTCTATGGAGCTGATCTTCAGACGGATCATTGGTACCCCGGCGATCAAGACGAATGTCAACAACCTGATCTCTGACGTCTTTAGTCTCAAGGAAGATAACAGGGCCCTCCATCAGACCCTAACAAGCTTGGAGAAGAAGGTCGATTCTCAAGCAACAGTCCTTGAGTCTATTCAAAAGACTCAGTCCGACATGATGCAGATGCTTACAAAGCTCTCTGAGGCAAGTTCCTCTTCTTACAACGCTGCTGATCGGACCGTGCTTCTAGGTAATGAGGAGAAGCTGAAGGACGTTCAGACTAACGTTCGCACTCTGATGGTGCATTGTCTACCTCCTGATAACATTGAGGGGGAGAGATGTGCCAAAGAGTTCGCTGATGAGCTAATCTCTGAACACAATAAGAGGTTCCCTGAAGAGAGAATCTCTCCTTACATTCAGCGGCCTAAAGGCGAGGCTGCTGATGAAGATGATGAAGAAGATGATGATGATGATGAAGAAGATGATGAAGAACCTATCCCTCACTATGGGGGGATGGATGATGATGAAGATGATGACGACATTGGAAGTGCACTAGAGCACTTCAGACTGTCAAGACCCGGAGTCACTCATCAAGAGCCCTTGGGGGACGGACCGCAACCTTCGAAGGAAACAATCCGGTCCCTCAGGCAAAGGAAAGGAAGTGGTAAATCTGGATGCCACTATCCCTATATCTGAGGGGGAGACCACAACTGAGGTATCTCTTCCTCTTATCCCTTTCTCTGCATCTCTCCCTGAAACTCCCATAATCTCCTCTTCACCCATAAAAACTCCCTCTGACAATACTTTTTCCTCCTCTCCTTCCCTCAGTGATCCCCGTTCCCCAAAGGACTCAACTTCAAGAAGGAAACCTTCCTCTGAAGAGCAGTTTATGTACATAATTGAAACTGACTCTGAAGAAGAAGAAGGCCTCATTCCCAGGCGTCGCGTTCAAAAGCCGATAATAAGCGAGCCTGAAGAAGAAGAAAGGCGAATAAAGTTCCTTAGGGAATTCGAATCAAGAAGAATAAGGGTGCCTGAAGATGAACCCATTGAAGCCGTACCAATAAGGATGGTAGATGAATTCTACTTTCTGTTAAAAGAAGAGAAAGAACAAGCTTTGAAAGCACAAAGAATCAGGGACGAGGAAATCAAGCAAACTGAGAATGATCTTGCCTTAGCAAGAAAGTTACTCAAAGAAGACTCTGTGAAAGACAAAGCGGCTCAAGAACAATTGAAAAAGAGTGAAAGGGTCGCTGAAGCTCTCGTTCAGAGAGAACTAGCATAAGAGCACATAAACGTAGATCCAATTCTAGCTCAACAGAAGATCCTAAGTGCACTAACCTCTGAAGCCACTCAGCAGAAAGACAAAGAGCTTGATCGGTGCACTGACAGGCTGAAATTTCGAAGATCTGAAGCCAAATCATTCATGCAACTATCCAAGGGTGACACTCCAACAGAGGTGGTCCAAAGGTATATGTAAGAATGACAAGGACAAACAAGACAGAAAGAGAAGAAGCCAAATTCTTAGGAATTTATGGATACACTGAATGGCTAGAAATCAGAGACGCCACTCAGGGTTCTAAATCTAAATTCAAGGACGTGGTGGACAGTATGCTGAATCAGTTGCTGCAAAGAATGTCACAACATGTGCAAGTTCCCCCTCTCCCTGAATCTTCCAAAAAGAAAAGATTAAACGCTGAAGGAAGTTCAAGTGCCATA
Organism: Silybum marianum; assembly: GCA_036898165.1. NCBI lineage: Eukaryota > Viridiplantae > Streptophyta > Magnoliopsida > Asterales > Asteraceae > Silybum > Silybum marianum. The sequence continues at coordinate 30,878,558 of CM072533.1, read as the reverse complement.
AATGAGCATGAAACTAAGTTTGATTATCAAAGCATTCTTGGTCATCTTGAGCTCCCTGATATATCAATGCTTTGTACCTCTCTCCCTCAAGACCGAAGATATACAAAAGACGAAATCATCTCACTACCTGAACCTGGTATGATATTCTTGGATAATGAAGGATTCTTAGGACTCTTCAGAAACCAAGAAATCCATAAGGCCCCATCCTCTCTCATAAAGATTATGCTTTGGCGCTGATGGTCAAATACTCCTCTGATGAATCGATAGAAGACGCTTTATGAGAATGAGTTACAAAGAAGAAATGAGAAAATCTCTGACTAGTCGTAGTTTTCTACTTCCTTTGTAATATTTGTTTAGTGTATAAGTACTTTACCTTTATAATTGTAATTTGATTTCGCTGTAATTCTTCAGAGTATAATTAATGAAATTCAAAGTACTTTACTCCATCCTAGTACTGAAAAGATCCCTGAAAATAGTAAAAGGGACAATGAACATAAGAGTTCTATTTTCGTTACACTATCTTTTACTCACTGATCTTTCACTCTGAAAAGTCAATCAGTGAATGTACTTTAAGCTTATCTACTTAAAAAAATTGTTCTTTCATATCCTTATAAATGAAACTCAATTCAGATAATAGACTAGCTGAAAAAGACTTTACAGATTAGCACTTAGAAAATTTTTTCTTTAATATTTCCTAAGTCCCTTACTAGTCTCTCAAAGAAATTTTCCTATGTTGCTTAATCATAATCAAATAAGGGGAGATTGTTGATCAGAACTCCTCTCAGTGATTTGAATATGATTCCTTTACTATACTTAGTGAAATTCCATAGTTAAGCTTCTGTTTAAATTCAGCGATAGCACACGCTGATTGCTATCAGCGATCGCTGAAGATCAAGGAACTACGAGCTTATCTCTGAAGATCTGAAGATCAGTTATCACACCAGAAGACCATTCAGCGACAGTCGAAGACCCTAGCTAAAGAAAGAGATAATCAGCTAAGTGAACTGAAGCGGTTCAGCGATAGCAGCGATTGTCTACTCAAAAGTGTGATGTCTTGTGAAGCCTCAGCGACACTGAAGATTCATCCTTGAAGATTCAATATCAGCGATCAAATGAAGCTTCCTTTGCAGAATTAAAGATTGATCTTATCCTCGATGCACAAAAGTCAAACCTAGAACCATGTCAGAAAAGGACGTACGACTTGTTTCTTATGTCCCCATCATATTTGTTATGGTACTGTTCATATTCGGCCAAAAGCATGGTTGTCTTATTAACAAGGACAAGCTTCATATCCAAGCTTGACACGTGGCATATACCTTTTGTCTTGTTTCAAAGACAAACGGGTATAAATAAGATGAAGATATCTTCTTCATCTTAATGCATGCTTCTGTCTAACTTATACCCTCTTATTTCTTTCTTTCATCTTCTTGTGCATCATACTTCGTGTTTCTTGTGCATCATCTTCTTGTGCATCATCTTCTTTAATTTGTTTTAATTCTGCTTGTAACTGTAAATTTGTTTATCTTAATAAACTCATTTAAAAACGAAAAATCTGTGTGTTTGTATTCAACCCCCCCTTCTACAAACTGTTCTCTCTTGATTGAACTCTTGTAGACCCTTATTGGGACCAACACTATCATATGTGGTGTTCAACATATTTAAAGATGATACTAGAATTGCTCAGAAACGAAAAGTTGTACGCCAAATTCTCCAAAAGCGAATTCTGGATTCGCGAAGTCCACTTTCTTGACCATGTAGTAAATGAAAAGGGAATTCATGTTGATCCAACTAAGATTGAGGCCATTAAAAAATGGGAAGCCCCGAAGACACCAACCGAGATCCAACAATTTCTTGGGTTGGCAGGCTATTACCGGTGAATTATTACGAATTTCTCCAAGATCGCGCAACCACTGACGACTCTAACTTAAAAGGACCAAAAGTTTATTTGGGGAGAGAAACAAGAGGAAGCATTTCAGACACTTAAACACAAGTTATGCAACGCACCGATTCTGGCTCTACCCGAAGGAGTGGATAACTTCGTAGTCTACTGTGATGCTTCACATCAGGGAATGGGATGCGTGTTGATGCAAAAAGACAAAGTTATTGCATACGCATCAAGACAACTAAAGATTCACGAGAAGAATTACACTACTAATGATTTAGAGCTAGGAGCGGTGGTATTCGCACTCAAGATCTGGAGACATTATCTCTATGGTACTAAGTGTACTATCTTCACGGATCACAAGAGCCTTCAACATATTCTTGACCAGAAAATGCTCAATATGAGACAAAGAAGATGGGTTGAGCTACTTAGTGATTATGATTGTGAAATAAAGTACCACCCAGGGAAGGCTAATGTAGTAGCGGATGCATTAAGCAGGAAAGAAAATGTAAAACCGACGAGAGCACGTGCTATGGGAATGATGATTCAGACGAGTTTAAGGACTCAAATTCTGGAAGCACAAGGAGAAGCTTTGAAAGAAGAGAACTTGAAGAATGAAACCTTGCAGCACTTAGAGAAAAAATTTGAAATGCAAGCAGATGGAGTGCATTACTTTAAGAATAAAGTTTGGGTACCAAAGGTTGGTAATCTACAATCAACCATCTTGGGTGAAGCCCATCGATCAAGGTATTCGATTCACTCAGGGGAAGATAAGATGTCAAGGATCTTAAGGAATTCTATTGGTGGCCAGGAATGAAGAAAGATATTGCTGAGTAATTAAGCAAGTGCTTAACTTGTGCTCAAGTCAACAACCCGAAATTCCCCTATGGAAATGGGAGCAAATAACTATCGATTTCATAACCAAGCTACCCAGAACTAGGAAAGGACATGATTCGATATGGGTTATAGTAGATGGACTTACAAAATCAGCTCATTTCATTCCCATTCGTGAAGATTTCAGTATGGAGAAACTTACGTCAAGGAAATAGTTACTCGTCACGGTGTGCCTATTTCCATTATTTCAGACAAAGACACACGTTTTACGTCACAATTTTGGCAGTCTCTTCAAAAGGCTTTGAGTACGCGTTCGGATTATAGTACTGCTTATCATCCTCAAACGATGGTCAATCGGAAAGAACTATTCAGACATTAGAGGATATGATACGTGCATGCATGATAGATTTTGGTGGGAGTTGGGATACCCACCTACCGCTTGTTGAATTCTCATATAACAACAGCTATCACACCAACATTCAGTGCGCGCCTTATGAAGCCCTATACGGACGAAAATGTAGATCACCACTTAGTTGGTTAGAAATCGAAGATAGACAGCTGACCACGCCCGATATTATTCAGGAGATCACTGACAAGATCTCCATCATCAAAGAAACACTCAAGACAGCAAGAGATCGTCAGAAGAGTTATGCGGATAATCGGAGGAAGCCGTTAGAATTCCAAGTAGGTGATAAAGTGCTTTTGAAGGTATCACCATGGAAGGGACTAGTACGTTTCAGGAAGAAAGGAAAACTGGGTCCCAGATATGTTGGTCCATTTGAAATAACCGAAAGAATTGGGCCGGTAGCGTACAAACTAAAGTTGCTACAGAATTTAAGCGCCATCCACGACACGTTCCATGTGTCGAATCTGAAGAAATGCTTAATGGATGAAACATTGGTGTTACCTCTGGATGAAATTCAGGTTAACGATCGGCTACACTTCGTCGAAGAACCAATCGAGATACTGGACCGAGAAGTTAAACGGTTGAGGCGTAGTAAAATCCCTATTATTAAAGTCCGTTGGAATGCGAAACATGGCCCAAAGTATACTTGGGAAAGAGAATATTTCATAAAGGTCCAATATCCGCATTTGTTTGCGAAGGAGTCCATTGGCAGTAGAAGTCAATAAATTTCGGGACGAAATTTCTTTAACAGGGGGAGACTGTGACAACTGTCAAAAATCGAGCTTCCCGGTTAGTTCCTATTAAGTTTATTAGTGTTAATATAGATTAAATATAAGAATAGAAGTTAGTTGGCTTAGAATGGCCGAAAAATTTCTAGAGTTTTAGGTAGCTGCTTAGAAAGTCCGGTTCCGACCCGTAACTGGCCGAAACGTCCTATATAGTGCCAAATGCTCTAATTTATACCCAATTTATATAAAATATATATTTTTATTAATTAAAATATAAAACTTCTATTTTTATAAAATTTAATCACTTTTGGACTTACATTTTGAGGAAAATGGCCAAAATTGAGAAAAATGACATTTTAATTTCATTTTTGGGCTTGAGTTTAATTTTTTTTTAATAAAATAATTGGGTTTGAGTGGGACCCATGTACATAGCTGCCCCCCCATAATCCCCGATATAAATATATTTTTTATTCATTTCCTCCTCATTTGCATGATTAAAATTTTGAATATCACTCTTCTCTCTCTCTCTAGAACTTAAGGGACATATTCCCTACTCTTCTTTTCCACTCTTTTGTCTCCAAAATCTCCAGCTACTTTCCATCTCAAATCCATCAAATTAACAAGATTTCTGAAGAATCATTGAACCACAATCATCACTCAAGTAAGTAACAACACTATCTTCATCTTTTTCTTGCAAATTTTAGGTGAAAACCCCACTTTTCTTACATTTTTTAGCTACTTTCTTCTAATATCCGAAATTTTTTACTTTGTGGAGAGATTATACACCGAAACATATAAAAATGTTTAAACAATGGTGGTAATCTATGATCCACACAATAAAACTCAAGAAAATAGGTGAAAAACATGATTTTATGTGATTTAGAACAACAATGATGATTTTTGGTGCTGACAGATTTCATGCATTTGCATAAATCGTCCATTTCTTGCAAATAATATGTTCAAATATCATAAATCTTCTTCTGAAAGTTTATTTTGTGATTTGGGGTTCTAATCCAAGTGGTTTCAGTCTACAACATTGAGTTTTGACCCCCTAAATGCTCATAACAAGATTAAGGTGCATCTGGTGATTTGAGGTTTCAATTAATTAAAACAAAATGAGTGTGCATTCTGTCCAAATCTGACAGAACTGTGCATGCATGTTCAAATAGCCATATCTCCTCCAAAACTCAATGAAAAAGGATGATTCTTCCTTTGAGAGTCAATTATATGAATTATCGTTTGTTTGCAAGTGGAATCACATGAAATTATGGAGTTTTGACCCTCCAAACACCTAAAACATTTTAGGTGTGCAAACTGTGGAACCACCAGTAGGTAAACCCTACTTTGCATGTTAATATCTCTTTGAATATTTGTCCATAATGCATAATTCTTCTTCTGGAGTTTTTTTTTATGAGTTGGGGTTCATATGAATCCAGTTTCATTCAAAAATATGAAATTTTGAGGCATTAACCAATTTATTAAATTTAAGTGTGCATTCTGTCAACTAATGAGAGAAGTGTGCATGCAACTTTGTGGTGTCATATCACCTTCATAACTTATTCAAAATGAGTGATTTTTATCTTAAAAGTTTCTCTTATGAGTTATGATTCCAATACAACAGGAAATTCTGGAAAACACTTAGTAGAACTCCTCAAATTAGTGTTCTACTAACATGGTGTAATCTGTCATACCGGTTGTGATACATTGTATTGCATAAATTATTTGACCTATTTTTACATCTTCTTAAAGCTTGAAATTTGGTCACAAGTACCTTAACTCAGTAAGGTATCACATATAAAAAAATTAGGGATTTGTTCATTCTATAAAGTAGTTTATTTTGATCCTCTTTATACCCTAAAGTTTCTGCCAGAATATGAAATTCTTGAATGTTTGAGTTCTTGAACTTAAATCATTTAAAGACCATTATTGGCACAAATATAAGTATGGATGGTAAAAATCGATGGTTTTGAACTAATAAAAAAAAGGGGCATAAGTGCATTATATATATGACGGACAAAATGGTTAACCGAGTTGGACAACTATGGAAATCTATGGACATAAGACATATTCACCCCCATAAGTAACTTTTAGACACATAAGTGACCATTTTCGGTATTTCTCTTTGATTGGGAAACGTTAGGCCGACGAGTAGGTGCAGATCGTGTTTTGTTAATTGGAGCTTTTGCTATAAGGTGAGTATTCACAGCCCCATTTTTAAAGTATTTTATACGTTTTGGGGTGAAAAGCATGATTAAATGTAATATTTGAGCTATTTGCATTACCGAATGTGAAACATTATGAAATTATTGTTTTGGGCACTAAGGCATGTACACTAATAGATTGTATTGAGTAAAATGTTCCATAAAAGTTTGTACACTACTATTAACTCAAGTGAGGAGCCGAGGGTATACGTGGATAGCGCTATTGGACGGACAATCCCACCTAAAAACCGAAAAGTAGGGTGTGGATAGCAATCCCACCGGGAAACTACAGGTAGGGGTGCACTATACTTAAAAGGAAAGGTTCTACACATGTGGACTTTAGGTCCACCGCTGAGGTAGAACTAAAAAGAAGGTTCTACACATGTGGACTTTAGGTCCACCGCTGAGGTAGAACTAAAAAGAAGGTTCTACATATGTGGACTTTAGGTCCACCGCTGAGGTAGACCTAAAAATATTTTTGTGGTCGAAGGTTTAGTGGTGACTCATTACTTACTATCAATGAGGGTACAAAAATGCCTTGAACGTTTTAAGATGTAAAGATTTATTAAGTACCATAAAAGTATTTTGCTCAATATTTATTTATGCAAAAGATGTTATAATATATAAAACCTGTGAACTCACCAACTCTTTGTAGTTGACTTTGTTTTATCATGCTTTTCAGGAGTAAGGGACGTAAACCGAAATGTTTAGTTATGTGGACGCGTCAACATCAATCAAGTTTTTATTTGAAACGGTTTCGTTTAAACACTATGTTTACTTTATTTTGTTAAAATTTTGGGATTGTAAGATGTAATTCCGAATTTAATATTTTATGTATTTGAATGGATGATTGGTGTTGTTTATGTCCTATTGCTATGAAATCGTGAGCTATCACGCCTCATGTTTCCGCTTTAGCGGGGTGTGACATTTATTCTTTTTGTGATCAAATACATTATTTCTACTTTTATTTCAGGAGAAACAACAAACCATTCAGCATACTTCATTAACCAATGCAGAGTGTAAGTGGAATACTTTGGTATATCAGAAACAATAAACGTTTAGATGTAGGAATTGAAGTTTGTCACTAATTTTTTTACTATTTTTTTATCAATAATTTATAGATAAAAACTTACGAGTTAAGAGATTTAGATGTAGGAATTGAAGTTTGTCCTTCTTCAAAAGATTTGATTCTAGTGATGAAATCTGAGGTTGACATAGATGATTTTCCTTTTAAAGAAGAATTCAGATCTTTGAATTCAGTTCTAGTGAACTTTGAATTTAAAATTGAATGAGTTTCAGAATTTGAAAATTTGAAATATTCGTTATTTTTTATATCATTTGAAGAATCATCATTTTCAGAATCTGAAGCATTCATTAGATCTGAAAATATGTTCTGAGTCATTTCTGAAGCAAAATTGTTTAGTTTTGAAATTTTATTTTTTCTTTCTGAATTTGATGATGGTTCAAATTTTTCTTCAGAATCATTTACTGAATCATCAAAGAAAATGTTTGAAGAGTCATCCTGATCATGTAAAGATTCAATATCTGAAAATTCTTCATAAGTTTCTTCAGAAATGTCTTCTTTCTTTGAATCTGAAGAATTCTGATGAATTTCTGAAGTAAGTTGTTCAGAAATAGATTCAGAAACAAGTTCAGAAATAATCTCAGACTTTTCTTTAGAAATGATTTTAGAAATAGGTTCAGAGGTAGACTTAATATCTTTAGAATGTGTTTCAGATTCATCAGCAAACAAAACTTCTGCTTTTACAAAAGGAATTCTCTCAGGCAAAGAATGATCTACAGGTTTACTTACTAGTCCTTTATTTTTTTCATTAAAAATTTTCATGTTTGAAATGTCATATAAATTTGATGGTGCTTTTTTCAGAACTGGACTTTCAGTGTATCCTAAACCTGTTTTTATATTATAAAATTTTGAATTCTTAGCCTGACTTGTCAAAATATTCAAAGTTTGCTCAGTTTGACCTCTTTTGAAATTCAAATCTTCTAATTCCTTTACCTTTCCGTATAACTCAAGTCTTTCTTGATTCGGAAAATTCATTTTCACATTCAGAACCTCTGTTTCAGATTTAGCATTCACTATTTCCTTTTGCATATTATCCATTTTTTCTTTTAATTCATATTTTTCTTTAGAAATCCTCTTGATAGATATACTAATATAGCTTCAAAAGGTACTGGGTTCTGAAGAGTAAGAAAGATCTGAAGAAAGAAAGACTCATAACTCAGAAGACAAGCAGATAAAAGCCTAAGGCATAACTTCTGAAGTGGCAACTTCAGAAGTTTTGAAGATTCTGAAGATACTTCTGAAGAAGGTTCTGAAGACACTTCAGAAGTAGTTCTAAAGAAGTTCAGAAGTAGTTCTGAACATGCTTGTCATCTTTGCACTGTAACTTTAGCATTTCTATTTCATGTATAAATAGATTGTTTGTTAGATAGTTAGAACTAACGTTTTCATAAGCTTGTAAAGACATTTTTGTAATACAGTTCATCTGATCAATACAATATACAACATTCGGTGATCTATTTCTTGTTATCTTTCTATATCTTGATTGCTTGGGATCTAACAATTGGTATCAGAGCCAATTCATCTGTTCTTGAAGGTTAGAGAAGAACTTGTCAGATCTGACAGTTCTTGTTGTGTTCTTGATCGACAAATTCAAGATTCAAATTCAGGTGAATTCTCGAACTTTTTCAAATCAAAGATGTCGAAAGAAATCGTCTCCATTGGATCAGAAACCAAACCACCAACTTTGTTTTTAGGGGAATATCATCAATGGCGAATCAGGATGATTAAATTCTTGGACAATATCGATGAAGCTTTAATGCAATCGATCATAAATGGCCCTCTGGAGGTCTATGTGGAAATCCCTACAGTTCCAAGAACTGAATACACTCCTGAAATACCTGCATCAAGAATCAAGAAAAGCCCAGGTATGTACATCGCTACTGAGAAAGCTCAAGCCAAAGTTGATAGAAGGGCATTAACTCTACTCACTCTGTGATAGGACCCAAACAATCAAGATATCAATATATGAAAAGATTATAACAGGAATGATAGTAGCCAAATGTAATTTTATATTGATTGAATGTACTGTATACAGAATATATCTTTACAAGGTATATGAAAACATTAGTTCTAACAATCTAACTAACTATCTATTTATACATACAATAGAAAGACTAAAGTGACAAGACATTCATAACAGACAAGTTCAGAATTGGTTCTGAACTCCTTCAGAACTTCTTCAGAAGTGTCTTCAGAACTTCTTCAGAACCTCTTCAGAAGTGTCTTCAGAACTTCTTCAGAACTTCTTCAGATCTTTTTCTCTTTTAAGAACCCAGTTCCTTTTGAAGCTATTATGATATTTCTATCAATCTCCCCCTTAGCTTCAAAAGTTCAGATCATACTTCCAGAAATTCAGAATTTCTCTTACATCATTCAGAATTAGTCTTCTGTATCCTAGTAAGGATTCAGCAACTCTAATCATTTCTTTTGCAAGTATCTTGTGCTTCTCCCAATCTTCATTGCTCAGATTCTTTGGTCTTCTATTCTGTCTTTTTACCAAACGATCTCTGATTGCCAAGAGAGTTCCATTGCAACATTTGTGGAGTTCTTCAAATCTCACAAATAATAGTTCATGAAAGCATTTACAAACGAAGCCAGGAGGATGAAGTACTAAAGTGCTCTTCTTCAAAATCTGAATATCTGGTAGACTTAGATTTGGTTTGATTAAGTGTACTTGCTTCTTGTTTAGAACATAAGCAACCTGGAAATCAGTCTTTGCAGCCCATATAAATTCTCTATATAATCCATCTCTAAGCACTGGAAAAGATTTTCTGAACTTGGTAATTGATTAATGGAAGGGATAAAGACTTCTGTATACTCTGAGAAGATCTCTGAGATGAACATTCTGAAAGTCAGCTTCAGAAAAGGTAGAAAGCTCACCATTTTGTCGCTCAACAGTAAAGAATGCATATTTGTAATTCTGTCTTGTCTTCAAATCAGCATTAATCACTTTGATCACAGGACTTTCTTTTCTTGCTTCATTGATTGGAATCCTTATCTTTCTGATGATGTCTGAGTACCATTGTTTCCAACCAAAAGACTTTTGAATCCAACAATCTATATAGTTGAATTTTTGTTCATATTCCATGAACATTTCTGGATGAAAATATTCAAGGAACATAGTGAAAGCACTTTCTTCAATTCTTTGCACTTGTAGTTGTTCCTCTTCAGATATTTGCTTTTCAGGAACCAACTCTTCAGAAATATTTTCAAGAACTTCTTCCTTTTCTTTTTCTTTTTCCTTTTGTCTTTCTTCTGAAATTTCAACATTTAGAGTGTACTTTTGAATTTCTTCCATATCTTGTCTCTTCTTGTGACCAGCTAGATAACTCTTTCTCACAAATTCTCTAAAATGTATTCTTTCTTTGATTAGATAGACAATTTCTTCTTTGATGTCAGATTCTTCAATAAAATCTGTCATGTAGTTCCGAAACCATTTGAGTGAGGATGTAGAATACTTTGGAATATCAGATACAACAAATGTCTTAGAGACTTCTTCAACAAGATACATGAACCCAATATCTGGATTAGTAAACAATCTCTTCAGCCCAAACCTTTCAATATATATAGGTTCCAACAGATTTACTGTGTTAAGTCTATATTCCAAAGCCAACTGAAAATCATGCTTTATGAGATTCCTTATATATATTCCCAAAATTCTTCTAATCTCTGAGACTAACACAGATTCACCTGAGTTAACACAAAAAGATAAGATTGCCAACTTATCTTGTAGTCTTAGCTTGTAAACATCAAACTGAGTAAATTCACACAGAGTACCATCTCTTCTTTCTGCTCCAAATCTGAATATAGTCAAATCATTTTGAACTGATTTTGATATGCATCTGATCTTCTTTATTAAAGTTGAATCATGAAAATTCTGAACACCATGATTCTTAATAAAGTTCTTTACTTGAACAATATGATCTTCAGACCATTCATCATTCAGAAAGTCTTCCAACTTTGCAAACTTCATACTTCTTTTGTACATGAAGCAATAAGTGTCTTCAGGAAATATCAGACTGCTTTCTCCAGAAATAAGTATATTTTCTTTTTCAAACACTTGATCCAATACAGGTTCTTCAAGTATTGGAAGATGTATCTTAGGAATGATAATGCAAGGTCTGGTTCTAACTTCAAATTTTCCTGAGAAAGCAATTAAGATTTCATCAACAATTTCAACTCCTTCTAAATGAGCTAAATCAAATTCCAATTCAACTCTTTCATCTGGTTGTTCAAGAAAATTTCTGAAGATAGAAAATCTGTTGTCTAAAAGTCTACACTCCAGACTTCTTGGATAATTCAGAAAGACATGCACCCAACAGAATTGATTCAGAATATCCCATAATCTTTCAGAAGCACTTCTGAACTCTTCACTCAGAAGTTGTTGAGGCTTCCAAATTACTAAATCTTTTATTTTATTTGAGCTTTCTCCCATATTTACATCAATCATATCTTCTTCAAACATGATCACATCAGAAAGATCACTTGGTTCTCCAATAACATCTTCAAAAGCACGGTATTCCCTTAGCATTTCTTCATTAGAATCTGGAATTATATCTGTGTTATCTGAGCCCAAGTTACCTCCAGAATCAAGAGACAACTTTTCTGTTTCATACCCTTCTTCTATCATTTCCTCAGAAGAATGATCATTTATTTCTTGTACCTCATGTTCTGCAGATAAAATATCTTCTATGGCTTCTGAGACTTTATTTGATTCTTCACCAACATTCTGAGTATCTTCAGAGGTCTTCTCAGAACTTTGAACTTGATTAGTTTCTGGTTCAGATACTCTCTGTCTTTTCTCCCCCTCTTGATTATCAGGATCATGATCATCAAGACTCCTTTTAAAAGTATCTGATTGAGATCTGCATTCTAGAGAAGATAATCTTGTGCTTAATTCTGATTGAGAACTCTGAATGGATGAAAGTTGATTGAGAATTTGAGAAATATCATCTTTAGTGGCATAAGCTTGTGGAGCAGAAGAAGAAGGCTGAGAAGCTTTCAAAGAAGAAACAGAGGAAGCCACTTCAGAAAAAGCTGACAAAAGTGCTTGTTTAAACAAATGAAGATCATTAGAAGATTTGAGATGAAAGTCATTGAGCTTGTTAACCAAATTTTCCCCATCTTGATCCAACCTAACCTCCAACACCTTTTTGGTAGAATCCGTCAAATCCTTGATGTCCTTCTGAATCTTTGCAAATTCAGAAGTACAGAGATCTTTGAATTCTGTGAATTCAGAAGATGTGGGTAAGTTGCCAAGATCAACAGATGAACTTGTTTTCAGACCTTCAGAAGAAGGTTGGCCTGTATGAGCCACAAACGCATCATGAACCACATTTGATTCTGTGAATGGAGCTTTTGTGATGTTCACCCCAGCAGGACTTCCAACTAATCCTTGATATCCAAAAATTGGAATATCTATAGTTGTTGATGCAATGTGACAAACACTTTGCTTAGGAACATCTGAAAGATGTGTGCTTGTGTGAATGGATGCCACATTAAGTGGTTCAGAAGGCTCAAAGTTGAGTGGACACTCAGACTCAATGTGCTCAAAACTGTGAAGGGGGGACATATATCCTTCATTTTCAACAAAAGGAACCTCCAATTGGGGTCCTAATGGATTATAAGCTACTTGCCCCATTTGTGTTGTTGAAACACCCTTCTGTTGAGAGATGGGTGAGTGGCTGGGGGGGGGGGGGTTAACCAAGGTTGCCATGGGCTCACTGGCTGTTTCAATATTATCCACCAAAGAATGTGGAATAATAGTAGATGTGGGTGCCGGCTTGTAACATGTGGTTCACGAGTTTGTTTTTCTTGTACTGTGTTCTCCCCTCATCAATTCTTTTTCTTACCCTTCTACCCCGTCTCTCATTTACATTTTTCCTCTTCACTCTTTGAGGTTGTTCACCCCTTGAACGGCCTCCCCTCTCTTTCTAATAATTCTAGACTCCCTTGCCTGATCACCACTCTGGTTTGAATCAGGGGAAGGGACTACTGGTTGAGGTAATCCCATAGATTCTAAATGCTCACTCCCAATCCTAGTTGGTGTACTTACAAGTTCATGTAAATGAGAAGGAAGTGGAACTGCATTTGGAAAAGTAAGTTTTGCATTTGGAGGTCTTAAGCTATCCATAGTGAAAACAGGAACATGTACCTCATGAGCTAGAACAGGAATTTTGAGACGACCTTCATTGCTCCTTTGATAAGTGTTTGAAGAAATCTCTGAAATGGTATATAGTTGAATGTAGACTTCTTCAAAATGGCAGATTTTGAGTTCATCAAAGATGAGACTAGCATAGTCATAGTGTTTGTTGAAGGCAACACCATGAAAGATAATCCTCCCATTTGCTGAAGCTTGGTCTAAACTTGAGCTCTTCCCAGATAGGCAGGTATTCAGAATGGAAAACAAGCAATACCAAATTGGAGGTAAACATTTTCTTCTAAAAGAGCTCAGAGCACTAAGGTTTTCGGAGTAACCTAAGCTCATAAAATCTGAGATCATCTCTGATGAGGATGGAATTGAGTCATAACAGGTTTTCCCAAGAACCTCATCTGGTTTAGGCAAATAGTGAAGGCTTCTAATGTCATCTACAGATATACAAACTTTGTAGGCATGAACATAAGAGACAATTTCATCATCAGTTTCATCTACCTCAGCATAATGCCAGAATTGTTGAAGATAAGAAGCAGGAACAGAAAATTTCCTTGAAAGGAGAGTGCGCAGGGGATGTTTCTTCAGAATTTTAATCAACAGTACTAGATCATCAATGAAGTCTTTGGATTTAAAGTTCAGTGCACAGTTATTTCTTTTGATGTCAAGTAATTTCTCAGCAGGTACATAGAGTTTGGACAGGTCACCACTTTCAGCAGGAGTCTGGGATTCACTTTCAGCAACATTTGATTCAGAAACAACATCAATGGGTGTATTCTGTGTTTCCCCAATTTTAGCAGTTGTCGGGTTAGGGTTAGGGTTAATGATAGGGTTTGAAGGTCCGGCTTGATGAGTTGCCGTTGTGGCTGTGTCATGAAGCATTTGATCATCACTTAGTGGGATTTCCATTGATCCAACCATTAATTTTTGAGGCACAATCTTGAACGAAGAATCACTTGATGATCCAGTGTTATTATTGGAACTCTAGGAAGTAGAAATCATGGTTTTTGAAGTAGACATGATGTAGAAAAAACACGGATTGGTAACAGAAAGATGATCAATAAACACAGCAAGATTTCTCAGAGAAAAATTGCTAAAAGAATGAAGATGATGAGGAATCCATTGATTTATATGATCAGATAAGCGTTGAAAGACACGTGGCCAAAAAGTAAATGTGGTTAGAGTAGTAATCATCATTTATTAAGAGAAATGAACCATTTAATGGTCGTGTTTAAGAAAAATCCAATGAAATTAAAACACGTGGCATACGCTTAAATGAAAAAATCAACGGGAAGTTTTAGTTCTGAGAACAAGTTCAAAAACTTCAGAAGTTGTTCAGAACTTCTGAGAAAAAGTTCAGAAGTCTGAAAGAAAGAATTCAGAAGAACCGCAGAATTTTTAAGTGAAGTTCAGAACTAAACTTGGGTCATCTTAGAAGACAAAAAAACATTTAAAAATATAAACTTCTGAAAAATATAAAACATTTTGAGAATTCAGAAGTAGATTTGAACAAATAGAAAACTGTTTTAATCTAAGGAAGCTTGTTCATACTTCTTAGATATAAAGTGCAAGACTTTATTTCACCAATGCAGAGTTGTTATGTAGGAAAGGATAGTTAGAGAAATTTGAAATTAATAACACTCCCCCTTGAATCACTAGCAATTATGATTCTCCCCCTTGATTATTGCAACTTTATCAAAGAATCAATCAAATATTAGTGAAATGAGAAATAAATGAAAAGTATTAAAATACAATCAACCTAGTTACAGAAGAGATATACTTCTGAGTTTGAAAAGTAGCAAAAATCTGAATGTTAAACTTCAGAATATACAAAGTAATTCTGAAGAGCAAAGTATTCAGAATTTGATAAAAAAAAAACTTCAGAATGTAACTTCTAGAGTATAGGTGATGTATAATACTTACATAGACATGTTCATCATGCCCAATTTACTTACCAAGAAGTTAAATCGTTTTTCATCAAGTGCTTTGGTAAATAAATCGGCTAGCGATAATCTGTCGAACAAAAAACATTTCAATATTACCTTTTTCCACATGATCTTTGATAAAATGATATCTTACATCAATGTGCTTGGTTTTTGAATCTTTGAACGAGATTGGCAGTGATGGCTATGGCACTCTTTGAATCACAATACAAAGGAATCTTTTTGAAAGTGTAACCATAGTCTTTTAGTTGAATTTGCATCCAGATCACTTGTGAGCAACATATTGCAGCTGCTACATATTCAGCTTCTGCTGTAGAAGTAGAAACACAATTTTGTTTCTTGGAAGACCAGCTGACTAGTCTATCACCCAGAAACTGACATGATCCAGAATTGCTTTTCCTGTCTAATTTGCAACCACCATGATCTGCATCTGTAAATGATGTTAGTTCAAAACTAGAATCCTTAGAATACCAAAGTCCCAATGAAGGAGAACCTTTTAGGTATCTAAGTATTCTTTTTGCCGCTAGAAGGTGTGATTCCTTAGGATTAGCTTGATATCTGGCACAAATACATGTAGCAAACATTATATCTGGTCTACTAGCTGATTAAGTAAAGCAAAGATCCAATTATGCCTCTGTACTTTTTCGATCAATGATTTTCCATTTAGATCAGGTTCTAGCTTAGTGGCAGTGGCCATTGGAGTTTGAATACTTGAACAATCAGTCATGTCAAATTTCTGAAGTAAGTCAGAAACATACTTAGATTGATTAATGAATATGCCAGTGGGAAGTTGTTTAACTTGAAGACCAAGGAAAAATGTGAACTCTCCCATCATACTCATTTCAAATTCTGTTTGCATGATTTTCTCAAAATTTCTACAAAATTTTGGATTAGTAGAAGCAAATATAATATCATCTACATAGATTTGTATCAAAATCATATCATCACCCTCCTTTTTCAGAAATAAAGTTGTATCAACAGTACCTCTTTTGAATTTGGAATTCAGAAGAAAAGTTGTAAGAGTATCATACCATGCTCTTGGTGCTTGTTTAAGTCCGTATAAGGCTTTGTCTAATATGTAAACATGATCTGGGAATTCTTTGCTTACAAAGCCTTCTGGTTGTTCAACATACACTTTTTCATGAAAAATACCATTCAGAAATGCACATTTTACATCCATTTGAAATACCTTCATGTTTTTATGAGCAGCATAGGCAAGAAAGATTCGTATGGCCTCTAATCTGGCAACTGGAGCAAAGGTTTCATCATAATCAATTCCTTCTTGTTGACAATACCCCTTAGCTACAATCCTTGCCTTGTTTCTTACAACAATTCCATTTTCATCCTTTTTATTTCTGAACACCCATTTTGTGCCAATGACAGATTTACCTTTTGGCTTTGGTATCAATCTCCAGACTTTGTTTCTTTCAAATTGATTTAACTCATCCTGCATGGCTAAAATCCAGTCTGGATCTTGAAGTGCTTCATATGGCTTTTTGGGTTCCATACTGCTTAAAAAATTAACATACAGACACTCATTTGCTGTTGCAGATCTTGTTTGAACACCTTTTGATGCATCTCCAATTATTTGATGAACTGGATGACTAGATGTCCATTTGTTCACATTTGGCAATGGTTGAACAGATGAAACATTATTCAGAGAATCATAATCATCAGTAATTCTTTGGAGTTTCGGTATCATGATTGATAGCCGAATGTAAATGCGAAGACTCCCCTCAAATGGAAAAATCGAATTGGTTCGGAAGCGTGAAGTTCATGGTCGAAATAGTTTGAACCGGTTCGAAAAAACTTGAATTGGTTCGAAGTTGCATTTTCGAAGTTGGAAGTTCCGAATTTGAGGTAGAGAGTTGTGGTCTTGATGTATTTGAAATACGTATTTACGAAATGTCTTGATCATTTGAATTTACGAGTAGAGAAGGATTTTGATAATGCAGAGAGACATTTACAGAAATATCAAATAAGTCTTGACATAAATTGTCTAAATTGGATTTGAGTAAAGTTTGAGATGCAGAAGTAGAGTTTGTGTGATTATGTTCTGAGTCCAAAATTTCAGAAGTTGGTTTATGTGCGAGTTCTGAACTGTTTTGTTCAGAAGTCATTGTTGGCTCATGAAATCTGACATTTGTAGTCTCAATGATTTTTGAGTTCCTTTAATGAGTACTCTATAAGCTTTGGATCTTTGAGAGTAGCCAACAAAGATACCAGCTACACCTTTTGGTGCAAATTTGTCAAGATGTGGAGTATCATTCTTCAGAAAACACCTGCAACCAAAGATTTTAAAATAATCAATAGAGGGTTTTCTTTGTTTTAATAATTCATAAGGAGTTTTAATAAAAATTTATGTTTAGAATGGTTCTGTTCTGAGTAAAACATGCAGTAGCAATTGCTTCTGCCCAAAGAGACAGAGGAAGTTCTGAATATGCAAGCATGGTTCTTACAGCCTCTACAAAGTTCTATTCTTTCTTTCAACTACCCCATTTTGTTGAGGAGTTCTTGCAGCTGAAAAATTATGTGAAATACCAACAGATTCCAAAAAATTCGAAGTGTAGAATTAGTAAATTGTTCCATTGTCACTTCTGATCTTTTGAATTGGGAGTTGAAGAAGAACTTGAATTTTCTTCAGAAAGGGTATCAGTCTTTCAGAAGTATCAGATTTGAGTCTCAGAAATTCAATCCATGTATATCGTGTATATTCATCTACTATAACAAGAATGTATTTCTTTCCCCCCATGCTTTGAGTTTTCATTGGGACACACAAATCCATATGTAGCATTTCAAGTGGAGCTTTGCATGAAGATAGCATTTTCAGAGGATGAGAACTTCTTTTGATCTTCCCTAGTTCACATGCAGAACAAAGAGAGTTCTATTCAAATCTGATCTTTGGTAGTCCTCTTACAGATTGATGTTTGCCTAGTTCAGAAATAGCTTTGAAGTTCAGATGTGACATTCTTCTGTGCCAAAGCCAACTATCATTTTTCATTGATGTAGACATATAACATACACCTTGTAGTTGACCAGTTGCAGTGAATGTTGCTGTGTAGATTTCTCCATCTCTATAAGCAGTTAATTCATTTTTGTTTGTTGTACTCAGAACATGACAATAATCTATGTCAAAATTAACCTTCCAGTATTTGTCACAGAATTGACTAATACTGAAAAGATTATGTCTTAGTCCCTCAACATAGAAAACTTTCATTACTTTCACATCTCCTTTAATGAAAGTGCCATATCCTCTTACATATCCCTTTGCATTGTTTCCAAAACTAACTGTTCCTCCATATCTTTCATGATAATCAGTTAGTAGTTTCTTTGAAAGGTGTCATGTGTCTTGAATATCCAGAATCTAAGACCCACACATGACATATCTACAAAAGAGATTATTGAGTTTTAGGTTCCCATTTCAGAATGGGTCCTTTGTGATTAGTAATTAAATTTGAAGTTCTGAACTTTTTCTTCACATGTTTCAACTCAGAAGTTTGTTCAGAACTTTGAGATTTATCTTTATTTTTATTTCTTTGTTTAATTGAATTTGTTAATGTAGCTAAACATTTCTGAATAGATTTCATCAAATTTCTCTTGTTTGTTTTGGAGTTAAGAAGAAAATTATGATGACCACAATTAATACAGTGAATATGATTCTTTAATGTATTTACAACAGTATTAGACATATAAGAATCAATAACATTTGATTTTTCAACAAAAATTCTTTTATTCACTTTCTTTGTTTTAGGTACATCATTCTTCTGAAAAAATGAAAAATTCTCTAATTTGTCAATCTTTGACAGTCTTTCATCTTTCTTTCTCCATACTAAAGTGGATAGCTCTGTAAAAGATAAGAAATGAGGATTAGTATAAGAAATTCTTTTGTTCACTTTAGGTTTATCTTCAGATTTTGTGTTAATTTTCTGAACTTCAGAAAGAGAGTTTGAGGATTGTCCTTGTTCAAAAATTTTAACTCTGGTGTTAAAGTCAGAAGATGTTACTGAACATGGTGTTGAATTTGATGATATGTTTGTATTAGTAGGAGAAAAATCTGAATTCTGATATTCTGATTTTAATTTTTCTCCTTCAGTCATACATGATTGAGATTTATAAACCAAACAGCCATTTTTGTCAAGGACTTGAACCATGTGATCATCATCATCTTCTGAATCAGAAGCATTTATTAGATCTGAAAACTTATTATGAGTCATACTTGTTGCAAAAATATTTGAATTTTTTGTTGTTGTAGACTCATTATCAGAATTATCAAAAAATATATTGGAATTCTCATCAATATCTTCTGAGGATTCAATATCTGAGAATTCATCATATTTTTCTTCATGTTCTGATTTATTATCAGAAGTATCTTCTGAAATGTTTTCACAATTGGATTCAGAAGTAACTTCAGAAACAATTTCAGATTTAACAATTACTTCTGATTTTTCTTCAGAAATAATATTTGATTCAGAAGATTTACAAATATTTGGAATTATATTCATTTCTTCTATTTCAGAGATACTTTCTGGTTCACCAGTTTTAAGAGGTGTTTCTTCTGAAAACAAAGTCTCTGATTTTATAAAAGGAATTCTTTCAGGCAACGAATGGTTTACAGGTTTGGAAATGATGCCAGTATTTGATTCATTGAAAATTTTCATTTTAGAGTAATCATACAAGTTTGTAGGTGCCTTTTTTAAAATTTGACTGTCATTATATCCTAAGCCTGCTTTTATATTGTAAAACATTGAGTTTTGAGCCTGACTTGTTAAAATATTCAGAGTTTGTTCAGTTTGTCCTCTCTTAAAATTTAAATCTTCCAATTCCTTAATCTTTTTTATAAAGATCAAGTCTCTCTTGATTCAGAAAATTCATTTTAACATTTAGAATTTCTTTTTCAGATTTTTCATTTATTACTTCTTTTTGTAAACTATCTATTTTTTCTTTTAAAACAAGTTTTTCTTCAGAAATTTTTTCAAGAATCTGTTCAGCTGCTTGACAATTTTCTTTATATATTTGACTTTCAGCTCTGAATTGATTGACCAAAATACTTTCACCTTTAGTTATGTTTCTGAGTGTTTCAAATTCAGAAAACTTATTTTGAAATTGATTTGTCATTTCTGAATCTTTAGTATTAATTTCAGAATTATGTTCAGAATTTTGTTTAGAAGATGAAGAAGATACCTCAGTGTCTTGTTTGTCCTTTTCTGGATCCATTTGACACATGTAGCAATTGGTTGCATAGTGAGCAACTTCTTCATCATCATCTCCATCACTCCAGTTTAACCAGTCTTCTTCATACTTGGTTACTAGAGCAGGATTAAGCTCCTTTTTCTTTGCTAATAGATGCTTCTTCTCATAATAACCTGAATTTTTTACTTTTGGCATCTTGCATTGTCTAGCATAATGTCCAGGCTTTCCACAGTTGAAGCATCTTGCTGGTTCAGATGTTTCAGATTGACCAGCCTCTTGACCCTTCTTAGGTCCAACTTCAGATCTAGGTTTATTCTGATATTTTTGATTGTATCTTTGTTTGAATTGCCTTGTCATGAAAGCAATATTACCAGAAATCCTTTTAAGCTCTTCATCTGATTCATCCCCATCACACACTGTTATCTCTGGAATCTCACAAACTTTCTTGGTAGCAATGGTCAAAGAATTATTGTAGTTTTTGCTTAGAAGGGCAACTATTTCTTGTGTCTTCTTTTGTTCATATTGTCTAACTTTGATCTTGTCCTCTTGTTGGAACAAGATGCCATAGACATCATGAATTGTCTTTCTAGACAAGTTCCTAGTTACCATATTATCTGAAAAACTTGACCATTCATTTCCCAGATTGTTCAGAAATTTGTTGTTTATCTCAGAATTTGATTTCTGAACACCATTTCTTCTTAGATCATTCAGAATGTTATTGAATCTATGATATGTATCAGTGATAGATTCATTTTTCTTTGTATCTGAAATTTTCATATGTTCCTACACAGATATTTAATCTTTGTGCTTGAGCCTTTGTACTTCCTTGCATCTGAGCTTCTACTTCATCCCACATGGCTTTTGCTGAAGTTAAACTATCAACCCTATTGAATATCTCATTAGGTATTGCCATAGTGAGTAAAGTTAATGCTCTTCTATCAACTTTCATATGAGCCTTTTCAGCTGGATTATACATTCCAGGACTCTTCTTGATTCTTGATGCAGGGATTTCAGGGGTGCATTCAGTTCTGGGAACTGCTGGAATCTCAACAAATACCTCTAGTGGGCCATTTGTGATAGATTGCATTAAGGCTTCATCTATGTTATCCAAGAATTGAATCATTCTAATTCTCCATTGATGATATTCCCCTAAGAAGAGAGTTGGTGGTTTCGTTTCAGATCCGATTGAGACTATTTCTTTAGACATCTTTGATTGTTAGAAGATCGAGAATTCACCTATATTGAATTTGAATTTTGTAGATCAAGAACACCAAAAACTGTCAGATCTGACAAGTTCTTTCACAAATCTTCTCCAAGAACAGATGAATTGGCTCTGATACCAATTGATAGGACCCAAACAATCAAGATATCAATATATGAAAAGATTATAACAGGAATGATAGTAGCCAAATGTAATTTTATATTGATTGAATGTACTGTATACAGAATATATCTTTACAAGGTATATGAAAACATTAGTTCTAACAATCTAACTAACTATCTATTTATACATACAATAGAAAGACTAAAGTGACAAGACATTCATAACAGACAAGTTCAGAATTGGTTCTGAACTCCTTCAGAACTTCTTCAGAAGTGTCTTCAGAACTTCTTCAGAACCTCTTCAAAAGTGTCTTCAGAACTTCTTCAGATCTTTTTCTCTTTTAAGAACCCAGTTCCTTTTGAAGCTATTATGATATTTCTATCACTCTGGCTATTCCTAATGAAATATTCAATAGGGTAGATAGTTTGACTTCTGCCAAAGCTATGTGGGATGAGGTGGAAGCCCAGATGCAAGGTAGCACAAAAGCCCAAGCACAACGATTAAATATCTATGTGGGTAGTTATGAGAATTTTAGATATAAAGAAAATGAATCAATTACTTATACATATCATAGATTCAACAATATTCTAAATGATCTGAGAATAAATGGTGTTCAGAAATCAAACTCAGAGATAAACAATAAATTTTTGAACAACTTGGGAAATGAATGGTCAAGCTTTTCTGATAACATGATTACAAGGAATCTGTCTAGGAAGACTATTCAAGATGTATATGGCATCTTGTTCCAACAAGAGGACAAGATCAAGACTAGAAAGTATGAGATGAAAAAGGCAAATGAAATTGTAGCCTTGTTAAGCAAAAAGTACAATAACTCCTTGACTATCTCTACTAAAAACAAAGTTTGTGAAATTCCAGAGACAACTCTGTGTGATGGCGATGAATCAGATGAAGAACTTAAAAGAATTTCTGATAATATTGCTTTTATGACAAAGCAATTCACTCAAAGATATAATCAAAAATATCATAATAAACCAAGGTCTGAAGTTGGACCCAAGAAAGGTCAAGATGCTGGTCAAACTGAGTCATCTGAACCAGCAAGGTGTTTTAATTGTGGTAAGCCTGGTCATTATGCAGGACAGTGCAAAATGCCCAAAGTCAAGAACTCAGGCTACTATGAGAAGAAGCATCTTCTTGCAAAGAAAAAGAAACAAAATCCAGCTCTAGTAACCAAGTTTGAAGAAGATTGGTTAAACTGGAGTGATGGAGAATACGATGAAGAGGTAGCTCATTATGCTTCAAACTGCTACATGTGCCAAATGGATCCAGAAGAAAAACATGCACATGATTCTGAGGTATCTTCTTCATCTTCTGAATTAAAAATTTTCTCTGAACCAAATTCTGAACAATTTTCTGAAAATTCTGAAGTGCAAAACCAATTTCATAATATGTTTTCTGAATTTGAAACTCTCAGAAACAGAACCAGAGGTGATAGAATTTTGGTAAATTAATTTAGAGCTGAAAGACAAATCTATAAACAAAACTGCCAAGAAGCTGAATAAATTCTTGAAAAAGTTTCTGAAGAAAAGTTACAATTAAAAGAAAAGATGGACAGTTTAAAGAAAGATATCATTAATGAGAAATCTGAAAAAGAAGTTATGAATGTAAAAATAAACTTTCTGAACCAAGAAAGACTTGATCTTTACAAAAAGATTAAGGAATTAGAAGATCTGAACTTTAAAAGATGTCAAACTGAACAGACTCTGAACATTTTGACAAATCAGGCTCAGAATTCAAAATTTTACAATATTAAAGCAGGTTTGGGATATAATGAGTGTCAAATTCTGCAAAAGGCACCTGCAAATCTTTATGACTATTCTAAAATGAAAATTTTTAATGAAACCAACACAGGTATCATATCCAAACCTGGTAACTATTCTTTGTCTAAAAAAATTCCCTTTGTCAAATCAGAAACTCTATTTTCTGAAGAAAAATCTTTTGATTCTGATAAAATTGAGATAATTTCTGAATCAGAAGTAATGAGTAATAATGTTTCAAAACCTTCTGAAATTACTTATGAATCTAAAATTATTTCTGAAGAAAAATCTGAACTATCTGTTAAATCTGAGAAAACTTCTGAACCGATTTCTGAATCACCTTCTGAACAGACTTCTGAGATAAACTGTGAAGTTCTTTCAGAAGATAATTTTGATAAAAAATCAGAACATGAAGAAAAATATGGTGAATTCTCAGATATTGAATCTTTTCAAGGTAATGATGAGAATTCAGAAATTATTTTTGATAATTCTGATAATGAGTCAAAGATAATTTCAAATAAAATTTTTTTTGCTTCTAGCATGACTCAAGATAAGTTCTCAGATTTAATGAATGCTTCAGATTCAGAAGATGATGATGATCATATGGTTCAAGTTATAGATAAAGATGGATATTTGGTATACAAATTACAACCATCTATGATTGATGGGGACATTTTAAAATCTGAAGAACCAAAGTTGTCTTCAAAAAAGTTTAACACCGTTTTTATGAAACAAGAGTTTCTGAAAACTGAAATTTCTTCCACATCATCTAATGATGCTTCTATTTTTCCAAATACATCCTTCTGAAAAATCTTCAACATCATCCTCTGACTTTATAAATAAAGTCAAATTATTTGAAAAAGGACAGTCTTCCAATTCAACTTCTGAAGTTCATAATACAGAACTTAAATCCAAAGATAAATCTAAAGTTGGTAAAAAGACTACTTATACTAATCCTCATTTCTTATCTTTTACAAAGTTGTTCTCTTTAGTTTGGAGAAAGAAAGGTGAAAGACCATCAAAGACTGACAAATTAGATAGTTTTTCATTTTCAAAGAAACATGATGTACCCAAACTTAATAAAGTTAATAAAAGAAATTTTGTTGATAAATCCAATAGTGTTGATTCCTGTTCATCTACTGCTTTATTAAATATTCTGAAGAATCATATTCACTGTATTAATTGTGGTAATCATAATTTTCAACTAAACTCCAAATCAAAGAAGAATAATCTTAAGAAATCAATTCAGAACTTTTCAGCTAAATTGGCAAATAAAAAAAAATAAAAATAAAAATAAACCTAAGACTGACAAATCTCAAAGTTCTGAACAAACTTCTGAACTGAAAAATCTGAAGTCAAAGTTCAGAACTTCAAAAAATTTTACTAATCTTAAAGGACCCATTCTAAAATGGGTACCTAAATCTCAATGATCATTTTTGCAGATATGTCATGTGTGGGTCTTAGATTCTGGATGTTCAAGACACATGACACCATTCAAAGAACTACTAACTGATTATCATGAGAGATATGGAGGAACAGTTAGCTTTGGAAATAATGCAAAAGGTTATGTGAGAGGTTAGGGTACTTATATCAAAGGAGATGTTACAGTGATGAAGGTTTTCTATGTTGAAGGTCTCAAACATAACCTCTTCAGTATAAGTCAATTATGTGACAAGTATTGGAAGGTCAGCTTTGATATAGACTACTGTCATGTTCTGAGTTCAGAAAACAAAAAAGAGTTACCTGCTTATAGAGATGGAGATATCTACACTGCTACCTTTACAGCAACTGGTCAATTAAAAGGGTTATGTTACATTTCCACCACAATGAGGAATAATAGTTGGCTTTGGTACAGAAGAATGTCACATCTGAACTTCAAAGCCATTTCTGAACTGGAAAAACATCACTCTGTAAGAGGACTACCAAAGATCAGATTTGATAAGAATTCCTTATGTTCTGCTTGTGAACTAGGGAAGGTCAAAAGAAGCACCCATCCTCTGAAAATGCTATCTTCCTGCAAAGCTCCACTCGAAATGCTACATACGGATTTATGTGGACCAATGAAGACTCAAAGCATGGGGGAAAGAAGTATATTCTTGTCATTGTAGATGAATATTCAAGATATACTTGGGTTGAATTTCTTTGACTCAAATCTGATACTTCTGAAAGGCTCATACCTTTTCTAAAGAAAATTCAAGTTTTTCTTCAACTACCAATCCAAAAGATCAGAAGTGATAATGGCACAGAATTTACAAATTCTACACTTCAGAACTTTTTGGAATCTGTTGGTATTTCACATAATTTTTCCGCTGCCTGAACTCCTCAACAGAATGGGGTGGTTGAGAGAAAGAATAGAACTTTGGTAGAAGCTGCAAGGACCATGTTAGCATATTCCGAACTTCCTTTGTCTCTTTGGGTAGAAGCTATAGCTACTGCATGTTTCACTCAGAACAGGACAATTCTTAACAGAAAACTACTTAAAACTCCTTATGAGATTATTAAACAAAGAAAACCCTCTATTGATTACTTTAAAAATTTTGGTTGTAGGTGTTTTCTCAGAAATGATACACAACATTTAGATAAATTTGCACCAAAAGGTGTAGCTGGTATCTTTGTTGGCTACTCTCAAAGGTCCAAGGCATACAGAGTATTAATCAAAGGAACTCAAAGGATCATTGAGACTACTAATATTCGATTTCATGAGCCAACTTTGACTTCTGAACAAGACAGTTCAGAACTCACACTTAACCCTATTTCTGAAAGCTTGGATTCAGAACATAGCAAGAGAAATCACACTTCTGCATCTCAAACTTTACTTAAATCAAACTTAGATATCTTATGTCAAGACTTATTTGATATTTCTGTTAATGTTTCTGCAGATTATCAGAATCCATCTCTTCTCAGAAGCACAACAGTACATGATATTTCAGAAATTCCAATATCAAATAACTCAGCCCCATTTATCTCAACCTCAAATTCAAAAATTCCTATTTCTGAATCTGTACACATGACTTCGAAGGTTCGGAATATTCACCGTTTACGAACTCCGTGCCTACAACTTCGAACCGATCTGAGAATATTCCATTTGAGGAAGAGAATTCAGATTTACATTCAGCTATTGTTAGATATTAAAGTATGAGTCAAAGAAGAGATGTCTACAAATGTCAACACACACTTCTTGTTATAACTAATTGTTGTTAGACGCTCCCTTTATGACACATGGCACTTTGTAATTGGCTAGCATTTTGACTTTCTGTCTTTGTATCTGTATAAATAGCATTGTATTGTGTTTGTAAAAGAAGTCGATGAATACATTTACATTTTGAAGAATACTGTGCGTAATTCATTTCTCATAATCTTTGTTCTTCATTCTGTTCACTGTTCTATTGATTTAAATTGTTAATTGATCTGCTTCCGCAATTCACTCAGATTCAATACTTTCAATTAACAATCGGTTTAAAGGAATCTGGAACCAACAATTGGTATCAGAGCCTTCTAATCAATCTATTGATTATTAGATCTCTTCCATTGAAAGAATTCCTTTCAATCGAACAGTATTTTCTCAGTTTCAAAATTTGTTTATCAATCCACTCTGTTTTACGAAATTTTGTTGAATCGTTAACAATCTTCTCTTAAATTGAGTCATTCATTTTGTAATCTGAAGAAACAGTGATATTATCGACCTGTTTTTCTTGAGATTTAATTGTTCTAAATTTCTTTCAAATCTTCAAATTTTCTCTTCTATCATACTCAAATGACAAATTCGAGCTTGAATGCTGTTTATACGTCTGGGTCCCTGACTAAACCTCCAACTCTTGTACGTGATGAATACCCACAATGGAAGATTCGAATGGTTAACTTCTATGAGGGATTGGATCTTTGAGTTATATCCAATTATTCAAAACGGTCCGTTTGTTCCCACCACTACTATTCCCGAATTCCGGCCACCGCAAATTCGGATGAGGTACCGGCAAGATCGGTTCGAAGTCAAGGAATAAGCTGATCGATGAAGAAAAAGCTAAGGTGGAATTAGCTAAGAAAGCTAAGTCTCTGTTGATAATGGCCATTCCAAATGAGATTTTTCAATCTCTGGACTCATGTGACACAGCAAAAGATTTATGGGATCAACTGGAGAATATCTTAGAAGGTGGTGCGAAAATGAAAAAGAACAGAAGAGCCCAAGCTCTAAATGAATATAATAGTTTTCAAGCACTGACTAATGAATCTCTGGAACAAACATTTCATCGATTCAACAATCTGATTAATCTCTGCAAGAGATGTGACATTGTTAGATCAAAGGAAGACAACAATGTTCTATTTCTCAAAAGGTTAAACCCTGAATGGTCAAATCTATCCATGTCACTACAAGCCAATCAAGATCTTGAACAATGGTCGCTGCATGATGTATTCGGTACACTGCAAGCTCATGAAAAAGAAGTTGTTCAGAAAAGAACAAAAATCGGAGGTCCTCTGGCTTTGATCTCAGAAACAAAAGGAATCAGAAGACGAAGTGATGACAGGAAGAAATCGAAGGCCTTCATATCAGAGACTGCTCCAGAAGATGACTCTGAATCAGATGATGAAATTAAAGCGTTTGCTGACTCTCTGGCTTTAATAACCAAGCAATTTACTAATCGTTTTGGAAATAGGTCTTTGAAAGGAAATAAACGATTTGATCGTCCCTATGTTCCTAAACAAGAAGTACAGAGAGTAGAGAAAACAGAAGAAGAAAAGAAAGAAGAAGAATTAAAAAGGAAGAAAGATGTCTGCTACAGATGTGGCAAACCCGGACATTACTCGAGAGATTGCAGAGGAGCTCTGGAAAAGGATAAGACTTATTACAAAAACAAATATAAGTACAATGTCACTGAAAGAGCACACTTTGCAGAAAAAGAAAACTGGGTGCAAGATGAATCCAGCGGTGATGAAGCCATGTTCTGTGGAATGGCAAACACAAACGAATCAGAGGATCAACCCTCTGAGTCACCGGTTAGTAATTTCTGCGGATCATACTGAGCTTGAACAAACGATTGTGATGTTATCAAACAATTTTGAGGAACTAAAGCTGAAACTCACAATCGAAAAGAAATTACGAAAAAATACGAGAAAACTCTTTCTACAATCAAAAGGGAAAGAGATATTTTCAAAAGAGAAATGGATTTACTTACGAGAAGAAAAACTCGAATTAAATATCGCAAAGGAAACAATTTCCATGAGTTTAAAACTTTACGAAGAAAAACTTAAAAAGGAAATTTTGAATCTCAATAAACTTGGAAGAAAAAAGGAAAGAAATCGAGAGACAAAGAGAGTGATAGACTCAACTACGTAGCACTTAAAAACTATTTTCGTAAAGAGAGAGAATTTTTACACATTGAACTTCAACGGAAAAAGCTACGATTATAACATATCCGGATGCACGGAAGGTTCATGACAAAATTAACACACAAGTAGGAAGATACGGACTTGGTTTCGAGGACCTAGATCCCTACACGTGTAAGAAAAGGTCGGATCCGAAATCTGTTTTTGTGTTGGACAAATACGAAGCCAAAGTTTCCAATTTTGTATGAAAAATCTATTTTTAAAAAATCTAGATATGAAAATCATCATAAAACAAGCAAACTTCAATTCGAAAATATTGAATATTGTTGTAAAACAAATGTTGATCTAAATAAAGTTCGAAGAAAGATGATATTTTCAATTTTGGTTCAAATAAACATACAATTTTGAATCCAGAGGCGCTATTTTTGTTCCAAGTCAAGCGAGAGGAAGATCTACGACTTATGTTTGAAAGCGATATTCTCTCTACTCCGGACAAGTATTTTAGAAATGAAACTCTTTGTGAGAATCATCCGAGAGATCTCTCCTGTTCATTTGAAGATTTACATCTTTACGAAACTCAAGAAAGTTTGGTGAGATTACGTATCCATGGGAGAATGACAATAATGATGAAGAATTTTTTGATAACTACGAAAATTACATTTCAAATTTAGAAATAAATTCTTTTAAATCATCAAAAGTTATCACCAATAATTCGAAATTATTGATAAAAAGGATGATTATTTGTATCTTGATAAATCTCAAGAAATCAGAGCTTCTGATAGAGATTGTGCTAAACTTTTAAGTGGTATACCCATTCTTCCTGTTTCTGTTCCAGAACCGAGAAAATTAGTATCTATACATCCAGACTTCTTCGATATGTGTCTCAAAGCCAAAACATGTCTTGAACTTGAGAAAGAGGCAGAACTCAAAAACAAAGTGCAAAATCAAAAGATTTTAAACTCTACTCTTCCGAAGTTTACTGATATTCAAAAAGGCAAATGGAAATCCTCTAATTCTTATGTTCCTTTTTCAGTAAATAACAGAGCTTCTGCAAAAGTAGATCAGAGGAAGAACACAGAGAAGAAAACGCCAGAACTAAAACAAAAGTCTAGTCTAGATAGGTTCTCTAGAACAACTAATACTAGAAAAGACTTTAGAAAGAATAATTGTAATTACCATTCTCGCAATGAAAATTCAATTCAATCTTCTATGTTTCGGTCTTACGAATGTTTTTCTTGTTCTTAAAGTTAAAACAATTTTTCTCGCAAATCTCTGATCATTCCAATTCAAAATATGGTTGTCACAAAAAGAATAAAACTCAAAAAAACCAAAAACCAAAAATAAAGTCTTTACCTTCTGTTAAATCAAAAAACGAGCATACTCCAAAAACTAACATAAAAGGACCCATTATGCGATGGGTACCTAAGAAATTCTGATTTTTTTGATTGCAGAAACAGCGTGTGCATATCTGGTATCTTGACTCTGGATGCTCGAGGCACATGACTGGATCCCAAAATTTACTATCCCAATTCAAGGACAAATCAGGTGGAGTAGTAACTTTTGGTGATAATGGTAAGGGTCAAATAAAAGGCTACGGAACTCTACAAGAAGGTAATATCACCTTATCAAAGGTAGCTCATGTTTCTGGCTTGAAACATAATCTCCTTAGTGTAAGTCAACTTTGTGATTCTAAAATACTAGTAGTATTTGATGAAAAACATTGTTATTTATTCTCTAAGGCAGGTGAAGAACTTTGGAGAGCAGACAGGAAAGGTAACTTGTATATGATGAATTTTACCTCTAAGGATGGTAAGGAAACTTTATGTCTCATCTCCAAAAAGAGTGAGGTTGCGTGGCTCTGGCATCATAAAATGTCTCACTTAAATTTTAATAATCTTGAGATGCTTGTTAAAAACAAGGCGGTATCTGGACTTCCAGATATTCATTTTCAAAAAGATCACCTCTGCCCTGCATGTGAAATGGGCAAAATTAAACGAGCATCTCATAAAACAAAAAGTGATCATTCTTGTAGTAGACCTCTGCAATTATTACATGTGGATCTCTGTGGTCCAATTGCAATTCAGAGTCTATCTGGTAAAAAGTATATTCTGGTACTAATTGATGAATTTTCCAGATATACTTGGCTTGCTTTCGTTCGTCAAAAGTCAGAAGTCCCAGTGGTACTACAGAATATGATGACCAGAATTCAAGTTCTTCTACATCAGAAGATTCAGCAGCTTCGAAGTGATAATGGTACAGAATTCAAGAACGCCAAGCTTGAATCGTATCTTGTTGAACAAGGAATTACTCAAAACTTCTCTGCTGTTCGCACTCCACAACAAAACGGTGTAGTTGAATGTCGCAACAGAACCTTGGTTGAAGCAGCCAGAACGATGCTCGCAGCTTCTGGTCTCCCAATCCACTTCTGGGCCGAAGCTGTCGCCACTGCTTGTTTCACTCAAAACCGTTCAATTATTGTCAAGAGGCATCTCAAAACCTCTTATGAGCTGATTAATAAAAGAAAACCATCTGTAAAATTTTTTCATATCTTTGGTTGCAGATGTTTTATCTTAAACGACAGAGATAATCTTGGCAAATTTGATCCAAAGTCCGATGAAGCTAAATTTTTAGGCTACTCGTTAAATTCAAGAGCTTTCCGAGTTTTTAACTTACGAACAAAAGCGTTATGGAAAGCATCAACATTGACTTCGATGATAACACTCAACGACTTCGAACACTCTACTTCGAACTCAAGCTTAATCTTGTTACTTCGACTATCTTTCGGGTTCCGGAGAATCCGAGATTGATGCTATTTTTCATGATTTTACGGGCGACGAAGTTGTGTCAGAAGCTATATCACCTCCACATTTGCAGATACCAGATATTCTCCAAGCCTCGGGCATTACTCTCTACGGTCACCGCCTCTTCGTTTCCTCGACACGTCTATTTTTCCGAAGTTCCCACTACTACATACGCCGGTCAAGACGCTACTTGTTTCATCATGCGAGGGGGAGACACAAGGACGGTGACAACACGGATACCAGAAGGACATACAGAAGAAAATAAAGAAGATTTTGTGTTTCCAGATGAAATCATTTCGTCAAATGAAACAACCCATTCAATTTCTCAACCCAGAATGACGAAATGGACTAAATCTCACACACCAGATCTTATAATTGGTAGTCCTTCGAGGGGTCGAACACGATGCGCTATCGCAAATGAAGCATTCTTTGTTAATTTTCTTAGTATGATCGAACCTAAACGTGTACATGAAGCCTTAGTTGAACCAAAATTTGGGTGGATGCTATGCAGGAAGAACTACTTCAATTCGAAAGAAATAAAGTTTGGCGTCTTGTTCCTTTACCAAAAGGCAAAGTTGCTATTGGCACAAAATGGGTATTTAGGAACAAAAAGGATGAAGATGGAATTGTTGTCAGAAATAAAGCTCGTTTGGTGGCTAAAGGCTACTGTCAAGAGGAAGGTATCGATTATGATGAAACCTTTGCTCCTGTTGCAAGACTAGAAGCAATAAGATTATTCTTGGCTTTCTCTGCATACAAAAACTTCAAAGTCTACCAAATGGATGTTAAATGTGCATTTCTTAATGGATGTCTAAAAGAAGAAGTGTATGTCGAACAACCTGATGGTTTCAAAGATGCAAAATATCCAGAATATGTTTATCTTCTTGACAAAGCTTTGTATGGTCTAAAGCAAGCCCCAAGAGCCTGGTATGAACGACTATCGAAGTTTCTGATCAGCAAAGGATATGAAAAAGGTAAAATCGATACAACTCTGTTCATCAAAAGAGGCAAAGGTATGTTAACTATAGTTCAAATTTACGTGGATGACATAATATTTGGTTCTACTCATCAAACAGAAGTTGATTTGTTTTCTAAGTTGATGGAAACTGAATTTGAAATGAGTATGATGGGAGAATTAACTTTCTTCCTAGGACTTCAAGTTAAACAAAGTACCTCTGGTATCTTTATAAATCAGGCAAAATATGTTTCTGACATGCTTAAAAAGTTTCATCTTCAAAACTCATCATCCATGAAAACACCCATCTCTCCTGGTATGAAATTAGGACCTGACTCCTCTGGTAAATCTGTTGATATTACCAGCTACAGAGGAATGATTGGTTCTCTTTTATATTTAACAGCAAGTAGACCTGATATTATGTTTGCCACTTGTCTTTGTGCTCGTTATCAAGCCAATCCTAAAGAGTCTCATTTGTACAACGTAAAAAGAATTTTTAGGTACTTAAAAGGTTCACCATCGTTGGGCCTTTGGTATCCTAAAAATTCTGGATTTGATTTAATGGCGTATACGATTACGATCATGCGAGGTTGTAAGCTTGACGGAAAAAGTACATCGTGGTATTTGTCAACTTCGGGAAATCGACTTATAAGTTGGACATCCAAGAAACAAAAGCTGCGTATCCACATCTACGGCGAAAGCCGAATATGTTGCTTGCTAGTTGTTGTTCACAAGTTATTTGGATGAAGACCCAACTCGAGAGATTATGGTGCCGATATACGATAAGATTCCCATCCTATGTGATTCTAAAAGTGCTATCGCCATTACGGAAAATCCGATTCGAGCATTCCAAAACAAAGCATATCGATGTCAGGTATCATTTCATCAAGGATCATGTCGAAAAGGGTACAATCGAAATGTATTTTGTTTCTACTGATTATCAACTTGCTGATATTTTCACAAAAGCTCTTGATGAGAGTCGTTTTAACTTCTTAATTAGCAAGTTGGGAATGCTTAATATGTAACAATGATTTCTTCAGAAGCATCCGAAGCCTGCGAACTATTCGACGATACTTCGAAGTCATCGAAGTCTCGATCTTTGTTCGAACTCTTCAGAACACTTCAGAAGCCTCTGAATTACTCTGATTTTCTGTTTCATAATAATATTCTTTCAAGATATATCATAAAGTACAGATTGAGAAACAAGGTAAAGAAGCTACTACAGGGGGAGTTCATCATTCAAGGAGGAGTTTACCATTCAAGGGGGAGTTTACCATTCAAGGGGGAGTTTACCATTCACGGGGGAGTTTCACAATGAAGAAGATATTCGTCTAAGTCTAACTCTGGTTAGCTGTCTTCTGATTTACTATTTTACTTAAATTTTATTTGAATCTATCTGCTCTGAGTTTCTCTTGCCGCCAAGGTCTCTTAGACTTTTGATTCATTTCAAAAAAAAAAATTAAATATAAATCAAGTCGACATGTTTTTCAACTAAATTTTCTATAAATTGATAATTCTTATAATTTCCATTAAATATATAAATTCAATCAACTCTTGCCTCCAAGGTTGTTTAAATCTATATGTTTAATGCAAATTCTTCTTTATTATTCTTTTATAGAAACTAAACTCTCATGTGATTTTTGTTCTCACTTGACTGATTTTTAAACTTAAATAAATAAAATTAAGATTAAATTCTGTGTTTATTCAATTAATTCAAAATTAATTGATTAATTAAACAGATTTTTTTTATTACTTTTGTTTATTTCTGCTTTTAAGAAAAATCGCATCTGCTACTAAATCATCATCATACATGTGTCTCGTCGTACACGTGTCTCCAATCGAAACCCTGCATGTGTATACACGCGTGCTTACCTCAGCTCAAATGAACCGTTTTTTGTTTCTCCCCAAACTGAATAACCCCTTCCCATTCTACAGTTTCTCTCTCACATAAAACCCCCAATTTCAACCTTCATCTTCTTCCTCGCAAATATTCCCTAAATCAGTGTTTATTCTCATTGCAAAGACAAAGTGTTCTACTGTCAAGCATTCAAAATTTCAAAATGGCTTCCAACTGTGCCCATCCTACCAACAATGATGAAGACAGAATCATCGATTCCACCGCCGATAGTACTCCCATTGTAAACCGCCATTGAAGGCGAACAATGTGCGAGTGCGCTCAACCCTAACACTTATCAACCGGAATTTCGCATCATGATCGAGTTTCTACAACGGCCACCGATTGAATCGAGCCCTAACCCTAACCAACCCAAACATCCCTGAAATCTATGTCCAAGAACTGTGGCAAACAATGATCATCAAAAATGATGAAACACTCGCCGGTTCTATCACCCATCCTGAACAAGTGGAAATTGCTGTTCAAATCCCAATCACCAAAAGAAAACTCGCCAAATATTTTCATCTTCCCCTATCAGTGATCGAAGTCGACGGGCAAACCATTCCCAATCCTCGCCCTAGAAGAAAACCCTTCCACGAAGCCCTCCTAGCCTTCATCAATCTTCTCGGGTTACAATGAACCTCTCACCACCCGTCCGAATTCAAAAGGAAGAAGTTACCCCCAATGTGGAATCTACTCGTCTCCATACTCAACAAGAGCCTAACCTGCAAAATAGGTTCTCTGGATCAAGCTAGCCGAAACATTCTGACGATTATGTATGGGATGTTCTACAATCGACCCTTGGACTATGCAAGTCTCATCTTCCAAGAGATCAAAGCAGCTGTGCATACTAAGGTGCTCCATCAAAGTCAGGGGAAGCCACTACCAGCACTCATGTTCCCACGATTTCTATCCCTCATCACTCATCCTGCAATTGGGGCAATCGAAGCTCCCCTGATTCAGCCATTCTGCAAAATTGCATCAATGAGCTCTCATCGATCAACCATTGACAGCATCGGCTACTCTGCACCCAGAGAACTATCCAGGTACATGCTAAACCTAATCCCATCTAGCTCTTCTAATCTCCAAATCTATAGAAGCTCTATGGTTTTCTCAGAACAGAGAATTCCTACCCCAGAGCACTTAGAGCCAGGTGTAGGTGGTCAGGGGTCTGGTGAGCATGAGCTTGAAAAAACTAGGAGTGAACATCCGAGTGCTTCTACCCATGCCGACCTTCTATTAAATGAAGGTACAGAAGATGTCCTCAGAGACACATATGAGTGTTCCTCTCCAATTCCCCAAAGGGCAACCACAACTTCTGAGGTTGACGTCACCACGTCTCCACTCATTGACTTAGAACGACCCGATTCAAACCACCCGAAACCGGCCGTTCGAGAGGATACTTCTTCTTCTTCTGAATCAAATTCATCTGGGGAAAGCACCTCCACTTCATCATCCTCCCAAAAGGATGATGATGTTAATATAAGAGTTCATTCGCCCCAGAACTCGCCACTTCCTTCACCACATGTTCATGTCTCCGTGATCGACATACCAATAAGCACGAGAGGATGCGTCCACATCCTCTCCTAGGATAGATGTTTGATGAATTCCCATCGGAGGGGTTACTGACCTAGGAATGCACCCCTTACCGGAGTGTTTACACTTCATCAAGGTAAGCATCTTGTCTTCAAGCACCTCATCCTCGATGATGAGGATCTTGTTGAAACGGTCGAACAACCGAAGAGGAGCACTGTGCATAACGACCCTCAAGGGCCCGGTTGGAAGTCCTTCTACACTCAACGTCAAAACAGGTGTAGAAGGCCCCTCTGAACGCGAGGGTAAAGGGGCTCCATGTGTTGGAGATGCACCGGTTACATCTTCTAATTTTGTCACTAATGCAGCGTTCTTGGCATTTCTTTGATCAAATTCGAGATCTCGTGGAAGATCTAAAATTATCCGTCACACCTAATCATTCTCTTCTTCTGAGCCTTCAATTTCAAATTGAAAGGCAAAACTCCCTTTTAACAGATCTTCAGCGCCAAATGAGTACCTCTCAAGAAGATCAGAAGGCCTATCTTGCTGAACAACTTTTGCTCTTAAATAATGGTCTTCAAGCAAATACAGAGGCAATATCTCAACTTCCAGAATCTCTACGTGCCTCTGTAGACTACAGCTCTACGGTGGCCGATATACGAGATTGTCAAGACCATCATAACTTCGATGATCCCTCCGTGTCTACGCTTGTCAAGAAATCTGACCTCGCCTCTTTCCAGAAGATTATTCTTGAGCGAATGTCGACCATCGCCTCAAAGTACTCTTCCAAGCCCTCCACATCTTCAACCGACCAGAAACTTGCTGCTCTCAAAACTACTATCTCTCAACTTGTGCCTCTGGTTTCTTCTCTTGCTGAGGCGTTTACTTCCAAGAAGAAAGCCAAGGAAGAAAGGGCTTGCGAAGGCGGGCGAAAAGAAAACGTTCGAGGATCGGGATCCCGATTCTCGGAGAAGGGGAGAAAGGTTCGAGCCTAAGCAAGCCAAACAAACACCACCGTAAACAAACACGACCACCGCCGACTCTTCAACGCCAACACCATCACGGCAACCCTCTTCTTCAAAACAAGTGCCACTCACTCCAACACCTGCGGCTACGCATTACGGTCCTCTACCCGGAGATCCGGAGCTAGCTAAGTTTATTACGGATCTTATGGGAAAAAGCGAGAATCCCGAGCTCTCCGGCCGAAAGGGCCGAAGTAGTCGAGCTCACGAAGAACGAGAACGAGCTAAAGCTGCAAAGGAAAGAGCTAAAAGGGCCGAGAGGAGGATGAGGAAGTGTTCGTAGCCGAAAAAGAGAGAGAAGAAGAGATAATACGCGAGGCTAATAGTTGAAGAACAAATAGAGATAGAGAGGGCTGAAAAAGAGAATGCGGAAAGAGAAAAGGCTAGACTTAAAGAAGAACTACGAGAGACAAAATTTTGAAGTCAAGAAAGAGCAAGAGTCGGAGCGAGAGGCCGCTCGGAAAGCGAGAAGGAGATCGGAAGAGAAGAATTTGAAGAAAAATTAAATAAAGTTGGAAACATTGTTGGAAACATTGAACTTCCAACACTTGAAGTTGAGAAAAGGCACATGTATGCTCCAACGGATCGAAGATTTATCTCATGATGCCTAACTTCGCCAACCAATACAATGTCGGCGGTGAAGTTAAAGATAACTTCATGGCTCATAAACAAGACGAAAGACGGTTTTCACTACTTGTTCCAATTACAAAGATAACGACCATGAAACATAAGCGGTTTCAAGATACACCCATTTGGTACACAATCTACGAGATAGTCGAGATCAAACAACAAAAGTTATTACATATGTGATAATGATCTGTTGTCCATCCATCCAGCTGATCTCATTTTTCTGGAAGAATTTATGAAGACTCAGCTTTCTGAACGCAAAGATCCACAAGACCAAGTTGCCTACACTAGAATTATTCTCTGTATGAAATCATACATTAGATACAAAAGGCGAGGTCGACTTCAGTTGGATTAAATTTCAAAATGGATAATGCGGCTATCTACGCACCAAATGAGGAACTTGAAGGGATAAGCAAATTCGAGTGGGTAGACTTCTGCGAACCGAAGAGGGAATCATCTTCAAAAGACCAAATGGAAAGAGCTTCTTTCGCATCAAAGAAGCTCACAAATACTCTTACGAGGTAGTCTACATCATCAAGTGCTTTGCTGGCTTAGACACGACAAATCCAGAAGTTGCAAAGAAAATAGAGAAAAGACTTGATGGACTTCAGAAGAACAGAGAGCTTATCAATAATATTTCAAGTATCATCGCTGCTGTTGATCCTCTCTGAAGAAATTTTTTTTTTTTGACTTCATACTTAGGGGGAGAATGTTAGATATTAAAGTATGAGTCAAAGAAGAGATGTCTACAAATGTCAACACACACTTCTTGTTATAACTAATTGTTGTTAGACGCTCCCTTTATGACACATGGCACTTTGTAATTGGCTAGCATTTTGACTTTCTGTCTTTGTATCTGTATAAATAGCATTGTATTGTGTTTGTAAAAGAAGTCGATGAATACATTTACATTTTGAAGAATACTGTGCGTAATTCATTTTTCATAATCTTTGTTCTTCATTCTGTTCACTGTTCTATTGATTTAAATTGTTAATTGATCTGCTTCCGCAATTCACTCAGATTCAATACTTTCAATTAACAATCGGTTTAAAGGAATCTGGAACCAACAGCTATCAACCATGATACTGAAACTCAAGCAATTATTGATGATTATGATTCTTTCAACAATATCTCATCTGTTCAACCATTACCAAATGTGAAAAAATGGACATCCAATCATCCTATTCAACAAATCATTGGTGATGAATCAAAAGTTGTTCAAACAAGATCAGCAACAGCCAATGAGTGTTTGTATGTGAATTTCTTAAGCATCATGGAATCCAAGAAGCCAGTTGAAGCTCTTCAGGATCCAGACTGGATTCTAGCTATACAAGACGAGCTAAATCAATTTGAAAGAAACAAAGTCTGGAGATTGATTCCTAAACCTAAAGGTAAATCAATAATTGGCACAAAATGGGTATTCAGAAATAAAAAGGATAAAAATGGAATTGTTGTGAGAAACAAAGCAAGGCTTGTTGCTAAGGGGTATTGTCCACAAGAAAGAATTGATTATGATGAAACTTTTTCCCCTATTGCAAGACTTGAAGCTATCAGAATGTTTCTTGCATATGTTGCTCATAAAAATATGAAGGTGTTCCAAATGGATGTCACGTGTGCATTTCCGAATGGTATTCTATATGAAGAAGTGTATGTTGAACAATCAGAAGGCTTTGTTAGCAAAGAATTTCCAGATTATGTCTATATTTTGGACAAAGCCTTATATGGCCTTAAACAAGCACCAGGAGCATGGTATGACACTCTCACAACTTTTCTTCTGAACTCCAAATTCAAAAGATGTACTGTTGATACCACTTTATTTCTAAAAAAAGGAAGGTGATGATATGATATTAATACAAATATATGTAGATGATATTATATTTGCTTCTACTAATCCAAAATTTTGTAGAAATTTTGAGAAAATTATGCAAATTGAATTTGAAATGAGTATGATGAATTTTTTCTTGGTCTTCAAGTTAAACAACTTCCCACTGGCATATTCATTAATCAATCTAAGTATGTCTCTAACTTACTTAAGAAGTTTGACAGGTCTGACTGTTCCAGTATTCAAACTCCAATGGCCATTGCAACAAAATTATCACCTGATCTGAATGGCATATCTGTTGATCAGAAATAATATAGGGGCATCATTGGATCTTTGCTTTACTTAACAGCTAGTAGACCAGATATAATGTTTGCTACATGTATTTGTGCTAGATATCAAGCTAATCCTAAGGAATATCATCTTCTTGTTGCTAAAAGAATCCTTAGACATCTCAAAGGTTCTCCTTCATTGGGACTTTGGTATCCTAAGGATTCGGGTTTTGAGCTAACAGCTTTCACAGATGCAGACCATGGTGGTTGCAAATTGGACAGGAAAGGCACATCTGGATCATGTCAATTTTTGGGTGACGGACTTGTAAGCTGGTCTTCAAAGAAACAAAACTGTGTTTCCACTTCTATTGCAGAAGCTGAGTATGTTGCAGCTGCAATCTGTTGTTCACAAGTGATCTGGATGCAAACACAGCTCAAGGACTATGGTTACACTTTCAAAAAGATTCCTTTGTATTGTGATTCAAAGAGTGTCATAGCTATCACTGCTAATCCTGTTCAACATTCAAAGACAAAGCATATTGATGTAAGATATCATTTTATCAAAGATCATGTGGAAAAAGGTAATATTGAAATGTTTTTTGTTCAGACAGATTATCAATTGGCTGATTTATTTACCAAAGCACTTGATGAGAAACGATTTAATTTTCTGGTAAGTAAATTGGGCATGATAAATATGTCAATGTAATTTTTTAGAAATTATATTATGAGTTTAATTTTTCTAAATTCTGAATAATTTGAACTTCAGATCTTCTAAAGTTCTGTTTTCAGAAATTTCTTCTTTCTAAATTCAGAAGTTCTAATTTCTTCTTCAAAGTTGATTGTCTTTCAAATACTTTCCTTTTTTTTATTTCTCTAAGATTTTCATTTCTCTGATAAATAGCATTGTTTAAGGGGAAGAATCATAATTGCTTATGATTCAAGGAGGAGTGATGCTAAATTTCAAAATCATGAATGCTCTTTTCTATCAACCAGATCCGAGGTGCTGGTTACAAGTCTTGAACTTTAAATCTAAGTAGTATGGACAAGCTTCTATAGATAAAATATCTTTGTTATTGTTCAAACCTACTTCTGAACTGTTAAAACGATTTATATGTTTCAGAAGTATGTAATTTTAAATGATTTTTGTCATTTTGGAGGGATATAAGTTTGGTTCTGAACTTTCCTTGCAAGTTCTGAAGTGTTTCTGAATGTCTTCATTTAGACTTCTGAACTTTTTCTCAGAAGTTCTGAATTTCTTCTGAAGTTTTTGAACTTGTTCTCAGAACTTTACTTCCAGTTATTGATTTTAAGCGTGTGCCACGTGTTTTAATTTCATTGGAAAAGTCTTATCCACGTCGATTAAACG
Organism: Silybum marianum; assembly: GCA_036898165.1. NCBI lineage: Eukaryota > Viridiplantae > Streptophyta > Magnoliopsida > Asterales > Asteraceae > Silybum > Silybum marianum. The sequence goes on along the minus strand of CM072533.1, from coordinate 30,837,432 downwards.
GTTCATTAATCCAAATAAATGATGATTACTCTTCTAATCTCGTTTCATTCCTGGCCACGTGTTCATCTATGCTTATTCAGTCATACAAAATCGATGGAATCATCGTCTTCTTCATTTTCAAGTGATTTTTCCCTCCAAAACCTCTTTGTGCTTATTCATTTTCAATCTAGTGCGTATCCTTGTTCATTTCCAGTGATGTCGACTTCGAATGTGATGGTTTCTGCTTCTTCAAGTTTCAGCAACAACAATGGCTCATCCAGTGATGCATCGTTCAAAATTGTGCCTCAAAAATTAATGTTTGGATCAATGGAGATCCCTTTGAATGATGATCATGTAGTACAAGACACAACCACAACTGCTATTGGTGAAGTCGGACCTTCGAATCCAATTCCTAACCCTAAACCTAACCCTAACCCTAGTTCTGCTAAAACTGGGGAAACTCAAATCAAGCCTATTGAGGTGGTCTCTAAATCAAATGCTGGTGAAAGTGAGTCTCAATCTCGTGCTGAGAGCAGTGATGGACCTGCTTTGTCCAAATTGTATGTTCCTGAAGAAAAATTGCTCGATATCAAGAGGAATAACTGTGTTCTGAACTTCAAATCGACAGATTTTGCTGATGATCAAATGATTTTGATCGAAATTCTGAAGAAACATCCACTTCGTGCTTTGCTTTCAAGGAAATTTTCAGTCCCTGCTTCTTACTTGCAGCAATGGTGGTATTACGTTGAGGTCGATGAAGCTGCAGATGACATTTCCTCATACATTCATATGGTGGCTAGGAATGGCTTCAGTCAGGTCATCGATTCACCTTATGGTCGACTTGCTTGAATCGAGCGGCATACCGAAAAAAAGGAAAGAATTCATTGCACCCCTAGGCACAAGTCATCCTCGTACCGGGCTTGGACCATGTCTCCCGAACAATCTCAGTACATATGGCGCAAGCTACAGGGTATGAATTTATGTGGAAGATGTTAGAAATATACATTTCCTTCCAAAAGAAGATGAAGTTCTTGGGAAAACTTCATATGATCCAGTTCCATCATCTTCTAAGATGATTTCAGATTTTATGAGCTTGGGATATTCTGAACAACTCAATGCTTTAAGTTCATTCAGAAGGAAGTGTCTACCCCCAATATGGTATTGTCTATTCTCTATCTTAAACACTTGCCTATCTGGAAAAAGTTCTAGTTTAGACCAAGCATCTACAAATGGAAGGATTATATTTCATGGAGTAGTATTCAACAAACACTATGACTATGCTTCACTAATTTTTGAAGACCTGAAGACTGCTGTTCTGAAGAAATCCACATATAACTGCATTCCCTTTCAAAGATTCTTTCAGACATTTGTCAAAGGTGCAATGAAAGTTGTTCCTGTTATACCTGATCTTGCACATGAGGTACATGTTCCTGTCTTTACCATGGATAGTCTTCGTCCACCAAATGCAAAATTAACATTTCCAAATGCCATTCCATTACCTACTTACTTACTTGAACATGTAAATCCAAATAATAGGATTGTGAGTGAGTATTATGAATCAATGGGACTACCAAAACCAGTGGTCTCTTCCCCTGATTCCCACAAAAGTGGTGTGCATGCTAAGGAGTCTATACTATCTAGGGAGAGTGGGGAGGCTGTTCAAGAGGGAGAACATCCTCAACGTCTGAAGAGGAAAATTGTAAATGAGAGTTTGGGTAGAAGGGTGAGAAAAAGAACTAATGAGGGGAGAACACAAGTAAAAAATAAAGAAACTTGTGAACTAGATGTTACTAGCCGGGCACCCACATCATTTATTACTCCACATTCTTTGGTGGGTAATATTGAAAAGGCCAGTGAGCCCATGGTAACACTTGCTAACCCCCCCAGCCACTCGCCCATCTCTCAGCAGAAGGGTGTTAAATTAACACAAATATGGGCAAGCAGCTCATATACCATTAGGACCCCATTTGGAGGATCCTTTTGTTGAAAAAGAAGGATAATTGTCCCCCCTTCACTGTTTTGAGCACATAGAGTCTGAGAGTCCACTCAATGTTGAGCCTAATGCACCACTAAATGTGGAATTCCTTCACACCAGCACACATCTTTCAGATGTAAATAAGCAAAGTGTGTGTCACATTTCAACAACAACTATAGATATTCCTATTCTTAGATACCAAGGATTAGTTGGAAGACCTGTGGGGTGAACATCATAAAAGCCCCATTAACATAATCTTTTGTGGTTAATGATGTTGTGGCATCTACAGGTCAGCCTTCTTCTGAAGGACTGCAAACAAGACCATCTGTTGGTCTTGGATATTTTTCCTCATCTTCTGAATTCACAGAATTCAAAGATTTTTATACTTCTGAATTTGAAAAGATTCAGAAGGAATTAAAGGAATTGATGAACAAATCTAAAAAGGTGATGGAGGATAGGTTGGAAAACAGGAGGTAACAATGGTGAATAAATTGAATGATTTTCAAGTATCTTCTCCAAATGATCTCAACTCCTTTAAAGATGCACTTCTGAATGCTTTCTCTGAAGTGGTTTCTTCTGTATCTTCTCTTAAAGCATCTCAGCCTTCTTCTTCAAGTTCTCAGCCTCATACTTCTGAATTTGCTACTAAGGATGATATTAATCAAATCTTGAATAAATTATCTTCTATTCAGACTTCTCAGACAGCATTGAATAACAGATTATCTGCATTGGAGTGTAGACCTCAGGCAGATACTTACAAAAGGAATCTTGATGATCAGGGTCCTGATAATCAAGAGGGGGAGAAAATACAGAAAGTATCTGAAGCTGAAATTGTTGAAAATACTCAAGGTCAATCTTCTGAGAAAACTTCTGAAGAAGCTCAGAATATAGGTGAAGGTTCAAACAGAGTTTCAGAAGCCATAGAAGATATTCTTGCAGAAAATGAAGGGCAAGAGGTTAGTGTTCTTTCTTCTGAAGAGTTTATTGATGAAGGATATGAAACAGAGAAAATTTCATTTGACTCTAAAGGAAACTTAAATTCAGATAACACAGATATAGCTCCAGATTCTAATGAAGAAATGTTAAGAGTATATCTTGCATTTGAAGATGTAATTGGTGAACCAAGTGATCTTTCAGATGTGATCATGTTTGAAGAAGATGTAAATAATGAATCTGAAGTTAATATGGAAGAAATCTCAAAAGTTAATGAAGTCAGAGATTTAGTGATCTGGAAGCCACAACAACTTCTAAATGAGGTTTATAGTAAAATTTCTGAAGATTTATGGAGTTTGTTGAGAAAATTCTGTTGGGTTCATTTATTTCTGAACAATCCAAGATATCTGGAGTGTAGATTTTTGGATAACAGATTGTCAATTCTTAAAGACTTTCTGAATCAACCAGATGAGAGATTTGAAATAGAGTTTGATCTAAATCATATGGGAGGAATTGAAATTGCAGATGAAATCCTTATTGTCTTTTCATACCTTGTATTGTTATTCCTGCAATAGATCTTCCAGTACTTGAAGAACCTGTTTTGGATCAAGTTTTTGAAAAGGACATTGTGTACATTCCTGAAGAAAGTAGTTTGGAATTTTCTGAAGATACTTATTACTACATGTACAGAAAAAAATCTGAAGTGTGCAACTCTGGAAGATTTTCTGAATGATGAATGGTCTGAAGATCATATTTCTAAAGTGAGAAACTATATTCAGAATCATGGTGTTCAGAACTTTCATGATTCGACTTTAATAAAGAAGCTCAGATGCTTATCAAAGTCAATCAAAGATGACTTGTTTATAGTCAGGTTTGGAGCAGAAAGAAGGGATGGTACTTTATGTGAGTTTACTCATTTTGATATTTACAAGTTAAGACTGCACGATAAGCTGGCAACTTTGTCTTTCTGTGTTAACAAAGGTGAATCTGAACTAGTCTCAGAGATTAGAAGAATCTTGTGAATCTATATAAGGAATCTCATCAAACATGATTTTCGGTTGGCTTTGGAATACAGAATAAACAAAGTAAACTTGTTAGAGCCAGTTAATATTGAAAGATCAGGGCTAACAAGAGTATTTACTATTCCAGACATTGGATTCATATATAATGTGGAAGGATACAGAACTTTTCTTGTCTCTGATATTCCCAAGTATTCAACATCAACTCTGAAATGGTTTCTGGATTTTGCTAAAGATTTTATTGAAGAATCAGATATAAAGGAAGAGATAACTTATTTGATTGAGGAAAAAATAAACTTCAGAGAATGTATAAGGAAAAGCTATCTTGCTGGTCACAAGAGGGTAAACAAAATCAGAGGAGCTGACTATTTGCTGAGTGATGCTTATGATTTCAAGATTCATACGAAGAAACAAGACATGGAAGAAATTCAGAAGTTCACTCTGAATCTTGAAAGTTCAGAAGTAAGCCCAAAAGAAAAGAAAAGGAGAAAATTTCTGAAGATGTTTCTGAAGAGTTGGTTCCTACAAAGCAAGTTTCTGAAGTGGAACAACTACAAGAACAAAGGATTGAAGAAAATGCATTTAGCATGTTCCTTGAATATTTCCATCCAGAAATGTTCATGGAATATGAACAGAAGTTCAATTATATTGATTGCTGGATCAACAAATCCTTTGGATGGAAGTAATGGTATTCTGATATCAGTAGAAAGCTAAGGATTCCTGTTAATGTAGCAAGAAAGGAAAGTCCTGTTATCAAAGTGATTAATGCAAATTTAAAGACAAGGAAAAATTATAATTGTGCATTTTTCACTATAGAAAGAAAAAATGGTGAGATATCTACTTTTTCAGAAGCTGACGTTTAGAATGTTCACCTAAGAGATATGCTCAGAGTATACAGGAGTCTTTATCCTTTTCATGATTCAATTACAAAGTTCAGAAAATCATTTCCAGTTCTCAGAGATGGTTTGTATAGAGAATTTATCTGAGCTGCAAAGACTGATTTCCAAGTTGCGTATGTGCTGAATAAGAAACAAGTTCATCTGAGTAAACCAAACTTAAGTTTACCTGATATTCAGAATCTAAAGAAAAGTACTTTGGTGATTCAACCTCCAGGATTTGTATGCAAGTCCTTTCAAGAATTACTTTTTGTAAGATTTGAAGAACTCCACAAATGTTGCAATGGAACTTTGATGGCTATCAGAGATCGTTTGGTTAAAAGACAACATAGAAGACTAAAGAATCTGAATGATGAAGATTGGGGGAAGCATAAGAAGCTTGCAAAGGAGATGATCAGAATCGCAGAATCTCTATTGGAATACAGAAGTCTAATTTTGAAGGATGTTAGACACATCTTGAATTTTTGGAATTATGATCTGAACTTTTGAAACTAAGGGGGAGATTGATAAAGATACTAATATAGCTTCAAAAGGTACTGGGTTCTGAAGAGTAAGAAAGATCTGAAGAAAGAAAGACTCAGAACTCAGAAGACAAGCAGATAAAAGCCTCAAGCATAACTTCTGAAGTGGCAACTTCAGAAGTTCTGAAGATTCTGAAGATACTTCTGAAGAAGTTCTGAAGAAGGTTTTGAAGACACTTCAAAAGTAGTTCTGAAGAAGTTTAGAAGTAGTTCTGAACATGTTTGCCATCTTTGCACTGTAACTTTAGCATTGCTATTTCATGTATAAATAGATAGTTTGTTAGATAGTTAGAACTAACATTTTCATAAGCTTGTAAAGACATATTTTGTAATACGAATCCGCCATTGATGGTATTCGGCCAAGAACAGGGTAGGAGGTTTTGTTTCTAATCCGATGGAAACATTGTCTTTGTTCATTTTTTATTTGATTGATCGCTAATTCACCTTTGGTAATGATTGAAATACAATTCGAATTAATTTTCGAAAGATTAATTCAAGATTTCAAGAATTCAAGAAACTGTCAGATCTGACAATTTCATAACTGAATTGACTACCAGATTGTAAGACGAATTGGCTCTGATACCAATTGTTAGAACCCAGATATCAAAGATGAACAATGAACTTAGTAAAGAACACATAATTTAGAGCACTGAAGTCGTATATTCTATTGATATTCAAAGATTACAGTACAATACAAGAACAGATCTTGAATAACCACTTTAAAAGATCTAACAAACTTCTATTTATATACATACTGGAAAGACTAAAGTAACAATAAAAAAAATAATAGACACAGTTCAGAAATGGTTATGAACTGTCTTCAGAAACTGTCTTTAGAAACTGTCTTCAGAAGTTCTTCAGCGTATCTTCAGAACTTCTTCAGAACTTCAATGAAACCTTCAGAACTTTATGCTAAGTGTTTTGAAGCTATCTTTTATGTTCTTTCACACCTCATCTAATTGCTTTTGCAAAAATTCTTTATCTTTAGCAAATTTGTCATTTTCTTGTTTTAACCTTTTTGCCCAGTTAAAAATTTCATGATTTTTACAATGAGCTTTTATAAACTCCTATGTTCTATGTTTTGACTTTTTCTCCGATATAGAAATATTTTCTTTAAGCTCTTGATTCTCTCTTTGCAAGGTAGAATTATCCATCTTGAATTAATCTTTTAAAAATCAAATATAACAAATCAGTTCTTGAATATATTAAAAATAAGCACTTTTTACATGATCAAATGATCGTTCAAAGAAACTTCGATTAGAAGTTGAATTGTGTGCCGAAACAAAATATAAGGAATAAAAATGACAAAAATTAAAACTTAAACGACTCAAAAACACAACATCACAAGTACAAAGTAAAGTTTAGAAATTTCAAGTCCAGGCTAAAAGAGATAAAAATTTATACTTAAAGTTCAAGGGCTGAAACTATTAATATTTGAAACTTCAAAGTCCAGGTACTAAAACAGTCAAAACAGTAAGGCCTTGTTTGTTTTTTCATTTTAAGCTCTTAATCACCAGTTATGTCTGATTTGTTTAGACGTTTCATAACCATTTTAGAACTGAAATAAGACTTCAGACTTGGCACCTCTTAAAAAACAAACGCCACCTAAGTTAAAAAACTAATGAGATTAGCATAAAGGACTAACTTTGTAAAGAAACTTAATAAAACAAACGGAAAAAGGACTAAAATTGCAACAAAAGGTAACGAAACTAACGAAGACATTGCTAATCCGAAATGAACTAATCCGGAAGCAACAAATTAACAGAAATAACCGAGACTTAACGGAAAAGGACTAAAAGTGGAAGAAAAATTAACAACACTAACAGATACTTAACAGAGATTTAACAGAAAAGGACTAAACATGTAAGAAAAATTAACGAAATTAACGGAGACTTAACGGAAAATGCAATACGGACAAGCTGCAATACGGAATGGGAAGGCTGGTCAATTATGGATGGCTGGTCAAAATAAATTGTAATACGGACCCAACTTCATTTCATTCATTTAAAAAAAACTAAATCGTCTTTAATACTTACCAACCGTCGCGAAAGAGCAAAAACTGTAATCACCAACTTCAATCACGACTTTTATACCTCAAAATACGTATCATTACACGACCGAAAAATGAAATTTTCTTACCGTCGACGTTCAATGACAATGCAACAACAAGAATATTATCAAAGTCACACCGAATTCTCACCGGAACAACATCGAAATCACATCGAAACTTCATCGAAAATTTGCGAAACAATGTTAAGAAATTGTATTGAAACTTATCGAAACTTCATCGAAACACGATCAAAACTTATCGAAAGTGATCGCAACTCACCGAAACGATATCGAGATTTACCGAAGATGATCGAAACACTATTGAAACTTACCGAAAGCGACCGAAACACTATCGAATACTTGTCGAAGAATTATCGAAAGCATTTGAAACTTATCACAAGTTTTAAAAATTAATTGACCATGTTGACCACCTTCTTCATGTGTTCCTTCAGCTTTTACAAACTCACAAACTATAATTAATATCACCAATTAAAGATTAAAAATCATTTAAAAACAACTTTTGATAACATGTCAAACCAAATTTGGGATCAAAATTCAAGATTTTTTAAAAATTCATCAAGAACACCAAGAACATTATGAAGATCCAAAATTTTCAATCTTTACAAATCTCAATCAAATGTATTAATCCTTTGGATTTATGTTAGAAACATGTTTCTAAATACTTTTAGTGAAGAATCAAACACAAATTTTGAATCAAAATGATCCAATTTGATCAAAATTCTCAAAAACACTTTGAAGATTCTCAAGAACACATGAACATCAAAAATTTCAAAAATTAAATTTAGAGATTAAAACTTGAAATTAATGATGCAAACATGTCTAAAGCACTTTTTAGGAATGAATTTGTATAAAAATGGATCAGATCAACACCAATTTGAAAAATCACTCTCCAAAAAATTCACATAACACTTTTTCTCAAAAATACAAAATTTTCAAAAATCTTCAAATCCAACAAACTTTGATGGGATTTTGAAAAAGAAATTGATGCAAAACAATAATAAAATGATGGAGAAACACTTGCAATCAAAACCTAATCCAAAAAACACCAAAGAAAATATCAAACTCATTTGTGTTCTTCATGTTCTTCAAAAACTTCAAAAAATCTTCAAAATTTTGCACAATTCTTCTGTTTAAGCTCTGATATCAATTGTAATTCCCACTAAGATCAAGTAACAAGTAATTTAAACAATTCAAAAACAATTAAGATCAAATCATATGTATTCATTAAAACTCTCTCTCTACAATCACTTCCTCTCTCTAAATTCTCTCTCTAGAATATTACAAATGGGCTCTTTTCTTAATCTCTCCTTAATACAAGAGTAGAAATACTCTTGAATAATTAAAAAGTCAAAATACAATGTAAGTAACAATTAATCTCTAGATTTTGACTTTCTTATCTTGATATGTTGACTTTACATAAAATGTTGATTATGTTGACTACCACTTTAAGGCTTTGACCTCTTCATTCTTTAATCTCGTATTCATTCTTAGTGATCTCGAATACAACATAATTTTATACCTAATAAAGATAAACACTCGACCACCACCAGTATATTGCTTATATTTATCTTTGGAATTATCCTTCGGCCCTTGTCTACAATAACGACCTAGATGACCTCGTTGGCCGCAATTATTAAAGGCGTTGGTCATTCGAACACATGGTCCAGGGCGATGTCTAAAACCACAATCTTTGCATTGTAACTGAGAAGTTGTATTCGAAAAGCTTTTACTAGAAGTTACTTGAGATAAAACTAGAGGTATGTAATTTGCTTGTTTCGGCTGACCTATACGATTGGTTCCTCGTCTAGTAGAAATTCCTTGAAACACATATTTGTTTCATTCCATACAACTATCACCTCGGGAAAGTAGATAATCTAGTCGTTCTCTTTCAATGTTCCTCGCAGCATCAACAACTTGGGCAACACTTGTAAAGTGTTGATTGATGAGTTTGGGTTTGAATTTGTTGTTGAGGGTCCACTTGAACTTATTAACCTGATTTTCAACTGTACCCGCCAAAACTAGGCAATCGTAGAAATCTGGATACATATTCGGATATGGAATCATCTTCTTTCTTACTAAGTGTGGAATACTCTTCAACATATTCCTCTTTGTCTGCTATAGTAAAGTATTGCTGATGCAAAACTTCTTTGAATCTCGGGCATGCTAATTTTTCAACATCTATCTTCCCTCAATAAGATTGTTTCCAAGCGTGCCACCAACGATTAGCATCACCTTCAGGTTTATAGGTAGCCAATTTCACTTGGATTCTAACAGAACAAACCCAAGACTAGGAATATATTTTCAAGACGTGATATCCAATCTTCAGCTTCAACAAGAGTAGCCACTAAAATAAAAGTACAAGGCTTTTGTTTGTGAAATCTCTCCAACCCATTGGTGGATATCAGTTAGTTCACTGTCGGTGTTAGTTTCCTGGTCCCTTCTTTCTGGACCATAATTCCCGGCATTAGGATTCGGGTTTTCCCCAGCCTAACGTAATGCTTCCACCATCTCTGCTATAATACCTGGTAGCATCTCGTTAATTGTTTGGTGGACAGCTTCCATCACACTTGGATCCACTTGAGTTGCAGGCGAACAATTTTCTTCATTTTCAGACCCGGTTCGATTTCTCAAGGGTCTACCCGTTAATGTTAGTACTCTTCTTGGAAACATTTAGAACTAACACAAATAACAGGGAAACCATTTTCTCGGTTACATCCAATAAGAAACGAAACATACAAGATTTCAAATAATTAGCATATATAAGACCTAGGATACTCCTATCTTTGTTCTACCCATTCCTCACATATCAAACTTAAATTGTACTACATGATATTAACTTATAGCTCTTATATCACAACTTGTAACACCCCTGTCCCGCATGGCTTAAGGACGGAAGCTGTGACAATTGGTTTTAGAACAATTGTAAGACAACCCACTAATTAAAACAGAGCAACTAATATAATTTACCCACACATAATATTTACAGATCCGCAAACGAAGATAACAACGTGTATCAAAATGCGGTCCTAAAGTACAAGTATATCTACATTCGTCATCAAATGCTTAACAAAAGTATGTCCTAACAGGTTATCTTTAGTCTTGTCATCTCAGTAGCTCGCATCCTAAAATACCTACTAAATCATGTACCTGTCAAGGACAAATAAAAATCCAGTTGAGCTTAATGCTCAGCGAACAAATAGTAGCAATTAAACAATTAATATGAGATAACAACTTCAAAAGAAAGATATAACTTAAGGGGATGATCCTAAAGAAAGTTAAGAAACAAATGGCCCAAAGGCATATCAAGGGTTCGAAGACCAAACCGTATCACGAGGATACGTTGTGCCCAAATGATGATCAGTCCGTTTGGGCATCAGTGGGGAAAGGGTGCGAGCACAACACACCAATCCTCTCCGTGGATTTAACCACGACTACAAATATTCTTCGATAATGATTCCAATGATCGACCCATACGCCCTCTAATTGACCGGAATCTATTCAAGTCCATTTTAACCGATTTCATAAGTGAGATATGATATTCATACCTTAACCGATTTGATAATTAATGCGCAATCAAATGGAGGTCAGAATCAAGCTTGACTTGCGAGCGTGCCTAACGAATGCATAAACAGATTATTATTTGCAAGGCATAACAACCATAACATAATTATTCTAATAAAGTTACTTAGGTCTTAATGATCTTAAACAACGTACACTTCAAGAAGAACAACCGGATATGAATTGAGAACTCAAACGTAACCTATAGCCTTATGCAGTTTTATTCTAACAGCTCGTGTCCCTCTTCTTTTTGAACCTTTTTGCCTTACTTAAAGGTCAATCCTAGATTATATCATCTAAATGAAAGTTGTAGTATGTACTTTTATTATTCCATTAGATTCGGAATCATCTCATTTTGATCATCCATCTATTTTATATGAAATAAACAAAACAACAGCTGTGATCCCCCATACAGTGTGAACAGCCCTAAAAACACACTGTTTTGAGTCACTTAGAGTCACAATTGGGTTTTTTAACCCTTCATAAGAGTTGTAGTACAGAGTAAGATCTTTCTACCTGAAAAATATGAGCTTATTTGGAATTCTGGTTTCTGAGTTACGCACTGTTAAACTACTGGACGTCCAGTTGTCCGAAATTCTGATTCCCACATTTTTCACAAACTCAGTTTTATGATCCGAATTTTATGATTTGCTACTTTTAAACGTTCTAAAACATACCTAACATACTAAAAACTAAAAAAGAGCGTAATGGTTATTACCCTAAGCTTGATCATGCAATTTTTCTCCTTTTAAACATTAACACTTGGTGTGCGATTAAGCGTATACACACAGCTTCACCATATTGATTCCAAACTTAACCCTTTTTATCTCTTCTTCAGTTTTAACCAATCCAAGATTCCAAACATATATAATTGCACAACCTTGCAATACTAACTCATAGGTTAAACATAAACTCAATTGGAAACGAATCACAAAAATCCTAACATAACAAAATGAAAGAAATTTATACCTCTAAAAAGGATTCGGAGGGAGGTTTATGAATATGTGATTGTTAGCTCAATTCGTTCAATAACTTGTGATATTTTCTAGAGCAAATGAGAGTTTTAGAGAGAGAGAGTGGGATGGTGGTATGGAGTAGAACACGATGATACATGTAGTTACTCTAATTTGATATAAACTTTATTTCTTTATATATATGTATATAATTATAAGTTTAATAAATTGAAAACTTTAGCCCCTCAAGTCTAGATTATCCATAAGACTCAAACTATGTACTCGTTGTGCTAAGCGTATGAAAAAAGAATATAAAGTGAGTATGATGGGTGAAATAGCATATTTTCTTGGTCTACAGATAAAACAACATGAGAAAGACATATTCATATGTCAGAGTAAGTATGTTAAAGATATGCTGAAAAAAATTGATCTCACTCAAAGTTCTCCAATGAAAACTCTTATGGCACCTCCTCTGACACTAAACAAGGATCCCAATGGGAAACTTGTTAATGTCGCTGCCTATAGAGGATTGATAGGCTCACTACTATATCTTACAGCGAGACGTGATATTATGTACTCTACCTGCTTATGTGTTGGATATCAAGCTGAACCCAAGGAATCCCATCTGATCGTTGCAAAGCAAATCTTTAGATATCTGAAAGGAACTCCTAATCTTGGTCTTTGGTACCCCAAAGGCTCATGGTTCAATTTAACCGGTTTTTCAGATAATGATTTTGCAGGATGCAAGATAGATAGGAAAAGAACCAATGGAGGTTGTCAACTTCTAGATGGAAAGTTGGTGAGTTGGACAAGTAAAAAGCAAAACTCAGTGTCCACATCAACCGCTGAAGCTAAATATGTAGCCGATGGGAGTTGTTGTGCCCAAATCCTTTGGATGAGAAACCAACTTAGTGACTATGATATAAGTGACTATGGTATTTCAAATTCATTTAGTCATACTCTAAACTCAGATTTAGTGATTAATATCTTGCTAAGGTATGTACTTCTTTACCCTTACACTCTATGAATGTTTTCCTATTCAGAGAATGGTTCTCAAAAAATGAAAACCATCACTGGAAATACATTTATTTCAAATGATGACAATTTTAAATGGATAATGATTAAGGTTTATTAAGTTAAAGGATAATCTTATTATTTTGTGAAAAAGGACATGTCAGTACTTTTCTGGCATATGACGGACCTCAACGCTCCCTATCCTACCAAACCCTAGGGACGTGCAAAGGTTATTATTACATTTTCAAAAAGCCTAAACCGTCGTTTAGTTTCCTTTCTCTCTCCTCTTTCTCTCTCATCTACCTATAAAAGGTAAATGGAAATTTATTTCTTTCTTTACGTGCTCAATGGGTTCTAAAAACGCGTTATGGCGGTGCTATGGCATGCCATAAGTCGAGGCATGGCCTCGCTGCCAAGTTAAAGCTTATGGCGCGACTCTGAGGCGTGGTTTGCAGTATGGCATGTTATGGGGCGTTATGGCGCGTTAAGGCGTGTTATGGCACGTTATGGCGGGTTATAAGGCGTGTTACGGCGGGTTATAAGGCGTGAGTGGGATTTTGTTCTTTTTTGTTTTTGTAAACATTGTGTATTTGATATAAAATTGAATGCGTGTTTATTCCTTTGTATGTAGTTTTATATGAATTTAGTTTGTTTAATCATTATTGTTCATTACACTGGCTCACATAGACATATGTATAATATATATATATATAAAGATTTTCCGCCTTAAGTCGCGCCTTGAAAAATGTCATGGCCGATCTGTAACTCGTAAGGCATGAGGCTCGACCTCGCCGCCACGCCACGCCGTCACGCCATTTAGTACCTTGGCGCTCATTACTCACAAGCAAGAAAAAGCAATTTGAATTCTTTGTCCAAAGGTTGGTTTTTTATCCTTTTTCTGGTTAAACAACAACTTAAATGTTCTTGAGAACTTCTACCCATCACATTTAACATTTTGTTAAAGAGATTTGCTTTGCTATTTGGTGTTTTTAAGATTTTTCCAAAAACATAAAAACCAAAACCATGTTCTAAGGTTCTTTCTTAGAACAGAAGACATTTTGGTCATTTTGATCCAAAATATCATTCAAATCTTTTCTAAAAATCTGTTTATGGTATAGTCTATACCAGTATAAACACTTTGGTATTCGTTTTTAACTAAAACCTTTGTTTAAAAGTTTTTCTTAAAATCTACGAAATAACAAGTATTTTGCTTTTGTTCATCAAAATACTTGTTTTCCCAATCTTTTTTGGTATCCTTTGTACCAAAAACTTCCGGTTTATACATTTTCTGTATTAAGCCGTGATTTTTCTCTTTGGTGTTCCAATTTTTGAAACAAAAATGGCAACTTCAAGCAAGAACGCCAACACCTCCTTCTCTGAAGAAACTATCCCTGTCACCACGTTTGTAGCTGCTAAAGAAGCCACATTCACTGTGGAGCAAGGGTTTGTTAAGCCAAGCAACTACGTTGCTCTTCTCGACATCCCTACTGAAAGGTCATATCTCAGGGAAGGAGCCCTGTTTCTGGAAAAACGTCCACTGAAGCATGCCTTCACCCATGTCCCTATTGGTATCACTGCTCACCTCTAACAGTTTTGGTACACAGCTCACTTCACCACAAGAACCACTGAAAAAGGTACCATATTCCCTGCAATCGGCTTCAAAATCAGCATGGGATCGGTGGCTATCACTACTGGAGCCATAAGGACGACCCTTCTCCTTCAAAATAAGGAAAAGGGTCAGCAATAGGAAGCTGAACCCAAGAAGGAAGAAATCCAAGAGTTCCTAGAGCTCATCGGGTATGACTGACCCTTGAAAGAAAAATCTACTGAGCTCAAAAAGGAGCTTATTAAGATTGAAAAGATAAGAATGCCTGATAAATAGCAATACATTTTCACTCACGTAATTCAGTGTGTTGGCATTAAGACGGGTGCTTAGGAACAAGTCGGCAAGAAGTTCCTTGAAATGGACTACTCCCTCTGCCATGGCCGAAAAATCAACTACGCCTCAATTATCTTCGACGAACTGTATAAGAGGATTAAGGCACCAAAAAGGGGACAAGACCATCTCCTATCCAAGATTAATTGTTGCTATCTTGGAGTTCGTTTATGAAGGCTACCCATTTGAGGCTAATCAGAAGTTCTCCCAGGTGGGGAAAAAGGCTTTGGAACATGATGAAAAGCCAGGAGATGCTCCCTACCTCCCTAATATGTTGGAAATCATCAGGGGTCCCTCTCCCTAAGTCACAAAGACACCTAGTCCTACCATTTTGGAAGAGAATGTATCTAGGTCACTAAATAGCCCATCGGTGATCAACCTCGACACATCTTCCTCCCCTCTCAAACGAAAGTATCCAGCCACCAATTGACACAAGAAGTCTGATTGATCACAAGTATCAAAATATAGAAAGAATGTAAAGTATATAACAAGAAATGTAGCAAAGAAGTCGGATGTAGTATTGATATTGTGTGAAAACTGTCAAATTTAAACCTCCAGGTTAGGTCTAATTAAGTTTATAAGTGTTAATATAGATTAATTATAAAAATAGAAGTCAGTTGGCTTAGAATGACCGAAAAATTTCTAGAGTTTTTGGTAGATGCTTCGAAAGTCCGGTTCCGACCCGTAACTGGCCGAAACGTCCTATATAGTGCCAAATGCTCTAATTTATACCCAATTTATATAAAATATATATTTTTTAGTATTTAAAATATAAAAATTCTATTTTTATAGAATTTAATCACTTTTGGACTTACATTTTGAGGAAAAAGGCCATAATTGAGAAAAATGACATTTTAATTTCATTTTTGGGCTTGAGTTTAATTTAAAAATAAAAAATAATTGGGTTTGAGTGGGACCCATGTACATGGCTGGCCCCCCATATCCCCCATATAAATATATTTTTTTATTCATTTCCTCCTCATTTGCATGATTAAAAATTTGAATTTCACTCTTCTCTCTCTCTCTAGAACTTAAGGTACATATTCCCTACTCTTCTTTCCCACTCTTTTCTCTCCAAAATCTCCAGCCACTTTCCATCTCAAATCCATCAAATTAACAAGATTTTGGAAGAATCATTGAACCACAATCATCACTCAAGTAAGTAATAACACTATCTTCATCTTTTTCTTGCAAATTTTGGGTGAAAACCCCATTTTTCTTACATTTTTAGCTACTTTCTTCTAATATCCGAAATTTCTGAGTTTGTGGAGAGATTATACACCAAAACATGTAAAAATGTTTAAACAATGGTGGTAATCTATGACCCAAACAATAAAACTCAAGAAATAGGTGAAAATCATGATTTTATGTGTTTTTAAGTAAAAATGGTGATTTTTGGTGCTGACAGATTTATTGCATGTGCATAAATCGTCCATTTCTTGCAAATAATATGTTAAAATATCATGAATCTTCTTCTAAAAGTTTATTTAATGAGTTGGGGTTTTAATCCAAGTGGTTTAACTCAAAAACATTGAGTTTTGACCCCCCAATTGCTCATAACAAGATGCATGTGCATCTGGAAGTTCAACAGTAGGCAAACCCTACTTTGAACGACCATCACTCTCTGAATACTCATCCAAATTACTTGATTCTTCTTCTGGATTTTATTTAATGAGTTATCTTTCAAATGCCACTGATTTCATTAAAAAATATGGTGATTTGAGGTTCCAACTAATTAAAACAAAATGAGTGTGCAAACTGTCAACCAATGACAGATTTGTGCATGCATGTTCAAATGACCATATCTCTTTCAAAACTCAATGAAAAAGGATTATTTTGAGAGTTAGTTTTATGAGTTATCTTCAGTTTGAAAGTGAAATCACTTAAAAATATGGAGTTTTGACCCTCCAAACACCTAAAGTATTTTAGGTGTGCAATCTGTGAAACCACCAGTAGGTAAATCCTACTTTGCATGCTAATATCTCTTTGAATATTTGTCCATAATGCATAATTATTCTTCTGGAGTTTTCTTTTCTGAGTTAGGGTTCATTTGAATCCGGCTTCATTCAAAAATATGAAGTTTTGAGGCATTAACCAATTTATTAAAGTTAAGTGTGCAACCCGTCAACTAATAACAGAATTGTGCATGCAACTTTGTAGTGCCATATCTCCTTCATAACACATCCAAAATGAGTGATTCTTATTTTAAAAGTTTCCTTTATGTGTTAGGGGCTGTTTGTTTACCTCTGGATGGTTCCATCCAGAGGTACCTCTGAATCGTGCAGAGGTTACAACCTGTTTGGCAAAAATATTTTCACATCTGAAGTGAAAAAAACCCCTCTTAATCGTGTAGACCCTGATGGTTTAAGTTATCATTCAGATCTCTCTTTCTTCCCAAAATACCCTCTCCTCTCTCACTTCCTATCTCATAAACCTCGCTGCCTGCTTCCACAGCCTTCCCCTGAGAAATCGAACACTTCCTCGCCGCCATCGCAGCCCACCGCCAGCGCCGCTGTCCTCGCCGATCGACTGCTCCACCCCAGTTCGTCGTGAAATATGGGTTCGATTTCGATGTGGGTTTTGCTTCTATTCGTCACTTTGTTCAATTACGTTGTCTTAGCCGACCAGATCTTCCCGACTCATACAGGTAACCCTCAAAATTGTTCCGTGTCTGTAAAAAAATGTGAAATTTTTTTCTGAATCTTAGATTTTCTACAAAACAATTTCTTTAAGAAGCTCAATTTCATGTTGAATTTTATTTGGGGGTGTTTTCTTTTGTTATCAAGTTGGAATTAGTTGATGGGAAGCTTTTGGATTTGTGAATTGGGCATAATATGTTTATATAAGTTTGTAATTCAATCATATTCGTTGCATACAGTTTAAGCATTAGGGTTAATGCTGGACTTGGAAATTACCTATTGGTTGACCTCTATTTATTGTAGGGATTATATGTTTGACTTTTTTCTCAACATAGTTGATTTAGGGTTATGTGCTGATCAAAAGGGGATTCTTACCTGAGGGTTTACATAATATGTATGATTAGAAGTAGACAATGATGTTTATGTTATGTTAGCTATATGCTTAGTTTAGTTGAATAACATGCTTATTGGTCATACAATGAGACCTTTTAATGGATAACTAGTGTTCAATTGGTGATGATTTTAAGAAATTTATGTAGGAGAGATGCATGACATAATAGGATATTTAAGGTTTTATCAAGAGAGAAGTGGTTTGAACGAGAAATCTCTGCCAAACAGTTAAATGTCATTCAGATTGTTTCAAATAGAGGGGTAAAATGGTAATTTGTTCTTATTCAGACTGTCTATTCAGAGCTGCTACCAAACAACCATTTTTCATTCTGCATTATACCATCCAGAGCCTCTGTACCATCCAGACCTCTGCACCATTCAGCTCTATACCATCCAGCAACTACCAAACAACCCCTTAGGCTTATAATCCAACTGGAATTTCTGAAAAATACTAAGTAAAACTCCTCAAATGATTGGTTTACTAACAGTGTGTAATCTGCCATGCTTGCTGTGACACACTATTTGATATAAATTACGTGAACCCTCTTTATATGTCTAAAATGCATGAAATTTGGTCACAATGACCTTAACTCAGTAATGCATCATATATAAAAAGATGGAAAATTTTATCATTTTGGATGTTACATTAATTTGATCATTTTTAAGACTTATAGTTTACGTAAAGTTAAATTAAACGGTTGATTTCATAAATTTTAATCACTTGAAAGACTATAATGTTACATTTTCGGTATAAATTATTTCTTTAAAGAGCATATGTGCATTATGTATAACGGGACAATAGTAGACCAAGTTGGACATATAAGGACTTATAAGCCCTCTCATAGTAATCATTAGACGCATAAGTGACCATTTTGGGTATTTTACTTTGATAGGGAAGCGTTAGGTCGGCTAGCGGACGCATCGTGTTTTAAACAGAGCTTTTGCAAAAGGTGAGTATTCACAGCCCCATTTTTAAAGTATTTTATACGTTTTGGGGTGGAAAGCATGATTAAATGAAATATTTGAGCTATTTGCATTACCGAATGTGAAACAATATGAAATTGTTGATTTTGGGCACTAAGGCATGTACACTAATAGATTGTATTGAGTAAAATGTTCCATAAAAGTTTGTACACTACTATTAAGTCAAGTGAGGAGCCGAGAGTATATGTGGATAGCGCTATTGGACGGACAATCCCACCAAAAAACCGAAAAGTAGGGTGTGGATAGCAATCCCACCGGAAAATTACAAGTAGGGGTGTACTATACTTAAAAGGGAAGGTTCTACACATGTGGACTTTAGGTCCACCGCTGAGGTAGAATTAAAAAGAAGGTTCTACACATGTGGACTTTAGGTCCACCGCTGAGGTAGAACTAAAAAGAAGGTTCTACACATGTGGACTTTAGGTCCACCGATGAGGTAGAACTAAAAAGAAGGTTCTACACATGTGGACTTTAGGTCCACCGCTGAGGTAGAACTAAAAAGAAGGTTCTACACATGTGGACTTTAGGTCCACCGCTGAGGTAGAACTAAAAATATTTTTGTGGTCGAAGGTTTAGTGGTGGCTCATTACTTACTGATAATTAGGGTACAAATATGCCTTGAACGTTTTATGATGTAAAGATTTATTAAGTGCCATAAAAGTATTTTGCTCAATATTCATTTATGCAAAAGATGTTTATAATATTTAAAACCTGTGAACTCACCAACTCTTTGTAGTTGACCTTGTTTTATTCATGCTTTTCAGGAGTAAGAAAGGGTAAATAAAAATGCTTCTGTTTGGGGCGCATCAACATCAACCACGTTTAAATTTGAAACCGTTTTGTAGAATATCTTATTTCTTTTATTTTGTTAAAACTTGAACTGGTATGGTGTAATGTTCAGTTTTATATGTTATGTATTTGATTGGACGATTGGTGTTGTTATCGCTCTATTGCTATGAAATCTTGAACTATCACTCCCTGTGTTTCCGCTTTAGCAGGGTGTGACATATTGATATGGTTACACAGATGTATATTTACAGCGAAAAAGATCTAAGAACGTTAGTTCTAACTAACTAACTAACCTTTTATTTATATACAAGTAAGGACTCTATCTTAACAGATAGTTACATGACAGACCAATAGAATCACTACAAGTGTACACCATAAACTTCAGAACCACTTCTGAACTTCTTCAGAACTGTCTTCAGAAGTTCTTCAGAACATCTTCAGAATCTTCAGAACTTCTAAAGTAGACACTTCAGAAGTTATGCCTTAGGCTTTCCTTGACTTCTTTACTTAACTTCTGACTTTGGACTTCTAAGATTTCTTCCTTCGTTTCTTCAGAACATGTTTAGAAGATCTGAACTATGAAGCTTCAGAACCCAGTCTTCTTTGAAGCTATTTGATGATCTCTATCAATCTCCCCCTTAGCTTTAAAAATTCAAATTATATCCCCAATATGTCAAAAGTTCTCTGACTTCACCTAGAATTAGTTTCCTATACTCAAGCAACAACTCTATCCTTTTGTGCATGTCTTTAGTCAACTTCTTATAATCATTCCATTCACCATCATTCATATTCTTTGGTCGGCACCTCTGTCTCTTAACAAGTCTTTCACTTATTGCCAATAATGTGGCCATTGCAGCATTTGTTAATTTATTCATATCTGAAAAACAATTTTTCTGAGTTGAACTTGCACACAAAACCAGGAGGATGTACTATCAAAGTACCCTTGTTAATTGAGCTAATTCCTTCAAGTTCAAATTTTGGTTTACTCAAATTCACCTTTTCTTTACAAAGTACAAAGGCTACTTGAAAATCCTTTTTAGTTGCCCAAATGAATTCTCTATAAGTTCCTTTTTTTTATGACAGGGAATACTTTTCTGAATCTGGTAATGTTGTCATGAAATGGATTAATTCTTTTGTAAACCTTGACTAAGTCCTTAGATGGACATTTTGGAAATCTGCCTCAGAAAATGTGCATACTTCTCCATTTTCTCTTTCCACTATGAAGTAAGAGTATTTATAATTCAATTTTGTCCTTTGATCAACATTTATCACTTTCTCTATGGGACTCTCTTTTCTTGCTTTAGAAATTGGTAACTTCAACTTCTGAACTATTTTAGTATACCACTGTTTTCATCCAAAAGATTTATCCAACCAACAATCTATGTAGTTGAATCTTTGCTCATGTTCCATGAATATTTCAGGATGAACATATTCAAGGAATAAAGTAAGAGCATGTTCTGCAATCCTATTTAGTTGCAACTGTTCAGCTTCAGAAACTTCAGTAACTGACACTTGTTCCTCAACAACTTCCACATTTTTTCCTTTATCTTTCTCAGAACTTGTACCAACATATTCAGAAATAGGAACTTCTTAAGGTTGATTTACTTCCAAAACTTTAAATTCAACAACTTGTTCTTTGGCATGAATATGAAAGTCATAAACATTACTTAACAAATAATCTGCATCTCTTCTAGTATTTATCTGTTGATGCCCAGTAGATATACTCCTTCTCACCAGTTCTCTGAAATTTATTCTCTCTTTGATCAGATACAGAATTTCATCCTCCAATTCTTTAGGACCAGCAATCCAAGTCATACATTCACAAAACTATTTCAGAGTTGCAGAAGAGTACTTTTGAATGTCAGATACAATAAAGGTTCTTTTGTTTAACCCTTCTGATTCATAATGAAAACCAAGTTCTGGTTTAGTGAAAACAGTAGAAATCCCTTCAAGACTTACTGAAACTGGTTCCAATAAGTTTCCTTTCTTTAAATCATGTTCCAATGCAAGTTGGAAATCATGCTTCACAAAATTTCTGAGATAAACACCAATTATTCTTCTTAACTCCTGCACCATTTCTGAATCCTCTCTTTTCACAAAGAAATTCAGAAGAGAAAGTTTATCTTGCAGCCTTAGATTATGAAATCAAATTGAGTGAACTAGATTAAAGTTCCATCTCTTCTCTCTGCACCAATCCTGACAATACTTA
The DNA here is from genome assembly GCA_036898165.1 of Silybum marianum. Taxonomy (NCBI): domain Eukaryota; kingdom Viridiplantae; phylum Streptophyta; class Magnoliopsida; order Asterales; family Asteraceae; genus Silybum; species Silybum marianum. Next base: position 30,815,567 of record CM072533.1, on the reverse strand, counting down.
AATCTTCTTCAATTGATCTTTTAATACTTCTGAAATATTTTATTGGCACAGGATTATGTATGTCTTGAATCCCATGTCTTTGCTTGAAAGATTGAACTTCAGAAGCAAACTCTTCATCCCATTGATCACTTATAAAGCTTTCAAGAGTTGCAAACTTCAAATTTTTCTTGTATAAGAAAATATATATGTGTCTTCAGGAAAGACAGTGATAACATGTTCAAGTTCATCAAAAATTGTGTCTTTTGTGAAAACTTAATCAATAATGGGTTCTTCAAGAAGTGCCAAGTAGAATCTGGGAATTTGAATGAGTTCTTTGTACTTGACCTCAATCTCACCAACATAGGCCATTATCACTTCTTCATAAAATCCAACATCACTCATATGACATAAATCAACGGTCACATATGCATACTTGCATTGTTGATTATAAAAATCTCTGAATATAGACAATCTTTCATCCAAGAACCTACACTCCAGATTCCTTGGTGAATTCAGAAATACAAACTTCATAACCATTTGATTTACTAACTCCCACATAATATTCAAAAGTTCTTCATCTTCTCCTCTATTAACCACAAGAGGTCTCCATACAACTATATCCTTTATTTCATTTATTTCCTCTTCATAATAAAAAATAATGACATCATATAGATCACCTGGTTCTCCAATCTCTTCTTCAATGGCTAAATACTCATTAAGCATTTCTTCATTTGAATCAGGATGATATCTGTATCATTTGTGCCAGCTTTGTCTTCAAAGTTAAAAGATAACCTTTCCGTTTCATATCTTTCACCTACCTCTTCAGAAGTTACTCTGTCATCAACATTTTCTTCAGAAATAACCATACCAGCTTCATGAATAGGTTCAGAACAAGAAATCTATTGAAAAACTCAGGTTCAGAAGATCAAATATCTTCAATTGCTTCAGAAATCTTTTTAGCATCAACATCTTTTAGAACATCTTCAGAAGATCTTTCAGAAGTATGAGCTTTTAGCATAAGAGTATCTTCAGAATGAGACACTTTCCTTCTTTTCTCCCCCTCATGATCATCAAAATCCTGATCATCATGCTTTCTTTTCAAAGTGTCAGCCTGTGACTAACATTCTAAAGCAAAGATTCTTTGATCCAGAGTCACTTGAGTATTCTGAATAGAAGATAATTGATTCAAAATAAGTTGGATAACATCTTTTGTGGCTAGTTGAGACAGATCTGGTTGTGCAGAAGTAGATGACAAGGAAGTTGTGAGACTTGTCACTGATGAAACAACTTCTGAAAAAGATTTTAAAATGGCATCTTGGAAAGTTTTAAGATCATTTGTTGAAACATAAACTTTCTTCAAATCACTAAGTTTCTCATCCAATAACTTCTCCTGACTCTCCACCCTATCCTCCAACACCTTGGTTGATTTCTCAGATAAATCCTTGATGTCCTTCTGAATCTTTTCAAATTCAGAAGTACAGAAATCTTTGAATTTAGAAAATTCAGAAGATTGATTAAGAGAACCAAGACCAACAGATGGTCCTGGTTGCAGTCCTACAGAAGTAGGCTGGCCTGATGATGTCACCACATCATGAATCCTTACTGAAGCAGTAAATGGGGCTTTAGAGATGTTCACCCCACCAGGACTTCCTTCAAATCCTTGATATCCTGTCATAGGTATATCTATTGAAGTTGTTGCAATGTGACACACACTTTGCATTGGGATATCTGAAAGATATGTGCTTCTGTGAAGGAAACCCACATCTTGTGGTGCATTAGGCTCAACATTGAGTGAACCCTCCGACTATATGTGCTCATATGTGTGAAGGGGGGACATATATCCTTCATTTTCATCATTAGCATTCTCCATGTGGGAATCTAATGGTGTATGTGTTGCGTGCCCCAAATTTAAAACTGAAACATCCATCTATTGTGAGATGAATGAGTGGTTGGGGGGGTTAACAAGATTTGACATGGGCTCACTGGCTATTTCAATATTACCCACCAAAGAATGTGAAATAATAGATTGTGTGGTTGCTCTGCTTGTAACAGTTAGCGCACAGGATTCTTTTTCTTTTTCCTATGATCTCCCCTCATCAATTCTTTTTCTTACATTTCTACCCTGTCTCTCATTCACATTTTGCCTCTTAGCACTCTGAGGTTGTTCCCCACCTTGAACTTCCTCCCCTCTCTCTCAATAAAAACTAGACCCCTCAACTTGCTCATCACTCTGGGTTGAATCAGGGGAAGAGACTACAGGTTTAGGTAGTCTCATTGATTCACAATACTCAATCAAAAACCTATTTTTAGAACTTCCATAAGCAAGAAGTTCTGCTGGAAGTGGCACCGCATTAGGAAATCTAAGTTTGGCACTTGGTGGTCTCAAGTTATCCATTGAAAAGAGTGGAACAAATACCTCATTATCTAGTCTTGGAATGTCTTCAACAGTCTTTATAGCTCCTTTGATGAAGATTTGAAAGAATCTTTGGTATGGAATGTAAGTATAGGTAGATTTCTTTGAAATTGCAGTCTTCAATTCTTCAAAGATGAGAGAAACATAATCATAATTCTTGTTGTGAGCAATCCCATGGAAACTGATTCTGACATTTGTTGAGGCTTGATCCAAACTTGAAATCTTACCAGATAAACAAGTGTTTATAATAGTAAACAGGGAATACCAAATTGGTGGAAGACACTTTCTTCTAAAGGAACTTAGTGCAGTGAGGGTTTCTAAATATCCTAACTTCATGAAGTCTGCAATAAGCTCATAATTTGAAGAAATAGCATCAAAGGTAGTTTTACCAATTACTGCATCAGCCTTTGCAAGATCAAAGATATCCCTGATATCTGAATCCTTGATAGAAAACCTGTAACCATGAACATATGAAGAGAAATCATTTTCTTCTTCATCAATTTCTGTATAAAACCACCATTGTTGTAAGTAGGATTCAGGAACCAAGAACTTCTTAGTAAGCACAGCTTGAAAAGGATGTTGCTTCAATATTTCAATTAAAATTCTCTGTTCATCATTGAAATATGTTGATCGAAGATTAAGAGCACAATTATTTTTCTTGATATCCATCCTCTTGTTCTCTGGAACATACAATTTTATAAGATCACGACCATAACTTTCTTCTTATGCAGTACCAGCAACCGATTGGGAATCATTGACACCTCCAACAGATTCAGAGGGAACTTTTATTGGCTCAACTTGTGTTCTCCCCAGTGTAGGTGAATGAGGGTTAGGGTTAGAGTTAGGGTTAGGGTTTGAAGGATCGGCTTCAGGATTTCCTTTCGTGGCAGTGTCTTCTAGCTTTGGATCATCATTCAGAGTGACTTCCATTGATCCAATCATGATTCTCTAGAGTGACTGATTATTAGGAACAATTTTGAATGATTCTCCATTTGACGATGTATCACTTGTCACTAAAACATGATTTTGCAGTTTGAATGGGCTGATCAACATTCGAAGTCGACATTGTTGAAAAGACTTGAAGATTCGAGTTAGGATGAAATTCAAGAAACTAAGAAAACAAATTTTGGAGGGAAAATTCGCTGAAAAAAGATGAAGATGACGAATCCATTGATTTTATGAGGTGGATGATCATGGTAGGACATGTGGCCGAAAAACGAGCAAAAAGTAATTACGATTAGCAAAGTAATCATGATTAATTTGGATTAATGAACCGTTTTGCGACGTGATTATGGCTCCTCAAATGAAATTAAAACACGTGTCATACGCATGAATAAAATCAACTTTACAACGGTAAGTTCAGAACTTCTAAGAAAAAGTTCAGAGGTTTGAACGAATGATTCAGAATGGATTCAGAACTTGCGAATTTCTTTCAGAACTAGAATGATTTGTTTTGCAACATTGAAAAACATTTAAAAGTACATACTTCTGAATATATAAAACAGTTTGGTTTTTGAGAAGTAGCTTGAACAATTTTGAAAAATGAATAAGTATCCTCAGAAGTTTGTTTATACTTCCAAAAAAATATGTATTTTCAGAATGAGTATCCATCTGAGTGTCCATCTGTTTAGATCTTGTTTGAAATGTAATAAGAATCAATGAAACCATTAGCAACATTGATAAACAATGTATAAGTAACACTCTCCCTTGAATCATGAATAAAAAATATTATCTCCTCCTTGAAAAATGCTATATAGAAATGTAAAAATATCAGAAGTATTATAATACAAAAACTTTAGAAATTAAGAATCTGTACTTCTGAGAAATGTAGTATAGACTTTTGAAAAGTTAACCTCAGAACTTCTGAAGTTAAGATTTTCAGAATTCTGAATAATATAGACTCAGAAGTTAAGTCTTAATTCTTAGTTAATGTAAAATACTTATGTAGACAAGTTCATCATGCCTAATTTGCTTTCCAAAAAATTAAACCTTTTTTCATCAAGTACTTTGGTAAACAAATCTGCTAATTGATAATCAGTCTGAACAAAAAACATTTCTATGTTGCCTTTCTCAACATGATCTTTAATAAAATGATACCTCACATCAATATGTTTTGTCTTTGAGTGTTGGACAGGATTAGCTGTAATGGCTATGGCACTTTTGGAATCACAATACAAAGGAATCTTTTTGAATGTATAGCCATAGTCTTTGAGTTTATTTGCATCAAGATGACTTGGGAGCAACACATAGCAACAACTACATATTCAGCTTCTACAGTAGAAGTGGATACACAATTCTGCTTTTTGGAACTCCAACTTACAAGTCTATCACCCAAAAATTGACATGATCCAGATGTGTTTTTCCTGTCTAATTTACAACCACCATGATCTGCATCTGTGAAAGCAGTTAGTTCAAATCCAGAATCCTTAGGATACCAAAGTCCCAATAAAGGAGAACCTTTTAGATATCTAAGAATCCTTTTAGCAGCAAGAATATGAGATTCTTTAAGATTAGCTTGATATCTTGCACAAATGCATGTGACAAACATTATATCAGGTCTACTTGCTGCTAAGTAAAGCAAAGAGCAAATAATGCCCCTGTACTTCTTTTGGTCAACAGATTTACCAGATAAATCTTGTTCAAGTTTAGTAGTAGTAGCCATTGGTGTTTGAATACTAGAACAGTCAGACATGTCAAACTTTTTAAGAAAGTCAAAAACATACTTAGATTGATTAATGAATATGCCAGTGGGAAGTTGTTTTACTTGTAAACCAAAAAAGAAGGTTAATCCTCCCATCATACTCATTTCAAATTTAGTTTGCATGATTTTCTCAAAAAATTTACAAAAATTCGGATTTATAGAAGCAAATATAATATCATCCACATAGATTTGTATTAATATCATGTCTTCACCTTCCTTTTTCAGAAATAAGGTTGTATGTTAGAAATTAAAGTATGAGTCAAAGAAGAAATGTCTACAAAAGTCAACACACTCTTCTTGTTATAACTAATTGTTGTTAGACGCTCCCTTTTAGACACATGGCACTTTGTAATTGGCTAGCATTTTGACTTTCTGTTTTTGTATCTGTATAAATAGCATTATATTGTGTTTGTAAAAGTTGTCGATCAATACATTTACATTTTGAAGAATACTGTGCGTAATTCATAACTTTGTCTACTTTGATTCAAAGTTATCATTTCATAATCTTTGTTCTTCATTCTGTTTACTGTTCTATTGATTTAAATTGTTAATTGATCTGCTTCCGCATTTCACTTTGATTCAATACTCTCAATTAACAATCGGTTTAAAAGGAATCTGGAACCAACAATTGGTATCAGAGCTTTCTAATCAATCTATTGATTATTAGATCTCTTCCATTGAAGAAATTCCTTTCGATCGAACAGTATTTTCTCAGATTCAAAATTTGTTTATTAATCCACTCTGTTTTACGAGATTTTGTTAAATCATTAACAATCTTCTCTTAAATTGAGTCATTCATTTTGTAATGCGAAGAAACGGTGATATTATCGACCGTTCTTCTATCAAATTGAGATTTAATTGTTCTAAATTTCTTTCAAATCTTCAAATTTTCTCTTCTATCCTACTCAAATGGCAAATTCGAGCTTGAATGTCTGTTTATACGTACGGGTCCCCGACTAAACCTCCAACTCTTGTACGTGATGAATACTCACAATGGAAGATTCGAATGGTTAACTTCTATGAGGGATTGGATCTTGAGTTATATCCAATTATTCAAAACGGTCCGTTTGTTCCCACCACTACTATTCCCGGAATTCCGCCCACCGCAAATACGGATGAGGTACCCGGCAAGACCGGTTCGAAGTCAAGGAATAAGCTGACCTGATGAGGAAAAGGCTAAGGTGGAATTAGCTAAGAAAGCTAAGTCTCTCGTTGATAATGGCCATTCCAAATGAGATTTTTCAATCTCTCGGACTCATGTGACACGACAAAAGATTTATGGGATCAACTGGAGAATCTCTTAGAAGGTGGTGCGAAAATGAAAAAGAACGAAGAGCCCAAGCTCTAAATGAATATAATAGTTTTCAAGCGCCGATCGATGAATCTACGGAACAAACATTTCATCGATTCAACAATGCGATTAATCTCTGCAAGAGATGTGACATTGTTAGATCAAAGGAAGACAACAATGTTCTATTTCTCAAAAGGTTAAACCACGAATGGTCAAATCTATCCATGTCACTACAAGCCAATCGGGATCTTGAACAATGGTCGCCGCATGATGTATTCGGTACACTGCAAGCTCATGAAAAAGAAGTTGTTCGAGAAAGAACAAACATCGGAGGTCCTGCGGCTTTGATCTCGAAACAAAAGGAATCGAGAAGACGAAGTGATGACAGGAAGAAATCGAAGGCCTTCATATCGTAGACCGCTCCGGAAGATGACTACGAATCGGATGATGAAATTAAAGCGTTCTTTGACTCTACGGCTTTAATAACCAAGCAATTTACTAATCGTTTTGGAAATAGGTCTTTGAAAGGAAATAAACGATTTGATCGTCCCTATGTTCCTAAACAAGAAGTACAGTAGAGAAAACGAGAAGAAGAAGAAAGAAGAAGAATTAAAAAGGAAGAAAGATGTACGCTACGGATGTGGCAAGCCGGACATTACTCGAGAGATTGCGAGAGGAGCTGCGGAAAAGGATAAGACTTATTACAAAAACAAATATAAGTACAATGTCACCGAAAGAGCACACTTTGCGTAAAAAGAAAAGCGGGTGCAAGATGAATCCGGCGGTGATGAAGCCATGTTACGTGGAATGGCAAACACAAACGAATCGGAGGATCAACCCTGCGAGTCACCGGTTAGTAATTTCTCCGGATCATACGAGCTTGAACAAACGATTGTGATGTTATCAAACAATTTTGAGGAACTAAAGCGAAACTCACAATCGAAAAGAAATTACGAAAAAGTACCGAGAAAACTCTTTCTACAATCAAAAGGGAAAGAGATATTTTCAAAAGAGAAATGGATTTACTTACGGAAGAAAAACTCGAATTAAATACGCAAAGGAAACGATTTCCATGAGTTTAAAACTTTACGAAGAAAAACTTAAAAAGGAAATTTTGAATCTCAATAAACTTCCGGAAGGAAAAGAGAAAGAAGTCGAGAGACAAAGAGAGTGATAGACTCAACTCGTAGCACTTAAAAACTATTTTCGTAAAGAGAGAGAATTTTTACACATTGAACTTCAACGAGAAAAAGCTACGATTATAACATATCCGGATGCACGGAAGGTTCATGACAAAATTAACACACAAGTAGGAAGATACTGGACTTGGTTTCGAGGACCTAGATCCCTACACGTGTAAGAAAAGGTCGGATCCGAAATACGTTTTTTGTGTTGGACAAATACGAAGCCAAAGTTTCCAATTTTGTATGAAAAATCTATTTTTAAAAAATCTAGATATGAAAACCATCATAAAAAAAGCAAACTTAAATTCGAAAATATTGAATATTGTTGTAAAACAAATGTTGATCTAAATAAAGTTCGAAGAAAGATGATATTTTCAATTTTGGTTCAAATAAACATACAATTTTGAATCCAGAGGCGGATATTTTTGTTCCAAGTCGTGCGAGAGGAAGATCTACGACTTATGTTTGAAAACGATATTCTCTCTACTGCGGATAAGTGTTTTAGAAATGAAATTCTTTGTGAGAATCATCCAGAGATCTCTCCTGTTCATTTGAAGATTTACATCTTTACGAAACTCAAGAAAGCTTGGTGAGATTACGTATCCATGGGAGAATGACAATAATGATGAAGAATTTTTTGATAACTACGAAAATTACCTTTCAAATTTAGAAATTAATTCTTTTAAATCATCAAAAGTTATCACAAATAATTCAGAAATTATTGATAAAAAGGATGATTATTTGTATACTGATAAATCTCAAGAAATCAGAGCTTCTGATAGAGATTGTGCTAAACTTTCAAGTGGTATACCTATTCTTCCCGTTTGTTCCGAACCGAGAAAATCGGTATCTATACATCCGGACTTCTTAGATATGTGTCTCAAAGCCAAAACATGTCTTGAACTTGAGAAAGAGGCAGAACTCAAAAACAAAGTGCAAAATCAAAAGATTTTAAACTCTACTCTTCCGAAGTTTACTAATATTCAAAAAGGCAAATGGAAATCCTCTAATTCTTATGTTCCTTTTTCAGTAAATAACGAGCTTCGCAAAAGTAGATCAGAGGAAGAACACAGAGAAAGAAAAAGCCAGAACTAAAACAAAAGTCTAGTCTAGATAGGTTCTCTAGAACAACTGATACTAGAAAAGACTTTAGAAAGAATAATTGTAATTACCATTCTCGCAATGAAAATTCAATTCAATCTTCTATGTTTCAGTCTTCTGAATGTTTTTCACTGTTCTTAAAGTTAAAACAATTTTTCTCGCAAACCTCTGATCATTCCAATTCACAGTATGTTTGTCACAAAAAGAATAAAACTCAAAAAAACCAAAAACCAAAAATAAAGTCTTTACCTTCTGTTAAATCAAAAAACGAGCATACTCCAAAAGCTAACATAAAAGGACCCATTATGCGATGGGTACCTAAGAAATTCTGATCTTTGATTGCAGAAACAGCGTGTGCATATACGGTATCTTGACTGCGGATGCTCGAGGCACATGACTGGATCCCAAAATTTACTATCCCAATTCAAGGACAAATCAGGTGGAGTAGTAACTTTTGGTGATAATGGTAAGGGTCAAATAAAAGGCTACGGTACTCTACAAGAAGGTAATATCACCTTATCAAAGGTAGCTCATGTTTCTGGCTTGAAACATAACCTCCTTAGTGTAAGTCAACTTTGTGATTCTAAAATACTAGTAGTATTTGATGAAAAACATTGTTATTTATTCTCTAAGGCAGGTGAAGAACTTTGGAGAGCAGACAGGAAAGGTAACTTGTATATGATGAATTTTATCTCTAAGGATGGTAAGGAAACTTTATGTCTCATCTCCAAAAAGAGTGAAGTTGCGTGGCTCTGGCATCATAAAATGTCTCACTTAAATTTTAATAATCTTGAGATGCTTGTTAAAAACAACCGGTATCCGGACTTCCGGATATTCATTTTCAAAAAGATCACCTCTCGCCCGCATGTGAAATGGGCAAAATTAAACGAGCATCTCATAAAACAAAAAGTGATCATTCTTGTACTAGACCTGCAATTATTACATGTGGATCTCTGTGGTCCAATTGCAATTCAGAGTCTATCTGGTAAAAAGTATATTCTGGTACTAATTGATGAATTTTCCAGATATACTTGGCTTGCTTTCGTTCGTCAAAAGTCAGAAGTCCCAGTGGTACTACAGAATATGATGACCAGAATTCAAGTTCTTCTACATCAGAAGATTCAGCAGCTTCGAAGTGATAATGGTACAGAATTCAAGAACGCCAAGCTTGAATCGTATCTTGTTGAACAAGGAATTACTCAAAACTTCTCTGCTGTTCGCACTCCACAACAAAACGGTGTAGTTGAACGTCGCAACAGAACCTTGGTTGAGCAGCCAGAACGATGCTCGCGACACGGTCTCCCAATTCACTTCTGGGCCGAAGCTGTTGCTACTGCTTGTTTCACTCAAAACCGTTCAATTATTGTCAAGAGGCATCTCAAAACCTCTTATGAGCTAATTAATAAAAGAAAACCATCTGAAAATTTTTTTCATATCTTTGGTCGCAGATGTTTTATCTTAAACGACAGAGATAATCTTGGCAAATTTGATCCGAAGTCCGATGAAGCTAAATTTTTAGGCTACTCGTTAAATTCAAGAGCTTTCCGAGTTTTTAACTTACGAACAAAAGCAATATGGAAAGCATCAACATTGACTTCGATGATAACACCCAACTGACTTCCGAACACTCTACTTCAGAACTCAAGCTTAATACTGTTACTTCTGACTATCTTTCAGGTTCCAGAGAATCCGAGATTGATGCTATTTTTCAAGATTTTCTGGGCGACGAAGTTGTGTCAAAAGCTATGTCACCTCCACATTTGCAGATACCAGATATTCTCCAAGCCTCAGGCATTACTCTCTCTGGTCCTGCTTCTTCTGTTTCATCTGTCACGTCTATTTGTCCAGAAGTTCCCACTACTCCTACATCTGCCAGTCCAGAAGCTACTTCTGTTCCATCATCTGAGGGGGAGACACAAGGACAGGTGACAACACAGATACCAGAAGGACATACAGAAGAAAATAAAGAAGATTTTGTGTTTCCAGATGAAATCATTTCGTCAAATAAAACAACCCAATCAATTTCTCAACCCAGAATGACGAAATGGACTAAATCTCACACACCAGATCTTATAATTGGTAGTCCTTTCCGAGGGGGTCGAACACGATCCGCCATCGCAAATGAAGCATTCTTTGTTAATTTTCTTAGTATGATCGAACCTAAACGTGTACATGAAGCCTTAGTTGAACCAAGTTTGGGTGGATGCTATGCAGGAAGAACTACTTCAATTCGAAAGAAATAAAGTTTGGCGTCTTGTTCCTTTACCAAAAGGCAAAGTTGCTATTGGCACAAAATGGGTATTTAGGAACAAAAAGGATGAAGATGGAATTGTTGTCAGAAATAAAGCTCGTTTGGTGGCTAAAGGTTCTCGTCAAGAGGAAGGTATCGATTATGATGAAACCTTTGCTCTGTTGCAAGACTAGAAGCAATAAGATTATTCTTGGCTTTCTCTCGCATACAAAAACTTCAAAGTCTACCAAATGGATGTTAAATGTGCATTTCTTAATGGATGTCTAAAAGAAGAAGTGTATGTTGAACAACTTTGATGGTTTCAAAGATGCAAGATATCCGTAATATGTTTATCTTCTTGACAAAGCTTTGTATGGTCTAAAGCAAGCCCCAAGAGCCTGGTATGAACGACTATCGAAATTTACGATCGGCAAAAGATATGAAAAAGGTAAAATCGATACAACTACGTTCATCAAAAGAGGCAAAGGTATGTTAACTATAGTTCAAATTTACGTGGATGACATAATATTTGGTTCTACTCATCAAACGAGAAGTTGATTTGTTTTCTAAGTTGATGGAAACCGAATTTGAAATGAGTATGATGGGAGAATTAACTTTCTTCCTAGGACTTCAAGTTAAACAAAGCACCTACGGTATCTTTATAAATCGAGCAAAATATGTTTCGACATGCTTAAAAAGTTTCATCTTCAAAACTCATCATCCATGAAAACACCTATCTCTCCCGGTATGAAATTAGGACACGACTCCTCCGGTAAATACGTTGATATTACCGGCTACGAGGAATGATTGGTTCTCTTTTATATTTAACGACAAGTAGACTTGATATTATGTTTGCCACTTGTCTTTGTGCTCGTTATCAAGCCAATCCTAAAGAGTCTCATTTGTCGTTGTAAAAAGAATTTTTAGGTACTTAAAAGGTTCACCATCGTTGGGCCTTTGGTATCCTAAAAATTCTGGATTTGATTTAATGGCGTATACAGATTCGATCATGCGGGTTGTAAGCTTGACGGAAAAAGTACATCGTGTAGTCAACTTCGGGAAATCGACTTATAAGTTGGACATCCAAGAAACAAAAGCTGCGTATCCACATCTACAGCAGAGCCGAATATGTTGTCGCCGCTAGTTGTTGTTCACAAGTTATTTGGATGAAGACCCAACTCGAGATTATGGTCCGATATACGATAAGATTCCCATCCTCCGTGATTACGAAAGTGCTATCGCCATTACGGAAAATCCGGTTCGGCATTCCAAAACAAAGCATATCGATGTCGTGTATCATTTCATCAAGGATCATGTCGAAAAGGGTACAATCGAAATGTATTTTGTTTCTACCGATTATCAACTTGCCGATATTTTCACAAAAGCTCTTGATGAGAGACGTTTTAACTTCTTAATTAGCAAGTTGGGAATGCTTAATATGTAACAATGATTTCTTCGAAGCATCCGAAGCCTCGAACTATTCGACGATACTTCGAAGTCATCGAAGTCTACGATGCTTTCGAACTCTTCGAACACTTCGAAGCCTTCCGAGTTACTGCGATTTTCTGTTTCATAATAATATTTTTCTTTCAAGAGAAATCATAAAGTGTATTGCGAAACGAGGTAAAGAAGCTACTACGGGGGAGTTCACCATTCAAGGGGGAGTTTACCATTCAAGGGGGAGTTTCACAATGCAGAAGATATTCGTCTAAGTCTAACTCTGGTTAGCTGTCTTCTGATTTACTATTTCACTTAAATTTTATTTGAATCTATCTGCTCTGAGTTTCTCTTGCCGCCAAGGTCTCTTAGACTTTTGATTCATTTCAAAAAAAATTTAAATATAAATCAAGTCGACATGTTTTTCAACTAAATTTTCTATAAATTGATATTTCTTATAATTTCCATTAAATATATAAATTCAATCAACTCTTGCCTCCAAGGTTGTTTAAATCTATATGTTTAATGCAAATTCTTCTTTATTATTCTTTTATAGAAACTAAACTCTCATGTGATTTTTGTTTTCACTTGCCTGATTTTTAAACTTAAATAAATAAAATTAAGATTAAAATCTGTGTTTATTCAATTAATTCAAAATTAATTGATTAATTAAACAGATTTTTTTATTACTTTTGTTTATTTCTGCTTTTAAGAAAAACAGCCTCTGCTACTAAATCATCATCATACATGTGTCTCGTCGTACACGTGTCCCCAATCGAAACACTGCATGTGTATACCCGCGTGCTTACATCAGCTCAAATGAACCGTTTTTTTTTCTCCCCAAAACTTAATAACCCCTTCCCATTCTACAGTTTCTCTCTCACATAACACCCCCAATTTCAACCTTCATCTTCTTCCTCGCAAAAATTCCCTAAATCAGTGTTCATTCTCTTTGCAAAGACAAAGTTTTCTATTGTCAAGCATTCGAAATTTCAAAATGGCTTCCAACTGTGCCCGTCCTTCCAACAATGATGAAGAAAGAATCATCGATTCAACTGCGGATAGTACTCCCATTGTGAAACTGCCATTGAAGGCGAACAATGTGCAGGTACTGCTCAACCCTAACACTTATCAACCAGAATTTCGCATCATGATCGAGTTTCTACAACAACACCAGTTGAATCGAGCCCTAACCCTAACCAACCCAAACATCCCTGAAATCTATGTCCAAGAACTGTGGCTAACAATGATCATCGAAACTGATGAAACACTCGCCGGTTCTTTCACCCATCCTGAACAAGTGGAAATTGCTGTTCAAATCCCCATCACCAAAAGAAAACTTGCCAAATATTTCCATCTTCCCCTTTCTGTGATCGAAGTGGATGGGCAAACCATTCCCAATCCTGCCCTAGAAGAAAACCCTTCCATAGAAGCCCTCCTAGCCTTCATAAATCTTCTGGGTTACAATGAACCTCTTACAAGGCTGTCCGAATTCAAGAGGAAGAAGTTGCCCCCAATATGGAATCTACTCGTCTCCATTCTCAACAAGAGCCTAACTCGCAAAATAGGTTCTTCCGGATCGAGCTAGCCGAAACATTCGACTATAATGTATGGGATGTTCTTCAATCGACCCTTGGACTATGCAAGTCTCATCTTCCAAGAGATCAAAGCGGTGCACACTAAGGTGATCCATCGCAGTCGAGAAAGCCACTACCAAAGCACTCATGTTCCCAAGATTTCTATCTCTCATCACTCATCCTGCAATTGGGGCAATCGAAGCTCCCCGATTCGGCCCATTACGCAAAATTGCATCAATGAGCTCCCATAGATCAACCATCGACAGCATCGGCTACTCTGCACCCAGAGAATTATCCAGGTATATGCTAAACCTAATCCCATCTAGCTCTTCTAATCTCCAAATCTATAGAAGCTCTATGGTTTTCTCAGAACAGAGAATTCCTACCCCAGAGCACTTAGAGCCGGTGTAGGTGGTCGGGGGTCCAGTGAGCATGAGCTTGAGAAAAATATGAGTGAACATCCGAGTGCTTCTACCCATGCCGACCTTCTATTAAATGAAGGTACAGAAGATGTCCTCAGAGACACATATGAGTGTTCCTCTCCTATTCCCCAAAGGGCAACCACAACTTCTGAGGTTGATGTCACCACGTCTCCACTCATTGACTTAGAACGACCAGTTCAAACCACCAAGAAACCGGCCGTTCGAGGATACTTCTTCTTCGAATCAAATTCATCCGGGGAAAGCACCTCCACTTCATCATCCTCCCAAAAGGATGATGATGATAATATAAGAGTTCATTCGCCCCGAACTCGCCACTTCCTTCACCACATGTTCATGTCTCCGTGGTCGACATACCAATACGCACAGAGGATGAGTCCACATCCTCTCCTAGGATAGATGCTAATGAATTCCCATCGGAGGGGTTACGGCCCTAGGAATGCACCTCTTACCGGAGTGTTTACACTTCACCAAGGTAAGCATCTGTCTTCGCACCTCATCCTCTCGATGATGAGGATAATGTTGAAACGGTCGAACAACCGAAGAGGAGCCTCGTGAATAATCGCCCTCAAGGATCGGTTGGAAGTCCTTCTACACTCAACGTCAAAACAGGTGTAGAAGGCCCCTCTGAACGCGAGGGTAAAGGGGCTCCATGTGTTGGAGATGCACCGGCTACATCTTTTGATTTAGTCACAAATGCAGCGTTCTTGGCATTTGCTGATCAAATTCAGAGATCTGTGGAAGATCTAAAATTATCCGTGACCACTAACAACTCTCTTCTTCTGAGCCTTCAATTTAAAATTGAAAGTCAGAACTCTCTCTTAGCAGATCTTCAGCGCCAAATGAGTACCTCTCAAGAAGATCAGAAGGCCTATTTTGCTGAACAAATTTTGCTATTGAATAATGGTCTTCAAGCAAATGCAGAGGCAATCTCTCAACTTCCAGAATCTCTACGTGCCTCTGACTTCCCTATCTCTTTAGACTACAGCTCTCTGGTGGCCGATATACAGAAGATTATCAAGACCATCATTCCTTCGATGATCCTGCGGGTCTACGCTCGTCACGAAATCTGATCTCGCCTCTTTCCAGAAGATTATTCTTGAGCGAATGTCTTCCATCGCTTCAAAGTACTCTTCCAAGCCCTCCACATCCTCAACAGACCAGAAAATTGCTGCCATCGAATCTACTCTATCTCAAACGTGCCTCTGGTTTCTTTTATTGCTGAGGCGTTTAATGCCAAGAAGAAAGCCAAGGAAGAAAGGGCTTGCAAAAAGGCAGAGCTGAAAAGAAAACATTCTGAGGATCAGGATCCTGATTCTCAGAAGGGGGAGAAAGGTCCTGAGCCTAAGCAAGCCAAACAAACACCACCAGAACCAACCACGACCACCGCTGACTCTTCAACTCCAAAACCATCACAGCAACCTTCTTCTTCAAAACAAGTGCCAATCACTCCAACACCTCTGGCTACGCATTCTGGGCCTCAACCCAGAGATCCAGATCTAGCTAAGTTCATTCTGGATGTTATGGGAAAAAGCAGAATCCCGAGCTCTCCGGCTGAAAGGGCTGAAATAGTCAGAGCTCACGAAGAACGAGAACGAGCTAAAGCTGCAAAGGAAAGAGCTAAAGCCGAAAAAGAAGAAAGGGCCGAGAGGAGGATGAGGAAGTGTTCGAGCCGAAAAAGAAAAAGAAGAAGAGATAATACGCCGGAGGCTAATTGTTGAAGAACAAATAGAGATAGAGAGGGCCGAAAGAGAGAATGCGGAAAGAGAGAAGGCTAGACTTGAAGAAGAACTACGAGAGACAAAATTTTGAAGTTTGAAGAAAGAGCAAGAGTCGAGCGAGAGGCCGCTCGAGAAGCGAGAAAGAGATCGAAGAGGAGAATTTGAAGAAAAATTAAACAAAGTTGGAAACATTGAACTTCCAACACTTGAAGTTGAGAAAAGGCACATGTATGCTCCAACAGATCAGAAGATTTATCTCATGATGCCTAACTTCGCAAACCAATACAATGTAAGCAATGAAGTTAAAGATAACTTCATGGCTCATAAACAAGACAGAAAGACGGTTTTCACTACTGCTCCAATTACAAAGATCACAGCCATGAAACATAAGCAGTTTCAAGATACACCCATTTGGTACACAATCTACGAGGTAGTCAGATCAAACAACAAGAGTTATTACATATGTGATAATGATCTCGTTGTCCATCCATCCAAATCGATCTCATTTTTACGGAAGAATTTATGAAGACTCAAATTTCGAACGCAAAGATCTAAAAGACCATGTTGCCTACACTAGAATTATTCTATGTATGAAATCATACATTAGATACAAAAGGCGGTCGACTTCCGGGTTGGCTTAAATTTCAAAATGGATAATACGGCTATCTCTCGCACCAAATGAGGAACTTGAAGGGATAAGCAAATTCAGAGTGGGTAGACTTCTTACTGAACCAGAAGAGGGAATCATCTTCAAAAGACCAAATGGAAAGAGCTTCTTTCGCATCAAAGAAGCTCACAAATACTCTTCTGAGGTAGTCTACATCATCAAGTGCTATGCTGGCTTAGACACGACAAATCCAGATGTTGCAAAGAAAGTAGAGAAAAGACTTGATGGACTTCAGAAGAACAGAGAGCTTATCGATAATATTTCAAGTATCATTGTTGCTGTTGATCCTCTCTGAAGAAAGTTTTTTTTTGACTTCATACTTAGGGGGAGAATGTTAGAAATTAAAGTATGAGTCAAAGAAGAGATGTCTACAAAAGTCAACACACTCTTCTTGTTATAACTAATTGTTGTTAGACGCTCCCTTTTAGACACATGGCACTTTGTAATTGGCTAGCATTTTGACTTTCTGTTTTTGTATCTGTATAAATAGCATTATATTGTGTTTGTAAAAGTTGTCGATCAATACATTTACATTTTGAAGAATACTGTGCGTAATTCATAACTTTGTCTACTTTGATTCAAAGTTATCATTTCATAATCTTTGTTCTTCATTCTGTTTACTGTTCTATTGATTTAAATTGTTAATTGATCTGCTTCCGCATTTCACTTTGATTCAATACTCTCAATTAACAATCGGTTTAAAAGGAATCTGGAACCAACATTGTATCTATTGTACCTCTTTTGAACTCAGAATTTAGAAGAAATGTTGTGAGAGTTTCATACCATGCTCTTGGTGCTTGTTTGAGTCCATACAAAGCTTTATCTAAGATATAAACATGATCTGGAAAGTCCTTGCTGACAAAGCCTTCTGGTTGTTCAACATATACTTCTTCATGAAGAACTCCATTGAGCAATGCACATTTGACATCCATTTGAAAAACTTTCATGTTTTTGTGTGCTGCATAAGCTAGAAATATCCTAATTGCTTCTAGCCTAGCCACAGGAGCAAAGGTTTCTTCATAATCTATACCTTCTTGTTGACAATAGACTTTGGCTACTAGCCTTGCCTTATTTCTCACAACAATCACATGTTCATCTTTCTTATTTCTGAAAACCTATTTTCTGCCAATAATTGATTTTCCCTTTGGTTTTGGAATAAGTCTCCAGACTTTGTTTCTTTCAAATTGATTTAACTCATCTTACATAGCTAAAACCCAGTTTAGATCCTGAAGAGCTTCACATGGCTATTTGGGTTTAATACTGCTTAAGAAATTCACATACAGACATTCATTTGTTATGGCTGATCTTGTTTGTACACCTTTTGAGACATCACCTATGATTTGATGTATGGGATGACTTGATGTCCATTTGTTCACATTTGGCAAAGGTTGAATAGATGAGACATTATTCAAAGAGCCATATTCATCAGTTATTGCATTTGGTTCATAATCTAGATTGATTGCTGAATTCAGATCTGATGTCTCCCCCTCAAATTGAAGATTATGTATAGGGTCAGAAGGAATAGTCACTGTATCAGAAATAGGTATGGAAGGTTCAGAAGTGACTTGAATTGGTTCAGAATTGACTTGTACAAATTCAGAAGTAGGAAATTCTGAATTTGAGGTTGAGTTAGGTGGTTCAGAAAGATTCGAGATAATAGTTTTAGTGGAAACTAGTTCTGGAATAGTTCTGAGAAGGAATGGATTCTGATAATCTGCAGAAACATTAACAGAAATATCAAATAAATCTTGACATAATGAATCTAAATTTTCTTTTGGTAAAGATTTAGATTCAGAAGTTTTATCGGTATTGCTCTTTTCTGAATCTAAAAGTTCAGAAACTGGATTAAGCTTGAGTTCTGAACTTTCTTGTTCAGAAGTCATTGTTGGCTCATGAAATCTGATATTTGAAGTTCCAATGATCCTGTGTGTGCTTTTAATTAAAACTCTGTATGCCTTAGATCTTTGTGCGTAGCCAAACACTCCAGCCACTCCTTTAGGAGTAAATTTGTCTAAGTGTTGTGTGTCATTCAGAAGAAAACACCTGCATCCAAAATTTTTAAAATAATCAATGGAGGGTTTTCTTTTTTTAATAATTTCATAAGGAGTTTTAGAAGTTTTCTATTGAGTATAGTTCTGTTCTAAGTAAAACAAGCAGTTGCTATTGCTTCTGCCCAAAGAGATAAAGGTAATTTTGAATAAGCAAGCATAGTTCTTGCAGCCTATACCAAGGTAATTCTATTGAGGAGTTCCTGCAGCGGAAAAATTATGAGATACTCCAACAGAATCCAAAAAATTCTTAAGTTTAGAATTTGTAAATTCTGTGTCATTGTCACTTCTGATCTTTTGGATAGGAAGTTGAAGGAGAACCTGCACTTTCTTCATAAAAGGAATTAGTATGTCAGAAGTATCAGATTTAAGACTAAGAAATTCAAAGTATATCTAGAATATTCATCAACTATTACTAGAATATACTTCTTTCCTCCCATGCTTTGAGTCTTCATTAGTCCACATAAGTCCATATGTAGCATTTCAAGTGGAGCTTGACATGAAGAAAGCATTTTCAGAGGATGTGAACATCTCTTTATCTTTCCAAGCTCACATGCAGAACATAATGAATTTCTTTCAAACTTGATCTTTGGCAATCCTCTAACTGGTTTGTGTCTTTCCAATTCAGAAATTGCTTTGAAACTCAGATGTGACAACCTTTTGTGCCATAACCAACTTACTTCTTTCATGGGAGTAGAAATATAACATACTCCTTGCAGTTGACCATCTTTAGTAAAACTAGCAGTGTAGATATCTCCATCTCTATAGGCTATTAACTTGTTTAGGTTTTCAAAACTAAGAATATGACAGAAGTCAATGTCAAAGTATATTGTCCAATATTTGTCACAAAACTGACTTATACTAAACAGATTATGCTTGAGTCCCTCAACGTAGAAAACTTTCATTACAGTGACATCTCCTTTTGTAAAAGTTTCATATCCTCTCACATAGCCTTTTGCATTGTTTCCAAAGCTAACTGTTCCTCCATATCTCTTATGATAGTCGGTTAGTAATTCTTTGTAAGGTGTCATGTGTCTTGAACATCCAGAGTCGAATACCCACACATGGCACATCTGCAAAAACAATTATTGAGTTTTAGGTACCCATTTAAAAATGGGTCCTTTCAGATTAGCTATTACAGAAGAAATTCTGAATTTAGATTTCACAGAAGTAAATTCAAAAGTTTGTTCATAACTTTGTTTAACAGACTTATATTTTTGATGATTATTAGTATTCCTTTTTGAAAAATTTGCTGATGAATTCTTGATTGGTTTCTTAGGATTTTTCTTGTTGATCTTGGAATTTAATTGAAAATTATGATGTCCACACTTCATACAATGAATATGATTTTTAAGAACTTTCAATAGCTCAACACATAAGCAAGAACTAAAAACATTTGTTTGAGAAACAGAATACTTGCGTTTATTCAAAGTATTATCTTTGTGTACATCAAATTTCTTAAAAGAAGAAAAACTATCTAATTTGTCTTTCTTTGGTAGTCTTTCACCTTTTTTCTTCCAAACTAGAGTGGATAGCTCTGTAAAAGATAAGAAATGTGGATTAGAATAAGAAGAACTTTTATCAACATTCTTTTCAACTTTTGAATTAAATTTTTCAGATTTAGGAATTGAAGACTGTCCTTTTTCAAAAGTTTTAACTCTTGTGATAAAATCTGAAGATGACAATGAGGATTTTCCTTTTGTTAAGAAAGTGTTAGGACCCAAACAATCAAGATATCAATATATGAAAAGATTATAACAAAAGTGATGGTAGCCAAATGTAATTTGTATTAATTGAATGTACTGTATACAGAATATGTCTTTACAAAGTATATGAAAACATTAGTTCTAACAATCTAACTAACTATCTATTTATACATACAATAGAAAAACTAAAGTGACACAACAGTCATAACAGACAAGTTCAGAATTGGTTCTGAACTCCTTCAGAACTTCATCAGAAATGTCTTCAGAACTTCTTCAGAACCTCTTCAGAAGTATCTTCAGAACTTCTTCAGATCTTTTTCTCTTTTAAGAACCCAATTCCTTTTGAAGCTATTATGATATTTCTATCAATCTCCCCCTTAGCTTCAAAAGTTCAAATCATACTTCCAGAAATTCAGAATTTCTCTTACATCCTTCAGAATTAATCTTCTGTATTCTAGTAAGGATTCAGCAACTCTAATCATTTCTTTTGCAAGTACCTTGTACTTCTCCCAAACTTCATTGCTCAGATTCTTTGGTCTTCTATTTTGTCTCTTTACCAAACGATCTCTGATTGCCATGAGAGTTCCATTGCAACATTTGTGGAGTTCTTCAAACCTCATAAACAAAAATTCATGAAAGCATTTACAAACAAAGCCAGGAGGATGAAGTACTAAAGTGCTCTTCTTTAAATTCTGAATATCTGGTAGACTTAAATTTGGTTTGCTTAAGTGTACTTGCTTCTTGTTCAGAACATAAGCAACCTGGAAATCAGTCTTTGCAGCCCAAATAAACTCTCTATATAATCCATCTCTAAACACTGGAAAAGATTTTCTGAACTTGGTAATTGAGTCATGGAAGGGATAAAGACTTCTATATACTCTGAGAAGATCTCTGAGATGAACATTCTGAAAGTCAGCTTCAGAAAAGGTAGAAATCTCACCATTTTGTCGCTCAACAGTAAAGAATGCATATTTGTAATTCTGTCTTGTCTTCAAATCAGCATTAATTACTTTGATCTCAGGACTATCTTTTCTTGCTTCATTAATTGGAATCCTTATCTTTCTGATAATGTCTGAGTACCATTGTTTCCAACCAAAAGACTTTTGAATCCAGCAATCTATATAATTGAATTTTTGCTCATATTCCATGAACATTTCTGGATGAAAATATTCAAGAAACATAATAAGCACTTTCTTCAATTCTTTGTACTTGAAGTTGTTCCTCTTCAGATATATTCTTTTCAGGAACCAACTCTTCAGAAATATTTTCAAGAACTTCTTCCTTTTCCTTTTCTTTTTCCTTTTGTCTTTCTTCTGAACTTTCAACATTCAGAATGTATTTCTGAATCTCTTCCATTTCTTGTCTCTTTGTATGAATCTTGAAGTCATATGCATCACTTAGTAGATAATCTGCTCCTTTTATCATGTTTACTCTCTTGTGACCAGCAAGATAACTTTTTCTCACAAATTCTCTGAAATGTATTCTTTCTTTGATTAGATAAACAATTTCTTCTTTGATGTCAGATTCTTCAAAGAAATCTGTCATGTAGTTCAGAAACCATTGGAGTGAAGATGTAGAATACTTTGGAATATCAGAAACAACAAATGTTTTAGAGACTTCTTCAACAACATACATGAACCCAATATCTGGATTAGTAAACAATCTCTTCAACCCAAATCTTTCAATATATATAGGTTCTAACATATTTACTGTGTTAAGTCTGTGTTCCAAAGCCAGCTGAAAATCATGCTTTATGAGATTCCTTATGTATATTCCCAAGATTCTTCTAATCTCTGAGACTAACACAGATTCACCAGAATTAACACAAAAAGATAAGATTGCCAACTTATCTTGTAGTCTAAGCTTGTAAACATCAAATTGAGTAAATTCACACAGTACCATCTCTTCTTTCTCGCTCCAAATCCGACTATAGTTAAATCATTACGAATCGATTTTGATATGCATCTGACCTTCTTTATTAAAGTTGAATCATGAAAGTTCTGAACACCATGATTCTGAATAAAGTTCTTTACTTGAGCAATATAGTCATCAGACCATTCATCATTCAGAAAGTCTTCCAACTTTGCAAACTTCATACTTCTTTTGTACATGAAGCAATAAGTTTCTTCAGGAAATATCAGACTGCTTCCTCCAGAAATAAAGATATTCTCTTTTTCAAACACTTGATCCAAAACAGGTTCTTCAAGTATTGGAAGATGTACCTTAGGAATGATAATGCAAGGTCTGGTTCTGACTTCAAATCTTCCTGAGAAAGCAATTAAGATTTCATCAATAATTTCAACTCCTTCTAAATGAGTTAAGTCAAATTCCAATTCAACTCTTTCATCTGGTTGTTCAAGAAAATTTCTGAAGATTGAAAATTTGTTGTCCAAAAGTCTACATTCCAGACTTCTTGGATAATTCAAAAAGATATGTACCCAACAGAATTGATTCAGAATATCCCATAATCTTTCAGAAGCACTTCTGAACTCTTCACTCAGAAGTTGTTGAGGCTTCCAAATTACTAAATCCTTTATTTCATTTGAGCTTTCTCCCATATTTACATCAATCATATCTTCTTCAAACATGATCACATCAGAAAGATCACTTGGTTCTCCAATAACATCTTCAAAAGCAAGATATTCCCTTAGCATTTCTTCATTAGAATCTGGAATTATATCTGTGTTATCTGAGCCCAAGTTACCTTCAGAATCAAAAGACAACTTTTCTGTTTCATACCCTTCTTCTATCATTTCTTCAGAAGAATGATCATTTATCTCTTGTACCTCATGTTCTGCAGATAAAATGTCTTCTATGGCTTCTGAGACTTTATTTGATTCTTCAACAACATTCTGAGTATCTTCAGAAGTCTTCTCAGAACTTTGAACTTGATTAGTTTCTGGTTCAGATACTCTCTGTCTTTTCTCCCCCTCTTGATTATCAGGATCCTGATCATCAAGACTCCTTTTCAAAGTATCTGATTGAGATCTGCATTCCAGAGCAGATAATCTTGTGCTTAAGTATGACTGAGAACTCTGAATAGAGGAAAGTTGATTGAGAATTTGAGAAAGATCATCTTTAGTGGCATAAGCTTGTGAAGCAGAAGAAGAAGAAGAAGGCTGAGAAGCTTTCAAAGAAGAAACAGAAGAAGCCACTTCAGAAAAAGCTGACAAAAGAGCTTCTTTAAACATATTCAGATCATTAGAAGATTTGAGATGAAAGTCATTCAGCTTGTTAATCATATTCTCCCCATGTTGATCCAACCTAACCTCCAACACCTTTTTAGTAGAATCCGTCAAATCCTTGATGTCCTTCTGAATCTTTGCAAATTCAGAAGTACAGAGATCTTTGAATTCTGTGAATTCAGAAGATGTGGGTAAGTTGCCAAGATCAACAGATGAACTTGTTTTCAGACCCTCAGAAGAAGGTTGGCCTGTATGAGCCACAAAGGCATCATGAGCCACATTTGATTCTGTGAATGGAGCTTTTGTGATGTTCACCCCACCAGGACTTCCAACTAATCCTTGATATCCAAAAGTTGGAATATCTATAGTTGTTGATGCAATGCGACAAACACTTTGCTTAGGGACATCTGAAAGATGTGTGCTTGTGTGAATGGATGCCATATTAAGTGGTTCAGAAGGCTCAAAGTTGAGTGGACACTCAGACTCAATGTGCTCAAAACTGTGAAGGGGGGACATATATCCTTCATTTTCAACAAAAGGAACCTCCAATTGGGGTCCTAATGGATTATAAGCTGCTTGCCCCATATGTGTTGTTGAAACACCCTTCTGTTGAGAGATGGGTGAGTGGCTGGGGGGGTTAACCAAAGTTCCCATGGGCTCACTGGCTGTTTCAATATTATCCACCAAAGAGTGTGGAACAATAGTAGATGTGGGTGCCCGGCTTGTAACAGGTGGTTCACAGGTTTATTTTTCTTGTACCTGTGTTCTCCCCTCATCAATTCTTTTTCTGACCCTTCTACCCTGTCTCTCATTTACATTTTTCCTCTTTACTCTTTGAGGTTGTAACAGGTGGAATAATAGTAAGATGTGTCTTTTAAATCATTTTTAGAAGGAGTGGAATTAGAACATGTAGAAGAATTGATTTTAGAAGTTGTACAATGTTTATATTCATCTTTCAAGAATACACCATTAAATATTTCTAATGGTAATTTTAATTCTTCAGATTTTAATTTCTCTCCCTCAGTCATAGAAGATTTAGATTTATAAACTATGTACCCATCTTTGTCTATTATAGCAACATTAGGATCATCATCATCATCAGAATCTGAGGCATTCATCAAATCTTAAAATTTGTTCTGAGTCATATTTGAAGCAAAAAAATTTAAATTGGAAAGT
The DNA here is from genome assembly GCA_036898165.1 of Silybum marianum. Taxonomy (NCBI): domain Eukaryota; kingdom Viridiplantae; phylum Streptophyta; class Magnoliopsida; order Asterales; family Asteraceae; genus Silybum; species Silybum marianum. Next base: position 30,790,711 of record CM072533.1, on the reverse strand, counting down.
TTTTCTTTATCTTCAAAACTTGATACATTTATAAAAACTTCCTCAGTTTCATCATCAGAATTATCAAATAATATTTTTGAATGCTCATTATTATCATTTAAAGATTCAGTGTCTGAAAATTCTTCATATATGTCTTCAAGATTTTCTTCAGAATTAATTTTATTTTGAGCTTCAGAAGTATTATTTGATGTAATTGCAGAAGTTGCTTCTGAAATAACTTCATATTTTAATACAAAAGATATTTCAGATTAAGACTTTGATTCAGAAGTAACTTCAGAAGGATTTGAAACTTCAAAGTTTGTTTTAGAAATTTTTTCAGAACTCATTTCTAATTCAGAATTTTTAATTGAAACACTAGAGTCAAGAGGTTTTTCATATGAAAACAAAATCTCTGATTTTATAAAAGCAATTCTTTCAGACAAAGAATGATCAATAGGTTTATTTACAACACCTTTACTTTTCTCATTGAAAATTTTCATATTAGAAATATCATATAAATTTGAAGGTGTTTTCTTTAGAATTTGACTTTCATTGTATCCTAAGCCTGCTTTGATATTATAAAATTTTGAATTTTGAGTCTGACTTCTTAAAATGTTAAGAGTTTGTTCAGTTTGACCTCTTTTAAAATTCAGATCTTCTAATTCCTTGATCTTTTTGTATAATTCAAGTCTTTCTTGATTTAGAAAGTTCATTTTGACATTCAGAACTTCTTTTTCATATTTTTCATTAAGAATATATTTTTGCATGCTATCCATCTTTTCTTTCAACAAAGATTTCTTTAGAAACTTTTTCAAGTATTTCTTCAGCAGTTTGACAATTTTGTTTATAGATTTGACTTTCAGCTCTAAACTTATATACCAACGTTCTTTCACCTTTTATTCTGTTTCTGAGATTTTCAAATTCAGAAGTCATATTCAGAATTTGATCTTGCATGTTGTTTTCAGAATTTTCAGAATTTAATGATGAACTTGTTTCAGAATTAAGTTCAGAAGAAGTTTGTACCTCAGAATCATGTGCATGTGTATCTTCTGGATCCATCTGGCACATGTAGCAGTTTGAACCATAGTGTGCAACTTCTTCATCATATTCTCCATCACTCCAGTTAAACCAATCTTCTTCATACTTTGTAACTAAAGCTGGATACATTTCCTTTTTCTCTGCATGTAAATGTTTTTTTCTTATAGTAACCAACATTTTTGACCTTAGGCATTTTGCATTGTCTTGTAAAATGACCAGGTTTTCCACAGTTAAAGCACCTAGCTGGTTCTGCAGTATCTTGTTGAACAACATCTTGACTTAAGATCTTCTTAGCTCCATCTTCAGAGTTTGGTTTGTTCTTGTATTTCTGATTGTACCTTTGATGGAACTGTCTTGTCATAAAAGCAATACTATCAGAAATCCTTTTCAACTCTTCATCTGATTCATTTTCATCACAGAGGGCAGTTTCTGAAATCTCACAAACTTTGTTCTTTGATGATATGGACATTGAACTATTTAACTTCTTGCTTAACAAGGCTACAGTATCATTTCTCTTTTTCTGTTCATTATGTCTGAATTTGATTTTGTCTTCTTGTTGAAACAAAATCCCATAAACATCATGGATAGACTTTTTAGACATATTCCTCGTAACCATGTTGTCAGAAAAGCTAGTCCAGTCATTCCCCAGATTATTAAGAAACTTCTTATTAGTTTTTGAATTAGATTTCTGAACACCGTTTCTCCTTAAGTCATACAGAATGTTATTGAACCTATAATAAGTTTTAGTGATTGATTCACCCTCTTTGTATCTGAAATTCTCATATGTACCAATACATATGTTCAGTCTCTGAGTTTGAGCTTTAGTACTCCCTGCATCTGAGCCTCCACTTCATCCCACATGGCCTTTGTAGAGTTAAGCTGTCAACTCTGTTGAATATTTCATTTGGTATGGCCATAGTGAGTAAAGTAAGTGCCCTTCTATCTACTTTGGCTTTCTCCTTTTCAACATTGTTATACATACCATGACTCTTTTTGATCCGGGTAGCTGGAATTTCAGGAGTAGTTTCTGTTCTAGGAACAGCGGCAATTTCCACGTAGACTTCAAAGGGTCCATTATAACGGATTTCATCAATGCCTCATCAATGTTATCCAAGAATTGAATCATCCTTATGCGCCATTGATGATACTCACCCAAGAACAGAGTAGGTGGTTTACTTTCAGATCCGATGGAAACGATTTCTTTCGACATCTTGATTTGAGTGATCGCAAATTCACCTAAGTTTGAAATTTAGAACTATTCGAATCAATATTGAATGGATTGATCAAGAATTTCAAGAACTTGTCAGATCTGACAGGTTCTTAATAGAATCAAAAGATAGATGAATTGGCTCTGATACCAATTGATAGATCCCAAGTATCAAAATATAGAAAGAATGTAAAGTATATAACATGAAATGTAGCAAAGAAGTCGGATGTAGTATTGATATTGATGCGGTTACACAGATGTATCTTTACAGTGCAAAACATCTAAGAACGTTAGTTCTAACAAACAAACTAACCTTCTATTTATATACAAGGATTCTATCTTAACAGATAGTTACATGACAGACCAATAGAATCACTACAAGTGTACACCATAAAGTTCAGAACCACTTCTGAACTTCTTCAGAACTGTCTTCAGAACTTCTTCAGAACATCTTCAGGATCTTCAGAACTTCTGAAGTAGACACTTCAGAAGTTATGCCTTAGGCTTTCCTTGCCTTATTACTTGACTTCTTTACTTGACTTCTGACTTTGGACTTCTAAGCTTTCTTCCTTTGTTTCTTCAGAACTAGTTCAGAAGATCTGAACTATGAAGCTCAGAATCCAGTCTTCTTTGAAGCTATTTCATGATCTCTATCAAAGACCATCACTCATAACCTCTTAATAAGAAGCCCAAGAAGAATGTCTCTCTATAGACAACTCTTCCTGATTTCGGCGTCGTACCAACACCTCCTCTCACCTACGCCACGACTACGGCTCTTGTGTCCGTTCCCACTTCATCAGCATTACCACCATTTTCAGAGACTATGGTCACTAAAAACTTAGGCTCCAGCAACGCTGAAGCTGGTACAGGTAATACATTCACTGCCTTCTCTTCTATCTCTACCTACTCTTCTTTGGTCCACACATCAATCCATGACTCAGATATGGTTGTCCCCATATCTGAAGAGGTTGAGAAGCGTGTTGTTCAGGAATCAGTTTTGTTTCGACAATCTGATTCTTGGAAAGCTACATGCATAGGACCTGAAAATATTTCTCTTAAACATTCTCAGAGACAGGCATGTGATCCTCAGACACATCTGTAGCAAGCCCCAACCCTGAGAGTAATCCTTAAGATAATCTCAAGGAACCCTTGAAAAAATCTTCTACCACCCAACTTCTTTCATCTAACCCCGAGCTCTTTTTGGCTCGTTTATCTTTGTTACCTACAGGTGTCACTAATGCACCAACCTCAACCGTTGCTTCTACTACCGCTGATCCTCAAGGTGTCTCTGATACACCTGTTTCTAAGTCTCCATCTCTCAGCATGGAGCAATAATAAAGATCAAGAAGGAAAAAGTTTAAGGAAAGTCTTTTCCTCAACTCAACAAAGAAATTCCTCAGATCTCTCTGCTTCCTCCATCCAGATACCAGTTCTGGATCATCTGGTCAATGAAGCTGCCTAAATAAAGCACAGGGCAAATAACCTACAAATCTCTGCAGAGTTTATCTTCAATAAGTTATCAGGGATAACAACCCTGAAGAATGTCGTCTTGGGCATCCAATCTGAAGTCTCCTCTCTGAAAATAGGAGTCTCCTCTCTGAGCAAAGTCGTTGCTCAGAATACTTACACGGTGACTTAGTTGGGCACCAAGATTGATAAACAGGGAGAAGAGCTTGCAACCCAAGGGAAGCAACTTGTAGAAATCCTCTGGCTTCTCCAAGCATCCAGTGCTTCTACCTCTTCTCTCTCTGAAGTTAATCCGGAGAACCAGAGTCAACTTTCTGCTACTCAGAGTGGGAGAAAGTCACAAAAGAGCTTGAGGAGCAGCTCATTAACGAAGCAAGTGAAGTTCTTAAGAACGCTGACCATCTCAGGAAAACATCGACGCTGTGAAAAGCCTCAATCCTGATAAAGGTGAAGATGATGAAGAAGAAGACGAGGAAGAAGAAGAAGAAGATAATAATGAAGGTGCTTCCTTCTCTCTCAGAGATGAAGATGATGATGACGATGATGATGATCCTTCAAACATCTTCAAATATGCTCGTCCAGAAATAACGCAATCTGGGATTGTGTTCAAAGCACCCTTGGGGGACAGGCCCCCTCCCAGCAAGGAGTCGTCTGATCCCTCAGGGAAGAATAACAAGTGATGGATTCTGAAGATCCCACTTCCCTAAATAAAGAGGGGGAGCTCAATAACATGAGGCAAGCCTTCCTTTAGAACTATACATCCCTCTCTCTATACCCCTACCTCTTATACTACTACCCACTTCTATCCCTACCAATACTTCATTCATTAGAAATGTTGATGAAATTTCTAACTCTGAACCATCTTCTCCTTCTCTCAGTGAACCCTATCCCCCAATGGTGACTCCCATCTTGAATAAACCTTCCACGACAGATCTGTTCTCGTACATGTCTGAATCAGACTCTAAAGAGGAAGAAGGCCTAGTTCAGAGGCGTATAAATAGAAAGACCATCTCTGAACCTGAAGAAGAAGCAAGAAGGGTTATCTTAATAAAGGAACTAGAAAGGACCAGAGTAAAAATCCCTCTTCGTATCTATGGTCCTGATGATCCTATTCCTATAAATGCCTATGATGAGTTCTCCTTTCTCACTCTTGAAGAAAGAGAACAAGCCTTGCAAGCTCAGCGATTAAGAGATAAGCAACTAAAAGAAGCACAAGAAATCCTCAAGGTCGCTGAAGCTTTGGAAAGAGAAGAAACACTGAAAGCTAAGCGACTCAGAAGTGATCAAATCTGAGAAGCTCAACAGAGTCTCAAAGTCGCTGAAGCTTTAGCAAAAGAGGAGCTAGCCAAAGCAAACTAAAAGGTAAATCCTCTCAGAGCCTAAGAGTAGATTCTGCAAGCCGCAAACAAAGTTCATCAAAAATCCCAAGAACAGAAAAATGAAGAACTCGAGTGGTGTAAAAAAAGGTAAACTTACGTGTATTCCCTAAAACATGTACAAATATTATTATCTCAGGACGAAATTCAAAATCCGGTCCAAAGATAAAGGTAAGTTTGATCAGAAAATATAGCAGACAAGAAGAAGACCCTCGGTTCCTAAAGTTCTACGGTTTCTCTGAGTGGCTGGAAATCATAGATGGTATTCAGCAATCAAAATATCAGTTCAAGGAAGTTATAAAAAGACATCTGGATCAACTCTTGCAAAGGATATCTCAGCATGTGACGGTTTCTTCTCTTCCCTCAAAATCCAAAAAGAAAACATCAAAGTCTAAATCTGAAGAAGGTCCATCGTTCAGAAATGAACATGAGACAAAATTTTATTTTGAAAGTCTTTTCGCCCATCTTGTCATACCTGATCTTTCAATGCTCAACACCTCCCTGCTAGTTAGAGAAGATATACAGATATGCAGATAGTTGATGATCCTGAACCAGGGATGGCTTTTGCAGACAACGATGGAACAATAAAGTTTCTCAGAAACTCGGGGATTCTCTCGCTCCAGTCCAACTACTCAAGATTCTTTACTATAAATGTTGGATCGAAAATGATCCACACTATCTTCAGAAGAAAAGAATCGAGGAAAAGCTACAAAGAAGAAACGAGTTCTCTGACAACTCTTAGGAACCTACTCCTTAGTTCCTACTTTTACTTTGTAATATTTTTTAGTGTATTGTACTTTACTTTAACATTGAAATTTCATTTTGAAATCTAATTCTTCAGATTAATTATTAATGAAATTCAATGAAGTACTCTACTCCATCAGTGTACTGAAAAGATCTCTGAAAATAGTAAAAGGGACAATGAACATATGAGTTTTAATTTCCATTAAAACCTTTTTACTCACTAACTATATGTTCTATATTCATCAGTGAATTACTTTCGAGCCTATACACTTGTAAATATTATGATTTCATATCCTTATTAATGAAACTCAATTTAGATAGTGAATTAGCTGAAAAAGATCTCACAGGTTAGTATTTAGAATCTTTACTTTAAATTCCTAAGGCCTTACTAATTCTTTCAAGTATTTTTCCTACGTTACTTAATAATAATCAAATAGGGGGAGATTGTTTATCCAAACTCCTTTCAGTGATTTGAATACGATTCATTTATATACTTAGTGTTCAGATTCAACGATAAGCATACACTGATTACACTAAGTGATCGCTGAAAATCAGGAACACTAGCTAGACCTAGAAGATCTGAAGAACAACACCCACACTAAAGACCATTCAGTGATTGTAGAAGACCTAGCTGAAGAAAGAGATAAATAGCTCGTGATCTGAAGCGGTTCAGTGATAACAACGTTCATCTAATAGAAGTATGTGATCTTGCATAAAGCCTCAGTGATACCTGAAAACTTCATCCTTGAAGACTCAGTATCAGCGATCAAGTGGGGCCTACTCAGCAAGATCAAAGTTGATCTTATCCTCGATGCACAAATGTCAAACCTCCATGTTGTAAAGTATGAAAGAAGAATATATGAAAACCTTCAATTTATCTTAAAAAGTATAAAATATTCTTTTCATGTAAATCCGAAATTTGTAATTCAAAATTTTAAACAAAAAGAGAAAGTAAATGGAAACAAATAATACAAGAGTGAGGTTTTTGGTCCAATATAAATTAGAAATTAGAAATTAGAAATTAGAAATTAGAAATTAGAAATTAGAAATTAAAAATTAGAAATTAGAAATTAGAAATTAGAAATTATAAAAAGGGGATGCAAATAATAGTGTTTTGTACCTTTCCTCCTATGTGAAATACAAAAGCTAGTAGAACGGCTATAGGAATGCCCGTCAGAAAGTACGTACGGGATGTTCCCTACGTGCTTACGAACTCTGATTAGGCTACTACTCACATTCATCCAAAAGCATGGCATGTACCATTAGACATGCAATTAATGCAACGAGTATAAATAGATGAAGACCTCCATCTTCATCTTCATGCATACATATCTCTTCTTGAATCTCTGATCTTATTTAATTTTTTGCTTGTGCATCAAATACTTAGTGATCTCTAAAGTTGTAATATAATAGGTTTAGTTACTTGTTCGTATCCCGCTTACAACTGTAAATTTGTTTATTGATATAAACTCATTTAAAAACCTAAAAGTTGTGTTTGTATTCAATCCCACCCCCCCCCCCCAATTTCTACAAACTGTTTCTATACTTATACACTCTTGTAGACTCCTTTAGGACCAACACTCCAGCTTCTCATTTGCTCCGAGATGACAGCAAACGATGACATTCCTCGACGTTCCGGCCATCCTGTTTGTCTCGAATTCTTGATGCACCACCTAGAAAAAAAAATCATCCAATCCAGCCGACGTCGCTCTAAAAATTTCCGACGCCTTACTAGCCAATGTGAATCTGCGGCATTGCGTGTTAGAGTGTATAGACACAATCTAGGCTTACCTACTCCGATGGTCAAACCAGCACCGGCTGGACCTCCCCGAGGAGCATGCCCCCTAGGAGTCAGGGTCTGAGTCATAGGAATATTAGAGAGTAGGTTCAAGATATTGGGGTTTCTAGACGGAGTGTGCCGAGAGAAAATATAGTGAGGGGAACAGGAGTGGGCGGTGTCATGGTTTCGCAGCCTCCATCTACCTCAACCTCGTCGGTCGCAACCTCTTCCGGCGTACTCCATGAAGTTTCGGTTAGGAATGAACCTTCCGAAGCCGCAACGGAGAGGACTGATGCAGCATCTTCCGAAGACACGTCTAGCAGTACTGAAAGCAAAGTGGGACGAGGTAATAGCAGAATACGACAGTGAATGTCAGAAGAACCGAATTAGATTGCCTTATCTGCAAGTGATTGAAACCAAGATTTTTGTCAAAGTCTAAGACCCACTAAACAAGGCCAGAGTTCACCGAATCACAAAAATGGAGTCACTACAAATCACTGAATATCTCTACATGCTTAGAGCCTAATCTAAAGCGCCAGAAACACTGAAATATGTACATGGAATCTGCACACTAAAAAAGGTCTAATACAACAGTCTTAGATGAGTGCAGTATCCCATATTTTGTTTCATGCGACGTGACAACACAGAGTACATTTTTTCTAAAGCTGACTTTAAGAATTTGATGGTCGATGATATGGAGTTTCTATTTGTTGAGTTGAATGACTAAAGGAGACTATCTAGGGATGAAAGACGTGGACTGCAAGCCATAGTCTGGCATGTTCAAAGATCGATCGAGCTGAGCTATGTCGAATACATTCAACGCGGAATTGAATCCGCCAAGAAAAAGTCAACCTGGTCAAACAGAATCAACATCTTCTTGACTTGGACAGTGTTCCAGTAATGACAGTGTTAGAAACGCCAAAGTTCAGAGTGGTCCATATGAATGATCTTGGCATCAAAGGATTTCTCAGATTCCCTAAAATTTCCACATATTCAAATGGAATTATGACAAGGATACGAACACGTTTAAGTGCTAAACTTAGTAAAGACAAGAGAAATGTAGTGAAGATGAAGATCACAGATAAATGTCTGTTTATAAAAGCCATGGACTTGATCGATGAACGCCTGCAACACCGACAGATACTTTGAAGGTTTGATGTTATCTTTGATCTCCGGAAGGCCAAGTGATTCGAGCTACATTGCAACTTTAATACATAAGAGGAGACTGTAAGGGCCAAATATTAATTGTATTAAATTTGGGGATTAAAGTTGTAAATACCGAAAGGTATATAAAGTAGTTTTACTTTTTGTTTCACTTAGATCTCTGATTAGCCGTATTGTCTTTTCACATAGCCGTATATTGTAATTGGTTTCCCTCTCAGATTGATCAAGTTGACTACGTGATTTAATCCATTATTATTGTTCGTGTTTGATTGATACATTGAATTGGACTTGTACAGGGCTCATATTTATGCAATTGGATATGTGGTAATTCAGACTTTAATGTGATTAATTAGTGTTTTATGTTTTTTCTGTTTAAAGATTCAGTGGTTTTGATATGCTAGTTCTGGATTTAACTATGTGTTATTAATATCAAGAATGTTTAGGTTGCTTTCAATGGCTTTCATCTGCTAGTTGTGGAATTCAATTAGGGTTTGTTATTGAAATCAATAAACTGTTTTGGGTTTCTTCATCTATTTAGAATTTTATCAATCATTATGTTATATGTCTGCAATTTCTACTGAACCGATTGATTCTACTAAACTTATTGCATTGAAATCTGAGATGAATTCTATCAAGCAACAAGTCGCTAATGGTATGTCTACAATTTCTACGACCATCTATCGTTTGATAAGGCCTTGGAAAACTCTTTGAATGTTATGTATGAACGGTTGTCCTCTCTAGAAACCATGTGCAAAGCTCAAGCCAGTTCCCGAAAGCGTAGACATGATGATCTGGGTGATCCGGATCACCATGAGGGGGAGATAAAAATGTAGTGATGGCTGAGTATTTAGAAAGAATTCTTGATATTGATGAAGATGTGACTGAGTTTGAAGATACTGGTAGACAGATCGTTTCGTATGTTCATCCTGAATATGAACCGATGATTGAAAATTCGGAGGTACCTGAAGCCGAGCTAAGAGAGTTACAAGGGAGTATGTGGAGTATGTTAATGTCTGTTTTGATTCTTAAGGTAATAATGACAAAAACAATGATGATTTTTGGTTTGTAAAGGAGGAGTTGGATGATATGATGATTCTGTCTGATTATGATGATCTGGTTTTGGAATTCACTTCTTATCCGTTAACTTCTAGCCAACCTGAACCAAAACCATCTATTCAAGATGAAGTTCCTACACCCCAAACACAACCCATACCTAAAACCTAACCCATACATGAATCACAACCTGAAATATTTCATGTTCAATCTGAAATACCCGTTCAACAATCCTAACCCATACCTACATATGTATAGGTTCAACAAGGTCCTTCTGGTATCAAGAAACCTTTACCATCTATAGCAGAAAAATTATCAGTGGCTAAATGGGAAAGAATTAGAAGGAGAAATTATTTTCTTAAAGACGAGCACTAGTGAATCTTTGTTTGTGAAATAATAGATCTTGATGTACAAAAAGAAGTTGGGGATAAAGAGACAGAAGTTGAGGTACAGAACTTAGTACAAAAATGCATGATGAAAGGAAAATCACAGCCAAAGAATTGTGTGTATTCAAAGCATAAAATTGTGAATGTTATGAAAGTTTTCTCAAAGCAAGTTGGGAGATTGTGGTATCCGATATTCAAAGTCAACAGGCAAGATTGCAATGTCTATCAGTTTTCTGAAGCTAAGTTTCCAGAGATGAGATTAGAGGACTTTGAATTTTTGTATGAAGAGTTCAGAGAACATTCCAGAAGACCTCAAGAGATTTCAAGTATACTGGAGGTAGTTTAAATGTTCTTGCACCGTCATATTAAGCTGGAAATTGTCCTAGATTTTCAAATAGGAATTGAAAGTAATCAGCGTAAGATTAATTTGTTGAAGCCAAATCAGGACTTGGAAGATGTTGAAGTTTTTCCAACAATCATGATTTTAGAAGATCCAGAGTTTGGAGTTGTTTACAAAATTCAAGAAGGTATAATAAGATTTATGAGATTTTATGAACTGGAAAGCTATAGTGATGGTACAATCACTACAGTCATAATTAGTGGTGGAACAAGTTGCTGCAATATCTAAAAGCTCTAGAAAGAGAACGTATGGGTATTAAAGACAGATATTTGATGACAAGAGCATTGGAAGAGGTTGATGACAGACTTGAGTATCGGAACGTGCTTAGAAGAATGGAAACTAATCTTGGAATGCGTAAAAGAAGTTAAAGTTTTAGAGTATGAAGCCTTGAATGCAAAAAAGGAAGATTGTTAGGTTTATGTTTGTATTCAAGTCTAGGGCTTGATTGGTGTAAATACCTAATAAGGTTAATTATTTAACCATATTTTTACAACATTTTATAGATTTATTGTTCATTTTATCTTACCTAATTGAGTCGTTTATTCCTTATTTTATGTTTTTATTAACTCGTTAGAAGTTGGTGAAAGAGTTAACTTTTGTTGGATTGGTGTCATTAATTTATCGTAAATCTCTATACTTGTGTATCTCTTGCATAATAGTGTAGGATGGAACTTTGCTCGGTTCACATTCAAAAGAAATAGTTGGAGAAAAGACGACGTAGTGAACCGACAATTTTTGACAGATCTTGAGCCGAGATTGATGGTTGTTGGGTTGATTTTTTTGGACTAATTTTTGGACTAATATTTTGTTAAGACATGGTTGGGCTCCTAGTTGAATATCCATGTGCTTGTATAGTATTTACCTAAAAGCCCATGGTATGTAGTACAAATATGTATGTTGGGGTGTTGTAGAGAAGACGCATTCCAAGAAGCAATTTCCTTTGCTTTCCTTCCTTGCTACCTAAGTTCTCTCCATCTTTTTAGTCAAGTTAGTCAATTCCAAGAAAGACTTTTCACAAAAGTCCTCATAGGTCACTTGCAAGCTAGCTTTCTACCAACTCCCATCGTGTATTATGAAAGGTTATATTGTAAGTTTGATGAATTCTAATCCACCTTATGGTTATTATAATATAATGTTATTTAAAAACTTCTTGCCTTAAGGTTGGGTATTTCATAGATATACCCATATAGGTTCGGGCTCTGGGACCTTAGGTATTATGGTGGAAACTTAAGAAGGGTTAGACACGGGGACCGTGATCTTAAGGCACTACTCGATAATCCTGAAAGCATTGTTTACTTTGTGTTACACCATTGTCAACGGAAATAGGGCTCCCCCGTCACCGAAAGGTGTTGTTTCAATATAGAGTTTTATCCATCGTTTTCAGTGACGTTTTTAATATGGAGTGTTATCCATAATTTATAATTTTGGGGTTATTGAATTTTAACCATGTTTTGGTATTTTGGATAATAGAGTTTTATCCGAGTTTGGTATTTGAGCATTGAAACTTGTTCACATTTTGTGTGACTTTTAGGTGTTAAATTTATATTTGATTGGGTATTTTGATTTAGAGCTTTCATCACGCAAATGGTAGATTTTTTTGAAAGATGTTGCTTTTACGTTAAAGACATTTCATTTGAGAATTTATATTTAATAAGCAGTCTTTCAATTTAACTATTACATACCTATGATGAAAACTGTTTGAACTCACTAGTCATTAAGCCTAACTCTTTCTATTTATCGACATGTGCATCGGGTCCTTGTTGGGAAATGGTATCAGCGACACCATACATAGTTGAGTGTTGGTTAGAGGCATGAGAAAGATTTAACTATTCGATAATGGTTTCCACATTTGGAGATAGCGACCGATATTGGGTTTTAGTAACAACCGACTTTGACCTAGTCTTAACGTAAGACTTGGTTCACCTATTGTTGATGTTAAACCTAGTTTTGTTGTTTCAAATTATTTGAGTATTCACTTATAGAACGGGATTTATCCTTTAATTGATGTATTATTGGAAATCTTTAATTAGTCGGTCTTTCCAGAATTAAGGGTGTTACACTCCATCAAACAGATTACACAAGGAAAACATTTGAATCTCTTCTTCTTACTTTTGTGTAAACTTCCTGCTCTCAAGGTAATATCTGAGCTTGGTTTGGTTTAGCGGTCTCGAAGAACCATTGATGTTGTTGTATCCTAGGAAAAAAAACGTTCGATAGTGGGATGAATATTGTTTTAAGGACACCATGTCTAACACAAGCCTCAACATTATTTCTATTTTTCTATATTCGTTTAATATATTCTCTAGACTTTGTCCTACAATATGTGCTCCCAAAGGAGTAAAATAGACATTTAACTATCATCGTTGTAACACCCCTGTCCCGCGTGGTTTAAGATGGAAGGTGTCACAATTCGTTTTAGGAAAATTATAAGACAAACCACTGGTTAAAAAAATGCAGCTAATATAATTTACCCAACATAATATTTACATATCCACAACCGGAGATAACATCGTATATCAAAATATGGTCCCATACTAGTATACATCATCTACATTAGTCCTAAAAGCTTAACAAAAGCAGATAATTCTAGTCATGTTATCTCCACAACTCTCATCTCAAAGTCCCAGCTAAGTCATGTACCTACCGAGGAGAAAGAAAAACTCAGTTGAGCTTAATGCTTAGTGAACGGATAATAATAACGAAACAATTAATTTAAGATAACAAGCTCAAAAGGAATTCATAACGTTAAGTGAAAATCTAAAAGAAAGTCAAAATGCTCGGAAGGCATATTAAGGATCTGAAGACCAGACCACATCACAAGGACACGTTGTTCCCAAAGGATGATCAGTCCATTCGAGCATGAGTGAATAAAGTTGTGCAAGCACAACACAACAATACTCTATGTGGATTTAACCACGACCGTAAATATTCCTCGATAACGATTCCTAGGATCAATCCATACGCCCTCTAATTGATTGGTATTTATTCAAGTCCACTTTTAAGGACTATATATAATGAGGAAGCCATAATAGTTTTAGCCACCATGGAAGTATCTCAATACCGGTGCTACTAATATTGAGTCTATAGTACGAGTTCACAAAATATACAATTTAACGATTCAAGTGATCTTGTTCCACATAAGTAAGTCATATTTCAAGAGGAGTCAATAGCTCAATAGCATTTAACAACCAATGAGAACTTGGAACCAATTTTTTCGGAATTTATCATAATTTATTTGGATTAGGAAGCTTAATACAAATGGCTATCCCCGCATCAAGTAAGGTATAGAATTCGTACCTAAATAGACATCAATGGAATACCACAAGTTTGGAACGCCCTTAGTTTTGATTCCAATCACCCAAAGTCACCTTTACATAAACGATTAACTTATTACCACTTATATAATAATCAACTGATATACCTGAGAAAATAAGACCTTAGACCATTGTTCCTACTCCTTCTTATATCTAGATTAGTCCTAGATAAATTTATGCTTGATTGGTATAATTTTCTCATATGGTATAAGCCGAATATGCACAAGGTAAAAACAACAACTGCAGCTCAAATTACTGCACATTTCAGCTTTTGTACCTATAAATTTTTAATGCTCAAACACATACTTAGGAGCATAATTAAGCTCTAACTTATAAATGAAAGTTGTAGAACCATATCTTAGGAATACAATCGCACAAGAATCACCTTATTTGGAACAAAGACCAATTTACTATGAATTTTGAAAAAACATAAAGCAATTCTCTAGTTTCATATGACTAGCCTTGGAAACTCAAGACTTGAGCTATTTAGAAACAGAATCAGATCTTGATGTAAACTACAAAGATGTACAACACTTCAAGATTTCCAACAGTATATTACACATCTAATTTAGACCAACGAATGATTTTATACGAAATTTACAAACATGCTGTAATATTTGATCATCCCGTGCACAACAGCTACGAATTTTACAACAACCGCATTGAATTCCATTCCATTTGAAAATAACATAAATGTTTATGCTCATCCTAATTGACCTAAGCATAAAATCAAGACACTTTAAACTCATATATGCAATACACCATGCAAGCTCTAAAATGAACTAAAACCTCAAAGTTCCGTACGAATAACTAATCATACTTTGGTTCCAATGGTGATTTCAACTTCAAACAAGCTTCTTATCTTCAATCTTCACCCAGTTTCAAGCATAAAATAAACATTCAAACCTAAATATGGATTAATGACCTAAATAAGAACTTTGAAATTCTACGCTTTAATTCTTCAAACCTTCAACTAATTTGAAATTCCTTCACTTGATTTTAGGTTCGATGATAGATTTCTTGAGGAGATGGAAGAAACCGTATGAAGAAGAAAATAATGTTAGGTTAAAATTTATTTTCATAAAATTTGATTTATATTTTTCAAATTTCCACTTTGACCCATTAAATCTAGATTCTCAACTTTGTGTCCAAATAGGTATAAACTTAACATTTTAAGTTAAGTTTAGTTTCATTTTGTACGTGTATGACCCTTTGTATGATATTACATTACAATTTAGTTCGAGGTACAAGTCGGGTACGCATAGGGTACACACACGTTATACACAATTTGTACAAGTTAATGGAGCACGTATATTATAATCATCGTCACTGAGAAATTTTATTGAACGAACTTTTGGAGTATGAAAAGCTAGATGTGCAATACTAAAAGATATGCATGTCAATTACCCCTACGAGACATAATTAACTATTGTGCAATCATCAATGGCAATTCATAATTATATGAGAATGAACGGTAGTTTTGACGAAGCATTTGGCATGGCGAAACAAGAATCATACGATCCTCGTATTGATGAAATGTTGTAGCAATAATAAAGCATAGGAAAACACAAGTTCACATTATATGAGTGGCGATCTATATATGAGTGCAGTAAAAGATATGATTTCTAGAAATCTAATAAATCGATCTAGATCTATTATAAATGACGATCTATTTTTGTTACTGATATTTTCGTTATAAAAATATTATATTATAAATGGCGATCTAATATTTTTTTTTGTTCTACAGATCCTTTTTTTTCATAAATTTATTAATATCATTAGTATAAATTTTTGTTATTTAAGATAGCATTTTTCGTTATAAATTATTAATGTTATTAATATAAATATTTTTCAAAAATGTTATTATAAATGATGAAAAATAAATTTTTATATCTAAAACAACAAATAAGTTAAGCAATTCCAAACACCCCTTATAAGTCAATAATATGGAAAAATATCCTTTTTGATCATTTTACATGTATAAGCATAATTTGTTAAATACTAAAATACAATTTACCATCTTATTACGTTTTGATACCGACGTAAGTTAATCCAAACACTTTTTATAAAACTCGGGTTTGGCACCACATAAGTTGATAAGTACTTTTACCAAAAAAAGACATAAGCGGTTTCAAATAAACAATCCCAAACATCACTTATACTATCAAATTGTTAGATATTGGTTAGCAAGCTAACATCCTTTTAACCCAAAAAAAAACTACTTGTAAATGGCTAGGATGGTTCTAAAGTTAAAAAAAACTTGAATCAATTTTATCATTCCTAGAATCCTACGCCATTCAAATCCCTCCAACCGAACGACAGTGCCACCACTTAGGGATGTTCACGGTCCGATTTGGACGGTTTAACCTCTCAAACCACGAACCAAACCGCTATGGTCATTGATTAAACCGAGTGATTTGGAATCAAATGACCAGACGGTCAAACCGGACTACAAAAAGGAGGTCTGGTCTGACCGGTTTAGGCGGTTTGAGCCTCTTATGAATTTTAAACTAAAAAAATGATATCTATATTTAAAATAAAATTTCTATATGTATCGCACTATTAAAAAATCGTATACTGAATTATAAAAGAAATGTCTATCCCAAAAATTACAAAAAGACATCGAACAAATGAAAAAAAAAAGTGAAACAATTCCACCAACAATAGTTGGAAATTTGGAAAATAAAATCGAGCAAGGCGAACTACGGTTTGAAATTTAATTTTCAAAGGATTTCGGAATATTGCCAATTTGGAAATGAAAACTAAAAAAATATAACGTCTTTGATGAATTCTTTATAACTAGACCATAAAAGTAAAACCTACAACATAAAAATAAATACAATTAATACAATTTTTTGGTGGTCGGTTCGATCCAGACCGTTCGAAAAAATGTACAAAGCGCAAACTAGACAGGACCAAGCGGTTTGACTATTTTCAGATCAGATCCGACCGCCAAACTGTAAAGAAACGGTCCGCTTTTAACTTGGTTCGACCGATTTGAGCGGTACAACCGTTTTTTTGAACACCCTTACTACCCCTCGCTACCCCATTGTCATCTGCTCTCCATCATCGTCGTTTGTCCCTATTATTGATATCCGTTTTTTAATTTGTTTTTTTTAGCTCTCCCTCTTTTTTGATCTATTTATAAGTACTCCATTAATTGGAAAAAGTCGAAAGACAAAAAAAACAATCAAAAACAAGAAGATCAATGGTAGGGGTCAACAACGGTGATGAGTCTTGATAACGAGTGGACAATGATGGGAAATGTGGGGGTGACGAGGGGGAATAATATAATTGGGTGTGAGAGATATAAATGATGTATGCTTTGAACTAAAAGAATGTAGATAACAAATTTCAAAACAATTAACGTTATTTTAGGGAAAACTTCAGAAAACCCAACAAACCATCTCAATTTGAAGGATTAGGTCTCTGGGCTATTTTTTTTTTAATGAAAAAAACCATTAAACCTTCTCAGTTTGGATGTTTAGGACGTTTCAGATAGTTACGGGTCGGAACCACACTTTTTAAGCAATTACCGGTAACTCTAGAAATTTTTGGCCAATCTAATCTAACTAACTCCCAATCTTATAAGTTATCTAAAATAAAACTAATATAAACTTAGTAAGGGCTAACCTGGAAGCTCAAATTTGACAGTTGTCATAGTCTCCCCCTGTTAGAGGAATTTCGTCCCGAAATTTAATGACTGCTACTTCCAATGGATTCCTTTGCAAACAAGTGAGGATATTTTCCTTTCATGAAATCCTCACGCTCCCAGGTAAATTCCGGTCAATACTTTGAGTTCCAACGAACTTTTATAATCGGAATCTTATTATGCCTTAATCGTTTGATCTCTCAGTCAAGAACTTCAACTAGTTCCTCCATAACGCGCATTTGTTCATTGACTTGAATCTCTTCCAATGGTAATACTAATGATTCCTCAGATATACATTTCTTGAGATTCGATACATGGAATGTGTCGTGAACGGCACTGAGCTCTTGTGGCAGCCTGAGTTTGTAAGCGACTGCTCCGATTCTTTCCACTATCTCAAATGGTCCAATATATCCAGGACTCAGCTTTCCCTTCTTTCAAAACGTATCATCCTTTTCCACGGTGACACTTTTAGTATCGCTTTATCGCCTACTTGGAACTCTAACGGTTTCCTGCGATTATCAACATTACTTTTCTAGTGATCGCGTGCTGCTTTCAGTCTTTCTTGAATTGTCTTGATCTTGTCTGTGGCTTCTTGTACAATGTATGGCCTTGTAAGTTGTCTATCACCAACTTCCAACCAACTAAGTGGAGATCTGCATTTGCGTCCATAAAGTGCTTCATATGGCGCGCGTCGAATACTGGTATGATAGTTGTTGTTGTATGAGAATTCGATTAACGGTAAATGATCATCCCAGTTACTTCCAAATTCTATCACACAGGCACGCAACATATCTTCTAAGGTTTGGATAGTCCTCTCAGTTTGCCCATCCGTTTGAGGATGATAAGATGTGCTCAAATCCAACCTTGTGCCCAACGCTTTTTGTACTGCCTGCCAAAACCGTGAGGTAAAGCGGTTGTCTCTGTCTAAGATGATAGAAATGGGTACTCCATGATGCATAACGATTGATGTATAGTTGCACACGTCTTTCCATTTTGAAGTCTTCTCGCATAGGCAGGAAGTGTGCAGATTTCGTGAGTCGATCCACTATAACCCAAATCGAATCGTGACCCTTCTTAGTTCTGGGCAACTTAGTCACAAAATCCATTGAGATCTGCTCTCACTTCCATTCTGGGATCTCTGGTTGTTGCAGAAGACCGGATGGCTTTTGATGTTCAGTCTTGACTATCGTGCAGGTCAGACATTTACTTACATACAAGGCTACGTCCTTCTTCATTCCTGGCCACCAATAATATTCTTTCAGCTCTTTGTACATCTTATCGGCTCCGGAATGAATCGAATATATGGACTGATGAGCTTCGTTCAAAATTGTCGTTCGCATATGGTCGACCTTTGGTACCTAAACTTTATTCTTGAAGTAATGTACTCCATCTAATCGTATCTCGAATTCTTTCTCCAAGTGGTGCAAGGTCTCATGCTTCAAATTTTCTTCTTTCAACGCTTCTTTTTGTGCTTCAAGAATTTGGGTCTTTAGACTCGTTTGAATCATCATTCCCATAGCTCGTGCTCTCGTCGGTTTTACTCTTTCTTTCCTACTTAATGCATCAGCTACTACTTTAGCCTTGATTTGATTATTCTCAAAGGAGAAGATTATTCTCTTTACCTGGATGGTACTTTATTTCACAATCGTAGTCACTAAGTAGCTCAACCCACCTTCTTTGCCTCATATTGAGCATTTTCTGGTCAAGAATGTGTTGAAGGCTTTTGTGATCAGTGAAAATGGTGCACTTAGTACCGTAGAGATAGTGTCTCCAGATTTTGAGTGCGAACACCACCGCCCCTAACTCTAAGTCATGGGTGGTGTAATTCTTCTCATGAACCTTTAGTTGCCTCGATGCGTATGCGATAACTTTGTCTTTTTGCATCAGTGCACAACTCATCCCTTGATGTGCAGCGTCACAGTAGACTACAAAGTTATCCACTCCCTCTGGTAAAGCCAAAATCTATACGTTGCATAACTTGTGTTTGAGTGTCTGAAATGCTTCCTCTTGTTTCTCTCCCCATATGAACTTCTTATCTTTTTGGGTTAGAGTCGTTAGTGGTTGTGCGATCTTGGAGAAATTTTCGATAAATCGCCGATAATAGCCTGCCAATCCAAGAAATTGTCGGATCTCAGTTGGTGTCTTTGGGGCTTCCCATTTCTTAATGGCCTCAATGTTAGCTAGATCAACATGAATTCCCTTGTCATTTACTACATGACCAAGAAAATGTACTTCTCGAATCCAGAATTCGCATTTGGAGAACTTGGCATACAACTTTTCATCCTTGAGAAATTCTAGTATCAACCTCAGATGTTGTTCATTATTGCGAGAATAAATGAGTATATCATCTATAAACACGATCACCAACTTGTCTAGGTATGGTCGACATACTCTATTCATCAAATCCATGAAGACCGTCGGTGCGTTTGTTAACCCGAAAGGCATAACTAGGAACTTGTAATGACCGTAACGAGTTCTAAATGGCGTCTTGGGGATGTCTTCTTCACGAACTCTCATTTGATGATAACCCGATCGAAGATCGATCTTTGAGAAGTATGTAGCACCTTGAAGTTGGTCAAATAAGTCATCGATTCGAGGAAGGGGGTATCGATTCTTGATTGTCAACTTGTTGAGTTCTCTGTAATCAATGCACATTCGAAAAGATCCATCCTTCTTTTTGACAAATAAAACTGGAGCTCCCCACGATGAAGAGCTAAGCCTAATGAATCCTTTATCGAGTAGCTCCTGAAGTTGTTCTGACAGTTCTTGCATTTCCGATGGCGCTAACCGGAATTAAATCAATGTGGAATTCAACTTGTCTTGGTGGGGACAGTTCGGGTAGCTCATCTGGGAATACTTCGGGAAAATCCCGAACCATAGGGATATCCTGAATGCGTTTCTCTTCGGTCTCCTTATTCACAATGTGAGCTAAAAATGCAGTGCGGTCTTTTCTCAAATATTTTCGTATCTTCATACACGTCACCATTTTAATACTCTTTCTGGGCTTCTCTCCGTGTATTTCGAGCATTCCTCCTTTGGGTAGTGGGATTCAAATGATCTTCTCGGAACAGCATATTTTAGCTTGATTTTTGGACAACCAATCCATACCCACGATTATGTCGAAGCTTCCTAGCTTAATCGGAATTAGATCGAGACTGAAATCTCTACTAGCCAAGTTTAAAGTGCAGTTCATTATTACGTCTTTGGTCCTACTTTCCTGTCCATTGGCATATTCAATGACATATACTTCTTTCAACTTTTGAGGTCTTAGATTTATCTTTGGTCTAAAATCTAACGACACATAACTCCTATCTGCTCCAGAATCAAATAGTACGGATGCATGATGGTTATTCAGGAGAAACATACATGTGACTACATTCGGGTTTCGTCTTGCTTCTTCTGCTCCAATTTCAAATACTCGACCTCGTGCTTGACCTTCTTGGTTCCTTTGATTTATTGGTTGCGCTTTCCTGGTGTCTAGCCTCCAATTCCGTCTTGGGCAGTTGTTCCTGAAGTGATTTGTGCTCCCACATTCATAACAAGCTCGACTCTCACCAATCCTACAATCCTTCGCAACATGGCCTTTCCTGTTGCACTTGAGACAAGTAATGCATTTCCCCAGATGATGACCATTACATTTATCACACTTTGGGTACGCCCCTTTTCCTTTCCCTGTTGCCGATGCCTGAATTCCATAATTTCCTGTCATTCTTTGCTCCTTGCCTGTCCTCTTTCCAAACTGTCTTCTTGCAGGTTCATTCACCTTCCTCTTTCCTAATGCCTTGTTGCTTGCAAAAGTTCCCGTACGGTTTGCATTGTTGGTGAGTTGTGTTGCTAAGTTTACTGCTTCTTGTAGTGTCTTTGGATCAGCTGAAGTAACATCTCTCTGATTTCAGGAGACAGACCCCATACATATCGGTCAACCCTATTCTCCTCATGTGTCACTAAGTGTGGTACTAGTTTGGGCAACTCATGGAAACGAGCGGTGTAAGTATCAATGTCGTTTTCCTTCATCTCATGGTTCCATTATTCTGCTTCTAATTTTTGAATCTCACTTCTCGGATAATACTCATTCTTAAGCATTTTCTTGAATTCATCCCATGTAATCCTATTAGCTGCATCTCGACCGCGAATTTGGACTTGGGTGTTCCACCATGTCAAGGCTCGTCCTTGTAGAAGATAAACAGCAAATTCTACCTTTTTTCCTTCTGTACACTTACTGATATGAAGAACAGATTCCATCCCTTCAATCCAGGCTATCAGTCCAACAGCTTTTTCCGTTCTATGAAACTCTTTTGGGTTACAACTCCTAAAAGATTTGTAGGTGCATTCTCTATCTCCAAATCCTCTATTGTTACGTTGATTGGTGTTTAGGCCCGCCGTTACTTGGCTAACAATATTTGGTAGTGCTGCCAAGAGCTGTTCGGATACAAGCCGTCTGACCTCGGAATTTTCTCTCCTTGGAGGCATTGTTCTAAAACACAATTTCAAATTGGGTTTTGGTTAAATTACTATTTCCGCACTAAGTTTACTTCCTAAGTTATGCGTAACATATAACATACGTCTTGTACTAATTATCTAAACATATAATTAAAGCAATATACAATAATTTCCAAAACATGGATAACTTTCATAAAAATAAAAACAAAAACATCCCAACATAATTTTTAAAATACAAATCCCAAAAGATAATAAAATTGTTTATAACTTAAACAAGCAAATCCTAAAAAGTAGTGTTGTCATCCTAAAAGCTTTACATATGGTCTCCTAGTGCATCGTGACCCAGATAAGAACTCCTAGCACTGCCACCAAAACTCCTAGCACCAAGACCAAGTATGCCTGGAGTCTCCTAATCGTCCTCCTAGTCGAAGTGATAACATCCAAAGCTTTATCCATAACCTCGCTATTAGTGTTTAGAATCGTCGAAAGCCCATCGATGGTCTGGTGGTGGTAGTCCAATCTAGCCTGATGCATCTCCATCTCCCGTGCTAGACCCGAGACCCAAAAGATTTCAAGTCTCGTCATGCCCGAAAGGGTAGCCTGTCGGTGCTCTGGTCGCTGGTGGAGGCGTCATACTACGGGGTCGCCCCCGGGATGACTCCCCCACTTCTCTGGTAACAGTAGAGAAGGAAACCCTCACAGGAAGAGGAACGCTCTTCCTGGCGAAAGTCCTAAACCTCATACCGTGAGCCGCTACCGGTGGTGCGGGCACGGGAGTAAGAGATCGGGCGGAAGAGTCAGCAGTATCCTCGTTGTAACTATGCTCGGAAGGGTCATACTCCTCATAGATCGAGTCACTCCTCCTAATTCGGCCAGTGATATAGTCGGACTCGTCAGGGGAATACTCGGATGAAGACATAATGTTGCGATATTAACAAAATTTTAATAAATGTCAAAAACATTTTGTAATACTTATGTGAACTCATATAAAATCATACACTCCAATTTGAATTAAGAAGTTTTCCGATCTAAGCTGACTTTTAGTATAACTAGTCCAAGTCCCTTCTTATTCATACCATATTTAGACAAGGTGATCAGGCTTTGCCTAATTATGATATGTTAGAACGATGCCTATTCTAGTTATGTTAGTAGTAGGTTTTTAATTTTTTTTTTAAATTCATCTAAGAAAATAATTTGAAAATTTTGGTTATAGTGCATGGTTTTTGTAGAAAACCGGTGTTCTCTAAAATCTAAGGCTCTGATACCAAGTCTGTCACACCCCGCTAAAGCGGAAACACGAGGTACGACAGTTCTAGGTTTCACAACAATAGGAATATAAACATCAACCATACATACATCTAAAACGTCAAAATTTAAAGTTTAAAAGTTTACAACCCAACTACTTTAACTTTAACAAACAAATTACATCAAAATAAATATTGGAGTCTTGATTGGTGTTCCACAAAAATAAGGACAAACATCAATGATGAAAGATTTGTATAGTCTTTCAGGAACAGATTTAAGATATGTAGATTTTTCTAGAATTTACTCCAGAATTAATTACTTACAAGGATCATCTTCTCATGAGATTAAACATTGGTACGATTTTGGTGCCATAAACTCGATATATTTAAGTTCTCCTGATTTTTCTGAAATTTCTGAATTACCGCACTGGATAATGATGGGGGTCAAAGATTGTTATCTTAATAACCCGACGATAACCCCAAAAGATATACTGGTTTTAAAAAATTTCTCATCAGAACCTGATTTTTATGAAGACAAAAGATATCATGCTTATCATTTTATTCAGTTAGCTAAATCAGAAGCTTTTTCGATTTCTATAAAAAAATAAAAAAGCAAAATTTCAAATTTTTTTGAAAATGATATACATTATAGAAGAGCCATGGGCATCCGAATCATTCTATAAGGGATGGAGGCCAGTTTCAAAAGAGGATTTCGCACTTATGGCGGAAACAAGATATACTCTTCGGTAATGATATCTCCTGCTAAATCGACCCCTAAAGCAGCAGAAAATTATTTAAAAACAAAGATAGAGCTGCTAGATAAAGGTGTCATCAAATCGAGCCCACAAGCTCAACATCGGATATGTAACTTCAGGGGACATAAAAGAGGAAGATGTTCATCCTGCTCACCAGATAACTTTTAAGATATAACTTTTTTTTTATTCGTCATAATTTCAGAGTGAGGACCCAAAACGAAGGCAAATAAAGGGTCAAATCTGTGCAAAAGTGGGTCATAATATCCCTCTAACCAAAATAAAATATAATCAAATAAAACATTGACCATGTTATTATCAAGTTGATATATTATAATATTAAAAAAATATGGATGAAGTAAATTTAAAAGGTTATTATCTATGGTTATCGTAAAAGTAATTATTAAAACCATCTTTTATTATCAAACTTGTTTATAAAAGTTTTTGATTAATTTGAAAATTTTCCCTATGATTTCTAAAAACATCAAACAGTTAATTATATTTCAAGATTACAAAAATAAAGGGTCCAACATGCTTCCGTACCTTTTTTTCTCGTTTGACCGGAGTATCACCGGGTAGTACTACGAGACTTTTAACAGGAGTTCCAGCCCCAACCTGTCTTTAGGAACAGGTAACTTCTCTGTAGCTCCTTCAGCAATACCCAGCACAACCTAGTTTCGTTTCCTACGTTAGGTGTATGGAAAAATAAGTATGGATATAGTTGGAGGTTTTATTTGTGTAATAAAGAAATAAATATAACCATCTAATGAGGCTTAGAATATCATAAGGAAAGTAGAGGTTTTTTATTTCATAATTATTGAAAAGTACATAAAAAAGTGAAAGGTAGGGTCGATGATCCTCCTTTTTTCTTCAAATTTATACATAGATTTTATCATTGCCTTCCTTATCTGATCTCCTTCTCTATCTTTTTCCATCTTCTTGTAAATTGAAGTGTTGGAACTTATCATGCCTTGTAGTTTGGAGTCTCCATGGTGTTTTCTTTTGATTGGAAAGTCTTGGAGGCATCTAGGGAATGCCTTTTTGGCCTATCTTCCACTTTGTCTCTTATGGGTGGCAAGAGCCACGTTTTTATACATGTGGTGGGTCCCACATGTTCTCTAGTCTTCAACAGTATCTGATTTTTATTTAACTTTTAAGATATATCTTTTTTTTATTCGTCATCAGATGCTAGGTGGACACCTGTATCTTCATTTGTCTCTATTCCTTTATCTGGTGAGCATGATGAACATCTTCCTCTTTTATATCCCCTGAAGTTACATATCTGATGCTGAGCTTATGGGCTCGATTTGATAACACCTTTATCTAGCAGCTCTATCTTTGTTCTTAAATAATTTTCTGCTGCTTTAGGGGTCGATTTAGCAGGAGATATCATTACCGAAAAGTATATCTTGTTTCCGCCATAAGTGCGAAATCCTCTTTTGAAACTGGCCTCCATCCCTTGTAGAATGATTCGGATGCCCAGGGCTCTTTTATAATGTATATCATTTTCACAAAAATTTTGAAATTTTGCTTTCTTATTTGTTATAGAAATCGAAAAAGCTTCTGATTTAGCTAACTGAATAAAGTGATAAGCAGGATATCTTTTGTCTTCATAAAAATCATGTCCTGATGATAAAAATTTTAAAACCAATATATCTTTTGGGGTTATCGTCGGGTTATTAAGATAACAATCTTTGACCCCCATCATTATCCAGTGCGGTAATTCAGAAATTTCAGAAAAATCAGGAGAACTTAAATATATCGAGTTTATGGCACCAAAATCGTACCAATGTTTAATCTCATGAGGAGATGATCCTTGTAAGTAATTAATTCTGGGGTAAATTCCAGAAAAATCTACATATCTTAAATCTGTTCCTGAAAGACTACACAAATCTTTCATCATTGATGTTTGTCCTTCAACATATGTTTGAAGTACTGGAATATCAATTAACATTTCTTTTTCTTTAAAAATCATTTTTTCCTTAAAAATTGTTTTTTTTCGGAAAGTGGCTTAAAAGACAAAGTTTCTTCCGTTGTCTTTTGACTATCTTCAAAAGTTTGATCCATCATTTGTTCTTCAGAAGAAGAAGGAATATTTGTTTCATCTTTTATCAAAGTCCTTATTTTAAAAGTATCAGTTTTACAATTTATTATATCAGCTTCTATTATCTGACTTGATCTTAATATAAAGTTTTTTGGCAATAAAAAATAATAAAATTTTTGACAACTTTTTACCACAGCTAATAACTCTTTTTCGTTTATATGGTATCATTTTTTGTGTATCAGTAAATGTACCGGAACAATATCTGCAAATACTTTCTCCAATTATTTCTTTCCCTGAATAATCTATTTTCTTAAGAACACCACTCCAATAATTTTCAGAAGCATCTGTATCAAGAATTAAATTATCACTTTCTTTTGGTAATTGTAATTTTTGTAAGGATTTACAATATTCTTTTATTTTTTTCTACTCGATTTTCCAATCCTTTGTTAAAACTAAAAATTTTATCTTTTTTGAGTAAATCTTGAAAAGGTTTTCTTATTGCTGCTAAATCTTTAATAAAATCAGAAGCATAATTAAGTATTCCTAAAAAACTTTGAACTTGTTATTTATCAATTAATTTATTAGGAAACGAGTTTATTTTTTCTAGGATATGGCTTTGAAGTTCTATCCCTTTGCCATCAATTTTCATTCCTAAGAACTATATCTGATTTTTTATCAATTTTGTTTTCTTTTCAGACAAGGCTAACCCATTTTTTATACATAATTTTATAAATATATCTAAATGTTTTAAATGTGATTCTATATCATCGGATAATATCAAGACATCATCAACATATACGAAAATAAAATCATAATCTTTAAAAATACTATTCATTTTTCTTTGAAATATTTGAGGAGCATTTTTTAATCCAAATGGCATAACCAACCATTCATATTGTCCTTGAGGTGTTGAAAATGTTGTATATAAAATACTATCAGGCTGCATTTTTATCTATCAAAATCCACTTTTACAATCAAATTTTGAAAATATCTTTTTATTGGTAGTCCAATTTATTAGGCTTTCCATATGAGGTAAAAAGTATCAATCAAATATACTATTATTATTTAATATTTTATAATTTATCACCATTCTAGCTTTTCTCATAGCCATTTCTGCATGTTTTCTAACCATAAATGCTGGGGAACTATCAGGACTATTGCTTATCCTAATTAATTTAAAATCTAATAGTTCTTTAATTTGTTTTATAAACTCTTTTTAGTCTTCAGGGTTGTATCTCATGGGTGTAACTCTAATTTCTTTTTCTTTATCTTTCATTTCTAATTTAGCTGTGATTCGGTTTTTATCCCAAAATTGTAACGGATTTTCCGTATAACATTGTTTCAATCTTTGTTTAATATCTTCGATATCTGGATCAAGTTTTCTTAGATTTACTTGGTAATCTAATATTCTTTCGTCTAAAATTGTAATAGGTTGGTATTTTAATAATGGAGTTCCCTTTGGAAAAATCGGTTTTAAAGTATAACCTATATCACCACGTTGGGCTGTGCGTTTTTTAAAGAGAATAGGCAAGTTTTTGCCATATGCTCTTTTTATTATATTTAGTACTATTAAGTGATGACATGGTGTTTGGAATATAACTTTGAAATCAATTATATCAAAGATTACTTTGTTAAATCTTTGTATGAAATTTTGTTAAGATAATATCAGTACCACTATCATGAAAGTAAAAAGGAGGACATTTAATCATAAATGATCCTAATAATATTATTGGTTGTTGAATTCCTTTATCTAATATGAGGAGTTGTTTGGATATCCCTCTTCCTACATGTGGTCTTAATTGTTGATGGTATTATTTAGGATAACAATCTGGTTTGCACATATATATACCTGCAACGCAATCCATATAAGCAGCAAAATACTCTGCTTTGTAATCTTTGTACGTAATTCCTATAGGAATATATATACCTATAATATATTAATTAATACAAAGGAGATGGTGAAAAAATTAGAAATAAAATATATTAACTAAAAAAACTTTAAATAAATTATTATATATATATATATTATAATATTTGAATTTATTAGAATAAATTTTAGAAGTTTAATCATTTATTTATCTATACTATATTACAAAACATTTGACAAAAACTTTTAAAAACATATTATTATGCAATAGGTATAATTGATTAAAGCATAATTACTTAAAATTCAAGAATACAAGTTTTACATGCATTGGTACAACTTATTAAAGCTTCATGTTTAAATTCGTGTAACTAACTATACAACTAACTATAGAGATAAACATCTAATTTTGATATATAAAATCTAACATATAATTAGGATAATCATTCAACTCTAACAAAATACTTAATTATTATATTTATAAAAAATTATATTATTAAATCAAAATATATTATTTCATTATTAAACCTAAATTATATTTAAAAAACACTGAATTAAAGAAAGTACACAAAAAATATTTTTTTTTTTTCAAAACTAATAAAATCGTATTATAACATCAATAAAAAAAAACATTAAAATTAAGACGGATCTCGTTGCATTGCGCGAGTAACCTTCTAGTTAAATATAAGTTTTGGGGACTTAGTTATCAAGAAAAACAAAAACTTTATTCAGTTATTTTTGAAAATTTTCCAAAAAAAACCATGATAATGAAATTATACTAAAGGGTCTCTGGCCTAGCGGTATCGGGGTTTTTACATCATCCTTAAGGTCTCGGGTTCGAGCCTTGGGAGTGATGGTTTTCTTAAAAATAGTGGAGGAGTGGGGGTTTATCCTCTAAGGTGAAGGTTTGGGTCTCGCATATGTCCATATAGATGTCACTGTAGATTCGAATCACTCACTGCTAACTTACTGTTAAAAAAAATGATAATGAAATTATAATTATATTTATCTGAAATATTTATTAATTGCGTGGAAAATAAGACTTGCAATTTGAAGAGGAAGCTGGTTGGAAAGTCTGCGATATAATTGATGTTTGAAGAAGAACACGGTTTTCAACAGCCGACATCATAAACAATCCCATTTCTTCCTTCTTCTTCGCACCATCCAAACCACACAAATCCAATGAACACCAATGGCGGTCAAGCTTACCGGAGAGACGACGACTACAACGCCGGAGACGGCCGGAGACCAGGGATGATGAACGGCGGTGCATCGCCGCCGGTAACTTTGCTCCTTAGTCCTTCATTCCAACATGCCTCTCAATCTCATGAACCTTCCAGTTTCTCGACTACAAGTACTCTCTCTCTCTCTCTCGTTTCCTCTCTGTTTCTCTCTACTTATTTGTGTTTATTGATTTATTGAAGGTACTGAAGATGGAGATCTTGAGAAGAGTCGTAAAATGAAGAAACATCAAACCAACAGTTTCGCCTACAGAGTTCGAGATCATGGTGAGATTTTACTCGTCTGGAGTTTTTCGATTCCTAATTTGAGTTTCAGAAACACCTTTTTTCTCTAATTAAAAATCATATATACCGTTGATTTTACTGTTCAATCGTCGTTCTAAGAATGATTTCCGAACAAGTTAACCAAAAATATTCATTCATGATTTCTCTTCTCAAATTGATCTATGAAACATAAACTAGTTTATTTCCAGATGTATGGAGTGATTTGAGATATCGTTGATTGGTTTTGCAGTGAGAATGGGGCCAAAATTATCAGAAACAGTGAAGGGGAAACTGAAATTGGGGGCAAAAATCATACAAAAAGGAGGGAGGGAAAATATATTCAAGGAAGTATTTGGGGAAATGGATGGAGAAAAACTGTTGAAAGCTTCACAGTGTTATTTATCAACAACAGCAGGTCCAATTGCAGGAGTTTTGTTTATCTCCACTCAAAGGGTTGCTTTCTGCAGTGACAGATCCATCACATTGCGTTCACCCGTTAATGGCGACCTCATTCGAAAGCCTTACAAGGTAGTAACTCAAATCATTGCTATAGAATAGAGCCAACCAATTTTATATTCTTTTTACTTTCGATTTTCTTGTTTTAAGTTCCTCTTTTTCCAATTTTGGCAAACTTTCTTTTGGTTTCATTTTATTATTTTATTTTTTTTTACATTAAACCAGTCATCATACTTCACAATTTCAAAAACCATGATTCAGATCTTCCTTTTGGAGAACCAAAATTAAGTGGGTGTTTGGGATTGCTTTAAAAACAACTTATGGACTTATTCTGACACCGGTAATAAGCACTTTTGAGTGTAAGGTACCAAACCGGTAGTAAGGAGTTTTTAAAGAAAAGTTAAACCATTCTGCTTATTAAAAGTTTGTAGAAAAAACAGTAAGTTATTTCAAATAAGCAATCCCAAACACCCCGTAAATTAAGGGGTTGTCTACCATATGCTTACCGGGTAAGGGCTTACTGTCAAGAGTAACACCCTTTGTTTCTTTATCGAGTAACATTCACCAGCATCAAAATGGATTGTTGGTAATTGTCTTTTACCCTAGTAAATGCTTACCAAATAAGAGCCTTCTATTTCACTTACAAGTTAAAAGATTATTGATCCTTGTTATGTCTCTTGCCGGGTAAGATTCTCGGTCCTTGTCATGCTCAATTGATAAGGTAAGTCACAGACAAGTAAACGATCCCACCAAACTTGCTTTCATTCATATCTTAATGAACAACATTTGGTTACCGAGTCTTGTAAATGAGGAGTTTTGAACAATTGTTCGTCAAAATGAAGTTTTTATCCATGGTTTTCAAAATAGTAATGAAAACAAAGTTTGTAAACGACCCTTACCTCTGCTTTCATCCTCTTTTTTTAAAACATTTAATAAATTTTATATGAAATGATAGTAGATTCAATTTTGATTTATAATTGTAATTTTAGAGGATGTGTTTGAATATGGTTGTTATTGAGTTCATATATATATATATATATATAGTATTGAATTGAATTGAATTGAATGGTTGGTTGTAGGTGGTGATCCCAACAAACAAGATTAAAGAAGCGAAGGAGAGTGAGAACGTGGAGAATCCAGCACAAAAGTACATACAAATGGTGACGGATGACAACTTTGAATTCTGGTTTATGGGTTTTGTACGTTACGAGAAAGCCTTCCATAATCTTAGAAAGGCCCTTTCTTTTCTTCAAAAATAACAAAAAAATAAATATATTTTTTGTTTATAATTTTTGCGTTTGGATAGATAGATGCATGCCTTGCATTTGTACAAATTTGTGTTACCCTTGTTCCGAATCTAAATTTCTACTCTAGTATTTTATTTTTTTCAAATGTGGTTTTCTTACACCATTTCCAAATAGAGATACCAAATTTATATTTCTACATTAAATCTATCCTTATTCGCTTGCATCAAATTTTAATGAATTGGGTACAATATTGTTATTTGTGTTTCGTAAAGGTTAATTAAGTCCATTTTAATAAATAATAGATGAAATAACCTAACTCCTTTAAGGTGACGTTTGTTTTTTTAAGAGGTGCTGAAGTTTAAAGTCTGATTCAGTTCTGTAATGGTTATGAAACTTCTAAACAAATCACACATAAGTGGTGATTAAGAGTTTAAAATGAAAAAACAAACAATTAAGTGTCTAATCTAAACTTTATTCGATTCTAGTGGTTTTATTTGGTTTAGGTTATTTCCAGACACCCCTAATGAGAAGTACTTTTTTTAAAACAAGAAATGCTTACGGACTTAATCGTTCAAAGTTTGAAAATCAGTTTATTTTATCTTTAAAAGAGTTTTTACCGGCTATTAGACCATTTATTATAGATCAAAAATATCTTCTTGTTCGATTTCAATATGTGCATAAATTTATTTGTTCAAAAAAATTATCAATGAACAATAATCAATCAAAATCAGAAATTTTATTAGATTTTTTTCTTCAAAATTTTCTATTTTAATATATATTCCTTAAAATAGATATAGTTCAAATAATAAATATGTTTTGAACACCTCTTACGTGTATCTCAGACTCAGTTGGTAAAAAGGTGAGAAGACTTTGCCCAAATAAATATATTTTGAATTATAGACATATATACATGATGAATTTAATAGAGATATTTTAAAGGTGTATAATGGAAGGACTAATTTAGCTTCAAAAAACGAAAAATAAATCATCGGTATACTTTACAAATCGTAGGGACAAAAAACAAAAAGCAGTCAGACAAGGACCAAAAACGTAACACACTCTTCAAAAAAAAAGTTGCCATGTATATACATGTTATATTCAGATTTGTCATTTTATTCATCGTGTTTTTTAGACTTTTCTGTAATAAGTATTAAATGTAGCCGGATATAGGGTGTCCATGAATAGCAAACTATTTTTTAAACAAACAAATCTTTGAACTTATTAAAACTGAGAAAAACCCGATAAAATTTCATATTTTGAGTGATTAGTCTCTAATGTTTTTGTAAACGGATAAATCTTTACACTTAAAAAAACAATAAATCATTTCTCAATTGATTTACCTATATTAGTAATAAAGTGCAATAATCCAATAAAAATGAGAATCATAATAAATTCTAATAATTATTTATCTTTTAGATCTCGATGACAATCACAAGATTATAGCAAACAAATACGTGTGATTGTCATTTAAATCTGAAAGATAAATAAGGTTAATAAAAACGATATTTTTTTCTTTTCTATTAATTTGTTGATACATGAAAAAATAAATGGATTTTTTTTGGTTTTATAAGCATAAAGATTTATTCACTTAAATAAATGTTCAGGAAACTAATCATTAAAAATTTAAGACTTCGTTGAATTTTCTTGATTTTAGTAACTTCAATTATTTGTTCAATTTCAAATTTCAAATTTCAAATTTCAAATATTTTTTTATAAACAACTTAAGGTCTTAATTTATACTATATTACAATGTTCTAAAAACGCGCATTGGTGCCGTCTTGCCGCCACGTTAACCCCCTTGGCGTCAAGGTAAAGCGTGGAGCTCGTTATGGCGCGCCATGGCCTGCCATGGTGCGTTATGCAGTTACAAGTTTTTTTTAAGTTATGGTTTTACAAGTGATGCCGTTATAAGACATGAAAGGAAATTTGCGATTTTTAAAACTTGAATAGGGGTAAATGTAAATATAAATTTATTGTTTTTACCTGTCAAATACTTAATCATTATTGTTCAAAACATTGGCAAACACACACACACACACACACACACACATATATATATATAGAGAGAGAGAGAGAACGATAATCAAATAAAACCAAAAAAAGGTTAAAAACTTGAGGAATAATCTAAACCTTAGATTAAATTAAATCAAGGGTTAATAAATGAAACCCATATTTGAAATAAAATTAAAAAGTAAGGACCATATTTGTCATTTTGTAAACCCCTATAAAGGTAATATAGATATTTTACATATTAATTCAAATTTTAATATTGGCAGACTCCAAATTTTTTATTAAATCTGATTATAACTATTTTCTATTAAACCTTAGTCATCATTATCGTTTATCTTATCTTTTCTTAACATTCTGAATTTCTATCAACACTATAAAACCCTAAACAATTGATGGAATATCATAACAACATCAACAATCCTAAGGTTAATATCATAAGTTGAACATCAACATTGTTTCATGAGGTGAATATCAACACTGTTTCATGAGGTGAAAGTCAACATTGTTTCATGAGGTGCAATATCAACACTGTTTCATGATGTGAACATCAACACTGATTCATGAGGTGAAAGTCAACACTATTTCATGAGGTGAACATCAACATTGATTCATAAGGTGAAAGTCAACACTGTTTCATGAGGTGAAATATCAACACTGTTTCATGAGGTGAACATCAACACTGTTACATAAGGTGAACATCAACATTTTTAGAACAAACACATTATAATTACATTGTTAGAACAAACACACAAATCGAACACATTATATGATGTTTCATTATAGAAGAAATCAAAAACATTATAACTACTGATTCAATTACAAATCGAATTTTAAGAACAAAAATGCAAAATGAAGATTTGAATCATATTAGTTCATTACAACTAAAACAGAAACAAAAATTAGAACAAACACACAAATCGAACACATTATATGATGTTTCATTATAGAAGAAATCAAAAACATTATAACTACTGATTCAATTACAAATCGAATTTTAAGAACAAAAATGCAAAATGAAGATTTGAATCATATTAGTTCATTACAACTAAAACAGAAACAAAAATTAGAACAAACACACACATCGATATCATAATAATCATTGAATTGAAAACCTAGATAAAACTGTACGATTAAGTTATCAAATCAGCAAAAAAACAGAGAAAAGCAAACTTGTATCAATCAATCGTTCCTCCACAGCGTCGTTAATAACATCCAAAAGCTGTTGTTCATCCCTATTTGCATCAGGAAAATCGTTCATCTTCGTTGATTCCATCGATTACAAGGAAAATGTACAAAGAAATTCGGTAATTTGATGAGTACGAAAGCAGAGCTCAATAAAAGTGAATAATCGATGAATCTGGAAAAAAAAACTTGAAATCGAGAAATTTGATCGTATAAATAGCATTAGGCCTGGCAAAATAAAGGAAAGTATATTATTATTAATTATAAAATAATAAATATTTGTTGTCAAAAATGACCATAATACCCTTTTTTATTAAAAAACGACCTTCAAATTTAAAGCCATAGGATTAATTTAATCTAAAGTTTAGATTAGTCCTTATGTTTTGAACCTTCTTTTGATATTTATTTGATTAGACCCCTACACACATATGCATGAGATCATGGGAGAAGAGTAAGAAGAGATATCCACCGTTGATCACTTTTAATCTCATTCACATACATGAATTGCGCTTTAGAAGAGAATTGATCTGAAACATCTCGGTGTATCTCATTAGTGTTGATCTTCAATTAAAATTGATATAAGGATGGAGATTCCTTCTAACCTTTCTCACTATAACTTCCCTTCTCACCAGAACCCAACTATATATATAGGGGCGGGTTCAAATGAGAACTCAAATTTGGTTGTAAATGTGAGGACAAATGAGAGGGCGACATGTGTCATATTCAGATTGAATAATACTATTATTCAGTCTGAATAATACAAATTCAGACACGTTCCGTGCTATCATTTGTCGTCACGTTCACAACCAAATTTTAGTTCGCATTTGAACTTTTCTCTATATATATAAAATACATATTTGCCGTCTTAAACAACGCCTTGGAAAACGTCATGGTCTCGCCGTAACTCGTAAGGCTTGACATCGCCGCCACGCCATGCCTCACGTCATTTAGAACCTTGCTATATTATAAAGCATTTGGCAAAAACTCTTAAAAATAACGTTCGATGCATGTAGTACTGTTTATTGATACATATTACTTCAAATTTAAGATTACAAGTAATTTATGTACAAGTACAATTTATTAAAGCTTCATTTTTGAATTCGTGTAACTAACTACAGATAAATATAATCAAATACAGGATAAATGTCTCATTTTAAATATAAAAAATCTTAATATAATTAAGATAATCATTGAGTTTTAACAGAATACTTAATTATTATTTTATAAAAAGTTATATTATTAAACCAAAAATAAGTTATTTCATTATTAAACTTAAATTAAAATATAACAAAAAACTGAATTAAACAAATTACATTAAAAGACGGAACTTTTAAATGAAATATTCTAAAATCCACATAAAACTATTATAATATTGATCGTGACAAAAAATAAAATAAAACATTAAAATTAAAATGTATTTTGTTACATCATGCGAGTATACTTCTTAGTCAATGAGAATGGAAAGGTTATTTTTATTTTTAACTTTCCGTCGCTTATTAAAACATTTTTTCTTAGAATTAAATATATATAAATGTTACAATAATAGAGGGGACTGGGGAGGGAAGATGTTCCAGAAGCCAACAGAACTTTCGGGTCCACAACTTATAATTCGGTGGCGGCTTTCTATCGTCTTCCGTTGACTGAAGTTGACGCCGCAGGTCAAGGAAATAAAATTTGATTAAAAAAAAAACAGGAGGAAAAATCAAGAGCATAAAGGAATAAGAGAGTGAAAGTTATGGTAAAAAGATAAAAATGGTCTTTATTATTGGATCAATTTTGATTAAAAATTGATATTAATGAAATGCATCGGTATGTACTGGATCAATTTTCATGAGCAGTGGCGGATGTAGAGGGATAAAGGGGGGTCACACGATTTCACTGAAATAGTTAAAAAAATTATATAGGTTAAAAAAATAAAAAAAAAATACTACATTTAGACTTAGTTCCTCCACTGAAATTTTCCAAAAGACCCCATCTTGCTGCCGATTGACAAAAAACACTAAAAAAGTCTCTTGAAATCAATAAAAAAAACCGAAAAAATCTTTCGAAATCGATAAAAACACTAAGAAAATCCTCAAAATGGTCAAAAACACTAAGAAAATCCGTTGAAATCAACTAAAAAGCTTTAAAAATCCTTCGAAACACGTCGGGTGACTTTACGCGCCTATAGTTTACCTTAATGGGACCCCAGTGGACAAAAATCCTGGATCCGCCACTACTCATGAGAATCGTAGTTCATGGTTTAAGGGTGAGATTAAAAGTGATAAGAGTTCAGAGTCCATCTTATACTTCTCACTTTCACTCCTATTCTCACACGATCCTTCGTCTAAGGGATTATTCGTTCAAACATTTATTGGGTTGCTTATTTTACCGGGTGCGGATAATAAAGATAGAAAAGAGAGACGGAAAGGATCGAGAGCCTTACCCGATAAATAAGTAGACACGGACCTATGAAGGATCCAGGAGGGGTTTCATGCATAGCTCAAGTGATTTTCATAAATAGAATATTTTGTGATACAAAAGGTGGACACACAAAATTTTGAGAAGTGCTCTAGGATATTAAAAAAATACAACCAAAAAACTGAAAAGTTTATCAAAATCAACTAAAAAACTTGAAAAAATCTCTCCAAGCGATAAAATTCGGGTAAAAAACACATTAGGCTTATGCCTAAGACGCAACCTTGTGTCTTGCATAAAAGGTTGATTACATTTGGAAAAATGTATTTTAATCACAAATCGACATATTTGACTTTTATCCAGGTCAAACAACGTTCACTTTCCACATGATCAAATGAGCCATTGATCATGTTCATCAAAATTCTTGGGTCCGTTGTTGTAAGGGCGATGACTTTTACCCGATAAATGCTTACCAATAATCTATTTTGATGGTCGGAAATGTTACTGGATAAGGTAAGTGATGGTAGTGACTATTTTTGTCTTATGCGTTTGGTAAACAGTTCCTAAGTGTCCATATTTTTTATTTTATAATCTACTCTTTATTAGTGCATGAATATTTAAGAATTGATATGTAGATGCATTAATTATGGGTAAATTATGATTTGGTTAACTAAATCGTGTAATAATTGTTTATATTTGAAGAGTTAAATGTAAATTTGGTCCCTGTGGTTTACATAAACTCATGAGTAAGGTACTAGAAAAGAGTTTTTCACGTGAAACGTTCTTATAGCTTTATTTTTATAACGAATATGGTCACTCCTACTAACTCCATCAATTACATTTCCGTTAGTAAGGTGTAATTTTATACATTAACCCTCCTCAAAGTTGATCTATCCAACTACTTTTCATTTTTATAATATTTTGGTCATCCATCGACTTTATTTTTGGTTTTTTAGTTTTTTTTTGGAATTAATAAATCCTGAAGCATTTGAAGTACTTTTACTTATGTTTCTTTTAAGTTTATTCTCTTTAATTTTCTACCACTTCACTTTTCCTTTAATGTTTT
The DNA here is from genome assembly GCA_036898165.1 of Silybum marianum. Taxonomy (NCBI): domain Eukaryota; kingdom Viridiplantae; phylum Streptophyta; class Magnoliopsida; order Asterales; family Asteraceae; genus Silybum; species Silybum marianum. The sequence continues at coordinate 30,752,944 of CM072533.1, read as the reverse complement.
CTCCATTTAATTTAAAATGTTTGTCACCAAGTCACTGCTAAATCTTTTAACTTCGGTGTGGAGTAAAGTTAAAGACCAAAAACCAATATTGATGATAGAAGTTGTTAAAGTAATAACAAATATTTCCACCGCAAAACAACATCAATAGATAGATTTGGGATCACGACCAGCCTGTTTTCATGAGACCACGTTTTGATATTTGACACTTCACAGCAAAACAATGTAAAGGTAACCTTCACACTGTTTTTTCTATGAGGGTTAGGATTTTATTACCTTCGCAGTGTTATTGTTATAAAGTTTTAAGTATAAGAAGATGGTCTCAATAAAACAGGTTGGTCTCATGTGAACCCAACTCTCAATAGATGAGTTGACAATTGTTTAAAAATGATAGCGCATAAGTTGACAAACACACGTTGAATGATATAAAAGTACACTCGAAAATACTACTTTGAATCAAGAGAAATTCTGGCCCTTAAAAAGTAAGAAAAACCCAGTGATATTATACAGAAACTGTTTTATATGCTTAACACATATAATACACTAAAATGAATAAAAATAGCCACCATCAAACCCATATGCTGTCAATGGCCTCAAAATAAACCATCTTAACCCTACTACTTAACCATATTACAACACAAAAACTATATAATTAATTCTAACACCACCTTTTCATCATTACAATCCAAAAAAAAAACCATAAAAACAATTCCAAATCCTCAAATTCTACCCAACATAACGAAGGATCGATCTTTTCTTATGTGTCTTCCATGTCGGCAAATCTCCAATACCACTACTACTACTTCCATCATCCACATTCAAATGCTCGTTTTTTGGCGATTTCAACCTTTTTAACATCAAACCCGACCCACGTTCACTTGCGTTTTTCAATTCCGTCGCATCATCTTCTGCCACATTATTATTATTACGAGTATTTGAACTTTCGGGTATTTGTTCTTTTCTTCCTTTACTTAAATTATGTTTTAAATATTTATCTCCATGTTCAACGGCTTTCATCCACTGTAATTCACTAAGTGTATCAGCATACACGACTTCTTTTCTACGTCTTTTTCCAGAGAGATTTGCAGTTTCGTAATCAAAGCCTTTACCTCTCATGTCCTTTGGGTTATCGGGTTTGGTATAAGCCCAATCTGGTACTTCGTGATCTTCAATAAGTCGAGATCTGTATCTTTCTTTTTGTCTTCTTTCATCATCCATTTTCTCGAAAAGCCAAAACTCTTCGTCTGAACGGGCCGTTAGACGATTGATTTCTCTTTCGCTTGGTACGTCTGTTCCGAGTGAACTTGTACCTCTACGCATTACTTCTTTAAGCATCTCTCGCCTATCTTGAGCTGCAAAAGTAAATGAACAAAAACAAACTTAGCCTTCGTTTGACAAAATGGGAAATCAAACTGTTCTAAAAATAAATGTCCAAAATGAAAAAGACAAACAGTTTTAGGACGTGTAATTATTACACTTTTTAATTAACTAAATGATAAGTGTACTCTTAATAAATAGAGTGGTTGATGAATTTCTCTATCTGATAATTAAGAGTAAATCACGTTTTTCGTCCATATGGTTTGTTAAAAATTACGATTTTCGTCCTTGTGGTTTAGATATTGCCGTCTTGGTCCCTATAGTTTGTAAATTATTGTTATTTTTGTCCTTAATGATTTATAATGTATTGCTACTTTCGTCCCTGTGGTTTATAAATCTATACTATTTTGGTCACTTATACTTAAAAAGGCAAGAATTAGTTAATGGACGAAAAAAGCAATAAATTACAAACCGCAGGGATGAAAATAGCAATTTTTAAACCACAGGGACGAAAATTGCATTTTTGAACAAACCATAGGGACGAAAAATGTAATTTACTCCATAATTAATAATAGAATTGGAAAGTAGGCATATACTGTTGGAAGTGGACTCTTCGTTTGGGAAAAACTAAAATAGAAACGCAAGCACTTGTTTTGGAACAGAGAGTAGTAAATATATAGTAAATTGACAGTTTTCTCTATATACTGGTAGTATGAATTTCTGCATTAGTGAAGAATAAGATCAAGCCCCATTAAATTAAGGTATTTGTGTCCTAGAGGAAGGCTCAGGGGAAAACGCTAAAAAAAGAGAAAATTGAAGAACACCCTAGGAGCCCTCCATCCTGACGGTATGCACAAATGATACAAACGATTGAAGCTGTTTTTTTTTCTATGCACCAGTGCGTATGCACAAATGCATGTTACAAATCCAGATGGAGGGCTCCCAGGGTGTTCTTCAGTTTTCTCTTTTTTTGGCGTTTTCCCCTAAACCTGGCCTTAGTTTCCTAAACAAATTTCATTATAGCGCCACACGTACTTCCTCTTTCTTGTTTTGTTACTTTCCCAAGTTGGGGGCATTCATGGAACAGCCACTTTACACTTTGGGCTTGAGGTCAAGACTGCATACATCATACCCAACCCCCCCCCCCCAACCCCCACCCACCCCCACCCCCATCCCGACCCCACTTATTATGAGTGGAATATACCGGGCTCGTTTGATTTGATTTTTATTTTATTGTGACTTATATTTTCAAGCATTAAGCAGACATGGTTCTTAACTTATATCCCTAATCATCCGAACATACTAACCTGTAGAAGTTGTATTAAACAATCCAGCCTGTATCACTTTAGCATCAATTCCCATCTTCTGTTTTGCCCGCTCCAATATCACCTCTTCAACCGATCCAACACTAACCAAAACAAAGACCCTCACTTCCTTTTTCTGACCAATACGATGAGCTCGATCCTCCGCTTGCTGGTCCATTTGTGGGTTCCAATCACTATCAAATATAATCACAGTATCTGCCGTTTGTAAATTAAGACCAAGACCTCCTGCACGTGTGCTCAAAAGAAACATAAAAAAAGGAGAATCCGGAGCATTAAACTGCTTTAATAAAGTGCCTCTTTCTTCTGTTTTTGTTGAACCATCGAGCCTAAGATACTTAAAGTCGTGTAGTTGAAGATATACTTCGAGAATGTCCATTAAACGAGTCATTTGTGAGAAAAGAAGAACTCTGTGCCCTGCTCTATGAAGTTTAGGTAATAATCGATCAAGTAGCTCAAATTTTCCTGATGCTCTCACAATCTCTTCTTTGCGCCAAATATTATATTCACCCACAAATAGGTAAGGATGGTTGCAACATTTTCTGAGTTGCATTGATAAGTTTTGCAAACTTTTGGATTTACCCGTTCCTGAAATAAATCATTATTAGTACAAACAAAAAAAATTCAATCATTTTGACTATAGTAGTATAGTGTAATAGAAAAGAAATACGAACAGATAAAAAACCCTGAACCCTAAAACATGACAATCTCAAAAGGGGACCTTAAATAGCAGTTTTCTGATGATAGGTGCCAACAGAGTTTTGGTGATTTTTTTCCTTCAATATTCTCTTACATACTCAATTTCTAAGTATTCGGCATTGCAATTAGTGTTCTCTTGAGATATTTAGCATGCATGCTTACATATATTCTTTAACATTTGTTTCATTTTGATGATTACTCATTTTTTATTTAAATCCTAGATTATTTGCAATCATCAAGAACGAAAAAGTCAAGCACAAAGTGATCAGCAACGTCTTGTTATTTGTCATTTTTTGTATTCATAACATCTATGTATTTTTGTTTTTATCTATTAAAATAGAACATGTTTGGGGTATTTTTTTAACAATGGTGTCAAAAAAAACCTAAGCATAAACTATTAAATGAAACCTTAATTTCACTTGAACAAAATCCTAAACATCTTTTAGTGCTACGTTTAATAAATTTGCAATCATTAATAAAAGTTACGAAACCCTAAACTATAGTTATACATGATAGACGAAACCCTGATGCTAGTATAGTAATCAATTATTTATCAATTAATGAAACCCTAAGTTAACTAATTTTGATGATCAAAAGAAAAGCATATGAAAAAAACAGCCCAAAGCAAATGGAAAAAGAAAAGGTTGAAGCAATAGACATTAACATATCTTTATCCTGTTGAAAAGAGCCCAGATAGAAAAGAATTATTAGCTGAAGTGTCAAATGACCCAAATCATCCCTTTAATTGAAAAGGCAATATATATATATATATAAATACACACACTATATTAACAAAGCATTTAGCTCAAAAGTCTTAAAAACAACTTTTAAAGCACCTTGTACTACCTATTAACGCCAAACTACTTAACTTTCAAGTTCACAAATTTTATTGCATTAATACAAGTGATTAAAGCACAATAACAAAATCACCGGTGTCTCCTATCCTCACCCGTAAACATACTCATCAGTCATCACTCATACATTGAGCTAAAAGTTGTTTTTAAAGTAGAGGGAGGTTCAGGGGAAAGCCTCAAAATATAGAAAACTAAAAAACACCCTGATAGCCTTCATCTGGACAGTATGCACTTATGCATACAGGTAAATTAAGTTGTTTTTTGGTTTTTCTGCACGTGTGCATGTTACAAAATTACTTGTATGCACAAGTGCATACCGTCCTGATGAAAGGCTCCCAGGGTGTTCTTCAGTTTTCCATTTTTTGAGGTTTCCCCCTTAACCTAACCCTTAAAAGTATATGTATAAATATGGGGACCTGGCCTATGAAGGACCAATTTCAACCGCATGGAGACTAGAACCAAGCCTAGAGGGATTGGGCCTAGGCCTTAAAGCCCGGTCCTTTTGTTATTATTCTTTGTGCGTCTCTATAAGTTCATATTCTTTAAGTGCTCCATCAAGCAACATAAGGTTAAAGCTTCAGAGTATGACCTCTTGATATCCAAGTCACAAAAGACACCTATGCAACTAGACGAGTTGATTCAAAAGGACAAAATAATTTCAGGTGGTAAAAGGCAAACGGTACTAAGAATGACCTTTGCGACAATGCCTGATATACCAAAGAATTAGTGAAAGTAGATTAAAGCATAAAACTCTGTCACTGAGCCATAAAAGCCACATCAAAAAGGTTGAAGGCTGTCATAAGAGGATATGCTTAGGAACTCGATACACACTTGTAATCATAAAATGTAATCTTATAGCAAAGATGGAACATTCTTTATATGTCATAATATTTCAATCATAAAATGCCTTCTCCTTGGGTTTGTTGGCCTCCTACAGAAAATATTAAACTTTGCAACTCTAAACCAACTCCCTTTCTTGGCCTATTTCGTTTTCCTGCTGCCAAACAAAAGGCATTTTATCAAGCCCAAAAGAGTGTTCGTTTTATTGCCAGAATAACCGCAATCAGCCCCACAATGAAGGCCCTTTACTATACCCATTCCCTTCTCTGATGCCAATGCTGACAGTAATACAATTAAACCCAACCAAGTAGCAGATTAAGCATCATCAATCTCTAGCACTAGTGTGGGTTCTAGTTGTCCTCTCAAGTTTACAGAATGTGTATGTTTTATCAAACGTAATAACGTAACACTACAATATGTATGGCAGAAACAGGGATCCACTCCAGGTGCAGAACTTAAAATTTTGCAGAACTGCTTATGTTGCTATATATATATATATATATTATAAAGGAAAGTTCAAAAGCAAACTCAAATTTGGTTGTGAACATGAGGACAAAGGAGAGCACGACACGTGTCATATTCAGACTGAATAATGAAGGAAAATATAGGTGTTATTCAGACTGAATAACACTACATTCAGCCTGAATAACATTATATTCAGTCTGAATATTTCCCTTCATTATTCAGTTTGAATATGACACGTGTCGCGCTCTCCTTTGTCCTCATGTTCACAACCAAATTGGAGTTCTCATTTGAACCCGCCCCTATATATATATATATAACATGTATCTTTTTGCATCTCAATTACAAATTAGTGAAGTTATGTTCATTTACAATGGAATCAGATTTGTAGAAATGGCAATATTTTTAGTTAATTGGTTGGTTAGTATAAATTCCCATTGATTATTTTACCTGCAATTTCAAACAAACTGTTCTCGAACCCAAAACTAAATCGTGTATTTGATCCGAAGTTCTTCTGTCAAAGACTAGCCTTACCTATCCTATATTAAATACTTAGGCACATATCGAAAACTGTAGAAGTCGATGTATAACAGCAAAAACAATCTAGGGTAAAAGTTACTAACCAGTATCCATTCCAACCCGCCCAACATCAGTGACTTGCTGATAGTATACTTTCTGCCATGCTGACATATCACATTTTAGTATGACCTGTGTTTTCTGTGGAAGGTACTTCTCCACCTCATCTTTCTTCCTTCTCAAAATAAATGGCCTTATAACCTGGATTTTGTAGTATATATAAATAAATAAAAACACATTATGCCACAATAAGAGTGTATAAGAGAACAAAAAACCAACCTGGTGTAGTCGACGAATGATCAACAGCTCTTCTTCATCCGTTAGAGAAACATCACATCTATCTGCAAATGGTGCATTAAACCACTCCTCAAAATTCTCAACAGAATTGAAAATGGTCGGAAGAAGAAAATTAAGCAGGGCCCACAGTTCTTGTAAACTATTCTGTATTGGGGTGCCGGTTAACAGAAGCCTTCGTCGAATTTGGTAGCTGCAAAATATTGTTTAATTAGTCGAAGAAAGTTTTGATGTTATTTGCATATACAAAAAAGAACTTTAAATTACAGAAATTAACAATTACTTAATCTATTAAGCATTGTCTTAATTGGAAAACAGAGATTAGGATATCATACTATTTGGTATCTCTATCATTACATTCTTACTCCATTACTACTCTCATTTGTTTTAATTGGTAACATTTATTAATATATTCGATATGGTAACATACCCGGATACAAGAGTCTTTGCAAGCACAGATTCTGAATTCTTTAACCGGTGTCCTTCATCAACAACCATGTAATACCAAGGAATTTTCTTCAGAAATGCTTTATCTCTCATTATAAGATCGTAGTGGGTGATCAACACACTAAACTTTCCATCTGCTAACTCTTCTCTCATTGCTTTTCTCTCATCAAGACGTCCGTCATAAAGATAAGCGCTAATACTGGTACAAGAGTGGAATCAGTAAGCCATGATCTTGTATAAAATTAGTGATTTCAGAGTAAACTCTAATTTTGGTCCCCTTTGTTTACTGAAATCTTTGAAAGTGAGACTTAAACTTTGATAACTCTAGAAATCGTTCTCATTTTACTCTGAAAGTGGTCCCAGTCACTAACTCCGTAAATTTTCTCTGTTAGTATCAGGGAATTTTTGTCCATTTATGTTAATTTTTGTACATATATACATATATTATATATAAATACAATATATTATATGTTTACTTTTTTAAAGAAAATTAGGGTAGTAGCCTAAATGGACAAAAATACCCCTGACACTAACAAACAAAATTAACGGAATTCGTGATTGGGGACTACTTTCAGAGAAAAATGAGAACCATGGGGATGATTTGTAGAGTTATCAAAGTTTAGGTCTCACTTTCAAAGATTTCACTAAACCACGGGGATCAAAATTAGAGTTTACTCGTGATTTCATTTAGATGATGCCATACCTTGGAGCCCATGTTGAAAATTCATTAATCCAGTTTGGTAGTACAGCTTTCGGTGCCACAATTAAGTGAGGCCCAGTCACACCCTTGTTTTCTATGAGATATGCTATTAAAGAAATGGTTTGAATTGTCTTTCCCAATCCCATTTCATCAGCCAATATTCCATTCAGATTGTTATTAAATAAAGACAACATCCATTGAAGCCCTTCTAACTGGTAAGGTCTTAGTTCTCCACCCTGAAGTATTGATGGCTGCTCTGTTACCTGTAAAATTGGATACACAATTTTTATTAGGCGTTGAACTTTTGTAATAATGCCGAAAAGAATGCTAGGGAATAATCATTTAGGTGGTGTTTTTTTTTAAGAGGTGCTGAAGTCAGAAGTCTAATTTCACTTCTGATTTTTAAGAGGTGGTGCTAAAGTCTGAAATCTGAATCAGTCTTAGGTGGCGTTTGTTTTTTAAGAGGTACTGAAGTCTGAAGTCTAATTTCAGTTCTGAAATGGTTATGAAACGTATAAAGGAATCAGATATAAGTGGTGACTAAGAGCTTAAAATGAAAAAACAAACAAGGCCTTACTGTTTGTTTTTACGTCTGAAGTCTGAAATCTGAATAAATCAATATGACTGTTTCTGTTCATCTTGGGATCAAAACTGTATTCTTAATGTCGTTGGCTAGTTGTCTATCAACTAAACATATGTGAGAAGATGGTTTGAAAAGTCAAAGACTTCGAAAATAGAAGCAAAGTGAAAGAACCACAGGCGTGGGAAGCTAATAAGAGGGATTTAAGAGGTTAGGTTACCACTTATTTATTCAGACCATATTAAGTGATAAGAGGTTCTGAAAACGATTAAACAGTCTGAATTATGAAACGTCTAAATGAATCAGACATAAGCGGTGATTAAGAGTTTAAACTGAAAACAAACAAGGTCTTAGTAGTGTTACCTTCTCCTGAATTGAATGGATGACTGAATTATATTGTCGTTGGCCTTCAAGTAAGTCGGATGTTTTTACTCCATTATCGAGTTTGGTCTCAACTAAATCATCGTCCTCATCTGGAAGTGGTTCCTCAGGTGTTTCAGTCTTTTTAGCAGATGACTCATGCAAGCCGGCTTCTGGTGCATTCAGAGGTTCAATACCATCATGCTCAGCATCTTTTTGGCGTCTAACAGCAGCTCCTAAACGAACAAGGAGATCGTTTGTTTTCCCTAAAAGCATTGTTAACCGTTCATTCTTGCTTTCCTCAACCATTCTCATGTAAGCTTCTTGATCATCTGATTTTAAAGCTTGGAACCTCAACTTCTCTTGCCGAGTAGCACGCTGCCTCTGCCTTCCATGCCATGCCTAATTGCACAAAAAATAAAATTTTAATTTCAGAAGAATAAGATACAAAAATAAAATGTTTCACATTCACCTAAATCTAAAGCTGCATGTTCGCTGTTACTTTTTAAAGCATCATTTTCACAGCTCTAACATACAACACCAAGGGGCTGTTTGGCAGTTGCTGAATGGTTTGGTACAGAATGATTAAGTGGTCAGAATGATTAAGAGGCTCTTATGATATAGTGCAAAATGAAATATAATTGTTTGGTAATTATTCAGGATGTAATTAGGGCTCTTAATGGTTAAGGGAGATCCAGGATACAAAATGATTCAGAGGGTTTTGGAACCATTAAGAGGCAGACTTATTTTTTTGCCAAACAGGATTCACCTCTTAGCGATTCAGAGGCTGCCTCTTAATGGAACTGTTATGAGGTGAACAAACAACCCCCGAGTGCAGCAAGTGTACTAATGGAAAAGAGTTTGCAAAAGTCATTGGGAAGTCCTGGCACATGAAGAAACTAAAATTTTATTTATGAACGGATCTTCTATTATTATTGGTTTGTTCTATTCTTTTCTTTCATAACTTTTTCAATTTTGGGTTGGAGATCAAATTCAACTATTTAAGTGAGGAGAAACCTCTAATTTCGATCGATGCAATCATGCAAACTACCATAATAGTAATCTTAGTGGAAACAAGAAAGAAACCAAGAAAACCTTTAAATCATAAATGTGAAACAACAGGGTTGCCAAAAACTAATGTTGCCTTTTACTTTACATATTACACAGTTCAATCCGAGGTAGACGTGAAAAAAACGAGAAAAAAAAACAGATAAAAAACAAAATTAAGTCTGATACTCTTTTATATTAATAGCATAGAAGCATAAAGGCAGGTTCATACGAGAGTGCTAACAATTTAAGAAAACAATAAAAACTTTTTTCATGTACAAAATCATATATGATTCACGTACAAAATCATATTTGATTTTGATGTTAGTACAAAAATCACATTTTTTGATGTTAAGTACAAAATCACATGTGATTTTATACATGAAAAAAGTTTTTCTTGTTTTCTTAAATTGTTATGATTCTCGCATGAACCTTTCTCTAGAAGCATATTGCAACAAAAAATCAGGTTAGAGACATGACCACTGTGACAAAGAAACTTAGTCATGATAGAGACATGATGGCTCAATAACTCCTAAATATATGCACAGAACTCGTTAAGCTTTTCATTTTATTCCAGAACACTTTGTTGAGATCATGGCAGACAAACACATCATCTGCAATTCTGTTAAATTTTCTAGCTATGTGTGTAAGTAAAAGGTAAATACATATATATATATATATATGAAAACAAGAAAAAGAATTGCATACCTGAACACCATCATTTCGTTGCTTCCGACGTTTCTGAGCAGCCTGCACTTGCAACTGGAGTTCACGTATTGTATTAAGTATTTCTGCAAAGAATTTCCTCTTCCTAGTTTCTACTCTGTTCTTTTCTTCCTCCTCCAATTTTGTTAGTCTCTGCAACAAGCAATGGCGTGTGAGAAGCATAAACATTTAAGAAATATGAATACAGAATACTCTTTCACCAAAAAAGTAAAAATAAATATCATACATCTTTATAAAGTAATCAAAGATCATATACATCAAGGATTACCCCTAATAATTAATCATCAGATGTGGAACGAACCAATTGGCTGGTCCAAAATTACCCACAAATTTAATGTGTTCTCATTGACCTGCTATTGATCTGAAAGATCAGATATATTGGTTGTTGATTTTTTAGCATAGCTGAAGATAAAATGATATTTCTTTTCTAAGTTAGAACTTGATGTAAGGATTATCAAACCCCAGTTAAAAACTAACTTAAAATCAATGGCAGTCAAATGACAAAAATTAAACTTTAAGATGGAAACAACAATGAATCATCATAATGGTGTCTTATGAAACAGATGAAGCATTAATGGATCATAAAAGATTTGTTATAGTGAGGGCTTAAAGAAGAAAGTTAGTGTCAATAAGATAGAAAATGACCAATAACATACATTTGTGTTAACATTAACCTCAAATGCAGGTAATCTATTATAGAAAGCTTATTAAATGGTTAATCTAGAAAACAAAGATGGACTATCAAGATTTTCGAGGAGTGAGGACTACAGAAGAGAAAAAAAAGAGAACTTAGTAAACAAGGTAAAAAATTACCTCAGCATCACGTTTCTTCTTCAGATGGTTGTCTGAATCAACAGCGAAAGCATCCCCTACGCCATATGAAGGACGAGATAGCCGCATCATTCCCCAATCAAAGAGTTTCTTCTCAGGATACACACAATTTAAGCACAACATGTACTCTGAGCTCACATTTGACCTCACTTTTCTTTGTAGCTCCGCTAGCTGGAATGTAAAATATATGTCATAAGAATGACAATCAAGCACTTTGATGCAGGTCAATTAAGAGAAAACTAAGAGCTTTTTAAACTGGAGTCTACCTTAAGTCCATAGAGTTCAAGCAAGCACTTTGACTGCAGGTCCTCACCTCTGTGTGTAGACAATTCTGAATCCATAATAACGAAATATGAGTAAAGCATTAAGTTGTTAAATAATAATCTATTAGCAATTCCGCCTGCCAGTAACAATTGATGCAAAATATATTTGTATTAGATATCAATTAAGATTATGAACTTGCATCAAATTGCAAAATCATATAAAAGAATAGCATCGTTATTCTAGAGATAGTTGTCATCTCTATTCAACAAGAGGATCCTGGAAACTAGAATCATAACTAATCAGTTAGTCTAGTAAAATGGAAACTAGAATCATAACCAAACTATAACCTTCAAGTTGAGTCAAGCGACTCTGGATGTGGCTCTCAATCCGATTTTTCCTTGCTTCTGCCATTTCAGCACCCGTTATGTGATTAGATTGATGCTTAGCCAGAGCATCCTCAAGGTCTGCCATTAAGTCTCCATTTGAAAATTGAACGTTATTCTGTAATGATATCAAAAAGTGAGGCAGAGACAACAAGTGAAGTTAAATCCACAAGCATCACAATAATGATTAGTTATAATTATCACTTTGAAGTTTGAATCAGTTAGGGGTTAAATTCACTTATCATCACAATAATGATTAGTTATAATTATCACTTTGAAGTTTGAATCAGTTAGGGGTTAAATTCACTTATCATCACAATAATGAAATCACAAGGAACCACAGAACTTCTACAACAAACGTATATTCCAAGTTTAACCTATGGACTCAAATTAGCCATGGTATTCATGAACCCTTTTTCATCAAGAGAAAAATATCAATAGTCGAATAAAGCTGAACAGAGACAGAAATATATTGTATGATTTCAAACCTAAAAGCTCCTATGCACTTTTCATGCACACAAAATCACAGATAGATACCTCATACTTACACCTAAACTGAAAGAGGAACAAAATTCTTGAAGAAATACAACTTATTATCTTCCATTACCCCTAGGCTGCCAAATAGCACAAATCACCACAACATGTAACTCAAAACACAAGTTCACATCAAGTAACTTTGCTATGGTTTCATTTAACATTATATAGTAATGTGATCAAACCTAAAAGTGCAATGATATATCCATATACAAAGGTAGACCAAAGATACTTGCTAAACCACACATAGATCCAACCATAAAAAACCAGTTTTATGTAGACACTAGACAAAAGTAAAACTAGAAAATAAGTAACGTGTAATTAGACTGCAATCTTTGTAATGAGCAAACCATAATCACACAAAAAGAGCACAGCATATAGATCAAAGGCAATTGGGGATAAGCAATTCAAGTGGAAAATTTAAGAAAAATTCTTACAATTCAAGTAACAGAAGAGCTATTAAAGAAGCAGACAACCTAAATTGCATTTTTTTCCCAATCAACAAGAACCAATTCTCAAACCAACCCAACTTCAAGCATCCAGAACAATCAAAAGGGTGTATAATTAGCTCTAAAGTTGCCAATTACACAAAACGATCCCAATCATATAAAGTCCAAACAACAGTATGAAAAGATTAAAAGAATCAACTCACATCGTCCACTTGATTATCGCCGTCAGATCCACCGGGGGCGGCGGAATCAACACCATCGTCGCCGTCTTCAGCGGCGGCGGCGGCGGTGGTGTAGATGGAGGAGACGGCATCGAAAACGTCAGGAGGAAGAGGGAGATTGCGAGAAAGGAAACTAAGTGCACAAATCAGAGTCTTGGTGTTGTCTACGTGATCTTCTGGCAAAGACGAAGAGCTCCGTTGTCTCTCCAACACCTGAGCACTCATGGCGGGAGCCACGCAACAAACCCTTTACACCCTTTTATTCAAATTTCTTGTTTTTTTTTCAAAAATTTACCAGAAATTTTGGAGCCAACGGTGTTAGTATGTGAAATTATGCTGGAAAGAATTATTGGTTCTGTGCTCAACGCATCAAGACTCTCTTTCCCTTTGGCCACCCACCCAACCTCCCTCGTTGCCCCTTTGGTTATCCCTCTACCGATGCGTTGTTACGAAAATGCCCTTGAGAGTTGAGAATCTAAGTAATTTATATCTATTGTCCCTCTACTATTGGTGGATCTTTACATTTTTAACAGTTTCTCTTACTCTCTCTCCCTCCGTCCTAAATTAAGTGTCCACGTTACTATTTTTGTTTGTCCTAAATTAAGTGTTCATTTTCAAAAGTAAGTTTTCAATTTCCCATTCTATGGAGAAAGTTTCTCTCTCTACTGTTAAGGGTATAAGTGTCATTTGGTTATTTAAAAAGTGTAATAATTACACATTCCTAAAACTGTGTGTCATTTTCATTGTTGACACATATTTTGAGACGGAGAAAGTATAATTTTATTAAAATCAAAATCAAAAGTTTAAATTTTTAAAAGAATTATATTTAACTTCAAACACTTCTTTATTTTAGAGATTTTGATATAAATTATATTGTTATAATATTATATAATTTATCATCTGAACATACTTTTATAAAGAAATTTTATATAAAATAATAAGGTTCTAAATAACGTGAGGTGCGGCGTGGCGGCGAGCTCAAACCTCAAGTCTTATGAGTTACGGCGAGCCATGACGTTTTCCAATGTATGACTTAAGACAACAAATATGTATTTTATATATTATAAATATGGTTGAGTTACAATGAGAAAGGAAGTTATGGTGAGAAGGGTAAGAAGGGATCTTCATCCTTAGATTAATCATAATTGAAGATCAACACTAATGAGATACAACGAGATGCATCGGATCAATTTCCTTCTAAAGCACAATCCATGAGTGGGCATGAGATTAAGGTGACGTTTGTTTTTTAAGAGGTGCTGAAGTCTGAAGTCTGATTTTTAAGAGGTGATGCTGAAGTCGGAAATCTGAATTAGTTAGACTGTTTGTTTTTGCATGCTGACAAACGCATGAATATGTATAATTGTCTATTTTATCCCTAAAAATGTTATATTGTTGAATTTATAAAAGCATCTATTCATTTTAATTAAATTATACTATCATCAATTGTTAATACATTCAAAGATTCAACCTAAATACGTCAATTGATTCAAATACAATAGGAAGCATGAACAACGTCTTATAACAACTAAAATCAATCTCCATTTTGCATTAATTGTGTTGCATTTGGTCATATATAATTGGTGAGCGGTACTCCCATGCGATTGAACCTCTTCAGCCTCATCATCGCCATCACTAGGTGTTAGGAGTAATCAATCCAAAGTAGTAGTATATGTCATAAACTTAAAATAAAGGTGTAGAAATAAGAGATTGTTATACAAAATCTATATGTACAAATATAAAATCAACAAGCAATCTATAAAATCCAAATAGATCATACTTGATATTGCTGATTCATGAGACCCAAGGCCCATCTTTTGACCATTAAATGTATATATGGATCAAATAGGAGTCCACCAAAAACCAAAAAAAATCTGTTGTTTATAGCTTCCCTACACTTTATATGTCCACCAATAAACAAATGACACATCATCAATTAATTAATAATTATTTTACAAGTTATTTAATTTTTAACGGAGAGCTAACATAAGATGTTAACCTCCTCCACCATTTTAGCATCTTCCTCTATTTAAACTTTTATTATCTTTTTATATTATATTAGATTTTCTCATATCTTTTAAATATTTATTTAATTTTTCATATATTAAATAAAATTGTGATTTTAATCCGTTTCTTTTTCCTTTTTCTTTATATTTTAATTTTTTTTTCATATATTAAATAAAATTGTGCTTTTAATCCGTTTCTTTTTCTTTTTTCTTTATATTTTAAAAATGTCTTTTAATTGATTTCATTCGATATCTCACTTTTTTATATTATTTTTATATATTTGTTTATATTAATCTTAATCTTAATCTTAATCATTTAAAATATCATTTTAACAATGCATTTTATTTAATTCATAATTATTCTCAAATACTAAAGAAAATTGTATTTACTTTTTATAACAATTAATCAATTTAGCTATAAACTAAATATCACAAATTTAAAAACATAAACATAACCAATATTTGACAAAATATTTAAATTCAAAACATGTCAACCAATTTAGCATGACAAATTTAATTAACATATGACATAATAATTAAGTTCCAAACATGTCAATCTATTTTAATCTTGAGAAATCAATAACTCATTAAGCTAAATCTTTATAAATTCTTGAAAATTTGGCTACTTTCATATCCAGTGGATGTAGACTTAACCTGTAACAATAATCCAGTCATACATGTTCTTCTATCTAGATTTTCAGGTGCAATGTCAATCTGTAAAAAAATATATATATGTCATGCATTTATCTATAAACATAACCTTTGATAGAAATTACTGAATAAAAAAAATATAAGACATATGTAAATAAGAAAAGGCTGAACCTCTTGTGTAGACCCAATTCGTAAAAGTGATCCGGTTACACTCGTTCCATTGCTTGCATTTCCATGTGTCATGATAATCTGTAAAATGTTACATACTTATATCATCCATTTATCGATGTAACTCTTGATAAAAATAATATTTTAAAAACTCAATGCATTACTTGATCAAGATTAAATGGTGTTGCGGAATATTGCAAACCCGGCTGAGAAGATGACATATAATTAGGCACTTGATTATTGTTAAAATCTTGTGAAACCTACAAAATTAAAATATATAAAATTTGATATTATCAATACATTATAATTAAAACATAAGTTAAAAATAATAGAAAGGAAGTCAAACCTCTCGCGTAGACGATTTCTTTTTAGAGACTTTGTTTTTCTTACGAGACTTCTCAAGAGCATTCTTTGGACGTGAAGAGCTACTGCACATTCTCTTGTTATTTTTTTTTATACCTTTTATTGTTGTATTGATTTCATTAGTAGCATTACTTTTCTCACGACTTTCAACTTTCTCTTCGATCAAACATGCATTAACATCATCCCAAACTCTTTTAAAGCCCTCCCTTGCAACTTTGTAGGCTCTTTCAGTTTCCGATGCTCTTGTTACAATATGAGTGTAAGATCTGGACAAATCTTGATAACGTAGTGCCAAACATGCTTTAGGATCATCATCTTCTTTAATCTCGGATGTACTACCTGTAGCTCCCATCTTATCATGTTTTGTCCACCTCTTTAAAATGTATTGAGAAGGTATTTTTGCACGTTATAAAAGCAAAATACCTTAAGAATATGTGAGCACAATATTTCTGCAAACTGAAACTTTTTGCAACTACATTACTGTATTGGCTGATGAGTCATATTTAACTTTATGATGGAAACGCTTACCGCTAGGAGTAAGCTTATACTCTTCCACTGTTGCTCCTAGCTCGTTACAAAGTTCAATAGCATAATTAAAAGCCTTTGAAAACTCAACCTCAAACATCCTCAACACTGCAGGGGTATACAAAATTGCTGCATGGTTTAAAATTTCAATGGGAAGAGATTGCGCCAAATTACGTTGACTAACTCTAAAGTCTACTTTTAGCTCTTCATAACGACGATCCACAATCAACCTCTCAAAATTTTCTAAAAAATGCAACATTGAGTGTTGATAGCTAACATATTTTTTAAGATGATTATTCATGCTTTCACTTCGTTGAGTGGTAGTCATGTTTGCACAAAAAGTCCCTCTTCTATATACTAAAGCCCATTTCTCCTTCAACTTGAATTGTTGAGCCAATCAATCATTACTTTCAAGACTATATTTTCTAAGCATATTCCCCCAAGCATCAATGAATTCACATTCTTCATCATATTCATATATGCAATTTCCAAAATCAGTTGCAAATTCACGAAATCTTTCAAAAACACTACTCAAATGTTTTGCTGCATTTTGATACATATGCCAAATACATAATCGATGATAAGTTTCAGGCCATTGGGATCTTAATGCTTTTGCCATTGCTGCATCTTGATTAGTTAAAATTGTTTTTGGTTTTTTTTCCTGACATTGCTGCTACAAAAGTGTCAAATAACCACATAAATGTTTCACTAGTTTCATCATATAACAATGCAGCCCCAAACACAGTGGGTTGCTTGTGATGATTTACCCCAACAAACATAGCAAAGGCCGACAATCATTATTTTTCCTATAGGTTGTGTCAAAGCAAACAACATCACCAAAGTTATAATATGATGCCTTCATTTGTGCATCTGCCCAGAATATATTTGTTATCAAATCATCTTTATCAGCTTGTAAAGCATAAAAAAATTTATGATCCTTTGACTTTTTTTCTTGAAGATATTCAAGCACACCAACTGTATCCCCCACACACATTTGAATTGTTCTTTTTGTGCGTAAATAATTTCGACAATCGTCTAAAATAAATCCAAGATTTGAATGTCCACCGGCTCGTCTAATCATTAGTTCTACACTAGCTTTAGGAGCAATTCCAGAATTTTCAGCCAATACAATTTCAGATGCTTGAGCATGTGTTATTTTTCTCTGTGACCTATGTAAGTGGCTCGTGTAGGGACTTGCAGTCACATGTGTATGCTCTGCATTGAAATCAACTACTTTATATTCTCTACATTCATGAAGTTTTATTTTCATCATTGCTAAACAACCAAACCTTGTTTCAGCACGATGACATTTCACATTATCATATCGTTTATCTTTTCCACGAAATCCTTCACATGAACAACAAAATATTCTACTTTTTATTTTTCCGTCTTTATTATCTTTTTGCACTCTGCTCCTTCGTGTGCTAAAGCCAACTTTATAAGCATAAACGTTATAAAAGTTGTAAGCTTATTCTTCGGATTCAAATTCCATACTAACCTTTGGTATATGTTCATCAAAAATGTTGGAATGAATTTGTTTTATTTTCACTGCATCATCGACCGGAGGTTCTTGGCATTCTCCAAACATATCGTTGGATTGTTCTTCCACGCCACTTGTATCAACATTCATTATCTTGAATAAAAAGGAAAAAGTTAGATGTTATTTCTACAATATGTTCACATGATTTACTATATAATTTAATATAAACTTACTTGATATGTTGTCTTCTACAAGATACACGAACAAAGAGAAAGCAAAGTAGAAAAAATAAGAGAAACCAAGCGTAAAAATGATGGATTAAGGAGAGAAATATAAAAATTTCATTTAAAAAGTGAGATAGAAAAGGTAAAATCCATTGGAAAATAATTATGAATCAAATAAAATGCATTGTTAAAATGATATTATAAATGATTAAGATTAAGATTAATATAAACAAATATATAAAAATAATATAAAAAAGTGAGATATTGAATGAAATCAATTAAAAGACATTTCTAAAATATAAAGAAAAAAGAAAAAGAAAAAGAAACCGATTAAAAAACACAATTTTATTTAATATATGGAAAATTAAATAAATATTTAAAAGATATGAGAAAATCTAATATAATATAAAAAGATAATAAAAGTTTAAATAGAGGAAGATGCTAAAATGGTAGAGGAGGTTAACATCTCCTGTTAGCTCTCCGTTAAAAATTAAATAACTTGTAAAATAATTATTAATTAATTGATGATGTGTCATTTGTTGATTGGTGGACATATAAAGTGTAGGGAAGCTATGAACATCAGATTTTTTCCCACCAAAAACACCACACACCAATGTTAAGCAATTAAATGATTCATTTAATGCACTAGTGAGAATGTTTATTAAGTGGAGAGTTTTTTCTTGTAGTTTCTATGTGGGACTAAGTTTCTCACTACTAACTTAATAAACAAAGTTCCAACACTAAGCACACAAAAAAGAATCACATGTTGGTATAACTTTCATAGTCCAATGGATATAAATACTCATTTGCAATTTTGATGAACAACAACTTGATTGTAGCGTATCTAGAAGTTTGGTTGTTGCAAAATTAACCAAAGATTGTAATTCTTAGCATAAAAATGTCTTTTGTGCCTATCTTCCTAGATTTGCTCGCTTGCAACATACATTTACATCATGTGAGAATGAAGTTAACGTGAGAAGTGTAAGAAGGTGTAACACCCTGAATTTCACATCTCTCGACCTTTTTTTAATAAATAAAAGTTTGATATTTCAATAGGTTGAGTGTTAGAGTCTTTTGGGACCATCAGATGGGAACTGCGACCAAGACACTGCGACCATGCCATGCCATTATCGCACTCTTGGATCGCAGTTGTTGTACCGTAGGTTGAGTTGGAAATGTGTGACCATGACAGGTGCGACCATGCCATGCTATCATCGCACTCCTGGATTGTAGTTGGTGTACCGTAGGTCAGCTCTGAAAGGTGTGACCATGACACTGCGACCTGACCACTATCTTCATCGCACTTTGAGGTCGCAGTTCGTGTTTGGACTCTAAAAACGGGATTTTTATATCAGATTTCATTTATTACTTATTCTAACACTCTCTCTCAACATTTACTTCCAAGACCAAACCCTAGGAGCCGTTTTGGAAGCATTTACTCATCTACAACCAACCAACCTTGATCATTATTGAAGCTCAAGCTTGAAGAATCAAGATCTAGGGTTCAAAACCTTAAGTGTTCTTCATCTTTTCTCTAGAGTTTAAGTGGTGATAGAAGTTTCTAGGGTTTTCCTCAAAACTCTAGTATTGTGAGTTCATTCTTACCTTTTAAAACTTTATACATGTCAAAATGATGCATTTACTTCTTATAAAACAATTATGCAAACATTTCTATACTTGGTGGATTTTTGGTAAACTAGGTCAACTTGAGTCATCTAGGGTTCCTCTCTGAAAAGTTGAAATGAGTATAATGATCGGTTTTTAAACCGTTTACGTGAGTTTATTTTCAAGAAACACGATGTTGGTACTAGATGCTATTTTGACCTAATGTTGGAGAAAAGGTTTTGGATGAGAAATAATTTACCATGCAAAGATTTTGTGTTGAGAAATGGTTAGTACATATGAATTTGATATATTACAGTATAAGACTAGTGAAATGGATCCATAGACACAATAGTCGGTTTTATTTGGGGATGGGGTAAGTAATAGATCCTAGTTTGGGGTTGAACTTGCTCAGTTGGGTATCGAGTAATAAATCCACGTTTGGGGTTGAACTCTTTATCCGAAAACCGAAGATTTCTATCCGGTCGAGCTTACTTATTTACTGACTAAAAATCTTAGTTTGGGGTTGATGTTAGTGCGATAGCGGGTCGCTCCCGTATTTCTTTCCCTCAAAGAAAATTATGTTCTTTCAAGAACAAGCGTGTGTAAAAGAAAAGTGTAAATAAGAAAGTTCCATGGTCAAATGTTTATTTACCTATTTCAAAGATTTAATGGTTTTCTTATTTAAACTATTTGTTCTCACTAGGCGTTAAGCCTAACACTTTTTCTTAAAATGACATGTATATCAGGTGATCGTCATAGCGGGGCTCCGAAGAGTTGAGTGGAGCTAGGTGCCGGTAGAGGCATCCTTTTTGGAGTACATATTCGAGTGTACTATTGGAGTTACTAGATACAGTTATTTTGAGGATATTAGAGACACCCGAACTTAATCTATATTTAAAATTGTATAGATTAGTAGGTTGTTATTTAGTATCCATTTAGTATTGTAAACTCTGTTACTTTTTCCCCATCTTTTGGGTGATATTTATTTATTAAGTCTTAATTCTGCATTTCGTTTGGTTTAAATTAACTCCCAATATAGGGGTGTTACAGAAGGGATCTTGACCCTTGATCACTTTTAATCTCAAACCCACCCATGAATCGCACTTGATACGGGGATTGCTCTGGTGCATCTCGGTGTATCTCATATCCGTGCATCTCATCCTAATGTGCATCCAAAGATGGAGATACCTTCTTACTCTTCTCACCATAACTTCACTTCTCACCGAAACCCAACCCTCTATGCCCATTGCTTAAAGGTCCCAACCGATATATAAAAATATGTCCAAATGATAAAGGTACCATGAAGGAAGAAAAGCTAGTAGGTTGTAGGAAGATCTTTTTGTTATTAACTAAGACACTTCATTCATTATATTTTAACTATTGGCATTTCCATTTACCTTAGAATGTCTGTTTGTCCAAGGATTGGAAAGCTTATAGGTCAACATAAAGTTTGTAGATGAAAGGAAGTCCTTATATGATCTTAAATAGTCTTTAAGAACGTCGTTTGAACAACACAAATAATAATCTTGAAAATTAAGATTGCAATATATTATTTCAATCTTGGTATAGGCACATAGAGGTAATCTTGGTTGTTGGATCAAAGGTTTCTTGATATATAAAATTTGTGTTGGTCCCAATAAGGGTCTTCAAGAGTTAAATATTAAGTAAACAGTTTGTAGAAGGGGGGGGTTGAATACAAACAGACAGATTTTAGTTTTTAAATTAGTTTATAGATAATAAACAAATTTACAGTTACAAGCGGAATTAGAACAAGTTTAAAACCTATTCTATTGTAACTAAAGAAACACAGTTTGATGTACAAGAAGATGAAAGAAAGAATACAGAAGGTATAGGCTAGAAGGAAGCATGCATAAAGATGAAGAAGATATCTTCATCTATTTATACCCGCTTGCATTTAATGCAAAGCAAAAGGTACATGCCACGTGTCAAGCTTAGATAGGAAGCTTGTCCTTGTAAATAAGACAAACATGCTTTTGGCCGAATATGAACAGTACCGTATCAGATATGATGGGGACATAAGAGACAAGTCGTATGTCCTTTTCTGACATGGTTCTAGGTTTGACTTTTGTGCATCGAGGATAAGATCAAACTTTAATCTTGCAGAGGAAGCTTCATTTGATCGCTGAAACTGAATGTTCAAGGATGAACTTCAGTGTTGCTGAGGCTTCACAAGACTTCACACTTTGAGTAGATAATCGCTGCTATCGCTGAACCGCTTCAGGTCACTTAGCTGATTATCTCTTTCTTCAGCTTTGGTCTTCGACTGTCGCTGAATGGTCTTCTGGTGTGATAGCTGATCTTCAGGTCTTCAGAGATAAGCTTGTTGATCCTTGATCTTCGCCGATCGGCGATAGCAATCAGCGTATGCTATCGCTGAATTTGAACAGAAGCTTATCTAAAGAATTTCACTAAGTATAGTAAAGGAATCATATTCAAATCACTGAGAGGAGTTATGATCAACAATCTCCCCCTATTTGATTATGATTAAGCAACATAGGAAAATTGCTTTTAAAAGATTAGCAGGGACTTATAAAATTTAAAATAAATTTTCTAAGTACTAATATGTAAGATCTTTTTCAGCTAATCTATTATCTGAATTGAGTTTCATTTATAAGGATATGAAATCACAATTTTTACAAGTAGAAGAGCTTAAAGTACATTCACTGATTGAACTTTCAGAGTGAAGGTTCAGTGAGCTAAGAAAAGTTAAGAAGATAGAACTCTTATGTTCATTGTCCCTTTTACTTTTTTCAGGGATCTTTTCAGTACGAGATGGAGTAAAGTACTCGAGTGTATTTCATTAATTATAATCTGAAGATATTACATAGAAATGAAATTACAATCATTAAAGTGAAAGTACATTTACACTGAAGAAAATATTACAAAGGAATAAAAAGCTACTACTAATCAGAGAGGCTCACATTTCTTTCTTGTAACTCATGTTCAAAAAGCATCTTCTGTCTGATTACCAGAGGGTCATTAGACCAATAGAATAAGATAAGATTTTTATGAAACGAGTAGGGGCCTTATGAATTTCCTTGTTTCTGAAGAAACGAAGCTGTCTTTCATTATCCAAGAAAATCATGCCAGATTCAGGGAGCGAGATGACTTCATTTTCTTCATATAATCGATCCGTAGGAAGAGAGGTATCCAGCATAGATATATCAGGGAGCGTCATATGACTGATGATGCTTTCAAGATCAAATTTGACACTATGTTCATTTCTTGAGCTTGGGCCTTCTTCAGAGGTTGATCTTCTTTTCTTAGATGATTCAGGGAGAGAGGGAACTTGTACATGTTGATAATTCTCTGCAGCAACTGATTCAGCTCATCTTCTACCACATTCTTGAACTTGGATTTGGAACCCTGAATGGCATCTCTGATTTCGAGCCATTCAGTGTATCCATATAACCTTAAGAATTTTGCTTCTTCTCTCTCTGTTCTGGATGGCCTTGTCATTCTTACATATACCTTTGGACCACCTCTGTTGGAGTATCGCCCTTGGATAGTTGCGTGAATGATTTTGGAATCAGATCTTCGAAAGTTCAGCATCTCTATGAACCAATCCAGTTCTTTGTCTTTCTGAGTTGTGGCTTCAGTGGTTAATGCAGTGAGAATCTTCTATTGAGCGAGAATGGGATCTACATTCAGGTTTTCTTGTACAAGTTCTTTCTGAGCCAGAGCTGCAGCGAGCCGTTCACTCTTTTCTAATTGTTCTTTTGCTGCTTTGTCTCTTGCTGAGTCTTCCCCGAGAATCTTCCTTGCTAAAGCAAGATCATTCTCAGTTTGCTTTATTTCTTCATCTCTGATCCTCTGAGCTTTCAAAGCTTGTTCTCTCTCTTCTTTGGATAAAAAGTAGAATTCATCTACCATCCTGATTGGTACAGCGTTTATTGGGTCTTCATGGGGTACCGTTATTCTTTTGGATTCGAATTCCCTTAGGAATTTTATTCGCCTTTCTTCCTCTTCAGGCTCGCTTATAATCTTCTTCTGAACGCGACGTCAAGGAATGAGGCCTTCTTCTTCCTCAGAGTCAGTTTCCACTATGTATATAAACTGCTCTTTAGAAGAAGGTTCCCTCCTTGTGGATGAGTCCTTTGGGGGACAGGGATCACTGAGGGAAGGAGAGAAAGGAGATTTATCAGAGAGAGGGTTTGAAGGAGGAAGGGTTATATATGGGGATTCAGAGAGAGGAGTAATATAAGGGATAAGCTGAAGCGATATCTTATCAGCGGTCTCCCCCTCTGATATAGGGATGGTGGCCTCAAGATCAACCACTTTGGTTGAAGGTCCAGCTCCGTCCCCCAAGGGCTCTAGCTGAGATGTGCTTGGTCTGGATAATCTGAAATGCTTCATTGCAAATCCCAAGTCATCATCATCATCATCATCATCCTCATCTCCAAAGTGAGGGATGCGTTCCTCTTCTTCTTCTTTTTCATCATCATCCTCTTCTTCATCATCATCAACAAACCTTGCAGAAGGTTCTAGTCTTTGAATGTAAGGAGAGATCCTTTCATCTGGAAACCGTGATTGTGCTCGCCGATAAGTTCGTCAGCGAACTCTTTGGCCACCTTCTCCCCCTCAATGTTATCATGGGGCAGAACGTGGACCATCAGAGTGCGAACATTCGTGTGCACGGCCTCAAGCATGGTCCGATCAGCAGTAGCAAATGAGGGACCAGTCTCACTGAGCCTTGAGAGAGCCTGCATCATTTCAGACTGAGTCTTTTGAATAGACTCGAGGACTGCGGCCTGAGCATCAACCTTTCGCTCAATGTTGATGAGGGATTGGTGAAGGTCCTTGTGGTCGTCCTTCAGAGTCTGAACATCAGACACCAAGTTGCTGACGTTTGTCTTCATCCCTGGATTGCCAGCGACCTGTCGGAAGATCAACTCCGCAGAAGTTTGCAGTGTGTCCAGCCTGGCTCTGGTGAGAGCACACTCATTGACCAGATGATCAATGGCAGGGAATGTGGGAGCAGGCAGGGACACAGAAGGAAACTCAGTGACCCTGGGAGGAAGATTGGGGGCAAGGTTCTCCATCTTGACATCCCTGAGCTTTCTGGCACTGGGAGGGCGCTGAGGAGACTTCATCGCCGTCTTCGAAGTGGTGGTGGTGGTCGCTGTCGCCGAGTAGACAACAGTAGTGGCAGCAGCTGATGACATTGACAAAGAGGCGAGAAATGAATCCGGATCAGATGATGGATGAAAAATAGCATTATTTTCCTTGAGAATATCATGAGGATTACTCTCAGGGACTACTTTTGCAGAGGTAGTGTCCTGAGGATCACTGACCAGTGTCTTAGAGTATCTGAAAGAGATACTCTGAGGTCCTTTTAAATTGGCTTTCCAAAACTCAGATTGCCTAAACAATTTTGAGGTTTGGACTGCGTGCATTTCAGCATTATCAGAGATAGGGACAACTATCACTGAGTCACTTGCTGATGTGAGGACCAAAGAAGTAGAGATGGAAGAGGTAGAGAAGGCAGTGAAAGTAATACCTGATCCAGCTTCAGCAGAGCTGGCTATAACACCTTCAGAGACCTTAGTCCCTGATGGTGATGGTAGTGCTGATGAAGCTTCAAAGGCAACAGAAATCGTTGGAGTGGCTGTGGATGAGGGTGGTGTTTGTAGTACACCAAAATCAGAGAGGATGGTCTGTTGAAAGACCACCTTCTTAGGCTTCTTTGGGGCGATGGTCTTCTTATGACCATCAGTGGGGGTTTTCCTCTTAGCAGCAGTAGTGCCTTGGGTACTCACTTAGGGGATGGGCAGCAAGGAGGTCACTAAAAGAGGTGCTCCTATAAGTTGTAGCATATAGGGAGTGAGAGGAGCATCACCTGGACGTTCTTCCAGGTCCAGGGACTTCTTCCCTACCATTGAGAAGGCAAAGTCACCGACTTTCGGGTAGCTCTCCCCGAAAGCCTCTTCAAGGATGGTGGAGAAGAAACGGGGGTAAGGGATAACAGGATGTCTGGTGGAGGCGTTGAGGCGGCTGCACATATCGCTGAAGATGAAGTCAGCGTAGTTCAGAGGATGACCAGTGCAGAGAGAAAAGGCAAGGTCTTGAAAATGTTTGCTCGCCTGATCGTGGGAGCCAACCTTGGACCCTAGGCACTGAATGACCTGGGTGAAAATATACTGCCCGGCGAGCGAGGAGTCGCTTCTTTTCCGGCTTTGAACCCACCGTCTTCACCGAGGGGTTCTCCCATTTGTAGCCAATGGATTCCAAGAAAGCATCTATCTGCTGCTTTGTTGGTTCAGCACCCCATTGCTCATTCTTCTTGCGCTGAGGGAGTCTTAGCGCCTTGCGTACAAACCCTGCTGAGAATGCGAAGAAGCCAAGTTCGGGGATTGTGAAGGAAGTAGCAGGAAGGACAGTGCCTTTGTCTGTTTTCAGAGTGGTACATTGCGCCGTGTACCAGAGAGCCTGAAGGTGAGAGGCAATGCCCACTGGGTTGTGGACGAAAGCATACATCAGAGGGCACGCCTTGAGGAAGGTTGCAGCGTCCTTGAACTGAGAGCGTTCAGAGGGAATGTCCACCAATGCAATGTAATTGCATGGCTTGAAGGTTGACTTTTCCAGCTCAAATTGACAGGTTGGTGCGGCGACCAACTGGTTAGCAGCAACAGGTTCAGCGACGTTGGAAGCAGAGGCCATTTCTGTAGGAAAAATGGCAACATCGAAGAGATAAATCATGGTTTTAATACATGAATGTATAAACCAGAGTTTTGGTATTAAAAAGTACCAAATGTAAGAGCAAAGAAACAAGTATTTTGATGAACAATATCAAAATGCTTGTTGGCAATAATAAAAAATTTAAAGGTAAATTAAAAAAATGATAAAAATTAAAAAAAAATTCTGTTCTAAGAACAGGGTTTTGAAAGAGAAAAAGTTTTTCACTTTAAAAGCAAGATTTTATTGATTTTAAGAATGAAATAGATAAGAAAGGTGAAACTAGTTGTTTCCAGTTATTATTATAAGGTTTAGATCAAACCTTAAACGTGTGAAGGAGAAAAACGCACAAGTACGTGTTCTTGGTGTTCTTGGAGAAAGCTTGAAGAATCGAAGGTTTCCTTTGCCTTTAGGGAAGTTATGAAAGTGGAAGGAACAAAGTAAGGCAAAAAGAATGCTTAAATAGCAAGAGGAGAGAGAAAGAAAGGATTGCTAAACGACGGTTTTAGCTTTTTGAAAAAAAGTGATGACCTAGCGCACGTTCCAAGAAAGGAGATGGAATGGAAACGTCGTGGTCCGTCGTGTGTCAGAAAAAGGTCTGACGTGTCCTTTTCTTTTATTTTTAAAAGATTATAATGATGGTTATCCATAAGGAAGGTTTATCATTAATAATTTTAGAAAAATCTTCATCACTAATAATAAAGGATTGTCAGTGAGGAGTTTTGAATATAAGAGAGACATTCTTTGATGAGAAAGGATAACAAAGAGTGTTAAGAGATTAGAAGATAATACCTGAGGAGATGACCTAGATATCGCTGAATCAGAGTTCAGAGAATGGAAAGTTTGAAGGCTTTATTTGTAATCCTTTGTTGGTCACTGATTAATAAATTATTCAGCGTTCAACATACCAAGTTCGCTGATGAGTAGATTGAATCTAGTTTCATCAAGAGGCTTGGTGAAAAGATCAGCGAGCTGATATTCAGTAGGAACAAAATGGAGCTCAACTTCACCATTCATCACATGATCTCTGATAAAGTGATATCGGATCTCAATGTGCTTGGTTTTGGAGTGAAGTACAGGGTTGTTAGCAATTGCTATAGCACTTGTGCTATCACAGTATATAGGAATTTTAGAGAGCTTTAGATCGTAGTCTCTGAGTTGATTTCTCATCCAAAGGATTTGAGCACAACAACTACCAGCTGCTACGTATTCAGCTTCAGCGGTGGAAGTGGACACTGAGTTTTGCTTTTTACTTGTCCAACTTATTAACTTTCCACCTAGCAGCTGACACCCACCAGTGGTGCTTTTCCTATCAATCTTACAACCTGCAAAGTCACTGTCAGAGTAACCAATAAGATCAAATCCTGAGCCTTTGGGATACCAGAGACCAAGATTTGGAGTCCTTTCAGGTATCTGAAGATTCGCTTTACAACGATTAGATGGGATTCCTTCGGTTCAGATTGATACCGAGCACAGAGACAGGTAGCGTACATGATGTCTGGTCTACTCGCTGTAAGATACAGCAGAGACCCAATCATTCCTCGATAGGCAGTGACATTTACTGGTTTCCCATTGGGATCCTTGTTTAATGTCAAAGGAGGTGCCATAGGAGTCTTCATCGCTGAGCATTGATTTATGTCAAATTTATTCAGCATGTCTTTAACATATTTGCTTTGACAAATAAAAATTCCTTTGTCAGATTGCTTAATCTGCAAACCTAGAAAATATGTTAGTTCACCCATCATACTCATTTTATATTGTTTTTACATTCTTGCAGCGAAACGAGTGCATAGTTTGGGTCTTGTGGAACCAAAGATAATGTCATCAACATATATCTGATCGAGAATCGTATGACCTTTATATTTTCTTAAAAACAGAGTTTGGTCAATTTTTCCACGAACAAATTTTTCTTTAAGAAGAAATTTAGAGAGGGTATCATACCAAGCTCTAGGAGCTTGTTTTAACCCGTAAAGAGCTTTTTCAAGTTTAAGAACATAGCCAGGATGGTTAGGGTCTGAAAAACCAGGGGGTTGTTCAACATAAACTTCCTCGCTGAGTTTTCCATTTAGAAAAGCACTTTTAACATCCATTTGAAAAACTTTGAAGTCTTTATGGGCAACATAAGCTAAAAAGAGTCTTATGGCTTCTAAACGAGCTACAGGGGCAAAGGTTTCATCATAATCAATTCCTTCTTCCTGTCTATAACCTTGAGCAACAAGTCTAGCCTTATTGCGAATTATAGTCCCGTTTTCATCTAGCTTATTTCTGAAAACCCATTTGGTTCCTATGACAGTTTTATCAGAAGGTCTAGGAACAAGATTCCAAACTTTATTTCTACGAAATTCAGTTAGTTCTTCTTGCATTGCTGAAACCCAGCTAGGATCAGAGATAGCTTGATCTATTTTCTTTGGTTCAGAGAGAGAAATGAAGTTAACATAAAGACAGATATTACCTGTACCTCTACGTGTTTTGATACCTGCAGTGGGATCACCAATAATCTGATTTATTGGATGGTTTGCAGTCCATCATTGAGCTGGTGGTTGAGGAGAGAGATCAACAGCAGATTCAGCGACCTGTTCTTCAGATTCTGGAATAGGACTTGTTTCAGCAACAGGTACTTCATTTAGAATCAATTCAGGGGATTGATTTTCAGAAGAGGTTTGGTTATTCACAGAGGAATTTCCAAGAGATGAATCAGCAACAGGAATCTGATTTAAAGGAGTAACATTTATCCCTGAAGATGGATGATTGTTACTTGTTGAGTTTACAGGGATTTTATCATCACATGCATCAGCTGGAGTTTGATTGCTGAAGTATGTTTCAGGTTCCCCATAATGAGATTCCATCCAAGCATTCAATTCTTCATCATCATCAAGATTATGAGAAGGATGAATGGGACGAGATTCATCAAAGTTGACGTGCATAGATTCTTCAACGAGTTGTCTTCTTTTGTTGAATACTCTGAAAGACTTAGATACAGAGGAGTATCCAAGAAATATACCATCATCAGCTTTGGGATCCAATTTACCCAAATGATCTCTGTCATTCAGAATGTAACATGTACATCCAAAAACGTGAAGATATTTCAGAGTGGGTCTTCTCCAATGAAATAATTCATAGGAAGTTTTCTTGAATCGCTTAACAATCAGGGATCGATTCTGAGTAAAGCACGCTGTATTGACAACTTCAGCCCAGAATTGAGTTGGAAGACGAGATTCGCTGAGCATAGAGCGAGCTGCTTCGATTATAGTTCGATTTCTTCTTTCAGCAACACCGTTTTGCTGAGGAGTTCTTACTGAAGAGAAGTTGTGAGAGATGCCTCTTTCTTCAAAGAAACTAACCAAGGTACTATTTTTGAATTCAGTACCATGATCACTTCTTATGGAGCGAACAAGTAAGTTGTTCAGTACTTCCATTCTTTTGATAAAAGATATTATCATTTCAGGGGTATCACTTTTGGATCGAAGGAAGAACACCCATGTGTATCTGGAGTATTCATCAACAATCACTAAAGTGTATTTCTTTCCAGAGATTGATTGGACATTGACAGGTCCAAAGAGATCCATGTGGAGTAGCTGAAGAGGTGTGGTCACTGAATAAACTTGCTTTGACCTGAAGGAGGCTTTTGTCAGCTTTCCCTTATGACACGCTGAACAAAGAGATTCCTTTGTAAATGTGTGATTAGGGAGGTCTCTGACTAAGTCTTTTTGAGACAATTCATTTATCGTCTTAAAGTTTAGATGAGAGAGTCTTTTATGCCATAACCAGTTTATGTCTGTGGATGCTTTAGAGATGAAGCACACGTTCTCAGAGTGAGAACTATTCATGTTTATGACATATACGTTTTCAACTCTTTTGCCAGAGAGGGCAAGCTTATCATTTTCGTCAGTGACAGCACATCTATTCTTT
Organism: Silybum marianum; assembly: GCA_036898165.1. NCBI lineage: Eukaryota > Viridiplantae > Streptophyta > Magnoliopsida > Asterales > Asteraceae > Silybum > Silybum marianum. The sequence continues at coordinate 30,722,417 of CM072533.1, read as the reverse complement.
AGGAATAGAACTTTGAAGTCTTTGTCACACAACTGACTAACGCTCAAGAGATTGTGCTTTAGTCCCTCAATGTAAGCAACACGAGAAAAGGATGTGGCTCCGTTGGACAGAATTCCATAACCTTTAGTGTATCCTTTGCCATTTCCACCAAAGGTCACTGATGGAACAGCTTCTTCTTTGTGGTCAGAGAGCAGAGATTTTCTGCCAGTCATATGCCTCGAGCATCTGCTATCAAGATACCAGATACCTTTGGCACTCTGCATACAGCAAAAGATTAATTGTTTAAAGGTACCCATATTACTATGGGTCCTGCTTGGTTAGACACAGGATTGGCGGATGTACTACTAGCTGAAGAACTCTCTTTAGTGGATATCTTTACCTTAGTTGTTTTAGCAACTTTGGTGGATTTCACTCTCACTGATTTATCAGCTTGAGCTACTTTCTTTCCATTAGCTAGTTTATCAGCTCTAGTAGCATTAGGACACTTGCTTGCAATGTGGGTAGTTTCACCACAGTGAAAGCATTTCCTATACTCAAAGGTTTGGGGAAAAGAGAGGGAACAGGAAGTTTTCTCAGGGATAGGTCCAAGAATTCCTTTATCCATGGTCCTTGGAGGTATTACAACCTTTTCAGGGGTAGGAGTGAGATCGATTTTAATCTTGGGTGTTGATCTCTGAGTATACTCAGGGACCTTCTTCCTAGATTTAGAAATCTTCTCTGAGGATTTCTTGTTCTTATCTTGAGCTTTCTTATTCTTAAGAACGTGGTCACGAAACTTGTTTTTGATCACCTTCTTAGAATGATTCTCAGGAAGCTTCTCTTTAGAGTAAGTGGAAGAAGAGGTTGAAGAAGAAGGATCAGGGATAGAAGAGACAAACATTCCAAACTTGAGCATGGAACGATCATTCTCTGATTCTTCCTTTTCATGGTTATAGCCTAGCCCACTTCTCACTTTCATAGGTATTTGGGCATTGATGATCTCATTGACTTTATCAGAAGCCTTACACCATCCTTCGATGGTTGCCTTTTCAGATTTGAGATCAGCGATAGCCTTTTCCCTATCAGCGATAGTTTGTTGTTTCTCAATGCTTATTGTTTGATTTGCAAAAACTTGGTCTTTGAGAGAATCCTCAAGTTTGGAAAGTTCTTTGATTCTTATGTGGCAATTTTTTAATTGTTCAGATAAGTCAGTGTTAATTTTCTCAGCTTTTATCTTTCCATTCAAAGCGTTGTAAAAATCAACAGTCATTGCATCGAGAGCCGACAAGTTATCTTTTTCAGAGAGTAAGGAGTCAGAGGGAATGTTTACCTGAGTAGACGGAGACTCAGAGGAAGAAGTTTCAGAGACTTCTTCAGCATCCTCTATTCTTGCCATTAGACAGAGAAAGGCAAGATCTTCTTCATCTGAACCAGACTCTTCAGAGGTCTTGACCCAGTCATCTTCAGCATCCCAGTCAACTTCTTCAGCGACAAGGCCTTTGCCTTTTTGCTGGTTTTTCTTCATAACTCTGTATTTGTTTTTCATTTTCAAATACTTCTTGTGTTTATCAGATGTTAGGACCCAAACAATCAAGATATCAATATATGAAAAGATTATGACAGGAAAGATAATAGCCAAATGTAATATGTATTGATTGAATGTACTGTATTACAGAATATATCTTTACAAGGTATATGAAAACATTAGTTCTAACAATCTAACTAACTATCTATTTATACATACAATAGAAAGACTAAAGTAACAAAGCATTCATAACAGACAAGTTCAGAATGGGTTCTGAACTCCTTCAGATCTTCTTCAGATGTATCTTCAGAACTTCTTCAGAACCTCTTCAGAAGTGTCTTCAGATCTTTTTCTCTTTTAAGAACCCAGTGCCTTTTGAAGCTATTTATGATATCTCTATCAATCTCCCCCTTAGCTTCAAAAGTTCAGATCATACTTCCAGAAATTCAGAATTTCTCTTACATCCTTCAGAATTAGTCTTCTGTATTCAAGTAAGGATTCAACAACTCTAACCATTTCTTTTGCAAGTTTCTTGTGCTTCTCCCAATCTTCATTGCTCAGATTCTTTGGTCTTCTATTCTGTCTTTTTACCAAACGATCTCTGATTGCCATGAGAGTTCCATTGCAACATTTGTGGAGTTCTTCAAATCTCACAAATAAAAGTTCCTGAAAGCATTTACAAACAAAGCCAGGAGGATGAATTACTAAAGTGCTTTTCTTCAAATTCTGAATATCTGGTAGACTTAGATTTGGTTTGCTTAAGTGTACTTGTTTCTTGTTTAGAACATAAGCAACTTGGAAATCAGTCTTTGCAGCCCATATAAATTCTCTGTATAATCCATCTCTAAGCACTGGAAAAGATTTTCTGAACTTGGTGATCGAGTCATGGAAGGGATAAAGACTTCTGTACACTCTGAGAAGATCTCTGAGGTAAACATTCTGAAAATCAGCTTCAGAAAAGGTAGAAATCTCACCATTTTGTCGTTCAACAGTAAAGAATGCATATTTGTAATTCTGTCTTGTCTTTAAATCAGCATTAATCACTTTGATCACGGGACTATCTTTCCTTGCTTCATTGATTGGAATCCTTATCTTTCTGATGATATCTGAGTACCATTGTTTCCAACCAAAAGGATTTTGAATCCAGCAATCTATATAGTTGAATTTTTGTTCATATTCCATGAACATTTCTGGATGGAAATATTCAAGGAACATGGTGAAAGCACTTTCTTCTATTCTTTGCACTTGTAGTTGTTCCTCTTCAGATATTTGCTCTTCAGGAACCAACTTTTCAGAAACTTCTTCCTTTTCTTTTTCTTTTTCTTTTTGACTTACTTCTGAACTTTCAAGATTCATAGTGTACTTCTGAATTTCTTCCATGTCTTGCCTCTTTGTATGGATCTTGAAGTCATAAGCATCACTTAGTAAATAATCTGCTCCTCTTATCTTGTTTACTTTCTTGTGACCAGCTAGATAACTCTTTCTCACAAATTCTCTAAAATGTATTCTTTCTTTGATCAGATAGATAATTTCTTCTTTGATGTCAGATTCTTCAATAAAATCTGTCATGTAGTTCATAAGCCATTTGAGGGAGGATGTAGAATACTTTGGAATATCAGATACAACAAATGTCTTAGAGATTTCTTCAACAAGATACATGAACCCAATATCTGGATTAGTGAACAATCTTTTCAGCCCAAACCTTTCAATATATACAGGTTCCAACAGATTTACTGTGTTAAGTCTGTATTCCAAAGCCAACTGAAAATCATGCTTTATGAGATTCCTTATATATATTCCCAAGATTCCTCTAATCTCTGAGACTAACTCAGATTCACCTGAGTTAACACAAAAAGACAAGGTTGCTAACTTATCTTGTAGTCTTAGCTTGTAAACATCAAACTGAGTGAATTCACACAAAGTACCATCTCTTCTTTCTGCTCCAAATCTGAATATAGTCAAATCATTCTGAATTGATTTTGATATACATCTGATCTTCTTTATTAAAGTTGAATCATGAAAATTCTGAACACCATGATTCTGAATAAAGTTCTTCACTTGAACAATATGATCTTCAGACCATTCATCATTCAGAAAGTCTTCCAACTTTGCAAACTTCATACTTCTTTTATACATGAAGCAATAAGTGTCTTCCGGAAATATCAGGCTGCTTTCTCCAGAAATAAACACATTTTCCTTTTCAAACACTTGATCCAATACAGGTTCTTCAAGTACTGGAAGATCTATTTTAGGAATGATAATACAAGGTCTGAACCTAACTTCAAATTTTCCTGAGAAAGCAATTAGAATTTCATCAACAATTTCAACTCCTTCCATATGAGCTAAGTCAAATTCCAATTCAACTCTTTCATCTGGTTGTTCAAGAAAATTTCTGAAGATAGAAAATCTGTTGTCCAAAAGTCTACACTCCAGACTTCTTGGATAGTTCAGAAAGACATGCACCCAACAGAATTGATTCAGAATATTCCATAATCTTTCAGAAGCACTTCTGAACTCTTCACTCAGAAGTTGTTGAGGCTTCCAAATTACTAAAGCTTTTATTTCTTCTGAGCTTTCTCCCATATTTATACCAATCATATCCTCTTCAAACATGATCACATCAGAAAGATCACTTGGTTCTCCAATGACATCTTCAAAAGCAAGGTATTCCCTTAGCATTTCTTCATTAGAGTCTGTAATTATATCTGTGTTATCTGAGCCCAAGTTACCTTCAGAATCAAGAGATAACTTTTCTGTTTCATACCCTTCTTCTATCATTTCTTCAGAAGAATGATCATTTGTCTCTTGTGCCTCATGTTCTGCAGATAAAATATCTTCTATAGCTTCTGAGACTTTATTTGATTCTTCACCAACATTCTGAGTATCTTCAGAAGTCTTCTCAGAATTTTGAACTTGATCATTTACGTTAGTTTCTGATTCAGATACTCTCTGTCTTTTCTCCCCCTCTTGATTATCAGGATTCTGATCATCAAGACTTCTTTTAAAAGTATCTGATTGAGATCTGCATTCTAGAGCAGATAACCTTGTGCTTAACTCAGACTGAGAACTCTGAGTTGATGATAGCTGATGTAGAATCTGAGAAATATCATCTTTTGTTGCATAAACTTGTGGAGCAGAAGAAGAAGAAGGCTGAGAAGCTTTCAAAGAAGAAACTGAAGAAGCCACTTCAGAAAAAGCTGACAAAAGTGCTTGTTTAAACATATTAAGATCATTGGAAGTTTGGAGACGAAAATCATTCAGCCTGTTAACCATGTTTTCCCCATGTTGATCCAACCTAACCTCCAACACCTTTTTGGTAGAGTCCGTCAATTCCTTGATGTCCTTCTGAATCTTTGCAAATTCAGAAGTACATAAATCTTTGAATTCTGTGAATTCAGAAGATGTGGGTAAGTTGCCAAGATCAACAGATGAACTTGTTTTCAGACCTTCAGAAGAAGGTTGGCCTGTATGAGCCACAAAGGCATCATGAACCACATGTGATTCTATGAATGGAGCTTTTGTGATGTTCACCCCACCAGGACTTCCAACTAATCCTTGATATCCAGAGATAGGAATATCTATAGTTGTTGATGTAATGTGACAAACACTTTGCTTAGGAACATCTGAAAGATGTGTGCTTGTGTGAATGGATGCCACATTAAGTGGTTCAGAAGGCTCAAAGTTGAGTGGACACTCAGACTCAATGTGCTCAAAACTATGAAGGGGGGACATATATCCTTCATTTTCAACAAAAGGAACCTCCAATTGGGGTCCTAATGGATTATAAGCTACTTGCCCCATTTGTGTTGTTGAAACACCCTTCTGTTGAGAGATGAGTGAGTGGCTGGGGGGGTTAACCAAGGTTGCCGTGGGCTCACTGGCTGTTTCAATATTATCCACCAAAGAATGTGGAATAATAGTAGATGTGGGTGCCCGGCTTGTAACAGGTGGTTCACAGGTTTGTTTTTCTTTTACCTGTGTTCTCCCCTCATCAATTTTTTGTCTTACCCTTCTACCCAGTCTCTCAGTTTCATTTTTCCTCTTCACTTGTTGAGGTTGTTCTCCCCCATGAACAGCCTCCCCTCTCTTTCTAGTAAATCTAGACTTGCTTGCATGCTCACCACTATGGTTTGAATCAGGGGAAGGGATTACTGGTTGAGGTAATCCCATAGATTCTAAATGCTCACTCCCAATCCTAGATGATGTATTTACAAGAGTAATTAAATGAGAAGGTAGTGGAAGTGCATTTGGAAATTGAAGTTTTGCATTTGGTGGTCTTAAACTGTCCATAGTGAAGATAGGAACATGTACCTCATGAGCTAGAACACGAATTTTTGAGACAGCCTTCATTGCTCCTTTGATGAGTGTTTGAAAAAATCTCTGAAATGGTATGTAGTTGAATGTGGACTTCTTCAAAATTGCAGATTTGAGTTCATCAAAAATGAGACTAGCATAATCATAGTGTTTGTTGAAGGCAACTCCATGAAATATAATCCTCCCATTTGCTGAAGCTTGATCTAAACTTGAGCTCTTCCCAGATAAGCAGGTATTCAGAATGGAAAATAAGCAATACCAAATTGGAGGTAAACATTTTCTTCTAAAAGAGCTCAAAGAACTAAGGTTTTCAGAATAACACAAGCTCATAAAATCTGAGATCATTTCTGATGAAGATGGAATTGAATCATAACAGGTTTTCCCAAGAACCTCATCTGATTTTGGCAAATAGTGAAGGCTCCTAATATCATCTACAGATATACATACTTTGTAGGCATGAACATAGGAGACAATTTCATCATCAGTTTCATCTATCTCAGCATAATGCCAGAATTGTTGAAGATAAGAAGCAGGAACAGAGAATTTCCTTGAAAGTAGAGTGCGCAGGGGATGTTTCTTCAGAATTTTAATCAACATTACTTGATCATCAATGAAGTCTTTGGATTTGAAGTTCAGTGCACAGTTATTTCTTTTGATGTCAAGTAATTTCTCAGCAGGTACATAGAGTTTGGACAGGTCACCACTTTCATCAGGAGTCTGGGATTCACTTTCAGCAACATTTGATTCAGAAACAACATCAATGGGTGTATTTTGTGTTTCCCCAATTTTAGCAGTTGTCGGGTTAGGGTTAGGGTTAATGATAGGGTTTGAAGGTCCGGCTTGATGAGTTGCAGTTGTGGCTGTGTCTTGAAGCATTTGATCATCATTTAGTGGGATTTCCAGTGATCCAACCATCAATTTTTGAGGCACAATCTTGAACGAACCATCACTTGATGATCCATTGTTATCATTGAAACTCGAGGAAGTAGAAATCATGGTATTTGAAGTAGACATGATGTTGGAAGAATACGGATTGGTAATAGAAAAATGATCAATAAACACAGAAAGATTTCTCAGAGAAAAGTTTCTAAAAAATGAAGATGATGAGGAATCCATTGATTTATATGACTGGATAAGGGCTGAAGGACACGTGGCCAAAAAGTAAATGTGATTAGAGTAATAATCATCATTTATTAGGAGAAATGAACCGTTTAATGGTCGTGTTTAAGAGAGATCCAATGAAATTAAAACACGTGGCACACGCTTAAGTGAAAAATCAACGGGAAGTTTAGTTCTGAGAACAAGTTCAAAAACTTCAGAATTTGTTCAGAACTTCTGAGAAAAAGTTCAGAAGTCTGAAAGAAAGAATTCAGAAGAACCGCATAATATTTAAATGGAGTTTAGAACTAAACTTGGATCATCTTAGAAGACCAAAAATCATTTAAAAATATAAACTTCTGAAAAATATAAAACATTTTGAGAATTCAGAAGTAGATTTGAACAAATAGAAAACTGATTTTATCTAAGGAAGCTTGTTCATACTTCTTAGATATAAAGTGCAAAACTTTATTTCACCAATGAAGAGTTGTTATGTAGGAAAGAGTAGTGGAGAAATTTGAAATTAATACCACTCCCCCTTGAATCACTAGCAATTATGATTCTCCCCCTTAATCATTGCAACTTTATCAAAGAATCAATCAAATATTAGTGAAATGAGAAAAAAATATGAGAAGTATTAAAATACAATCAACCTAGATACTAAAGAGATATACTTCTGAGTTTGAAAAGAAGCAAATATCTGAATGTTGAACTTCAGAATATGCAAAGTAATTCTGAAGAGCAAAGTATTCAGAATTTGATATAAAAACCTCAGAATGTAACTTCTAGAGTATAGATGATGTATAATACTTACATAGACATGTTCATCATGCCCAATTTACTTACCAAGAAGTTAAATCGTTTTTCATCAAGTGCTTTGGTAAATAAATCACTAAGCGATAATCATTCGAACAAAAAACATTTCAATATTACCTTTTTCCACATGATCTTTGATAAAATGATATCTTACATCAATGTGCTTGGTTTTTGAATGCTGAACAGGATTGGCAGTGATGGCTATGGCACTCTTTGAATCACAATACAAAGGAATCTTTTTGAAAGTGTAACCATAGTCTTTTAGTTGAATTTGCATCCAGATCACTTGTGAGCAACATATTGCAGCTGCTACATACTCAGCCTCTGCTGTAGAAGTAGAAACACAATTTTGTTTCTTTGAAGACCAGCTGACTAGTCTATCACCCAGAAACTGACATGATCCAGAAGTGCTTTTCCTGTCTAATTTGCAACCACCATGATCTGCATCTGTAAATACTGTTAGTTCAAAACTAGAATCCTTAGAATACCAAAGTCCCAATGAAGGAGAACCTTTTAGGTATCTAAGTATTCTTTGCAGCTAGAAGGTGTGATTCCTTAGGATTAGCTTGATATCTGGCACAAATACATGTAGCAAACATTATATCTGGTCTACTAGCAGTTAAGTAAAGCAAAGATCCAATTATGCCTCTGTACTTTTTTTGATCAACAAATTTTCCATTTAGATCAGGTTCTAACTTAGTGGCAGTGGCCATTGGAGTTTGAATACTTGAACAATCAGTCATGTCAAACTTCTTAAGTAAGTCAGAGACATACTTAGATTGATTAATGAATATGCCAGCGGGAAGTTGTTTAACTTGAAGACCAAGGAAAAATGTCAACTCTCCCATCATACTCATTTCAAATTCTGTTTGCATGATTTTCTCAAAATTTCTACAAAATTTTGGATTAGTAGAAGCAAATATAATATCATCTACATAGATTTGTATCAAAATCATATAATCACCCTCCTTTTTCAGAAATAAAGTTGTATCAACAGTACCTCTTTTGAATTTAGAATTCAGAAGAAAAGTTGTAAGAGTATCATACCATGCTCTTGGTGCTTGTTTAAGTCCATATAAGGCTTTGTCTAATATGTAAACATGATTTGGGAATTCGTTGCTTACAAAGCCTTCTGGTTGTTCAACATACACTTCTTCATGTAAAATATCATTCAGAAATGCACATTTCACATCCATTTGAAATACCTTCATGTTTTTATGAGCAACATAGGCAAGAAAAATTCTGATGGCCTCTAATCTGGCAACAGGAGCATAGGTTTCATCATAATCAATTCATTCTTGTTGACAATACCCCTTAGCTACAAGTCTTGCCTTGTTTCTCACAACAATTCCATTTTCATCCTTTTTATTTCTGAACACCCATTTTGTGCCAATGACAGATTTACCTTTTGGCTTTGGTATCAATCTCCAGACTTTGTTTCTTTCAAATTGATTTAACTCATCCTGCATGGCTAAAATCTAGTCTGGATCTTGAAGTGCTTCATATGGCTTTTTGGGTTCCATGCTACTTAAGAAATTTACATACAGACATTCATTTGATGTTGCAGATCTTGTTTGAACACCTTTTGATGCATCTCCAATTATTTGATGAACTGGATGACTAGATGTCCATTTGTTCACATTTGGCAATGGTTGAACAGATGAAACATTATTCAGAGAATCATAATCATCAATAATTGCTTGAGTTTCAGTATCATGATTGATAGCTGAATGTAAATCTGAAGACTCCCCCTCAAATGGAAAAATCTGAATTGGTTCAGAACTGTGAGGTTCATGGTCAGAAATATTTTGAACCGGTTCAGAAACAACTTGAATTGGTTCAGAAGTTGCATTTACAGAAGGTGGAAGTTCTGAATTTGAGGTAGAGAGTTGTGGTGCTGATGTATTTGAAATTTGTATTTCTGAAATGTCTTGATCGTTTGTGTTTCTGAGAAGAGAAGGATTTTGATAATCTGCAGAAACATTTACAGAAATATCAAATAAGTCTTGACATAAATTGTCTAAATTGGATTTAAGTAAAGTTTGAGATGCAGAAGTAGAGTTTGTCTGATTATGTTCTGAGTCCAAACTTTCAGAAGTTGGTTTATGTGCGAATTCTGAACTGTTTTGTTCAGAAGTTATTTCTGAATCTTTAGTATTAATTTCAGAATTATGTTCAGAATTTTGTTCAGAAGATGAAGAAAATACCTCAGTGTCTTGTTTGTCCTTTTCTGGATCCATTTGACACATGTAGCAATTTGTTGCATAGTGAGCAACTTCTTCATCATCATCTCCATCACTCCAGTTTAACCAGTCTTCTTCATACTTGGTCAGTAGAGCAGGATTAAGCTCCTTTTTCTTTGCTAATAGATGCTTCTTCTCATAATAACCTGAATTCTTGACTTTTGGCATCTTGCATTGTCTTGCATAATGTCCAGGCTTTCCACAGTTGAAGCATCTTGCTGGTTCAGATGTTTCAGATTGACCAGCCTCTTGACCTTTCTTAGGTCCAACTTCAGATCTAGGTTTATTCTGATATTTTTGATTGTATCTTTGTTTACATTGCCTTGTCATGAAAGCAATATTATCAGAAATCCTTTTAAGCTCTTCATCTGATTCATCCCCATCACACACTGTGTTCTCTGGGATCTCACAAACTTTCTTGGTAGCAATGGTTAGAGAATTATTGTAGTTCTTGCTCAGAAGGGCAACTATTTCTTGTGTCTTCTTTTGTTCATATTGTCTAACTTTGATCTTGTCCTCTTGTTGGAACAAGATGCCATAGACATCATGAATTGTCTTTCTAGACAAGTTCCTAGATACCATATTATCTGAAAAACTTGACCATTCATTTCCCAGAATGTTCAGAAATTTGTTGTTTATCTCAGAATTTGATTTCTGAACACCATTTCTTCTTAGATCATTCAGAATGTTATTGAATCTATGATATGTATCAGTGATAGATTCATTTTCTTTGTATCTGAAATTTTCATATGTTCCTACACAGATATTTAATCTCTGTGCTTGAGCCTTTGTACTTCCTTGCATCTGAGCTTCTACTTCATCCCACATGGCTTTTGATGAAGTTAAACTATCAACCCTATTGAATATCTCATTGGGAATTTCCATGGTGAGTAAAGTTAATGCTCTTCTATCAACTTTCATTTGAGCCTTTTCAGCTGGATTATACATTCCAGGACTCTTCTTGATTCTTGATGCAGGGATTTCAGGGGTGGATTCGGCTTAAGAGCTGCTTTGGAATCTCAACAAATACCTCTAGTGGGCCATTTGTGATAGATTGCATTGAGGCTTCATCTATGTTATCCAAGAATTGAATCATTCTAATTCTCCATTGATGATATTCTCCCAAGAAGAGAGTTGGTGGTTTCGTTTCAGATCCAATTGAGACTATTTCTTTAGACATCTTTGATTGTTAGAAGATCGAGAATTCACCTGAGTTGAATTTGAATTTTGTAGATCAAGAACACCAAGAAGCATCGGATACGACAAGTTCTTTCCCAAATCTTCAAGAACAGATGAACTGGCTCTGATACCAATTGTTATGACCCAAACAATCAAGATATCAATATATGAAAAGATTATGACAGGAATGATAATAGCCAAATGTAATATGTATTGATTGAATGTACTGTATTACAGAATATATCTTTACAAGGTATATGAAAACATTAGTTCTAACAATCTAACTAACTATCTATTTATACATACAATAGAAAGACTAAAGTAACAAAGCATTCATAACAGACAAGTTCAGAATGGGTTCTGAACTCCTTCAGATCTTCTTCAGATGTATCTTCAGAACTTCTTCAGAACCTCTTCAGAAGTGTCTTCAGAACTTCTTCAGATCTTTTTCTCTTTTAAGAACCCAGTGCCTTTTGAAGTTATTTATGATATCTCTATCATCAGAGGTATGGGAGGTAGTGGGAGAAGCAACTTTCTTCGACCTGCATTCACTTGCAAAATGGCCCTTTTTCTGACAATTGAAACAGATCGCTGAGGCTTTTTCAGCGGGCAACGTTTTCTGTTTTTCAGAGTCAGAGAGGTTAGAAGATTTTCGAAAATTGCTCTTTCTAGCAAATCTTTTAAAGTTGTTGGTTAAAAGAGCTAGAGAGTTATCAAACTCAGAGATGTCAGCATCAGTGAGTTGATCTTCTGAATCAGTTTGACCTAATTCAGTGATGGAGGTGATAGTAGAAGAAGAACCATTTTTAGAAGAAGTTCCTTCAGGAGTCACAAGTGCTAAAGAAGTACTTTTAGCACCTTTGAGTTCGTTAAGAAGGTTTTTCCTTAGAAGCTGGGATTGTTCCTCATTTAAGAGCATACCATATAATGCACTTAATGACAAAGTTTCAAGATTCTTTGACAGTTTTATACATGTAGTGTACACTGCCCATTTATCGGGCAATGCCTCCATGAATTTTGTCAGAATTTCAGAGTTTGAATATACCCTATCGACTGATTTAAGATCAATCAGCAGACAGTTAAATCTCTGGTGAATTTGAGAGAGAGATTCACCCTTTTGATACATAAAGCTCTCGTATTTTCTTACAAGGTTTATGCATCTAGTTACTTTAACCTCAGAAGTTCCTTCATATTGGATACATAGAGTATCCCACATGGCTTTTGAAGTTCTCATTTTCATTACAGAATGATATACTTCATCAGGCAAAGACATTGCTATTATAGTGCTTTCGCATCAATAGCAACTTCTTTCTTGTCTTCCTCAGTCCATTGATCTGGAGTTTTTACAATACTCCTTTCAGCGACGGCTAGGGTAGTAGCAGTGGCAGGTACAACTGCTACTATGGCTGTAGGAACGAAAGGTCCGTTTTCTACATAGTATGGGATCTTAGGATCAGATCCCTCTAGAAAAAGTGACATTCTTTCTTTCCATAAAGGGAAATTATCATGGCTGAACCTTGGAGGTTTAGCTAAAGATCCGTTATCGTTGTAGTTTGTATTAGGGTTTGTCATTTTAAAATATGATCTAAAGAAGAATATTTAAAAGAGAAAGATAACAACACTGCTTTGATACCACTTGTTGGTCCCAATAAGGGTCTTCAAGAGTTAAATATTAAGTAAACAGTTTGTAGAAGGGGGGGTTGAATACAAACAGACAGATTTTAGTTTTTAAATTAGTTTATAGATAATAAACAAATTTACAGTTACAAGCGGAATTAGAACAAGTTTAAAACCTATTCTATTGTAACTCAAGAAACACAGTTTGATGCACAAGAAGATGAAAGAAAGAATACAGAAGGTATAGGCTAGAAGGAAGCATGCATAAATATGAAGAAGATATCTTCATCTATTTATACCCGCTTGCATTTAATGCAAAGCAAAAGGTACATGCCATGTGTCAAGCTTGGATAGGAAGCTTGTCCTTGTAAATAAGACAACCATGCTTTTGGCCTAATATGAACAGTACCGTATCAGATATGATGGGGACATAAGAGACTTTTGTAAATAAGTCGTATGTCCTTTTCTGACATGGTTCTAGGTTTGACTTTTGTGCATCGAGGATAAGATCAAATTTTAATCTTGTAGAGGAAGCTTCATTTGATCGCTGACACTGAATGTTCAAGGATGAACTTCAGTGTTGCTGAGGCTTCACAAGACTTCACACTTTGAGTAGATAATCGCTGCTATCGCTGAACCGCTTCAGGTCACTTAGCTGATTATCTCTTTCTTCAGCTTTGGTCTTCGACTGTCGCTGAATGGTCTTCTGGTGTGATAGCTGTTCTTCAGGTCTTCAGAGATAAGCTTGTTGATCCTTGATCTTCAGCGGTCGCTGATAGCAATCAGCGTATGCTATCGCTGAATTTGAACAGAAGCTTATCTAAAGAATTTCACTAAGTATAGTAAAGGAATCATATTCAAATCACTGAGAGGAGTTATGATCAACAATTTGTAATTTCCATTACAAAACAAATAATAGAACTTCACAATCACATTTATCAGATATGTTCTTTCTTCTATAAACAATGTAGAAAACTTGATAATCTTATTTCCTTCTGCCTTTTGGGTACTGTGGATTTGGCAAAGAAGTAACTTAAATGCCTATGAGTTTCTTAAGTTTTCACTTTTTGCAATATCATCATTTATGGGAAAAGGGTGTTGCAAATTCAAACACTTTTAAAGAATGGGTTTTGGTGATTAGTGTTACAAGACGACTCTTCATCAATTGACATGACTTATTGGTTTAAGGGAAAACGTTAAAAAAAAAACTGAAGAACACTATGGGAATCCCCCATCTGGACGTTATGCACTACTGTATAACAGTAATTTGTGAAATGCATTTGTGCATATTCACTAATGCATATGTAATTATAGAAGCATTGGTGCATAGAAAAAAAAGCGCTTGTATGCATTAGTACATACCGTTCGGATGGAGGGCTCCCAGGGTGTTCTTCAGTTTTCTTTTTTTTAGTGTTTTCCATTGAACCTCCCTGCCTCTCTCTCTTTATATATATATATATATATATATGTTTGTGTGTGTGTGTTTATGTCAATGCTTTGAACAATAATGATGAAGTATTTGACACATAAAAACTATAAAATTATATTTACATCTACCCCTATTCAAGTTCTAAAAATCGTAAATTTCCTCGCATGCCTTAGGGCATCTCCAACCCAAACATTAAAAAATAAACACTAAAAACACTAAAAATGGTAGGTCCCTTAAACATTATAAAAATCTCAACTCCAACTACACACTATAAAAAACACTTTTAATAATAAAATAGTATATCTATCTATTATTATACTATTTTATAAATTTATTAAACTATTAATCTTTAAATGTAATTAGAAAACTTGAATAAAATACTAATATTTTTTTAGTTTTTTACTTTAATGGCCTTCAAATATAGAGGCCAAGAATTATCCCCTCCATTTTATTTAGTGTTCTAGTGTTGGGTTGGAGAGCAAAATCCCTCCATTTTAGTGATTTTAGTGATTTTAGAGGTGGGTTGGAGATGGTCTTATAATGCCATGTCACATGTAAAACCATAACTTAAAAAAAACTTATAACGCCATAACGTGCCATGGCGGCACACCATAACGAGTTCCACGCCTTATCTTGATGCCAAGGGGGTTAACGTGGCGGCAACGTTGCGCCAAGGCGCGTTTTTTAGAACATTGTCTAGTAAAAATAATTCATTCTTATTGATGTGATTGAATAAATTAGTCATTTATTAACATCAAATTTTAGAAAAAATTCTCTAAACTTGGAGTTTTTTATATTTATGTTTTGTCTATTTTAGAGAATGTTATAGAAAAGTTGAAGCATTATAAAGAACAAAAAATTTACTTTCTTTATCTTAGAGAAGCTGTTGGAGATGCTTAAGTTTCAATTGTTTCAATATTTGTCCAAATATTTGATCTGTTAACGATATGGTCTCTTATGTCAACTCATTCCTTTCTTTCAACATTTATCATAACCTATTGATTATGAGATCTTTGTTCCTTTTAAAGTACTAAGCTAATAAAACTTTCAAGCCAAAATCAAATCAAGCACATCTTCAATGTAAATCAAAACCTAAAATTGCAAAACTAAATCAAAATTCCACCTTCAATTGAAATACCGAATTGTGGCGGAAAAAAATTAGGATCAAAATTATGTAGGTTTTTTTGTCTGTAGGAACCACTTTGTTAACAGAGGTACACATAAGTTAACATCCCCATATAACATATGTTAATGTCTATGTTGATGTACATTGTAGGTATGTGTACCCCCACTAACAAAGTGGTTCCTATGATATTTTGAATTCCTATCGAACTCGACGTCAGTTCAAATAAGAAGACTAAATTTTGTGAGAATGTTCTTAGAGAAAGTTAAGAGAACATTCATATGTGAATACACTAGAAAAAAAAATCTATTTGAAGGCATATGTGAACCTACGTTACAAATTATTTATATGGGTTCACACATACATCTTCAAATTGATTTTTTCAGTGATTCACATATGAACATTTCATTAACATTATTTTCTTACCTTCCCACAATACTTTAACTTTCTTATTTAAACCGCTCATTAAATATATAGGCGTATTCATTTGTAAACCATAAAAAAGTTGTAAACTATGTAAACCAATTTCAACCGTCCATCAAGTTTAACAAACATCTGATTTCATAAATACATCGATTGTTTCCTAATATAAAGCGTTAATCAGAATTAATAAACTCTAATAATATTACTTAAACATTCAAATGATAATAAATGAATCTTCATCATTTTTATAAATATCGTAATTATTTGGTTTACATAGTTTACAACCTTTTTATTATATATATATATGCACACATGGAAAGCGAAAGAATCAAATGAAAACTCCTTTAAGTCTTAAAAACTATGAGGACTTATTCAGATAATCCAAGATGTTCATCAAGGGTTGTTGTAAGCGGTGATAGTATGGTAGATAAAAGGAAAACTAACCCTAAAAATGAGAAAAGGGAATTTTAAGGCACAAATAAAGGAAGTGACCGATAATCCTAATTAAGAAGATTATGTAATGAGGAATCTCTCACATAATTCAAAGTCAAACTCAATGTTGAGACTCGAGTAAAAACTTTCCAATATTCTACTATATTTTTCCCTCATCGTTGTTCAACCCAATTTCAACAATAGATGTCAAAGTTTTAAGTGAGGGAATCGATCACGCGGAAGGTTTTCTTTCTAACTAATATTGAAAAAACGTTATATCTATAGGAGTTCAATACTTTGAGCCATAAGGCTTTTATTTCCTAGTATGATTTTGATCACCTACAGTCTTGCTCTAACAAAATTAAAACGTAAAGAAATATATCATAACAGACATCATTGTTTCATGTACGAAACAACCATATATGAAGCAACAACAAAAATCCTATAGTTTTTAACTTGTTATATGGTTTTTAAATGTAACACACTAACACCCTCAAATCTGGAAAGAGCGACTAATTTAAAATTTCTAATATTACATCAATAAATAACTTTCCTCAAACCAAAATTAGTAACAAACCTCTACAACAAACAAATCAAGTCCTATACAAGACCTACTTACGATTGGGTGTTACTAAACCAATAAGAGTCACTATCTCCGAATGCGGAAAACGTCACCAAGAGTCCTTATCGTGTCACTTCCTAGCACTCAAGTCCACATGTGTCGCTAGTACCAACCCCACGATAACCTGATGCACATGCCGACAAAGAAAAAAGGGTTAGGCTTAACGCCTAGTAAGCTCAAGAGTTTTTAAATATTTATGATTGATTTGAAACCAAAAGATTTTCTTGATAAAATATAATTCTCAAAGAAAATAACCTTATTATAAAAGCAACGTCTTTCCCCAAATTCAATAGTCTCATAATAAAAGCTTTAGACCAAAATGACATTAGAAGAGAAAACTTTAAATAGAAATATTCTTTTAACGTAATACCGATTCCAATACTCACACGACCATGATTGAGTTTATAAACGGGGAGATAGAAAACATACCTTTAACCATGTTTTATAAATCGTTAACTCACGCCGACCTTTAAAAGGGATAGAAATATCCGAAGTTCACGGGGGATTCCCGATCATACCATCTTTGGTGACAGATACAAAAGTAGGTCACTACTCGATGTTGAGCAACTATAAGAGTCAATGGCAACCGACAACAACCGATTATGCACCTTAGTACACGACCCTACTAGACTCCTACGAAAGCCCACGCAATGGGTCAATGGCAACCGGAAACAACCGATTATGCACCTTAGTACACGGCCCTACTAGACCCCTACTAGCGCATACATAGAGTCAATGGCATCCGGTAATGATTCAGCATAATACCCAACGATACCAGGCCCTACTAGACTGCTATGCAACCAAAAAGGGACAACAATCCCGCTTTTTAAACCGACTATATGCCTATGGATCCATTACATACTAGTCCTACTACCGAATACATCAAGGAGATGTATTACTAGTTTTCCAACCTTGAAAACCCTTTTCAATAAACCATTTCCTTTCAAATCCAAGTTTTACCAAAAACTAGGTCAAATCATTTTGAGTTTCAAAACCAAAGATTATTTCATTTTATAACCTTTCCAAGTATTTTAAATCATTAATGATGCTCAACTCATCATTTACAACGAAATACTCAAAATCCTCATTTTGACCCAAAACCTCCAAACTTACCCAAATACACAACTACTTGAAATTAAGTTTAGGAGTCAGGAAAATACAACATTTACAACAAGTATTTGAGTTTATAAGTTTAGATTTGAACTCACACTCATACATTTACAAAATGACCCATAATGCAATAACCTGTATTTTTCAATGATTTATAAATTCCAATACTTTACAGATGCAAATATAACCAAATGGTTTTCATTTAAAGACATTGAACCCAATCAACCCACACTTATACTTTATTTGCCAAAATGTCTAAAACCCAAGCATAAGCCTCTTTCATGATTTATAAATCCTTTTTATACCAAATATGCAACCTTACCCAAATACTCACACATTTGATAAATAAAAAGTAAAACACGTTAATACTTTAAAATGGACGTTTTTGGCATGTACAAAGTTTTCACAAAGTATCATGAACTCACCTTGCTAGATTTAGACTAAATCTAGGTTTTACCCCAATACCGAGCTCCATTCAGTGAAGGCTTTAGATCCCCAAGCTAGACTTTTAGATCCATGATATAATCCCTTCAAGAACACCTACATATCCTCCAAAACATACACAAAGAGAACCCAAGGAGAATGAGAGTCGTTGGTGAAAAACCCAAACCCTAGATTTGAGATTTTGGAGAGGTGATCTTACCTTCCACTCCTATAAGCTCCCAAAATCATCAAGTAACCTCTAGCTATCGATGTTTCCATGTTGAATAGTTTCCAAATACGAAACCAAGGCACTTTGAATCGCCCAAATCCGCTGAGAAATGAGAGAGATATCATCAAATGAAGTTTAACCCAGAAATACGACTTTTTAACCCTTGCACGCGAACTGCGACCATGGACTGCGACTTGGCCATTCCTAGGTCGCATTTTTAGGTTGCAATTCCCCGAAAACACCCCTTACTGTACATAAAGTGCGACCATGGCCCCCAGGTCGCAATTTGAGGTCGCAATTCACCATTTTTCGCGCATTTTGGGCTTTTCTTGCTTATATTCGACATCTGACCGAGTACCAAAACCCCTATTACTTAGCCAAACTATTCCATTGATGAAAATCATAATAACACTTGAATTTAGGAAGGCCAAAAATTTCCGGGTGTTACATTAAAATATGTAAAAATGTAATAGATTCTTTGAATACCAAAACATGTGTTTCTTTCACCTATCATCTGTTTGGGTAAAAATCCCCAGAACGCACGACCAATGACTATTGTATTCGACCGAGCATTTAACATGGCTTAAGAATATTTAATAAGGTTCCATGATTGAAGGTTGAACGAAATTCACATTGAACGAACATGACGTACGACCTGCAGACAACAGATACCCGCTCGACGGACGATTTCAGCATAAGGCGAATTGTTTTAATGAGCTGACCGTTATATTTCCATTACATGTTGTACAGATCCATTAGACGGTTACGGTCAAACATCATCAAAGACACTTATGAAGACTATTAATGACGAGTGAATGTTACAAATGGCACAAGATATAAAATCCAAGCTCAAGCTCAAGCTCAAGGAAAAGACCCCAATCAATCATCTTCACGCTTCAGCTTCAAGAATCATACAATAGCTCTCTAGATTTCATATGATATTGTTACTTATTTTCTTATATTTCTCTCTGTAATCGTAAGATCCTAGTTCCAAAGGACGACATCCCTGCTTGATGTCATTTTCCCATAGTGCAACGACGATAGCTTCTATCGTCCGCGGTTTTTCCCCTTTTAAAGGTTTTTTTCGCGTCACCAAATCTCTTGTCTTTACTTTTATCTTTTTTGTTGTGTTTGTCGCGAGAATACTACCTTTGACCGATCATCTCCAAAAACTCCTTAAGTTGACTTTTGGTAAATCATTTTTTGGCATTAACAGCTTGGCGCCCACCGTGGGGCCCGATCAAAGGAATTCTTCGACAATCACAACCGTTACTAATGTTTCTCTTTCTTGATTTTCTGAATGGCATATCATAGAGTTAATCCCACGGAAGCAACACTAAGGACAGAACTACATGCCGCACATCAGCGAATCCAGCAGTTGGAAGCACCGAGGTTTCCTTACTGGAACTGCAATCTGATACCTTGACCACTGCCCGGTTCGATACCGTTGTGGGCTCAATACGTCGGCCATCGACCGCAGCTCAAAAATTTCAACACCAATACACTAACCCTCAGTCCCAATATCAACAATCTGGATCATGGGCTCAATATAACGGCCAGTACCAAAACCCAAAAAATTCGAACTTGGGTTACACGATGCCGATGGGACAACATTCAGGAGCTTATGTACGTAATAAGTCAACTAATAACGCATCACACCCAGGAATCAAACAGCAAAGCATGTTCAACATTCCTGTCATGGAACCTGTCACCCAACGCATAAAGCTTTTGGAGGAGCAGAGCGAAAACGCATTGGCCCTGCTATCCAAACTGCCCGGAGCGGCCGTACCCGTCGACGTCGAACCCCCGTCCGGATTTCAAACATCACCATTCTCCAACGCAATCGCCTTGATCGATGTTCCCAAAAAATACAATATCCTAGCGTTCACCCCAAAATACTCAGGGTTAACGGATTCAAATGAACACGTCGCTCAACACAAGCAGCTAATGTGGACCGTGTCGATACCTCTGCCATATCAGGAAGTATGCATGTGCGAAAGCTTTGGAGCGACGCTCACCGGAGCTGCCATACAATGGCTGAGAAACTGGAAGCCAAAGTCAATAAATTCCTTTGCAGATCTTGCCAATCAGTTCTTTCAACAATTCGCCAGCAGTCGCAAAATGGAAAAACAAACGGGAGATTTATATTATATTATTCAAATGAGTGGCGAATCAGTTCGTAACTATTCTAACTATTTTAATTCTTAAATGATATGTATACGGAACTGTGACATAAGGACAACAATCGAAGCATACAAGAGGGGTCTGGACAGTACGTCTAACCTATATTTGGATCTCACCAAATATCCAGCCGAAACATTCGAAGACGTGCGAGCACGAACGCTAGACTATATAAGAGTGGAAGATGACACCTCTTTCCTGCGAAAGCATACTAACGATAAACGTATTCTCGGCGTCAAAAAACCAAACTTACAAGAATCGCTCGACGCCCAAGTCGGATCCGCCGAGGCAAATATTGATGTTCGATTCGATAAAAAGAAGGACGCATCGACCTCTCGATATCCCCAACATCTTAAGATTTCATCCTACGAGTTCAAGGGAACGACAGGTGATCTGATCAAAGCTTTAAGGGAGGTACCAACGACCGTGCGATGGCCAAAGAAAAGTGATCGATCAGACGAGAAGAAAAATACAACCAAATGGTGTGATTTCCATGATGATCACGGTTACATGACAGACGACTGTGTGGTACTGAGGAAGGATGTCGCGTGGGTGATATCGAAAGGACATCTTCAAGACTTTTTGTCTAACGACAAAACAGGTAATATCCCTAAACCCCCATCTCCGAACACTACTAAAACTGTGAATTGCATTACAGGTGGGTCGGACGTCTGTGGACTTACATACTCGCAGCAAAAAGGCACGCTACGCAACGATCAGATAACTCCACTATTCTTCGAGCACTTAGACCAAAATCAGACGTCGACTTAGAGAGCATGCCGATCACGTTCGGCGATCACGACCTGGACAACTTATATCCTAAGCACCATGATGGCTTGATAGTCTAGTTGACGATTGGAAAATGTTCTACAAAAAGGGTACTTATCGACGGAGGTAGCTCAGCCAACATAATTTTCCTCAGCACGCTCAAGGCAATAGGGATCGACGAGGCTGAGATCGTGAGGCGCTCTACAGTCTTAGTGGGTTTCAACGGGGATGCAACTCATACCATTAGGGAAATTGTCCTCCCTATTTATGCAAAAGGGATTAATAAATCGACTAGGTTCCACGTTATCGACTGCTCATCCGCGTATAACGTCATCCTCGGTAGACCATGGATCCATGACATGAAAGCTGTCCCTTCGACGAACCATCAAGTGCTCAAATTTCCAACTCCGTGGGGGATCCAAGAAATTAAAAGCGAATAGAAAGTAGCGCGTGAATGTTATAAGACAACAATAAAACCCCTCAAGGAGCACATCTAGCAATTATAGAATCAAGAGGATTCGGTCGACGACCTGCAACTGCAAGAGGTAGTTCTTGATCCGAGTCATCCTGAGCGAAAATTTTATGTCGGGGCATCTCTCGATCTAACCATCAGACAAGAATTGGTCGAGTTCCTTCAACAAAACGATGACTGTCTCGCCTGGTCGCATGACGATATGGTCGGAATCGACCCAGAAATCATATCACACCAACTGTCCATCGATCCATCGTTCAAACCGGTGAAATAAAAATGTCGCAAATTTGCACCTGAACGGAACAAAATAATCAATGACGAGGTCGACAATTTGCTAAAAACAGGCAAGATTTAGGAAGTAAAATATCCTGAATGGCTGGCGAACGTTGTAGTCGTCAACAAGAAGAACGGGAAATGGAGAGTTTGCATAGACTTTATTGATCTCAACAAAGCTTGTCCGAAAGATCCATTCCCGCTACCTCATATTGACGCCATGGTTGACGCAACAGCAGGGCATGAGTTATTGATTTTCATGGACGCGTACTCCGTATATAATCAAATTCTCATGCATCCAAACTATCAGGAGAAAACGACCTTTATGACCGACAAAGGTATCTATTGCTATAAAGTAATGCCTTTTGGTCTTAAAAATGCAGGATCAACATACCAACGATTAGTTAATCAAATGTTCAAGCATTATCTGGGAAATACGATGGCGATATATATTGATGACATGTTGGTCAAATCCAAGCGTGCAGTTGATCATGTAGGACACCTACGACAATCATTCGACGTACTCAGAGAATACAAAATGAAGCTGAACCCGACCAAGTGTTCTTTCGGAGTACGCGGAGGAAGGTTCTTAGGACATATGGTAACTCAGCGGGGAATCGAAGCCAGTCCTGATCAAATCAAGGAGATTAGCAAAATCAAATCGCCTCGAAATTTCAAAGAAGTCCAAAGGCTCACTGGACGGGTAGACGCGCTCAACAGGTTTATTTCTAAATCGTCCGATAAATGCCATTTATTTTACAATGTCCTCAGGAAAAATAAAGGTTTCGACTGGTCGAGCGATCATGAGAATGCCCTACAAGCATTAAAGTAAAACATGATGTCGCAACATCTATTGTCCAAACCAAAAGACGGAGAAGAACTTCAGTTATACCTTGCGGTAAGTTCAAACTCAGTGAGTGCCGTCCTCGTCCGGGAGGAGGACAAACAACAACTTCCGATATACTATGTAAGTAAATCTTTGCTCAGCGCTGAGAAAAGGTACACATCTATGGAGAAATTACTTCTAGCATTGGTCACGGCGACCAAAAAGCTTCGGCATTATTTTGAATCGCATATTATCAATGTCGTCACTAACTTTCTGTTGAAATCTGTATTAAGAAAACCCGAGCTTACAGGTCGATGCGCAAAATGGAGCATCTATCTCAGTAACTACGATATCAATTATAACCTTCAGACTGCGATCAAATCGCAAGTTTTAGCTGACTTCATTGCGGATTTCAGTTCCGAACTAGAGAAAACAACAATAAAAGAAACGCTTGTTGTGGTGATCCAAGACGAACGCCCATGGATCTTACACGTCGATGGATCATCTAACATCCGAGGATCAGGACTAGGTATCGTCTTGAAGTCGCCACTGGGGGGCACAACGATCTATTTTGTGTCCTGCGACTTCAAAGCTACCAACAACGAGACGAAATATGAAGCCCTAATCGTAGGACTAGATCTGGCATACGATCTGGGGGCAAAAAATTTGCAAGTCAGAAGTGACTCTTTACTTGTCGTCAATCAGATGAATGGAGAATTCGCAAAGAATGATTAAAAAATGACAGCATATTGGCAGATCGCCAGAGACCGGGTAAAAAAGTTCAAATCTTTCGACATTCAGCAAATCCCCAGAGATCAGAATGCCCAAGCAGACGCACTTGCCAATTTAGGATATGCTTTATCAAAGTCGTTCTTCGATGCCATACCCATGATCCACCTGACAAGTCCCTCGACGGAAGAAGAGAAACATGACCAAGTGGTAGTCCTGGACGAATCAAACGACTGGACGAAGGAAATCCGTGAATATTTAACAGACGACCGACTCCCAGAGGACAAAATGAAAGCCCGACAAATTCGATTCAAAGCCTCCAAGTATGTAATGATTGTGGGAAAACTATATCGACACTCGTCCACTGGGTTAAACCTATGATGCCTCATTCCAAGTGAGACTCAAAAGGTCCTTCAAGAAATGCACGAGGGAAGTTGCGGAAATCATTCTAGAGGACGAAGCCTAGCGAACAGAATCTCTCGACAAGGCTATTATTGGCCAACTTTACGACAAGATGCTGTAATGCACATACAAAAATGTGACACATGCCAACGACACTCAGGTATGACTCATCAACCTTCTGAACTTTTACATTCATCACTAGTCCCATGGCCTTTCATGCGATGGGGGATGGAAATTGTTGGCAAGTTGCCGCCAGCACCAGGACAAAAAAGTGTATTTATTAGTTCTTACAGATTATTTTTCAAAATAGATAGAAGTCGCCTCTTTTTCTCAAATACGAGATAAAGAGGTGATATTTTTTATTCGGGCTAATGGTACATGCAGATTTGGTGTTGCTTCCGAGATTGTGTGCGATAACGGATCCCAGTTCATAAGCGATAAGACGAAACAATTCTGTGAAGACTGAAATATTAAACTTACGACGTCCACGCCTCGTTATCCTCAATCTAACGGACTTGCAAAGTCAGGCAACAAAAGGATTATCAATTTTCTTAAGAAAACACTCAAAGCCGCAAAAGGACGTTGGGTCGAAGAATTGCCTTCTGTCTTATGGGCTAATCGTATGACTCCTCGTGCTTCGACGGGGCAAACGCCATTTTCACTGGTATACGAATGTGAAGCTGTCCTACCGATCGAAGCAAACCTACCAGTCGCTCGGCACGCTTCTGTTGAACATAACCCGGTAGACCTCAGTTACGACGTCGATGCACTCGAAGAACTAAGAAATCTAGCTTATATTTAGATGGCATCCTAACAACAATCTGTCGAGTGTCATTTCAAAATGAAGTTCTTCCAAGTAGGAGATTACGTCCTACGACGAGTCTTGCAGAATACTCAAGAGCGAAATGCAGGTAAGTTATCCGCTAAGTGGGAAGGACCCTACTGAATAACCGCAGTCGTCGGAAAA
This sequence comes from Silybum marianum, assembly GCA_036898165.1. Taxonomy (NCBI): domain Eukaryota; kingdom Viridiplantae; phylum Streptophyta; class Magnoliopsida; order Asterales; family Asteraceae; genus Silybum; species Silybum marianum. Next base: position 30,697,237 of record CM072533.1, on the reverse strand, counting down.
GGTGCTTATAGGTTACAAACCTTAGACGATCGAAATATCCCACGTAGCTGGAATGCGGTACATTTGAAGAAATATTTCTTTTTAATTTATTTTACATACGTATTTATTTTCTCTTTCGGACCATTACTAACTTGAGCGTCGGAGGGTCGTTGGTCAAACCAACGACCACCTCTAACGTTCCATTTCTCCGCAGGAATGGACGATCTTTATAAACAAACCCAAGATCTGCCTTATACGAATTTAAGACTTAATCGTTTGAGACTTCGACGACTGGAACGTACCGCACGTACGACATGTTCCAGGCCTATGGATTTTAGGCTCGATCGCCAGACAAAGGAAATATTCTTTAAGTATTAGTTGAAAGTTAAATTCGACTGAAGTTCGTTCTTTTTATTCTGAAAAGTTACTGACTTGAGCGTCGGAGGGTCGTTGGTCAAAACAACGACCACCCTTAACACTCCTCTTCTGTCGCAGAAATGTACGGCCTCTGCAGGAACGCACAATCTTTACGATAACGCACAATTAACTTCAAGCAAAATAAAGACTTAATCGTATGAGATTTCATCAATTGAAATACGTTATTTATATGTGCTGTCCCAAATTTATGGATACGAGGCTCAATCGCCAGAAAAATCCATTATTCTCTAAAAACTTAGTCAATGATGATTTATGATTAAATTCATTCTCGTTATACGCCCTGTTTATGTTTAGCCTTATTTTCAGATTGAAAGTAATAGATTAGATGGAAAAGCGTCTTACAAAAGCAGTTAACGAATTCAAAATTCCATTGAACGAAAGGAGGCAGTACAAAAGGAGGTACGACAATGGTAAGTCGTCCTAAAAGCCCTAAAAACTAGAAAAGACAGAAAAAGCTAAGGTGCAAGAGGTTCTAGCTTCGCCAGTCGGTCGCTAAGATCGATGATCCTTTCTTGGGCCTCGCCCAACTGGGACTTTAGAATCCCCACCTTCCTGGCTTTCCCGACAAGTGCCACCTCCAATTCGGCCTCTAAAGCCTTTATTTTATTAAGGGACTCCTCCAGGCGACCTCTAAGGTCAGAACTAACACCTTGCTCACGTTCAAGGTCATTTCAAGCTTCCTCGAAATAAAGGCGAAGTTGATCGGCCCTGCCCGACGCTTCTTCCTCTTTCGCCTGCAAGGCATCTTCGCGTTCACGCGCCATTCTCTCAGCATCAGAAGCCATGGTGATGACTTGGCCAAGAGACGCCTGAAGGGCCTGAAAACAAAGACCACATGACGTCAGTATCGCAAGAACGCATGAACGCTTAGACGCACGACGTATGAAACAGAATGGGAGTCATGACCCACAACGACTAACGACAAATTATTACCTGGAACGACGCGTAGTCCCCGGTCGCAACTGAGGCCCCCGCCATAGGCTTTTTTCCTTTGTCTTGCGACAGGAGGGAAGAACCAATTACGTATGACGGCGTTGCCGCCGTCGACGTCTTCACCTTATTGAAACCTGCAGTTTCAGGAGACGGTTCCCTCAGGACTGGCCCCAACGATCTTCTTCTCCCAAGACCTCGGTGAGTGGGTAAAATCCGGCGACCATGAGAGAAATCCCCAGATTTTCCTGGAATATTCACGGAGAAAGGTCAAAGGAGGAAGGTTAAAAATACACTCATCTAAGACGAAAGATAAAGAGGTACCTGTCTGTTATACCCAAAATTAACGCCGTTAACCCCGTTAAGTTTCGTTATGATTCTGCCGTTAACTCCGTTAGATAATGTTATAACTTGGCTAACGAGGTTCTAACTGTACGACCTAACAACACTAACGAAATAGCCGTTAAGCCGTTATCTATGTGTTTATGTCATTTTCAGTTAGAAGTCAAAGGCTTTATGGCGACTTTGAAGACAAAACATGAAGATTCATCCGTTATGACCATTTGGCCGTTACCAAGACCCTCGTCCAGGCTCAAGCATAAAAAGAGAGCTCAGATCGATAAGAAGGACACATGGAAACAAATCGAAGTACTGAGAAGAGCTCCGAATATACTTTGATGAACCTGCGACACCATAGTCCAAACTCACGACAACATCACTACGAGTATCGACCACAATCGTAGACTCACGACCGATCATTCATACTGCTTTTCTAACTTTGTTTATTTTTCTTAAGGCCGGCGTCCCTGTTTGATGTCCTTTTTCTTTTGTGCATCGACGATGCCCTTACAGTCGTCCGCGGTTTTTCTCTCGGAAGGGAGTTTTCCGCGTCAACAATTCTTTGTGTCGTTTACATTCTGTTTGTTTGTTTTTCGAATTGGTTTTCTTTCTTTAGTTGATAAAGGTCCGCATCGTTAGTCTAACATTAAGTAATTTTTTGGCATTAACAGTATGGCGCCATCCGTGGGACCCAACTAGAGAAAAAATCTCTTCGAAAAACTTTTTTTGCTACTAACTTGTTCAAGAACTTTCTTTGAAACAGGAATGGCAGGAATCGAAGCTAACCAAAGCAGAAACGCACAAAATCAAACGCCAAAAAAATTGGAAGCCTTGCGACAGCGAGTGAACTTTTTAGAAGAGCAGAATCTCAAAGCTAACCAAGAGATCCATGCTCTAAGAAATACAAATGGCAGTACGTCCTCTGTTTCAATCCCACTCTTTAGCATCGGATCTCAAGGAACGTTACCACCGCCTCCACCACGAAGTACCACACCCGCATCATTTTCAAGAGGACTGCCACCACCTCCACCATGCAGTTCCTCACCTGCCTCGTTTCCAGGTGGATTACCGCCACATCCGCCATGAAGTTCTGCACCTATGTCAATCCCAGAAGCATCACCAAGTAATTCTGTTTAGGAACAAACATAAATGTCTGCATCGACTCCACAAAATACTACGAAATTTCTACCAAACAACTTCGTTGTGGATTCGACATACATATCTATACCATTTTCTCAGCCACCAAATAATTCCGATATAGGGCAAGCATACGTATCCGTACTCATCCCAACCACCACGATATATACATACGTTGGAACACCATACACGACCACTAATGGTGAAAGTCATGATTCAACCTACCGAAACATACCGTTCATGACCAATCATACATCCATCCCCGCGACGAATGCAAGTCATCCGTTCAATACTTATGAAACCCCTTTCGATGACCCTGTCGCTCGGAAATTCAAACAGCTTGAAAAACAAAATGAGAAAATGCTATCATTGCTTGCAGAACTACCTGGAGCAGCAGTGCCTGTTGACGTAGAGCCTCCCACCGGTTTTCAAGCCTTGCCTTTTGCCGATTCGATCGCTCTGATCGATGTTCCCAAAAAATACAACATTCCTACGTTCACAACGAAGTATTCTGGTATCACGGATCCCAACGAGCATGTCGCACAGTATAAGCAACTTATGTGAACGGCGTCGATACCCCATAATTTTCTAGAGGTCTGTATGTGTAAAAGTTTCGGAGCATCCCTCACAGGCGCAACACTACAGTGGTTGATCAACCTCAAGCCTAAATCGATCAATTCGTCCGCCGACCTCGTCAACCAATTTTTCCAGCAATTCGCCAGCAGTCGCAAGATGGAGAAACAAACTAGTGACCTCTACTATATAATTCAGAAGGAAGGAGAAACTGTCAGGAATTACGTCAACCGCTTCAACATGGAAATGATCGGGATAGGTAATTGTGACATCAAGACGGTGATCGAAGCTTATAAACGAGGGCTAAACACTAGCTCGGGTCTATACCTAGATCTTACCTAATATCCAGCCGATACGTTTGAAGATGTGAGAGCATGGACCTTGGCTCATACGAGAGTCGAAGATGATGCTACCTTCCGACAACAAAGATCTGCCGATAAACGGGTAACGGGTGCTTGGAGTCAAAAAGCTTGAATCCAAAAATTCAAAAGTAGTTTCCAACGTCAGGCATGAAAAAATAAAAGTCGAACCCAAGGTAAACCCCAAGTTCACCCTTTACCCAAAATTGTCGACTTACGGTTTTGCAGGTACTTCGAAGGAACTGGTAGAAATGTTGAAAAATCTCCAAGCTACGGTATGATGACCAAAGAAAAGCGATTGACCGAACGACCAGAAAGATACGACGAGATGGAGCTATTTCCATAATGATCACGGGCACGACACGGACGACTGTCAAGTCCTCAGGAAAGGAATCACATGGCTATCACAAAAGGGCTATCTCAGCAATTTGGTTTCACGCACACCACAGTTAACACCCCTAGACCCACATCTCCTACGCATACTAAAGTAGTAAATTGTGTGACAGGAGAATCTGACGTATGTGGATTAACATACTCAGCCGCTATAAGACACGCGGCGCAAAAATTCGACGAGTCTAGCATCCTCGTCGACTATCAAAAAGGAGATGACAAAAGCTTGACTCCATGGTGGTCGTGTTCAGCGAGGAAGATCTAGGCGACACCAGACACAGACATCATGATGGCCTTGTATTTCAACTCACCATCGGGAATTTTCTGACCAAAAGAATTCTGTTCGACGGAGGAAGCTCAGGCAACATCATCTTTCTTTGTGCCGTTAAGTCATTTTTTGGCATCAACACTGTCCTTTCTTCTCCTTCCTCGGAAAGCCTCGAGGTTCCGATGAAGGTAATACCCTCATCCTCCTCATCCACAGGGTCCTCCGTACCCTCATCCTTCTCATCCACGACAGCCTCCACACCCTCATTCTCTTCATCCACATGGATGTGGACATAGAACGCCCGATTGGGGATTTGTCGGAAGAGTTCAAGTTTGGCCGCTAAGTCAGGCATGGGTGGGAGTTCACAGGTCACCTCTGAATGAGAAAATAAACAAAAAAAATCATACAAGGACTGCATACTATAAAGTACATGAGAGACTCTCGCTTACCATGCGTAGGCCAACCATAGACGATCCATTCCCCGTCCTCGACAGGAGCTGACAAGCTGCAGAACACATTGTGGCTCTTCCAGCCGCGGTCATTTACTGCAGTCCCAGGTATAAGCGCATGATCCTGTCGAACCCGAATATAGGGGCTGAATCGATGGTGGGCATCGGCCTTCATCGCATAAGCCAACAGCAGCTCATGAACGGTGAATGGAGAATTCCAATCATATGATAGTCGGTCTATCATCATGATGATTCTCCAAAACTGAGGCATCAGTTGCCCCAGGGATATGCCGAATCGATTAAAAAATTCCCTCACCAGAAGGGGGAATCGCCATTTAAGGCCAATTTTAAACGGATATTCATAGAGGACAAAGGATCCGGCATGGCATTCATCCGCTGTAAACCCACTTGGACTTTCCAAGTGGACATAGTCGGGAAGACCTGCCAGGTCTTTGAAGGCGAGAAGGTCCTCTACCTTCGCGATCGTACTTACGGGATTAGACATTTTTGCGAAGTTAAGAAGAAAATAAAAATAATTCTAAAAAGAGTTGCAGGTTTGTTTTTCTTTAAAAAGAATCGAGAAGGAAACCGAGAAGAAGAAAAGGAAAGAAATCACTCCCATTTATACCCGCGAATCTGACCTAAATCGTTGCCTCGTCTCCCTGTGGCGACACCTGTCCCACGCCTTTTGGCTTACTCCCGTCGGATGGTCGACACCTGTCCGTGACAGCTAGCCACGCGCACCTGTGCGTGTGCATGACCTCATTGTGGCTTATCATTTTCTAACGGATTGATCACGACACGTCATCGTGACTCAACAAAGCTTATCGTTTTCTAACTAAATCAAAATGATTCAGTTTCCTTACGACTAGACTCGCAGGATCAACGACACGTGTCCGGTAAATTCAAAATCAAAAAGTGACGTTTAAAAATTAGAATTTGGGGGCAAACTGTTTCGGTAAAAATCTCAGAACGCACTACCAATGACTATTGTATTCGACCGAGCATTTTACACGACTTAAGAATATTTAATAAGGTCCTATGATAGTCGGTCTATCATCATGATGATTCTCCAAAACTGAGGCATCAGTTGCCCCAGGGATATGCCGAATCGATTAAAAAATTCCCTCACCAGAAGGGGGAATCGCCATTTAAGGCCAATTTTAAACGGATATTCATAGAGGACAAAGGATCCAGCATGGCATTCATCCGCTGTAAACCCACTTGGACTTTCCAAGTGGACATAGTCGGGAAGACCTGCCAGGTCTTTGAAGGCGAGAAGGTCCTCTACCTTCGCGATCGTACTTACGGGATTAGACATTTTTGCGAAGTTAAGAAGAAAATAAAAATAATTCTAAAAAGAGTTGCAGGTTTTTTTTTCTTTAAAAAGAATCGAGAAGGAAACCGAGAAGAAGAAAAGGAAAGAAATCACTCCCATTTATACCCGCGAATCTGACCTAAATCGTTGCCTCGTCTCCCTGTGGCGACACCTGTCCCACGCCTTTTGGCTTACTCCCGTCGGATGGTCGACACCTGTCCGTGACAGCTAGCCACGCGCACCTGTGCGTGTGCATGACCTCATTGTGGCTTATCATTTTCTAACGGATTGATCACGACACGTCATCGTGACTCAACAAAGCTTATCGTTTTCTAACTAAATCAAAATGATTCAGTTTCCTTACGACTAGACTCGCAGGATCAACGACACGTGTCCGGTAAATTTAAAATCAAAAAGTGACGTTTAAAAATTAGAATTTGGGGGCAAACTGTTTCGGTAAAAATCTCAGAACGCACTACCAATGACTATTGTATTCGACCGAGCATTTTACACGACTTAAGAATATTTAATAAGGTCCTATGATTGACGGTCGAATGAAATTCACATCGAACGAGCATGACGTACGACCTGCAGACAATAGATATCCGCTCGACGGATGATTTCAGCGTAAGGCGAATTGTTTTAATGAGCTGACCGTTATATTTCCGTTAAATGTTGTAAAGATCCGTTAGACGGTTATGGTCAAACATCATCAAAGACACTTATGAAGACTATTAATGACAAGTGAACGTTACAAATGGCACAAGATATAAAATCCAAGCTCAAGCTCAAGGAAAAGACCCCAATCAATCATCTTCACGCTTCAGCTCCAAGAATCATACAAAGCTCTCTAGATTTCCTATGATATTGTTATTTTTTTTCATATATTTCTCTCTGTAATCGTACGATCCTAGTTCCAAAGGACGGCGTCCCAGCTTGACGTCATTTTCCCATAGTGCAACGACAATAGCTTCTATCGTCCGCGGTTTTTTCCCTTGTTAAAGGGTTTTTCCGTGTCAACAAATTTCTTGTCTTTACTTTTATCTTTTTTGTTGTATTTGTCGCGAGAATACTACCTTTGACCGATCAGCTCCACAAACTCCTTAAGTTGACTTTTGGTAAATCAATTTTTTCCATTAACATCACCTTCCATTGTGCATGGTTGATTTATATATGAAGCACCAACACATCACATCCTCAAGAGATTAGCATATCAAATTTCAATGACCGATATTGTTTCAAGTTTTAACTGTCTCGCAAGAGTTGCACGTGGAAAAAAACGACCACTTGGAGCTCCGCTTTTTGGATCTATTGAGGCAAAGGCTCAAAGAAAATGGCCCCGCCTATGTTCGAAAAATCTTTTTCGATTGAAAGTTGTCCGAAAGGAAAGCGTGGGAAGGGGGCCTTACTACTTCTTCATTCAGGGGGGGAGACTAGCCTCATATACAAGACATCAAAAGTATTTAGACATCATATCTAGAATATTGTTTAAACTCTTATGTTAGTAGTTATCATTATTTTCATATGTTTCATATATGAAACTACCTTATATCTGCAAACTTTTTACACTGTTACGAGGTTTTAAAATGTTTAGCAAAGGTAACAAAATATTGAATACCAAAACGGTTGTTTCATATATGAGACAACACATCACATCCTCAAGCAGGGACAGAGCTACATAGTCCCATATAGTGGCACGGGTCAACGTTTCATGGTTCTATCATAAAGGAAAATTTGCGTTTTTGAAAGGTGCCACTGTTTGGGCAAAAATCTCCTAAACTCATGACCGTTGACCAAAACACACGACTAAGGATATTTTACGATTCATGAATATTGATCATGACTTTGGAGTCAACAGTCGAACGAAACTTATGACGAGTGTTCATGACATACAACGAATAATGGATGATCATCTGTTTGACTCACGACTGCGACATAAAACACTTTAATTGTTTTTATTAACGAACTAACCATTGGTCAAACATTATATTCTATACGCAGCACTGTTGGGCGGTTACAACCAATGCCATTAAGAACATTCATGACGACAATCAATACCGGACGACCGTTACAAACTACCTTGACTATAAGACATACGCTCAGTTCGAAGAAAAGGGACGATTGACATTCACTACGCTCTCGAATCAAGAACTACACAATAGTTCTTTAAAATTCATACGACATTCCTATTTTTACTTTATATTTCCTTTGTAATATTATGACTATCGTTCTAAAGGACGACGTCCCTGATTGACGTCATATTTTCATAGTGCAGCGAAGGTATCTTTTATCTAAAATCCCTGGAGCAGCAGTACCCGTCGATGTCGAGCCGCCCACCAGATTTCAGACATCACCATTCTCTAACGCAATCGCTTTGATCGACGTCCCTAAGAAGTACAACATACCTGCATTCACTCCAAGATATTCGAGACCGACGGACCCAAACGAGCACGTCGCCCAATATAAACAACTAATGTGGACGGTATCGATAACTTTGCCATATCAAGAAGTCTGCATGTGTAAAAGCTTCGGGGCGACACTCACCGGGGCTGCTCTGCAGTGGTTGATAAATTTGAAGCCAAAATCAATAAATTCCTATGCGGATCTCGCCAATCAATTCTTCCAACAGTTTGCGAGTAATCGCAAAATGGAAAAACAAATGGGAGATTTATATTATATTATTTAAAAGTCTGGTGAATCCATTCGTAATTATTTTAACCGTTTTAACTCTGAAATGATAGGTATTTGTAATTATAGCATAAGGACGGCAATCGAAGCCTACAAAAGTGATCTGGATAGCACGTCTGACTTACATGAGGAAACATTCGAAGATGTACGAGGGCGAACGCTAGCTTACATGAGGGTGGAAGATGACGCTTCTTTTCGACGAAAACATACTGACGAAAGGCGACCCCTCGGTGTTAAAAAACCAGACTTCAAGGTCTGATCGACATCCAAACCAGACCCTCTGAAACAAATATCGAACGTCATATTTGACAAAAATAAAGAGATATCGTCCTCTCGATACCCACAACATCTTAAGATTTCATCTTACGGATTTAAAAGAACATCCGGCGATTTAATTAAAGCTTTGAAAGAAGTACCATCAACTGTTCGATGGCCAAAGAAAACTGATCGACCAGATGAGAAAAAAGACACGACGAAATGGTGCGATTTTCATGATGATCACGGTCATATAACGGATGACTGTGTTGCCTTGAGAAAGGAAGTCACATGGGTCTTATCGAAAGGACATCTTCAGGATTTGTTGTCTAATGACAACTCAGTTAATATCCCTAAACCTCCATCTCCGAACACTACAAAGACTGTAAATTGTGTGACAGGTGGATCGGACGTCTGTGGACTCACCTATTTAGCTGCGAAGAGACACGCTGTCCAGTGATCGGATGATCCTGCAATCCCTGGATCACATAGGCGAAAATCAGACGTAGACTTGGAAAATATGCCGATCGTATTCAACAACCATGATCTAGAAGAATTGCATAAGAAATATCACGATGGTCTGATCGTTTACTTGATAATCCTAAATTGTTTCACGAAGAGAGTACTCATCGATGGCTGCAGTTCAGCCAATATAATATTCCTCAGCACGCTCAAATCAATGGGAATAAACGAGACTGAGATCGTACGATGCTCGACGATCTTAGTGGGCTTCAACGGAGATGCTACTCACACCATCGGGGAAATTATACTTCCTTTTTATGAAAAAGGACTCAAAAAGTCGATTCGGTTCAATGTTATTGACTGCTCGTCAGCATATAACGTGATTCTGGGAAGACCTTGGATTCACGACATGAAAGTTTTCCCCTCGACACATCATCAGGTGATTAAATTCCCATCTCCGTGGGGGATTCAAGAAATAAGATGTGAGCAAAAGACAGCCAGAAAATGTTACAAGACGAAAATGAAACCTCGGAAAGAACATATCTAGCAATTACAGAATCGGGAGGATTCGGTCGGCGACCTACCACTCTAAGAAGTCGTACTTGACCCGAATCATCCTGATCGAAAGGTTTACATAGGAGCATCGCTGGACTCAGCCATCAAACAACAACTAATCGAATTCCTTCGACGGAGTGCCGATTGTTTCGCTTGGTCGCATGAAGACATGGTTGGAATCGATCCGGAAATCATATCGCATCGACCAAACATTGATCCAACGTTCAAACCTGTTAAACAAATGCGTCACAAGTTTGCACCAGAACGAAATAAAGTAATTAACGACGAAGTTGACAACTTGCTTAAAACCGGAAAAATACGGGAGGTAAAATACCCAGATTGGTTGGCAAACGCCATGGTCGTCAAGAAGAAAAAATGGCGGGTCTATATAGACTTTACAGACCTTAACAAAGCTTACCCGAATGATCCATTTCCTCTCCCGTATATCGATGCCATGGTTGACACGACGGCAGGACATGAACTGTTGACCTTCATGGAAGCATATTCTGAATATAACCAGATCCTCATGCATCCGAGCGATCAAGAGAAAGCAGCTTTCATGGTCTTAAAAATGCAGTTTCAATGTATCAACGACTCATCAATCAGATGTTTAAACAACATCTGGGAGACATAATGGAAGTAGACATCAACGATACGCTAGTCAAATCCAAACATGCGACAGATCACGTACGACATACACAACAATCGTTCGACGTACTCTGGGAGTACCAAATGAAGCGCAATCCGACTAAATGTTCCTTCGGAGTACGTGCGAGAAGATTCCTGGGACACATGGTGACTTAACAAAGAATCAAAGCTAGTCCCGACCAAATAAAGGCAATCAGCGAAATAAAATCGCCTCGAAATTTAAAAGAAGTCCAAAGACTTACCGGACGAGTTGCCGCACTTAACAGGTTTATTTCTAAATCTTCCGATAAATGCTATTTATTTTACAATGTTCTTAGGAAAAACAAAGGATTTGATTGGTCGAACGACCATGAACAGGCTTTACGAGCATTAAAAGAATACATGGCGTCTCCGCCTTTGCTATCCAAACCCGAAGAAGGAGAAGAACTCCATTTATATCTCGTGGTAAGCTCGAATTTAGTAAGTGTCATCCTCGTCCGAGAGGAGGACAAACGTCAACTTTCAATTTATTATGTAAGTAAATCCTTGCTCGACGCAGAAAAAAGGTACACATCAATGGAGAAATTGCTTTTGTCGCTGTTATTTCGAATCGCATGTTATCAATGTTATTAATAACTTTCCACTAAAATCAGTGTTAAGAAAACCCGAGTTGACAGGACGATAGTTGAAATGGAGTATTTATTTTAGCAGTTATGATATAAACCTTAAACCTCGGAATGCGATCAAATCGCAAGTTCTTGCTGACTTTATTGTAGATTTTAGCCCCGAAGTGGAAAAACTAGCAATCAAAGAAACACTTACTGTGGCGACTCAAGACGAGCGACCATGGATAATGTACGTCGACGGATGTCGTCGTGAAATCGCCATAGGAGGGCATAACGGTCTATTCCGTATCTTGCGATTTCAAAGCTACCAACAACGAAACAGAATAGGAAGCCTAAATCGTAGGCATGGATGTAGCATACGATCTGGGGGCAAAGAATTTACACGTCAAAAGCGAATCCCTACTCGTCGTCGTCAGCCACGCGCACCCATGCGCAGGCGTGACGTCAAGACACCTTGTTATCTTCCAACGGATTAACCACGACACGTCAGCATGACTCAGCAAGTCTTATCGTCTTCTAACTGATCTAGTTACAAAATGAAGTGATTCCGTTACCCTACGGTTTGATTCATAGGAACACCGACACAAATTCAAAATTCAAAACTTTCGCTTAAAATTTGAATTTGGGGGCAAACTGTTTGGGCAAAAATATCCTAAACTCACGACCATTGACCAAAACGTATGACTAAGGATATTTTACGAATCATGAATATTGATCATGACTTCGGAGTCAACGGTCGAACGAAACTTACGACGAATGTTCATAACGTACGATGAACAATTAATGATCATCTGTTCGACTCACGATTGCGACATAAAACACTTTAATTGTTTTTATTAACGAATTAACCGTTGGTCAAACGTTATATTCTATACGCAGGAACGTGGGCGGTTACAATCAACACCATTAAGGACATTGATGAAGACAATCAATACCGGACGACATTACAAACGACCTCGACTATAAGACATACGCTCAGTTTGAAGAAAAGGGGATGATTGACATTCACTATGCTCTCGAATCAAGAAATGCATAATAGTTCTTTAAAATTCATACGAAATTTCTGTTTTTACTTTATATTTCCTTTGTAAGCGTACAACTATCGTGCTAAAGGATGACGTCCTTGATTGAAGTCATATTTTTCATAGTGCAGCGACGATATCTTGTTAGGACTTAATTTATATTGTGTCAAAATAAGGAAAGGATTCTATTTTGTAAAGGCAAGTGTATAATGCCTAGGTCTCTACTTTCCTTATATCATTATGTCCTAGCAATATATATAGAGGCTTAGGGTTTCAATTAGAAGAGAGTTCGAGAGAATTATCATTGTACTCACATCATACACATTGTGCTACATTGTAACCCGATTACCTATGTAAGATATACGACTTCCGTTCCCTCTAAATCATTGTGTTCTTCGTGTTCATTATCATATTCATACGTACTTGATCACATACTGGGATCCACAATTGATAACAAAGCCAATCGTTCAGAGTTTTGAAATCGGTTCTAATCGACTTCTTGGTTATAAGGTAAAAATCTCAATTTTTTTCTCGAAACCTACTATCTTTGCTTTATCCGATATCCTGTTTAAATCACATTTGGGAACTTTCTGTCATTCAAACCATTCGAGTCTTTCCAAATACCTATTCTGAACTATTTTCGAACCATTCTGTGTTTATTTTATCAAGTTTTGAATTAACATTCATAGATATCGAACCCATCACCATCTTGCTCGGACCCGTTTGATCCGAGAACCCTAGTTATCGGACCAAACTAAAAGTGAATAGTAACTCCTCGGACCTTACTAGTCTGAGAACTTTAATCCTACCGAATTCCAATTTTTTAAAAGTTGTTTTACTATCGTTTATCTTGAGTACTTTTGATTTTCTTGTCCGTAGAAACTCAATAACTTTGTTCCTTGCAGATTTTCTAGTTAAGAATCCTTTAGTAATCATTATAAATTTTAGTAATTGTTTTTTTACTTGACTAGCTTGGAAACTCGAAAACTTTGACTTTCTTGTCCATAAAAAGACTAGATGAATCCGTTACTCTAGATCTTTTTAGTCAATAATCCTTTGTTTTTGCTTTCCGTTTGATCAAGCTTTAAATCACTCTATTGGTTCAAAATTATTGCTCTTTTTGCTTGGGAAATTGGAAACTTAGATTTTCTTGTCCATAAAAAGACTCGAGATCTTTGATCCTCCCAGATCTTTTTAGTTAAGAATCCCTTGTTATCTTTCCTTAAACAAATTAGAATTTTTTTTCTGAACCTAATGGATTCGATAGAAATTTAATTTTCTATTCTTAAAGTTTCATCCGAGAAACTCTGTTATCGGACCATATAGATCCGACAAGTTCATTCCTCGAACCTATTTGGTCCGGCAAGTTCGTTATCATTCCCATTACGTCTGACAACCTGAGTTCTCGTACCCATATAGTCCGACATCTTAGTTTTACCCATCCTTGTGATCCGAGATATTTATCAAACTCCAAAGATTGTCTTAGAACCCTTTCAAAACTCACCGATCGAGATCATTCCATCAAGTGCAATGACTATACGGGAAGCTATGGCTATTAGCTCCGACATTCGCCCGCCCGTCCTATTCCGGGGTGAATATTCTCAGTGGAAAGATCATTTCGTCGACTTTGTCGAACACAACGATTATGAGGATGAAATCATGCGATCCATCACCGAAGGCCCACCTCCTGTTTTCTACCATGATTTTCCTGCAAGGCCAAACAACACCCCTCCTCTTCCAGCTCGACAAGAAGTCAACCCCAAATCCGCGTATAACGATGAGGAAAAACGTATTACCAAAGCTGATCAACTTGCAAGGTCAAACCTTCTTCAAAGCATTCCAAATGAAATTTACATGAGCATCGATAGCCACCATACCACGGCTAAAGGAATGTGGGAACATATCGAGAAGATCATGCTTGAAACAAAGATTGGCACTCAACTGAAAATCACCAACTGTATTTCACGATATGAAGAATTCAAAGCCAAGGAAGGAGAAAGTCTTTCGGACACATATGAGCGACTTGTTAACCTGCTCAGCGAACTTAGTAAGAATGAAATTCAAAAGACCAAAATTGAGAATAATGTGCAACTGGTGAGCAGTCTCCAATCGGAATGGAGACGTTTTTCCAATCAAGTCAAACATAGCAAGTTCCTCGCCGAACTAGATCTACACGAGGTCTATGAAACACTCAAACAAGACGAAGAGGAGGTTCTCGAAGCCATGGCTGCCAACAAGAAATACGCAAAGACTTCCGACCCAATTGCTATTATGGAAAAAGAAGATCACCACTCATCTCGACCCATACAAAGTGAAAGTTTTACGGAGGAAGAAGAAGACGGCTACACATACGATCTCGAAATAGCCCAATTCCAACAACAATTAGCCCTTCTTATCCAAGCATTTCAAAAGAAGTTCTCTCGCCGCCCTACCTCCATTAAACTAAGATATGCTTCAGGTTCGAAGAATTATGAACGCAAAGAGATGTTTGAACCCAAACCTCGCCAAGAATAAAAACGACCACCAATTAAACCCGAAGACAAATTCAAAGACGAGATGAGCTTATGCTACAACTGTGGCAAGTCCGGACATTACGCACGAGAATGCAAGAAACCAGCCGTCAAAGATTCCAATTATTTTGCATATATACTTATGCTTGCAAAACAAAAGCAAAGCCGGAAAGGTTCTTATACTTATTTTGCATATATAATTATACTTTTGCCCGTCTCATGGCAAATGTCACAAATCCATCCAATAATGAGCCTCCAGTCGGCATCAATCTAATGGCCAACACGACTGATGCTTTAACATCTCAAGCTTCCGACCCTTCTAACGAGGTCAGTCATGTGTGGTACTTAGACTCTGGTTGCTTCAAACAAATGACTGGACAAAAGGAGCTACTCGCCAATTACACACACAATTATGGCGGAGAAGTACGATTTGGAAACAATCATTACGCACCAATAATTGGCCACGGAGATATCATTCGCGACAACATTACCATATCCAAAGTCTCCTATGTCCACGGTCTCAGCCACAATCTTCTTAGCATTGGACAATTTTGTGACAAAGAACTAGAGGTTAACTTTCGATCCGAATGATGTTGCGTTCGCAGTTATGAGGGACAAGAACTACTTGCCGGATCACACAACTCCAATCTATACACCGTCGATCTTTCAAACCCACAAGTTCCTTCAAACTTTTACCCCAAACCTCCAATGCGTAATACTGGCTTTGACATGTCGCATTTCCCACCTAAACTTCAAAAACATCAACACCCTTGCTAGCAATGGGTTGGTAGCGGGTTTACCAAAACTCAAGTTTGCAAAAACCCACCTATGCAGTGTATGCGAAATGGGTAAGATGAAGAAAGCATCACACAAACCCAAGGTGAAACATGGCACGACTCGTCCTCTTCAACTCATTCATATAGATCTATGCGGCCCAATGCGAACTCAAAGTATCCACGGCAAGAAGTACGTTCTTGTCATGGTCGATGATTTTTCTTGTTACACGTGGGTCAAATTCCTTCGCACCAAGGACGAAGCCCCCGATCTAATCATCACTTTAATCAAAAACATCCAAGTCAAGCTAGAGCTTATGGTACAAATCATTCGAGCAGATAATGGCTCGGAGTTCAAAAACCATACACTCAATACCTTTCTCACCTTAGTTGGCATCACTTAGACTTTTTCTGCCACCCGCACTCCACAACAAAATGGGGGTGGTTGAACGTCGTAGCGGTACATTGATTGAAGGCTCTCATACTTCCTTTGGGCCGAGGCCATTAATATGTTTCAACAAAACCCTGTATGAGCTGATCAACAAACGCATCTCCACTGTTCACTACTTTCACACCTTTGGATGCCGATGTTTCATCCTCAACGATAAAGAGGACCGTGGCAAACTACATCTCAAAGTCGAAGAAGGGTTCTTCCTCGGTTATTCCCAGAATACAGCAACATATCAGATCTATCTCAAACACTCTAGAACTCTCACTGAAAGTGTCAATGTGGATTTTGATGATAAGGCTGAATTGGCTCCCAAACAAAGCAGTTCTGGACCCGCGCTTATCGGTGTATTATCTTCTAAACATCTTGGTTCGGATCCTGTTCCAAACTCGACCCTCACATCTTCTTCCAAAAATGCTACGTCGGAGTTAGATGATGTGTTTGAATTTTTCTATTCAGACTATTTTGGACCATACGCTCCATCGACCAATCCAACTGTTCCTCCAACTGAGACAGTCGCCGATACCACAAATGTCTCCAGACCCACAACCTCATCCGACACAATCGCGACTTATGATTCTCAGTGTATTCCCGCACCCAATTCTGAATCTCCCCCCTCCGCTTCCACATCTGAACCACTTCTCAAAATGATCCGCCCCCTCCGAGGCAACGAATGAGATACTTGTCGAAAATATCATCCCTACCCTCATTCCAATTCAACCGCATCCACTTTCGGAAAGCATTCCTGCCCCATTAACAAGATCATCAATGGAATCTTCTCCCCCACACCATTTCCCAATCTTAAAGGATGTTTCCAGTTAGACTCACCCATCTGAAGTGGCTCTGGCTCTTGAATCAATTCAAGATCTACCACTTGGCACGTATGTAGATGACAACCCGAGCAACCCCAACGACCGCTTCCCCACTCAACCAAGTGGACATTACATCATCCTATTAATCAAATTATTGGAGATCCTTCCAAACCCGTCACAACGAGATCCGCCTCCACAAACGATTGCCTGTTCTCTTCCTCTTTAAGCAAAATTAAACCGTTGCGAAAGCCATGATCGACCCAGATTGGATTACGGCCATGCAAGAAGAGCTCAATCAATTTGAAAGTCTCAAGGTTTGGCGACTCGTTCCCCGTCCGCGCAACAAAACTATCTTTGGTACCAAATGGATCTTCAAGAAGCTCAATCAATTTGAAAGTCTCAAGGTTTGGCGACTCGTTCCCCGTCCGTGCAACAAAACTATCATTGGTACCAAATGGATCTTCAAGAACAAAAGAGATAAAGATGGGGTCATCATACGTAACAAATCCCGACTTGTCGCAAAGGGATACCATCAACAACAAGGCATCGACTACGACGAAACTTTTTCTCCTGTAGCCCGGATCGAAGCCATTCACATGTTTTTGGCATACGTGGCTTACAAGAACTTAGTTGTCTTCCAAATGGATGTCAAGACTACTTTCCTGAATGGTGTCTTAAAAGAAGAAGTCTACGGCTCCGAGCCTGACGGATTCATCAACGATGAAAAACCCAACCACGTCTATATCCTCGACGTGCATGGTATGACAGTCTCACCGACTACTTGCTTAAAAACGGTTTCTCAAAAGGTAAAATCGATCCCACACTTTTCATTAAAAAGGAAAAAAAATGATTTCTTTCTTATTCAAGTCTATGTAGATGACATTATCTTTGGTTCAACTAACCCACAATACTGTAAGAACTTCTCACCTTTCATCACTGCCAAATTTAATATGAGTATGATCGGAGTGATGAATTTCTTCCTCGGTCTTCAAGTTAAACAACTTTCGACGGAGATTTTCATCAACCAATTGAAATACATCTCGGATATGTTAAAGAAATTTAAAATAACGAACTGTGCTTCGATTGGACCTCCCATGTCTCCCGGTTCTAAACTACACGCTGATCCTTCCGGAAAAGCGGTAGATCCTAAGAACTATAGAGGCATGATAGGTTCCTTAATGTATTTAACGGCTAGTCGTTCGGATATAATTTTTGCTACTTGTTTATGTGCTAGATATCAGGCCTCACCCAAAGAATCTCACCTTAGTGTTGTTAAACGTATTTTTCGATTTTTAAAAGGTACTATTGATCAGGGCCTATGGTACCCTAAGGATACCGGGTTCGAGCTAACTGGTTTTTTCAGATGCCAATCACGCCGGTTGCATGCTTGATCGAAAAAGCATGTCGGGACACATCAAATTTTTATGAGAAAAACTCGTCCGCTGGTCCTCCAAGAAGCAAACCTGCGTATCCACCTCCACCGCGGAAGCCTAATACATCGCTGCCGCAAGTTGTTGCTCACAAGTCATTTCGATGCGGACCCAACTCAAGGACTACGGCTTCTGGTTCAACAAGATTCCCATTACTGCGACTCAAAGAATGCCATCGCCATATGCAGCAATCCGATTCAGCACACCAAAACCAAACATATCGATGTCCGGTACCATTTTATTAAGGACCATGTCGAAAGAGGTACGATCAATTTATATTTTGTTAATACAGAATTTCAGCTTGCCGACTTGTTCACTAAAGCTTTGGATGAAAAATGCTTCCAGTTCCTCATGATCAAATTAGGTATGCTCAATCTCAAAACCTGATTCCAATAAGTGTTCTCAAAGATAACAAAACGCCCATTCACGTTTAAGGCAAACTCAAAATTTCAGTATTTTGATTTTTCATTACTCCTGAATTCTCGTTCTGTTTTCTATTCTTTAAATTTTTTGTGTTTACAAAATATTCTTATTCTTCGTTTTTCTTTCATCATGTCTGTGTTCTTTTTTGTGTTTGTCCGTCTCGATAACGTGTTTTACTTAACCTTTCAGCATTCAAGGGGGAGGAAACATGTATGTTTTTCTTAAACACCTCTCTAGCTAGGTTGTAGGGGGAGCTAAGTTTTTCTTTACCATATGCACACATCTAGGGGAAGCACTTAGATTATTTTTCAATCATTATTATCGGATCGTTGATCCGACAAGCTTGTTTGTCGGATGCACAATCAAACTCCAGGTTCTCGGATGACACTATCCGAGCACAGTAATTTGCTCGGACGATACACATCCGAGATCCCTGCCCTCCTTCTTCTGCCGAGAAGTTGACTTGGTCAAATGAACAAATGACACATGGCACCACCCCCTTTCACACTATTTAAACCACTAACCCCACTTGCACTATTCACTTCTCGCACTGATTTTCCCTCTTTTTCTCTCTCACACACATCCGAGCACCATTGTTCTCTCCACAAATTTTCAGAACTTCGATTTGCATCAAAACAATTACATCACCAGGTTCGCCTTTCTTCACTGATCATCTTTAGTTCTTGCAAATTTCAAGTTTGTCCATTGCATGTGTTTCTATTATGATGATAACTGTTCGTGTTCCTAAAACCCTAAGGGTTTTTGTTTTGTCTAGTTTCTGGTTTAACTTGGAATAAATCCGGCATAGATCTAGTTAGAATTAGTATAGGCGACACTCAGAGAACATACAATCAGGCTTCAAACCCTCGAAATCATACTTTGATTTATGGATTTCATTATGTTCAAAGATATCGGACCAAACACATCCTCAAGGACAATCATACTTCTCGGACCTCTAAGGATCTCCGACCTAACTTCGCCCCTTGACTCGACATTAATACTTAGTTTTTTTCTGAGTAGTGAGTCCAACATCTGAATTCCTCGGACCATTAAGACTTTTATTTGGTGCGAGATCTACACTTAGAAAGTTTTTCTAGTCATCTTGGTCCGGCATTTCATTTTATCGGATGATGCTTAACTTTGTATGGTCCGTGATCTTCACTTAGAAAACTTCTTCGAAAATTGGACTCGTCAAGTTGGTCCGACAAACCCCCTTGCTTCACCCCACATCTCATGTTCTCGGATCACCTTGACAACCATTTGTTTAGACCCTTGACTTATTGTGGCTATACCCTTCGATATCCTTGGTTCTTGGATCACACTGCCTCAGTGTCATCCGAGTTCCATACTTGGTGATATTTTCACCCGATTATCTAATGGTGAACTAATATGACTTTTGTACCTGTTTCCTCTAACACTGGGTTACATAATCCATGGCGGCTATCAACGATCCCAACCTTTCCGACGACGAAAATCCAATGGTTTCCGTCAGATCATCAGCTCCTAGTGTCATAACCGGCAATCCTGACATGCTCCGGGATGACATGAAGGAATTTCAACCCAACAACCATCATCTCATCTTTCAAATGCGCCTAGAATACCGAATCATTCTCGAAATACTCAAGGGCCACCCACTGAGCAACGCGTTCTCCCTAACAACGCAAGTACCTGGTTTCTACCTTCAACAATTTTGGCACACTCTTCAATATCGACCAATTCCCGACGACATTACTTCACGGCGCAAGTTGATGAATACACTACGAAGCTAACACCTTCCCTTCTAGGCCGAGTCCTACACCTCCCAGCTAAGGATGCCTTTCCCGGAAGACAAGAATATGAAGATCCGGTATCTGAAGAGGATTTCTGCCGCGACACTCTGTCACTAGGATATAAGGCCGACCTTACTGGATTCACCCACTTTAAGAGAATTCATTCGCATTTGGTCTGGTCCACGCTCTTTTCACTCGTAAATCGATGCTTGGCCTCCAAACATACCGGTGTAGATCGAGTTAGGGCTTCGGTTTAACGTATCTTTATGGAATCATCTACAATCGCCACTACGACTACGCAACATTTATCTGAAACAACTTGGTAGAAAACGTCGCAGAAAAAGGCACCGGCAACAACCGCAAGTTCGTTCCTTTCCAACGATTCTTCTAACTCATCATACATAGCATGATGCACACCCACCGCAATATACCTCGCCGAGCTGGCTCTCCTTTTGGACCATCCTACGTTCAACACTTCCTGAAGCTTCCGAACACTCACTTTGAACGTCAAATGCCAATCCCTGAAGCCTTCTTATCCTACGATGATCAGATGGCACCGTGTGTGATTGCATATAGGGCTGAGCATGGCTTAATGGCCCCTCCAGAACCGGTAGGGCCTGCCCAAGAGCCACCCCGTGAGGAAAATCTTGAGCAAGGTGAGGGTCCTAAGATGATAGATGGCAGGTTCAGGATCATGGGGATCGTGAATAGGGTGTTGAGAGACTAGGAAAAGTAAGGGGAGTAGACGTGGGCGGTGCTTTTGATTAGCCTATCCATACTACAGCTGCCCCAACCATTCCCGTACCACCTCCATCCAGAGCTGCTACTGCCACCCCTTCTTAACCATCTGCTTGTGTACCCCGACTGAAGATTCTGGTCCGCCGTCGTCCGACTCGTTGTCCGACCATTCCTACATTAGAAACTGAAACCGATGACAAAACCGATCTCGATCTTCATGATAGTTCTAAAGATATTCCTGAGCTACGCCATCAACGCAAATCTTCAGAAGATGCCGCGTTACACCGCATTGGTCGACAACCATCCCTCCAAGACTCTTCTTCCGAAAATACTGAATCCAAACCCCACGATCAACCCCATCACAACCCCATTCCTGAACCAGTTATTGGAGAAAGAAGGAGAGAGGAGGGAGATTCAGTTGGAAACATTCAAGTGAGTTTTTGTGACGGGACGGAAAATATTCAGGAGAGTGAGCGAACCGAAACCATTACTAGCCGGGTAGCCACATCTTCTATTGACACTCATCCCTTGGGTGTCAATATTGAACAAGACGCTGTGGATCCAGCAGCGTAAGTGCACATCCCAACTAGCCACTCTGACATCTCACAACAGATGCCGGTTTCACATATACTTGCAGACTTAGCTACTTTTCTAGCACGTCTCTAGTCGGAGTCCCAGCTATTGAAAATAGAAGAAATTATCTGCAGTCTTCGACTTCGATTGTAAGCACATCGAGTCTAGAGCCTCCACCTTTTAGGACACAAGAGTCTATACACACTGTTTACCTTGATGGCACGGTCGGAACTTCCATAGTGGTGTCATCTATTGACACTTCACGAGGATTGGAAGGAAATCATACCAGCGCTAACGTCATGCCAACGTTGAGTGTAAGTCCCACGGTTGAATCAACTGTGGTGACAACAGGTGCTCTTCGTGACCCTGGTTTTACCCGTACAGGTTCTGCTCCACCGATCTTTACTGTGCCTCCCGAAGTCCGAGACTTTGTTGGATCAGCATTCCAAAGAGCCAACGACTCCATGAAAGCCCAAATCGATAAATTGGAAAGTTTTCTGAAAGGAAAATCTTTTGAAGAACAGATTAGCAGTTCTGCGCCTTCTAGATCTCCAAGGCCCCGACTATCACAAGTAAGCACTAGCCAGTCGTCGCCTCCATTGTCGTATGATGATTCATCTTCATCTGATTCTCAGCAGCCGCCCTCTCCTCCTCGTCAATCCTAGTTCAACAATGATGAGCTGATGTCTATGCTCTATGTCAATCTAATTGCTCAAGCTGAAGCTGCCGGCCAGCCAGAAGATGTTTTAGCTAGTCTTCTATGCTGAAACTTTGAAATCCCTACTATCACCCGCAACAAGTTCGAATGCTTTAAAGCAGAAATTCACTGCGAGCTCTCCTCAATGAAGACTCATATGTAGAATACTGAGACCAATATTCTTGGTGCTATTACTGCTTTACGAACAGAGATCCGTCAAAACTGCCAATCGAAACCATTTGTCAGACGGCCTCACGATGATCAGGACGATCCGGAGGGTCCTAATCTCCCTGAGGGGGAGAAGCGAAGGCGTACGTCTACATCTCAACCAACTTCTACCACTACTGCTCCTACATTAACTGTTCCGATACAACGATCTGCTGGTCCATCTTCAGCTCCATCCCAACAGCAAGAGTCAACTCCAGAACTTAACTTCAAAAACATCTCAAGAGTTGTTGATTCAGACTCAAATGAGCCAAACAGACTGAATATACAGCAAATGCAGCGAGAAACGCGAAACTGGTTCAGAGATCCGTATGCCCCAGTCTTTGGAGACGAAGATTATAAGATCATTTTATGAGAAAGCGAATCTTTTGGGCCCCCACCAAAGCATCTCCTACCATACCAACTTAGATGGGAAAAGATCATTGCTAATCAGAATCCGTAATGGGGAAAATATCATATTCGGGTTCCCTACTTGGAAGAAACCAAACAGATTTTTTTGTAGACAAGAAGACGACTGAAGACTTGGCTCACATTAATCTTGTCACTGACATGTCAACCCAAGAGTTCATAGAATATGTTTTTATACTTAGAACCAAGGCAAAACTAAGGGAAAAAGTCTACTCAACAAAAGTGATCACTGTTATTAAAGAAATCAGGTATGACCATCTCAATCAAGTCAAGTTTCCGACATTCCGAGTTATAAGAGAAGACGCCATAGAATATTATTTCGCTGAAGCAGATTTTCCAAATCTGGACATCTATGATGTGGAATTCTTGTACTTTGAGCTAAGAGACAAGAAAAGAAGACCACGAGATGAACAAAGAGCATTAAGAGCTATCGTTAGATTTGTTTAGAAAGAAATACGTTACAAATATTTGCACGATTTCCAACGAGGTCTCGAAAGCAAACAAAGAAAGATCTACCTCACAATGCCTAATCAAGATATTCCCAACCTCAACAATCTCAAAGTTCTCACCATTCTCGAAATGCCAGCTCATGGGCTCATCTATATAAATGGAAACGACAACAAACAATTTTTGCGCTTCGATGAAATCGCTACCAATTGTGATGGTACGTTGAAAGGGATCCGAATGAGATTAACTGCCGAAATCACTACTAATCGAAAAGGAACTGCCAAACTTAAGAATGATCAACGCATAAAGATTTTAGATGCTATGGTGCTAATCGACAAACGCTTGGATTACCGACGTACTCTAAGAAGATTTGAAGGAATGTTTGAGCTCAGAACTTAAAGCCTCATTTTGCCACAAAGGGGGAGATTGTTAGGACTTATTTTATATTTTGTCAAAATAAGGAAAGGATTGTATTTTGTAAAGTCAAGTGTATAATGCTTATTTCTCTACTTTCCTTATATCATTATGTCCTAACAATATATATAGAGGCTTAGTGTCATAACCCTAAATCTTGGCATCAAATTAAATGGGTTTTTATTAAGTTTGGGCCTTAAACATTTAATTTTGGGCTAGGGCTTTTTTTGAGAAAGCCCATGTATATATAAGAAATGAGAAGGGAATCCCTCATTTTTAAGAAATCAGTGTGTGTTTGTGTGTGTGTTGCAAAAGGACGCAGAGAAGAGAAGAGGGGGGAAGAATCAACATTCTTGAGAAGGAAGTTTAGCAAGAAAAAGTTCACTTTCAGGTATTTATCCATCTTCTCTATCAAGTAGTTCATCTCTTATGGTTGGGTTTATCAGTGGTGATGCTAAGATGCTAATCCCTTA
Organism: Silybum marianum; assembly: GCA_036898165.1. Taxonomy (NCBI): domain Eukaryota; kingdom Viridiplantae; phylum Streptophyta; class Magnoliopsida; order Asterales; family Asteraceae; genus Silybum; species Silybum marianum. The sequence goes on along the minus strand of CM072533.1, from coordinate 30,672,682 downwards.
TGTTTGGGTTAGTGTTGAAAGGATTTAATTGTTCTAAGTTGGACTTTATAGCTATCACCATTTGGTTAAAGGATTTCTTATGTTCACCAATGGGGTTATTGATTTGGAATCTCAATTGCAACTCCATTGATGAATACTTGAGTTGGGTTTAAGAAATTAGTTGGTAAATCTTCTTTTTAGGATTCCATATGTTTGGGTATTGTTTGGGAGGTTTATAATATCATTATGTATGATTTGGGAAGGTTGGAATCAGTAGCTGGAAGTTTATTTGGAGTTTTGGGGAAAAATTTCGGAGTTATGTGGAAAAAAGGGGGAAAATTGCACAGTCAGTGACTGATGCGGGTAGCCACGCGACTTGCAAGCGTGACTACCCCCGTGAGCTACTGTTTTGTGCACGAACTCACTATTTAAGTCGGGGTTTGGAACTTTGAATTAGGGATTTATCTTAGGTCTATATTAGAAGACTTTTGGTGATTTTACAATGGGTTGACACCCGTTTTATGTTGGTGAATTTAGGCTTTCGGTTTGGAGGTTTTGACTGGTTGAGCTTCGGACAAGGTGTATCCAATCCAGGTGAGTTCCCTATCATTTAAAAATGCAATGTGGTGTGCTTCAAATGCTTACTTATTGATTATGGTTTTTAGTTATTCATTTTACATGCTAAAACTACCATGATAACTTTTATAAGCTTTGAGGTCGGTATGTATACTACCTGTTTTAATTGGAGTCATGAGGCAAGACCCTATTTATTATATCCTAGACCACTAGAGATTTGTGGTTGTACGGATTTCGTCCTAAGGGACTGGTGTGTCGTTAGGGGTTTGCGATGGTGTTTCCCTTTGCCATATTTCTCCAATACGTATCTTGTTCCCGCTTAGGGAATGGGTTGAATTATTTGGAAACCATTGCATATTTTACTTTGTTTTGAACTGTTGGAAATGTTAACTGTTTTATGGGGAATTTACTAGACCTTTTGGTCTAACCCTCGCTTTTCAAAATAAAATATTTTGAGGCAGGTATTTTGTGAGAATGGGAACTCAAGGGAAGAGCAAGGTGTGAGCTCGGAGTGAAGTGGTCTCGACTTAGCTTCCTCGTCTGAGTAGCAAAGATTCTCAGCTTTCATTGCATTTTTTTTAGTTTCTGTTGTGTACCTTAGTGATGAGTTTTGATTTTACTCATTGTTGGGAGTTGTATCTAGCCGTTTTGGCTTTGAGTTATAGAATTTGATTAATTGAGATTTTTGGGTCGTTACACTTAGGGTTTCAATTAGAAGAGAGTTAGAGAGAATTATCATTGTAATCGCATCATACACATTGTGCTACGTTGTAACCCGATAACCTGAGTAAGATATACGACTTCTGTTCCCTCTAAATCATTGTGTTTTTTGTGTTCATTATCATATTCATACGCACTTGATCACATACTGGTATCCACATATCTTCTATCGTCTGCGGTTTTTTCCCTTGTCTAAGAGTTTTTCCGCGTCACCAAATCTTTTGTCTTTAGTTTTTATTATCTAAACTGTGATTATCGTGAGAATCCGACCTTTGACCGACCAGTTCCACAAACTCCTTAAGTTGACTTTTGTTAAGTTAATTTTTGGCATCAACATCCACTGTATTATTTTGTTGGGTGCTACCATATAGATTTTAAAACTGAAGCCTTGACATAAGTTTCTAATGGTAGAGTTGGAAAATTTTGCTCACGTTTATGAAAACAAGGGGATCGAGTCACATCAATATCAATTTTTAGTTCTCGGATTAAATTTTGGTGGTTTTATATGTTTTAGAAAACAACTATAGTCTGGACTCGAACATGGGTTGCTTCCATTCAAGGACAAGGAACCAACCAACCAATCTATACTAATATTGTAAAATATTTCAACGGGTTTGTTTTTATAGTAAAATTGTAATAATTGTCTTCATTAAACTTGTTTCTGCATCAAAATCAAGCACCATAATCAACTTCTATTTGATTTTTGTTGATTTTTTATGATTTCAGACTTGATTTGTTCAAGATTCAAGAATATCACATGATTCATCATTATATCACGTGTTCTTGGAAGATGTCGTAAGTTCTTAGTTCATCGCACGACAAAGCAAATATATCGCATCATATCATGCGACATACGGAGATATTGCACAAAGAAACGTGCGACATGTGTGTATATCAGGCAATTCTTCTGTGATATCCGTATATATTGATCAAAGCTTGTGTGACAAGTCAGTATATCGCACAAAGCTCACGTGATATTTTACGGTTCACGTCACTGTGTGTGTGACGTACGTGTAACCAAGACTCGTGCGACATCTTGTGATATAAATGTATGAGACATAAAATTATATCGCACAAGCCATCTACGACATGTCACTATTCATCTAGTGTCGTGCGATATACCGAGTATAAAGCGGGTTGCAGTATACTTTTGTTCGTCTAAAAGTTGTGTGATATCCTTGTGATGTAGCTTTGTGCAACATCTTCATTTCAGTAGTGTGCGATATCTGCGATAGTTTGACTTTTCTTGCAATATTTGACTTTGACTTTTAAGTCTCATTTTTTTTTCGCACTGACTTGTTTATCAAAGTTTCAGATCTTCTGATAATCAGTATTCTATCAACGATCATTCGATAAGGTAACAATGTTTTCTCAATATTATGATCTACACAAACAAACTTTTAATCTGAATGATAAGGTTGCATGTTATGAGGCGAGACATGTGAAAAATATGAAGGCCATCAATAAGTTGGTAGAAGAAAAAGCTTTTACTCAAGATGATTTTAATGCTTCTGAAATGAGAAAAAAGGTTTTGGAAAGTGAAATTCTTGAGTTTAAACAAAAGACTTCAACATATTCAGAAAAATCTGTTTGGATAAAAATATTCTGAATCTTACAAAAATGATTTGGGATAGTGAGAAAGTTTTGAGAAGGAAAGAAATATTTTTACTGATGAGAAAAACATATTTGAGACTTAGAGAAAAGGTTTTAAAAATAAAGTTAAATCTTCTGAGAGGACGATTATCAAACTTTCAAAACAACTTTCTAATTTTGAGAAACTTGTGATAATTGAAAGAAGCTAGTTTGAAATTGAAAGAAAATAGCTTGAAAAGAAAAGTTTGGAGTTTACAAAACAAATTTCTGATCCTCAGACAAATTTAGAAAACGAAAAGAAGGGTTTTGCTAGTGAAAGAAAAATGGTTGAGAAAAAGAATGATGAATTCTTTAAAGAAATATCCGATAAGAGAAAAATGTTAGAAAGTGATTTTGAAGATCAAAACGAAAGTTTTTGAGAATGAAATTATGATGCTCTTAAAGAAATTATCTGTATTAGAAACATATTTTGCGACTATGTAATTTTTTTTATTAACCTGGATATCCAACCCGCTATGCGAGCCGACTAATCCCAAAGCGACTACCCGCTTTGCAGGTAGCTCGGAGTCACTGCATTTGAACCTCCATGGCCATAAGGGGATTTTTAATCCTCTCTGGAATCGAACTTTAGACCTCCTGGTATCTATGACCTTTGGAGCCCAAGCTCAAACCAATAAGGCACCACCCTTGTGGTTGATTGAGCAAAATTTTAGATCTGATTTTAAAAAGAAAATATGATTTGGTTATGGAAGAAAAAAGTTCTTTGTCTGAGAAACTCAAGAAACTTGAAAAAGTTCTTAAAGCTGAAAATAATTTGAATTCTAGTTTGTCGGATGAAAAACGATATCAATTTTCGAGCAAAATTAAAGAGCTTGAATAGGTGATTTCAAAGCGCGATCAAATGTTTAAAGAAAACTCATAAAAAGTTGAGATCACAGAACGAACTTACTTCTGGTACTAATGTTTTTTCACCGTATAATGAATCAACTAATTTTGATTCTTTGTATTGTTATAAAACCGCTTCAAGTTCTATTCATAAAATTGATCATTTCTCTCCAATCAATGTTAAATCAAATAGTTATTCTAACAGATACTACAAATCAAATTGTTTTTCAATGTTTCACAATGATTTTGTTGTTGGTTCATATAATCGTTTTAAGAAGGTTAAAATGGTTTTGAGAAAGAAATCAACTACAGAGATCAATGGAGGAAACAAGTTTTATAAATATCTTGTAGTTGGTACAAAGTCCTTTGTTTCCAAGACTGATTTGTCTTATTTTGTCAGGACTATTAATTAGTTGACCAGTCTGAGTCATGGAAAGATCTATTGTTCAACATACGGGACAAATGATTTTGTAAATTAAAGGTATGTGAACAATTGATACGATACATACAATATCCCAATTCCCCATTTGATAGTTTTAAAGCTAACATACAAGGACCCAATAAATCTTGGGTACCAAAATCTTTCTAATTTTTTTTGTAGAAATATCACGTGCATTCTTATTCAAAATATTCACAACACATGACTAGTCATTGAAAGGTTATGCTACTTTTGAGGGGGAGTATCATATATTGTAAGTACGAATTTGTTTTTCAACAAACCATGCTAGTTCAATCCGAGAAACTTACTCATGTTTTTTTTTTTTCGGATTTCAAATTCTTGAATTGCCCCGTGTTAAATTTTCTTTCGTTGGTTATTTCCACGTTTCGTATATTTGTTGAATTTTCCAGTAGGAATACACTCGTTTGAAATCTTAATTACCATCTGAAATATTAATTGTAACTTGTTCTTCACAATTAAACATTCTAATAATTGAATATTTGTTTTTAAACATTGTGCTTAATGAGTCATTCGGTTTAACGTTTGAATTTGTTCTTTGGCAATTCTAAACAAATATTTTCATGTTTAGTTTCTGAACGTATTAGTGTAGGACATGTTCTTCAATTGTTTAGCTTCTAAGCACTTCAGTTTTAGCACACGTACTACATTTGTTTGACTCCTGAAGATATCAGTTCAGGACTCGTACCCCAGATATTGATTTCTGAAATTTTCCTGAACTACAATTTTAGGATATATTTTTGTGGGAACAATGTGTGAGCATATTGTACTTCTATGGACTACCAGAACTAGCATCCCTACCCAATAAGTAGTTCTTGAGTGATTGAAAGAAGAGAGACCTTAAATAAAAAAGTGGGGGAGATAACTCATACAATTGAGAAATCTCATTGCGCTAAGCGGTAAAATGGAAATGAATGTTCGGTTAGAATTCAGGATTTAAAAAAAATAGAGGGTGTGTGTATAGAGTTAAAAGAAAAGAGAACTTTACCCTAACTACTTCAAGCTCAGAAACTACATTACTGTTGGTTCACAATTATTTCTTGACCATCATTAAAAAAGACAGTGAGCCCATGCCAACTCTTGATTTAACCCACCAGCTACTCATCTCTTTCTCAACAAAGTGATGTTTAAATTATTCACGGGGACACAACATAGAATCTATCTAGTTTTCAGTCGGAAAACTTGGATATTGAAAAAGAAGGAAAACTTCATTTCATCACATTAAGTTTGTGGAATATATTTTTGAATTTTAAGCCTTATATAGCAGAAAGTGCTTGATTTTTTCAACACATGCACACATAAAATAAGTTTTTCTGTCTGAACATTCATAGAAATACTTTGTATTTTCAATGATTGAATGGAATTTCTGGAGAGTGAACGTCATTTTACTCATTGTACGGAGTGGCTTTGTGCTACTTAGAGGCTAATTCTTTTACAAGAACTATTAACTGTTTCATTCGTTGATTTAGGATTACAACTCTTTATGAATTTGAAAATATTGATATGTATATATTGGAATTGACGGATGGTTCTCATGGACTAAAAAGATAGTTATGATGGTTACTCATTTTCCAAGGGAAAGAAAAATTGTCTAGGAAGAAATGTTTTTCCGAGGAAGAGCTAATGTTCATCTATATAGGGGGAGTTAAAGAAATTTGTGTTTGGTAAAACTGACTTGATTTAGTCTTTGATGGTTCATGATGTTTATTATTCTCCTAATCATCATGAGGGGGAAAGACATAGAGTGAATTACTATGGAAAGACATGAAGCGACTACTAATGTTGAGGGGGGATGGGGCTAGTTAATAAGTGTTCATATTTGTAAAGGGGGTAAAATTTCAAATGTTTATGTTTTGAAGAATTTGGAGATTAATTGTTATGTTTCACTATTGACATATATGTGAAAGATTGTTTAAATTTACAAGATGAAGTTGTTTGAGAAGTGCCAAAGCTTTAAGCCTAAATGTCTAAAGTTTATAGGTTGATTCAAAAGAATGTTTGAAGATTTGTTGAATGTTAAAGATTCAAATGAAACGACTTATGAAGATACTAAAGATTGATTCAAGATGGAGATTTTGATCTATAGACTGTATTTGTTAAAAGGGGAGATTGTTATTCTTCATATGCGTTTTGTTGACAAAGTTTAATCGTCTTCAAAGGAGGATATTGTTATTGTGATGATATTTACTGATTTATAATCTCGAATACAAAAGGGAGATTGTTAGGTCAAAAATATTGTATCGAATATCACAAAGTTTGAAGAATAGTTGTCGTCAAAGCTTAAAGTCAACATGGAGCTTAATTGTAGTTTGACTTCTAGTTTAGTCAAATGTATAAATAGATTAGCTCTTTGTAATAGTAATATGTACTTTCATTGTAAATCATTACAGAGAGAAGTTAGAGAGAAACATTGTGTAGTATGGGTTCATATCATCATGCATGATGATTTCATATTGATCTTAAGTTTAATTAATGTTTGTTTTCATTGTTATCTAATTGATATGGGATTCTCGCACGCGCGCGCACAAACACACACACACACACACAGATATATATATATATATATATATATATATATATATAACAGAGAGAGGGGGGGGGGGGAGGTTCAAAAGAAAATACTAAAAAAGAAAAGAAAATTGAAGAACACCCTAGGAGTCCTCCATCCGGACAGTATGCACAAATGCATACAAGCGATTGAAACTTTTTTTTTCTATGCATCGATGCTTCTATAATTACAGATGCATTAGTGCATATACACAAATGCATTTTACAAATTACCAATATGCATTTGTGCATACCGTCCAGAGGGAGGGCTGTAGTGTGTGCTTCAGTTTTCTCTCTATATACACATTAATCTTCTATGTATGTGTTGCACAATGCTAATTATGGAGCCACCCATATGCTTGGATATCGAAACCTAAGTGTCGAGTGTTCCTATTGCGCTGATCAAATAAGGAATGAGCTATCCATGCACGTGTCTTTGAAACCTTGTCAATTGATATAGCACAAACTAGTGGTTCGCAATCTAGTTCGGGCGGTTTAAGCCCCAAATCATAAATCAAACCCCAATGGAGGTTTAGAAAAGTTTCCAATTGGAGCATTTTGAAAACAAGTGACAAAACTGGTCAAACTCGACCACAAAAAGGTGATCTGGTTTGACAAGTTTAGGTGGTTTAAGGCTATTATTTGCTTTAAACTAAAAAACTATAAAATATATCTCTAAAATGAAGTTTATACCAATATAGCACTCTTCATAAATGATGTTAGGATGCGCCGGCCCATCCTCGGAAACCTAAAAAAAAAGAGGGAACTTGGGGGTTTATGTTGTTAGTCAGTTTCTCTAGGGCAAGTTTATGAGATCTAAATAGGGTTATCCATTGGATGTGGAAACCAGGAATTATAGGCCGGCATTTCTTCCATTCCATCAAGAAAGGCACCTTCTAGGCGTCTGCTTCAACTTCTAGCCCTTCTAGGGTAAGGATAGGGACCTATTAGAACCCAGATCCCTAAATTACTCAGATTAATAGTTGATTAATAAGAACAGTAAGAGTATAAAGCAGAAGGACTTAATCAACTGTAATAGAATTTACTGTGATGATTGAAGAACAGTAATGAAGAACAATTATGAAGAACACTCTTAATTGTTAGATAAGTACACATACAGATTTAGGTAGAGGAAGAGATGAATCAAGCCAAACTCATATTATTGACTGGAGAATTGCAATTATACCAAGAACACCGTGGAAAACACACACACGAAATTAGGAGTCGACTCTCATTCACTTTCCTCTCAACCCTAAGACTCCTTATATATGGCCCATTACATTCAAAGCCCAAGCCCAAGTCCAATTAAAATTACAATTAAATGGACTACAATTAATTATGCTAACTTTATAAAACTTTCTATCTAATTGGGGCTAATTAGATCTAACAATCTCCTCCTAAAGTTTTATAAAGGAAGCATCTGTGTCTTCAAGAAGCATCTTAAAATAATATCCCCCTTGCTTTCATTTAGAAAACTTTAGTGTCGCTGGTCTTCTAAACTTTTCAAGCTCCCTCTTGAATAAAGCTCATAATCTTCAAAGGATGGGGTTTCGAAATACTTCGTCAACAGCTTAGATAACCATAACAAACACCATTCGAAAGAGAAGTAGTATGAAAAATCATAGCCTTTTGATCAACAACTGTTCAAACTAGGAAGATAAGACGATTTCCTCATAACTTCCAGAAGATTGACCAACCAAATCCAGATCCAATCTTCATAATCAGATGAATGATTATCAGTACTTAAGTCTCTAACACAAAATAAAGTTGCCAGAACACTGATTGTAGACACTCAACCTTCTGCTTGATCAAGACAGAAAGATGACTGAAGACACTCAATAGTCTAGCATCTTGAGAAAACGGTGCAGAACAATGATTGCAAGCACTCTATACTCTAAGTGATCAAGTCAGAACACAGATTGCAAGAATTCAGCGGTCTTGCCTCAAGAATAAATCTTCAGAGAAATAATTGCTGAAACTCAAACTTCTAATCAATCTAATCAAATACTGAATCAGTCACCCAGTTATGGGAAGTTTTCAAATCCGACTCTTCAAATTTCACAAGCTGGAAATTTAACCCATAAAATCAAACATTTGACTTTAACAAGTCAAGTCACGAACAGTAGCTGAAGGGCTTGATACGTGATATAAAATATGCAAGGAATGATATCGCAGGGCTATGAACAGACCAATATAGCACGAAGTTGTCTTGGGTTATAGAAATAATGAAACAGTGATTTTCTCGAACTAATATGCGGCAAACAATAAATTAGAGTGATGCCACACTTGCTTTACGGGAAAAGCTCATAACAGTGTCCCCCTCCTACGACTTAGCACGAGGGCTGGCCCCAAGAATTTTTTTTGAAAATACATAGTGCACCCCTTATCCGGATGCATCAGATCTTGAATGCACCTACCCGAAAGTGCCAAAGTTTGGATGAGGAAGAACCTTAATCAGAACTCATTCGGATCAGAAGCAATCAAAAGATGTTGTCAATCAAAGCTCATTCAGAAGCAAGTTTATTCAGAAGCTTAATTCAGAGGACCGGATCAGAAGATACAACATTCCAGAATTTGCAGAAGCATAAAATCCCAGAGGCATTCAAAAGCCTCTTAGTGCTTCTGATCAGAGGCTAGACCTTCCAGAGCTGTCCAGAAGCCTCTGAGTGCTTCTGTCTGTCTGAAAAAGTTGTCTAGAAAATGCAACCCAGAAGCTATATCTTTCCAGAAGCTTCACTATTTTTTAGGCTTATCATCCAGAAGATGTATTCAGAAGCTTCGTTCCGGATGCTAAAACATATCAGAAGGTACTAGTCCAAAAGGATGTCCAGAAGCTACACAGCTTTTTGCAGAAGTTCGAAAATACAGAGGCATTCTTTATAAATGAATCAGAAGCTGTATAGAGCTTCTGGTTTATCAAAATTCAGGAACCAATTCATACATAGTCCACGTTGATGATGCCCAAAATCCATCAGTGGCCAATTCAAAACTAAAGTCCGATTGTGATCGGATTTGTAGCTAAATCTGAAAAGTTCCAATTTAGATTCAAAGTCCGATCCCTTCTAAATCCGATAAGTTCCTGTTCGACCTCAAAAATTACAGAAACTCAAATCTGCTCATAAAATCTTCAAATTGGTGATCATATTATGTTTAGAAACATAAATAATGACACTCTTGAGCTCGAATCAGATTAGAACATATTAAATCATTAAGAATCTCCATAAATGATCAAAACCAGTTCGTGTAAGAGAATTCTCAAAAACTTTCTAGATCTGATTGAATACGCTCAAATTAATCCAAAATTTTGAATAATAATTGATCCATACTTATAGTCTAAGATAATGGAAGCAATTTAAACATGATATATTGTCAAAATCGGATTAAATCACCAATAATTGAGACCGAAAACACTGTTCTTCGAGAAAAACCCACTGTTCATAAAATAATCATCAATTACCTGAATCTGTTATGTAGAAGGATCGACTAATCAAAAGCTTGATTAGAAGGCTCTGATACCACTTGTTAGATAAGTACACATACAGATTTAGGTAGAGGAAGAGATGAATCAAGCCAAACTCATATTATTGATTGGAGAATTGCAATTACACCAAGAACACCGTGGAAAACACACACACGAAATTAGGAGTCGACTCTCATTCACTTTCCTCTCAACCCTAAGACTCCTTATATATGGCCCATTACATTCAAAGCCCAAGCCCAAGTCCAATTACAATTACAATTAAATGTACTACAATTAATTATGCTAACTTTATAAAACTTTCTATCTAATTGGGGCTAATTAGATCTAACAGTAATTCGTATTTCACTCTGGTATATTGATCATTACAATACACAAACTACGCTGTCTAATTCTCTCCTATTTAATTGATGCTCATGACAGTAAAGGCTATCTCTATATATACTATTACAAAGAGAAAGTCATAGAGCTATCCTATTACATAATGCCACGTCACTTGTACTTGTAACAAATTTAGTTATGCACGAGAGGTGTGACATGTCATGTCATTAGAAGCGCGTGTGATGTGAAAGTTGAAATCCAGAGGATGCCTAATTCTCTTGATGCTTCTGGACAAAGAGTTGACCCTATGGATGCCATCTTCTGAGTGCTTTAACTTGTTACTTCAAGGAGTATTCTGGTTCATACTTCCATAAAATATTCTAACATTCTCCCCCTAAGTATGAATCCAGAACTAATACATATAATATTGAAGTAAACAAAAATGAATTTTCATTCATTACAGAAAGAAGTTGAAGTTACAAAATACATTACATAGAAGAACTAGAATGGAGCCTCTAGATGCCCAGTAAGAACTTCAAGGTATTTTCTAGTAATGTCTCTTAACTTGAACACTCCTTCCATATGTCTTTCCATATCAAAAGCAGCTCAATGGCTATATTTATATCATCCTTCTTTACAGCTATCGATGTTTCATCGGCATATTTGAACGCTTCACTCGACCTGAAAAACTTTTTACCCATTAGCCTGTTGAAGATGATTCCTTTTTCCGGTTCAAGAATTAGATCACCAATTCTTCTATATTTGATCCGTTCCAATTCTTCATTTGGGGCAGTGATTGATACCTTTTGTACCACCCTCTCCAGTCCTATCTGAAAATCAACTTTTGTTCATCAGACCGATCAACCATAACGCCCTTCATCTTATGATCAACAGGAGGCTGACTCATTGAGGCTTCACCAACATTTTGGATAGTAGAAGATTGGATCAGAGGGTGAGTTGATTCCTCTGTGGCTTGAATTTGTGAAGTTTGAGTTTTAGGAACGTTCTGAATGGGAGGTTGAATAATAGGTTCATCAACTGTTAAAGTTTGAGCAGGGATTAGAGTTGTTTGAGTAGAAGCAATTGAAGAATTTGAAGATTGAACTATGGGTCTAGTGTTCGTATTCCATGGCCTTCTAGGAATTGGAACTTCTGGTCTTCTACGGTTTTGCTCAAGTTCAAGTATGAACTTAGCCATTTCAGGATCTCTAGGAATAGGACCAGAGCTTACACCCAATGGTGTAGGAGTTAGGATTGCATTCGTTGAAGCTTGTTGTTAAGAAGAGGATGGTGGATGTTGTTCTTGGGAAGATGATGGTGGTTGTTGTTCTTTAGTTGGTTGAGAGGTTGATGCAGGCTCAACAAATTTCACTCTTTTACTCTTATCCCCCTTCTAAGAATCAGGGGCATTAGGGTCCTGATCCTCAGATCTTTTTCTTTTTATTTCAGCCGTCTTGCAGGCTCGATCCTCTTTGGCTTTCTTCTTTGACTCAAAATCTGTAGAGACGGATTGAACAATGGATGACAGTTTGGTCATAGAAGTGTCCAGAGCAGATACCTTCTGTGTTAATTCAACAGCTAGAGTTGTGTTGGTTTTGGATACAAACTTGGCATTGACGTCGTTAAATTTTTCTAGCATTGCTTTCTGGAAGTTTGCCAAGTCTGATCTTGTAAGGATACTAGAGGAAGAAGAGGCTTCTGAAGGGATCACGGTGCCACAAAAGAGCCATATTCCTCTGTAGAAATGGTGACTTCTGGAGTTGGAATGTCAGAAGGAAGATTGAACATGGCTTCTGCATTCGCCTGTATACCACGTTCCAACTTCTAGAACTATTTTGTTGTTAAGTTTTTTTGGGCATCATGGGATTTGGATCATGAAATTCTTTAACTGTTCCAGGGTTTAGGAGTGTTCTTTCTGAGTGGCCTGGAACTTGCAGAGTAAGAAGTTATGAGCTATAACTTCTTCCTGGATATTATAATAACTAGTTTGCACGGTTTGTTTTAGATCCACCATAGATCTCTGAATTTGATTAACAAATGCTTCAAACGCTGCATTTATGACAATTTTAGAATTGATAATCGGTGCATCTCCAACACATGGAGCCCCTTTTCCCTCGCGATCAGAGGGGCCCTCATTCACACCTGTTTGGACTTTGAGTGTGGAGGGACTTCCATACCGCCTTTGAGGGCTCCTAGGAGATACCTCTTCGGATGTTCTGATTGTCGTGACTTGTTCCTCATTATCAGAGGATGAGGAGTCAATAACAATGTGCGTACCTTTGTGCATGTCAAAGACAGAGGTACGTTGTGCATCCTGATGCCATAACCCCTCTGATGGGAATTCATTGGCTTTTGGATTTTCAGTTGGCATGGACGTACCAACCTCCATCCAGTCTATCTCATCAGTCATGAAGACATCAATGTTCTTTGTGGGAGGTGGCGAGTTCTGGGGTAATGGAACTCTTATGTTTGCATCATCATCCTTTTGAGAGCATGATGATGAGGAGGTTTCCCCGGATGTACTAGATGCAGAGGCATTTAAGATAGCCTCTGACCGGTTAAGTTCTAGTTAGGGTTTGGACTAAGCGTACGTCCTTGTTCAATAGGTGTTGATGTGTTGGCATCAACCCTAGTAGATATGGTTGCTCTGGGTGGACTCAGCTGGTGTCTCTCATTTGTATCTCTTAGGACATCTTCTTGACTCTCTCTTAATAATCTCTCAGGATGGTTAGAATCACTCGGTGGTTCACTCATATTATGTTCAGTCTCATGCTTATTCGACCCCTCACCACGTATTCTGGCTCCTAAATGCTCTGGGGTAAGTATCCTTTGTTCTGAGAACACCAGAGATCGTCTATATGATTGTAAGATAGAGGAGGTTGATGGTATCAGATTGAGCATATATCTGGAATGCTCTCTCTGAAGAGTGTATCCATTGCTGTGAATTGTGGGTTTGTGAGACTTCATTGTTGCGATCTTGCAAAAAGGTTGAACACAGGGAATTTTCCAGCGTTTAATGGCCATCTGAATGATGAATGCTAGAAATATGGGGTACATAAGTGCAAGTAATGGTTTGTTGTTCTTCTCGAAAGTGAGTTTATACTTAACGACTCCATACATTTCCTGAAAAATGAGGTCTGCGAAATCCAATAGAAGTACATACCATACATCATAGTGATTACGTTTGTGCGTGCTTGATCTTGAGATCCGATTTTGCTTGTGAGGCTTTTGTTGATGATGGAGAGCAGTACATTCCACATTGGGGGCAGGCTTTGTCTCTTAACATTAGAGACCCTTTCGATAGGTTTGTTGTATCCTAAGAGTTTCAAGGTCAGGGTTTGGCACTAGATTCTTTTTTTCTTGAACCATAGACGGGGGTAAACGAAATATTTTGGAGATCATCTTCCTGGTAATCAACACCTCAATTGCATGGTCGTCGTCGTTATTTTGGATGCCAAAACTTCCAGCAAGTGTATCATCATCCTTGATATACATGGTTTGCCACACTTCTTGGACAAACACTTCAGGAACATTAGGTTTTGAGAGTGTTATGGCTAGGTTTAGGGCATGATGTTGAAGGAACTCAATCATCACTCGGTATTAATCATTGTAGGTTTTGGGATCAATAAACATTTGAACATTATTTTGCTTTGAAAGTAAGAACACTAGTGGTGTATTTTTAGCAGTAAAATCAATCATGGTGCCTTTTTCAACTTGAGCATTGATGGGGATTTCGTTCACAACAGCCATTGAGAGCGGGTTTGCAATCAATGAGGGATTAGGTAATATTTTGAAATTGGAGAGCAAAGAGACGGTAAAAAGTAGAAGTGTTGGGGTAATTCGAGTTTTTATAGTAAGATTGAAAATTGAACTCGAGTGTTTTGAATAGGGAGAGGCATTTTCTGACTTGGGGAATGGAAACGGTTTTAGGTTGATGACGTAGGCTAGAATGGTAAAATCATGCGCTCCATGGATGATTAATGCGTGTCCGAAGATTCTAGATGAAGCCGTTGTGATTGGGGACATGTGTATTTCGAATTTGGTTACTCAAGGGTTCCTTCGTTGGGATGGAACGAAATTTGCTTGCAACAAATATAATTTTCTTTTTCCGTCTCAAAAATGATTTTAAAAAGAACAATTAAATGGTCTTAAAAGAATTTGGACCAAATAAGAGTTTCAAGAAGATTTCTTATAAAAGAAATGTCTTGTTGAATATTTTAAGGATATATCGAGTCCTTTTGTACAACCTTGACGGCAAGAGTAAGTACAAAAATAACGAATAACCTTTTTAATATCTCAAAATATCATTTGTGAAAACATTTAAAATCATTCAGCTGGTTAGATAAACATTTGGATACCAGAAGAAAGTTTTATATCTAATGAATAACCTTTCAAAGAAAATTTTAATGAACAGGAACTTTTGGATAAACTTGGTGGCAAGAGTTAACCTAGAATAAAATAATTCAAGAAAAATTAGTCTAGAAGACAGCTAATGCACTCCAGAGACTTTAGAAGTATCCAAGTTTTGAATGTATTAGTCTTAACGATAAGAGTTAATAAAGATGTTCAGAGTATACTATCTTCTTTAGATTGATGTATTCTCCCCCTTGAAGTATGCATGGATAGAGCTTCCCCTAAATTTATGCACTTGTTACTCCCCCTTAAACCATGTTTGGATTATGAAATGTGAGAGTGACAAGTATTGCTCGACAGACAGAGGCATTCAGAGGCTTCTGTACTCCTTTGGATTATAATAGTGGACATAGAAGTGTACAATGAAACAGAATTGAAAGATAAAGACATGGTAAGTAAATAACAATATAAAAGCTATAAAGAATTACAGATTTTGTATTTATTACATATTTAGCATGCCCAACTTGCTGACTAAAAAAGTAAATATTTTCTCATCCAGAGGTTTTGTAAAAATGTCAGCAAGTTGGTAATCAGTAGAAACAAAATACATCTCAATGCTGCCTTTTTCCACATGATCCTTATGAAATGATACCTCACATCAATGTGCTTTGTCTTTGAGTGCTGCACTGGATTTTCGGGGATAGCTATTGCACTTTCTGAATCACATAGGATGGGAATCTTGTCATATACGAGACCATAATCTCTGAGTTGGGTTTTCATCCATATTACTTGTGAACAACACCTGGCAGCAGCAACATATTCTGCTTCTGCTGTAGAGGTTGACACACAGTTCTGTTTCTTTGATGTCCAACTTATTAATCGATTTCCCAGAAGTTGACAGCTACAAGAGGTGCTCTTTTTGTCTAACTTACAACCTGCATGATCAGAGTCAGTATATGCAAGTAAATCGAAGCTGGAGTTCTTACGATACCAAAGTCTCAAAGAGAGTGTTCCCTTTAGATATCTAAAGATTCTTTTTATAGCAGCCAAATGAGATTCCTTTAGATTGGCTTGGTATCGAGCATAGAGACAGGTGGCAAACATTATATCTGGTCTACTAGAAGTTAAGTACAGAAGAGATCCAATCATACCTCTGTAGTTCTTGATATCAACTTGTTTCCTAGAGGGATTAGTGTGAAGCTTTGTGTTAAATGAGACTGGTGTTTTCATTGTAGTGGAATTGTGAAGATTGATTTTCTTTAAAATGTCAGAAACATACTTGGTTTGATTTATGAAAATGCCAGAGGTTGTTTGTTTGACTTGAAGCCCTAGGAAGAATGTCAATTCTACCATCATGCTCATTTCAAATTCACTTTCCATTAATTTTGAAAACAACTCATCTTCTGCTTGACTCGTAGAACCAAATATAATATCATCCACATAGATTTGAACTACAGTTAACGCGCCTTTGCTTATTTTGATGAACAGAGTAGTATCAATTTTACTTTTTTCATACTTGTTGTCAATCCGAAACTTTGATAAACGTTCATACCAGGCTCTGGGAGCTTGCTTTAGGCCATACAAATCCTTATCCAGAAGATAGCCATGATTTGGATGTTTTGCACTTTCAAAACCAGGGGGTTGTTGGACATATACTTCTTCTTTAATTTTACCATTCAGAAAGACACAGTTGACGTCCATCTGATATACTTTGAAATCTTTGTATGCAAAGAAACCTAGAAACAATCTGATTGCTTCTAACCTTGCTACTGGGGCAAAGGTTTCATCAAAGTCGATGCCTTATTCTTGACAATGGTCCTTGGCTACTAGCTTTGCTTTGTTTCTGATCATAACTCCATCTTCATCCTTCTTATTTCTGAGGACCCATTTAGTGTCGATTACTGTTTTGTCTTTAGGTAGTGGTACAAGCTTCCACACTTTGTTCCTGTCAAATCGCAGAAGCTCTTCTTGCGTTGCATCTATCCAGCTGGGTTCTTGCAGAGCTTCATGAACTTTCTTTGGTTCTATTATGCTTAAGAAATTCACAAAGAAATCCTCGTTAATAGTGGTAGATCTTGTTCGGACACCAACAGAGGGATC
Organism: Silybum marianum; assembly: GCA_036898165.1. Lineage (NCBI taxonomy): Eukaryota > Viridiplantae > Streptophyta > Magnoliopsida > Asterales > Asteraceae > Silybum > Silybum marianum. The sequence goes on along the minus strand of CM072533.1, from coordinate 30,655,673 downwards.
ACCAATGATTTGATCTGTAGTATGAGCTTTTGTCCATCTTTTCATTCTTGTTTGAGGAATTTGTTGAGGATCAATCTCAATTTCTGAATTGAGTTGGTTTTCTTCTTGAATCGAGACAACTTCTGGAGTAGAGCCTAATGTTTCCCCCTCAAATGAAGGCAAAGAGCATTTGGAGATTGGAGTGGAGCACTCTGTATCAGGAGACATAGAGACCTCTGGACTTTCATTTGAATATGATGACCCAGAAGATCCTGAGATTGTGATTCAAGAAGGTTGCTGTACTTCTAATATATTGACTTGACTGTGCCTGACTATATTTTCATATTCAATTTCTTCTGCAAGAAAATCCTTGAATATTGCATCGATTTCAGATTCTCTGAGCTAAAGAGATAGTCAGAAGTTACATTGTTAATCTTGAGTTCTGAGTCAGAATAATCAGAAGTCATGTGTGCTTGATCATCAAAGTCGACATTAATGCTTTCCATGACTGTCATGGTTCTGAGATTGTATACCCTGAAAGCTTTTTATGTAAGAAAATAGCCCAAGAATTTAGCTTCATCAGATTTCTTGTCGAATTTTCCATGCTTGTCACGGTCATTCAGAATGAAACACTTGCAGCCAAAAATGTGTAAATATTTAACTGTAGGTTTTCTATTATTAATAAGCTCATAAGAGATTTTGAAATGCCTCTTGACAATTATGGATCGATTTTGCGTAAAGCATGCAGTTCCAACAACTTCTGCCTAGAAGTGAGTGGGTAATCCAGAGGCAGCAAGCATGGTTCTTGCTGCTTCTAGGAGTGTACAATTTCTTCTTTCTATCACACCATTTTGTTAAGGGGTGCGTACAACCGAGAAGTTTTGAGAAATTCCTTTATTTGTTAGATACTCATCAAGTTTGGTATTCTTGAATTCAGTAACATTGTCACTTCTTAACTGCTGGATATTCTTATCTAGAAGCACTTGTATCCTCTTCGTCATGTTGATTAAAACTACTGGGACTTCTGATTTTTGTCGTACAAAAGCAAGCCAAGTATACCTGGAATATTCATCAATTAGCACCAAGATATACTTTTTAAGGGAGAGCCTCTACACAACAATTGGACCACAGAGGTCAACATGTAGCATTTGCCGAGATCTCATGCATGAATGATCACTCTTGGTTTTATGGGAAGCTCTTTTACTTTTACCCATTTCACATGCAGGGCAGAGATGAGCTTTCTGGAAGAGAACCTCAGGGAGGCCCTCTACCAAGTTATGTTTTACAAGCATTTCCAGATTTTGGAAATTCAAATGTGAAAACTTATGAAGCCAGAGCCAAGCAATCTCACTCTTCTTAGAGATTAGACAAAGAGTTTCTGTACCATCTTTAGAGGTAAAGTTCGTCATATACAAGTGTTATGGATAAATATTAGATTGTGACGAAATAAGGAATGGATATGCTTAATGTAAATAAGGCAAGTCTATGATGCCTTAAACTCTACTTTCCTTATCACAATAGGATTCCTAGCAATATAAATAGAGGATATGGGGTAAAGCATTAGCAGCGCATAATCTAGAGAGAGAGTCGATATTATTGTGAACTTACATTGTAATCAAATATTCAAGTGAGATATACGACGTACTTTATTCTGCATATTCTTCGTATATTGTTCATATATTATGATATTATCGTACTTGATTGTGAATCTGGGATCCACAATTGGTATCAGAGCCGACGATCTGAGTTTTGGACTGCATCTAATTGATTTATGGATTTCTAGGTAAAAAACTCGACTTTCTCTGTTTTGCATGTTTATCGGGTCTAACAGCTATCGCTTCAATCGATATATATTCATAATCTATTTTGTTTTGTTTTTATCAAGTCTCAGTAATAGTAGTATTAATTGATTTCCGTTCAATCTAGTTATCCTGCGTCTTTATCGAATTCTGCCATTTATCTTTAGATAATCAAGTAACTTTACGAATTAATTTGTGTTAGTTTCAATCTTAAAATCCTTGTCTTTCTAAGAAATCGTATTTATCAACTTGTTGAAGACTTGTCGCACCTCTATATTTGTTACTTCACCCGACAAGTATTCAATCTGCTCATCAATTCCCAATTTTTTTTACTAAATTACTTTCGATTATTTTACTTTTGCTGTTCTCTTACAATAGAAAACTCAGGATCTGAGTAAGTTTACTTTAAACATAATTGAGAAAATTAGAAACCTGAAAACTTAGTTGTTCTTGTCAATAAAAAGACTAGATGACTTCACACACGAAATTATGAGTCGACTCTCATTTTTTTTCCTCTCAACCCTAAGACTCCTTATATATGGCCCATTACATTCAAAGCCCAAGCCCAAGCCCAAGTCCAATCAAAGCTCATTCAGAAGCAAGCTTATTCAGAAGCTTAATTCAGAGGACCGGATCAGAAGATACAACATTCCAGAAGATGTTGCAGAAGCATAAAATCCCAGAGGAATTCAGAAGCCTCTGAGTGCTTCTGATCAGAGGCTACAGACCTTCCAGAGATGTCCAGAAGCCTCAGATTTAGGTACAGGAAGAGATGAATCAAGCCAAACTCATATTATTGATTGGAATTGCAATTACACCAAGAACACCGTGGAAAACACACACACGAAATTAGGAGTCGACTCTCTTTTTTTTTCCTCTCAACCCTAAGACTCCTTATATATGGCCCATTACATTCAAAGCCCAAGCCCAAGTCCAATTACAATTACAATTAAATGGACTACAATTAATTATGCTAACTTTATAAAACTTTCTATCTAATTGGGGCTAATTAGATCTAACATGTTATTCTAGATCTTTTTAGTCAAGAATCCTTCGTTCTTGCTTTCTGATTTATCGATTAAAGAAAAATCAGGAATTGATCTCTTTGAATACTTACGGACTCTCTTTAGGTCGACATCTTTTTATCAAGTTTTTTTAAGTTTTTCTCTTGCCCGTATTACTCGACATTGATTGTTATCAAGCCGTTAAGACTCGACATAAATTTTTGTGTAGCCCATCGAACCCGACAAGAAGTCAACTAATTTTTTCTTTCTCGCGTTTCTCATTCAGTCGACATCTTGTCTTATCGAGTCAGTCTTACACGACATACTTTGTTGTCGCACCTAGTCAAGCCGAGATAAAATTTACCTAAGTTCATTGAAATCTTAGAATCTTTCCAAAACTCACCGATCGAGATCACATCCATCAAGTACAAATGACTACATGCAAAGCTATGGCCATTGGTTCCGACACAAAACCACCAATTCTCTTCCAAGGAGAATACTCATAACGGAAAGATCGGTTCCTCGACTTCAATGATAGGAATGACTCTGCTGAAGAAATCATGCTTTCCATCAATGAAGGCCCGCCACCTGTTTTATACCAAGAATGTCCAGCTATGCCAAACAATACTCCTCCCTTACTGGCAAGACAAGAAATTAAGCCAAAATCCAAGTATACTCCGGAAGAAACAAAAAGAGCCAAAGGTGATCAACTTGCCTGATCATACCTACTTATGAGTATCCCTAACGATATTTACATGAGCATGATAGCCATTGTAGAACGGCTAAAGGAATGTGGGAACAAATAGAAAAGATCATGCTTGGGACAAAGATCGGCACTCAAATGAAGATCACTAATTGCATCCCGCAATATGAGGAATTCAAGGCTAAGGAAGGAGAAAGTCTTACGGACACTTGTGAACGATTTTTCCATTTGCTAAATGAACTTAGCAAAAACGATATCCATAAGACGAAAATCGAGAACAACGTGAAACTTGTTATAGCAATCTTCAACCTGAATGGCGTCGTTTTGCCAATCAAATAAAACATAGCAAGTTTCTTGCGGAACTTGATCCTCATGAAGTCTTTGAAACCTTGAAACAAGATGAAGATGATGTTCTGGAAGTAATGGAAGCAAACAACAAGATCAAAAAGTCTTCCGATCCATTCCGCATGATAACTTACCGGAGTCAGAAGGCGAAGAATTTGATGATCCCGAAATAGCCAGATTTCAACAACAATTGGCTCTTCTCACTCAAGAATTCAAACGCAAATTCTCTCGTCGTCCCAACTCCAATCAAAAAAGATATGCTTCGGGATCCAAGAACTTCGAGCGAAAGGCGACTTTCGATCCAAAAACAAGGAAAGATGAAAATCGACCACCGGGCAAACATGAAGACAAGTTCAAAGTAGAGATGAGCTTGTGCTATAACTGTGGAAAGTCTGGCCATTATGCATGTGAATGCTAGAAACCAGTTGTAAAAGATGCCAACTATTTCGCGTATAAGTTCGTGTTTGCTAAACAAAAAGAAGCCCGCAAAGTGCTTATGGCTGAAGTTGATCACTGGCTTCATAATGAAGATGATGAACCTGATGAGGAAATCCAAGCTCACTTCAGTCTGATGGCTTATTCTGATCCCTTTGTTTTGATGTTCAGGGGTAAGGCCTTTATGTCCCCCCCTTGTCTTTTATTTTTTTGCGATAAATAGCTGGATATTTGGGAAGCCCGTCCCCACCGTGCTCACTGGTGAAGATGCATCTTCTCACGCTTCCGACTGCTCACCCGAGGTAAGTCATTCTAACTATGATAATTTTGTTGCGCAAATGAATGATTTGATGATACAATTGCATGAACTATAATTTAAGTTAAAAACTGAAAAACTTATGGATTCTAACTTACAAGCACGTCTCGATAATAATCATAACCAACTTTTATTTGCAACATCCGAAATTTTCAACTATAAGAGTGATGTTCTAAAATTAGAAACGGAAAAGACTGCTTTGACTGACGAGATTTTAGTACTAAAACAACAAAATTCAAATCTCACAAAACGACTTAACAAATCCGAATGTGAGGCTGAAGACTTTTTCTTCCAAATTTGAATTTTCCACTATCCAAAGAAACGATCTTTTACAAATTGAGTCAAACTGAACAAACGATTCATTTAACCGCCCCAAAAGAGTTATGTTCGAAAGCATGCCTAGGTTTTGAAAATCCTAAATGTTTAGCTAAGGTCGTATACAATACTCCAACTATTTATAAATTTGAATATCTAGACCTTGGTCCAGATTATAAAATTCAATTTATGAAGTCTCCTATTAAAGTCGAGAGACGGGAAGATTGGAACAGGAAGAACAAGAAACTTCATCAAATTCCTTTCTGCTATCCAACAGTTGTGGAAAAGGACTCAGTAAATGGATCTCTTCCAAATAATTATTTTCCTTCTTACACCAATGAAGAACTTCACACCGAGCCACCAAGTTTTAAACCTTACATTACCACCTTATTTTTGGAAAGGAAAATCATTCAACTAGAAAAGGTGTTGGAATCTAAAAAGGAAAAAGAGGCATTAATCACCAAAATTCAAACCTTAGAAAACAAAGCTTTACAAACTCAAAACCCCGAAGTTGACACAACTTCAAATATTTCTTCATGTAAAGCCTTTGTTAGCTCATATTTGGATGATTGTGACTTTCCCACGTTTATGATTGGTCCAAATTATTGTCCTCCTAAACACAAAACTTCCCTCACTCCTGAACAAATAGAAAAAGAGTTGGACAAACTTGAAGAAATGGATTCTCTCGAAGAAAACCCAAATCTTTCCCAACAAAACTCAACGGAGTGTTCAAATGTTTCGGTTGACGCCTTTGACTTCAATTCTATTCTTCCAAGTCATGAGGATTTTGTTGATAAAGGCAAGAAACCGATAGAAACGGTCCAAATTCATTATGTTGAGAATGAATGCTCCACTAGTTCTTCACAACACAATTGGTTTCAACAAAAGGAACAAACCTATTTTTCTAGAAAGGCTAAAACTCATCAACCAAAACTCACTAACAAACGTCCATTTCCTGTTTCAACTGTACGCCCTCAAAAGTAAGTTTGGATTTAAAAAGGCGCAAATCAAGCAAAGTCTATATTCCGCAATAAAAGAGACAATTTTAATTTCAAAAGCTCAAATCATTGTTCTAAATTTCCTGTTACTATTCATTCTGTTAAACATTTAATTCGATTCTCAAGAAATAAAATTTGTTGCTCAAATTGTGGTGTGAATGACTTTGCGTGCTTAAATTCTTATGGTTATGATTACTATCCTGATATGCTAATTCATACAACTATCATCAAGAAAATTCTTTTCCGCATTATCCTGTTTATAAATGGATTCCCAAGAGGCCTGTGGCTGCGGCACCTAAGTCCCAATTCAAATGGGTACCAAAGGTTGTCAAGTCAACTAACTCCGACGAAGCCATTTACAAATAGGTACCTAAATCTGCTTAATTGTTTTTGCTGAACGGTCATGTGTGGTACTTAGACTCTGGATGCTCCAAACACATGACTGGTAGAAGGAGCTTCTCGCCAACTACGTTGAAAATCATGGAGGATCTGTATGCTTCGGGAACAATCATTTCTCACCAATTCGAGGATACGGATACATTATCAGCAATAATCTCACAACCTCCAAAGTTTCATATGTTCAAGGCCTTAGTCACAATCTACTAACTATTGGACAATTCTGTGACAAAGAACTTGAAGTGAAGTTTCGTTCTGAAAGATGCTACATTAGAACCTACGAAGGAAGTGAGATATTAGCTGGATCACGCAAGTCAAATCTCTAAACCATCGATCTGTCAAAAGTTAATCCACCAACCATTGTGTGTCTCGTCTCAAAAGTCGCAAATGGAAAAACTTGGTTATGGAATCGCCGACTCTCCCACCTGAACCTCAAAAATATCAATCGACTCGTAATTGGAGGGTTGGTCACCTGTTTGCCCAAGATTAGATATGAGAAGACTCACTTATGTGGATCTTGCGAGATGGGCAAAATGAAGAAAGTTTCACACAAGCTAAAAGTGTAGCAAAGCACGACCCGACCTCTTCATCTCATTGATATGGATGTACGCGGCCCCATGAGAACTCAAAGTATTCACGGCAAGATGTACGCTCTTGTTACGGTGGATGACTATTCTCGCTATACATGGGTTAAATTTCTTCACCCAAAGGACGAAGCTCCCGAGATCATCATTGCCTTCTTGAAGAATATTGAAGTCAAATTAGAGCTTTCTGTCCAAACTCTTCGCACGGATAATGGAACCCAGTTCAAGAACCGCACTCTCGACTCATTCCTTACATCAGTTGGTATCACTCATACATTCTCTGCGGCTTGAACTCCACAACAAAAGGGTGTGGTCGAACGACGTAACCGTACGCTGGTCGAAGCCGCTCGCACAATGCTTGCATATTCCAAATTATCACACCATCTTTGGACTGAAGCAATCAACACCGCGTGCTACACTCAAAACCGTTCAATCATCAACAAGTGGTTTACCAAAACCCTATATGAATTAATCAACAACCGCTTTTCTTCCATACATCATCTCCACACGTTCGGAGGTCGCTGTTTTATTCTTAATGACAAAGAAGATCGTGGCAAACTTCATACCAAATCTGACGAAGCATATTTTCTTGGATATTCACCAAACGCATCTGCATATCGGGTCTATATGAAAGAGTCCAGGTGTGTCGCCGAAAGCGTCAATGGGCATTTCGATACAAAGGCTGAAATGGATCCCAAACCTCACAGTTCTGTCCCCTAACTTACTGCCATATTTGATTCCGAACACCTCCGTCCGGAACCTGTTCATAACCCATCTAATCCAAATCATGCCTCTACATCCAAAAACGCCTCTTCTGATTTGGATGATTTATTCGAGCATTTCTACTCAGATTACTTTGGACCCTACATTGAAATGCCGAAAACCATCTCTACCCCTATCTTGGAAGTAGCCGAGACCACGACTCCTTCTAGACCGCCCTTATCTACGGAAACCGTCTCACCAGCTGCTACTTCGAGTAAATCTACATTACCCGCAATTGTTCATACCCCTAAAGACAACATCAGCATTACAAATCCAGTTGCTCCCTCAACTACCAACCCCCCTCCAACGAACCCACTTCCTCAAAACCCAATTCCTACACCTACGAATCCGGAACTGGTATCCTCTCCCCCACCAACAAATCCCACTCAAAAGGATGTTTCAACTTTCGCTCGTCATTTCGATGTGGGTCCAGCCTTAGAATCCGTTCAAGATCGTCCACTTGGCACATATGTGGATGACCATCCTGAACCCCCGCCACTACAACCACTTCCTCATTATCATAAGTTGATCCGATCTCACCCACCCGAACAAAATATTGGAGACCCTTCAACACCGGTCACAACAAGATCTGCCTCCGCAAATGATTGTTTGTTCTCTTCCTTCCTAAGAAAAATCGAACCAACAACTATTGTAGAAGGCATGTCTGATCCTGATTGGATTACGGCTATGAAAGACGAACTCAATCAATTTGAAAGTCTCAAAGTTTGGCGCTTCGTCCCCCCACCCTGCAACAAGACTATTACTATCACAAAGTGGATCTTCAAAAACAAGCGAGACGAAGATGGAATTGTCATACGCAACAAAGCACGGCTTGTCGCGAAAGGTTACCTCAGCAAGAAGGCATAGACTATGACGAAACATTCGTATCGGCTGCTCAAATTGAAGCCATTCGCGTGTTATTGGCATACGCGGCACACAAAAACTTTGTTGTTTTCCAAATGGATGTCAAGACTGGTTTCCTAAATGTTGTTCTACGAGAAGAAGTATATGTCTCTCAACCTGACGGCTTTGTCGACTCTTCAAAATCGAATCATGTCTATATTCTCTACAAAGCTCTCTACGGCATTAAACAAGCTTCGTGCGCATGGTATGACAGTGTCTCCAAGTATGGTAAAAAATGGGTACTCCAAAGGTAAGATCGATCCTACCCTTTTCATTAAAAAGGAAGATGGTGATATTATGCTTATTCAAATATATGTCGATGACATTATTTTCGGTTCGACTAACCCACAAGATTGCAAAAACTTCTCCGAATTCATGATTGCCAAGTTCAATATGAGCATGATGGGAGTAATGAATTTTTTCCTCGGTCTTCAAGTAAAACAATTTTCAACGGGAATATTCTTTAACCAATCCAAATACATCTCGAACATGTTACTTAAATATAACATGACGACTTGTACACCGATTGGCACTCCCATGTCTGCAGGTTCAAAACTACATGATGATCCTTTAAGGAAAGCGGTAGATTCTAAAACCTATCGAGGAATGTTTGGATCTTTAATGTACTTCATGGCTAGTCGACCGGACATCATGTTTGCTACATGCTTATGTGCTAGATATCAAGCCTCTCCAAAAGAATACCACCTTAATGCTACTAAAAGAATTTTTCGTTATTTAGAGGTACTACTGATATTGGCCTATGGTATCCTAAGGATACGGGTTTCGAGTTAACTGCTTTTTCAGATGCTGATCATGTTGGCTGCATGGTTGATCGAAAGAGCACGACGGGCCACATTAAGTTCTTGGGAGAGAAACTAGTCAGCTGGTTTTCAAAGTAATACACGTGTGTCTCCACATCCAGTGCAGAGGCCGAATACATCACTGCCGCAAGCTGCTGCTCACAAGTAATTTGGATGCGAACGCAACTCAAAGACTATGGCTTTTGGTTTGACAAGATTCCAATATATTGTGACTCAAAGAGCGCAATCGCCATATCCAGCAATCCAGTCCAACATACAAAGACAAAACACATAGATGTCCAGTACCATTTTAATAAAGACCATGTCGAAAGAGGTATAATCGGATTATAGTTTGTTAATATGGAATTTCAGCTTGCCGACTTGTTCACAAAGGCAATGAATGAGAAACGCTTCCAATTTCTAGTGTCCAAGTTGGGCATGCTTAATCTTAAAACCTGATTCTCAATCAGTATATTTAAAACTTCACAACAAGCCCATTCAAGTTTATATGCACATTCACCCTTTAGAGTGACTTTTCATAATACTTGAATTCTCGCTTTGTGAAATTTTAAAATTTTTAAAAAGTTCTGTATTTTCATAGTTTTTTCGTTCTTGTACATTTTTTCGTCATGTGTGTGTCTTTTATCTTTTAGATATTTTGATGTTTGTTTTTCTAATACTTTCAGTTTTCGAGGGGTAGCGGTAAAGGTAAGTTTTTTCTTAACTCGCATCATTCAAAAGGGAGCACTTAGAGTTTTTCCGAAATCACTCATATCGCCCCTTAAGGGATCGACATCCCCAGCTTGTCGGCTCTATAGGACTCGACATCTGAGGATGTCGAGTTACTAAGGCTCGACAACCCGACCTTAAGTAGTCCTCGACCCAAACATTTCTTGCCACGTGTCTCTGGCCCACTATTTAAAGGATGAGGACCCCACTTTCACAGTTTCATTCTTCAAATTCCAAATTTCCCTCTTTTTCTCTCTACACCACCTGAGCTCTCTGCAATCACAATTTTTTTTTCAAAACCGTCGATTTTTGCAAAGCCGTTTCAACAATCAGGTTCGTAATCTCTTCCCTAACATCTTTAATACTTGCAATTTTTTGTTTTATTCAATGCATGCTCTTCAATTTTGTGTTAAACTGTTCGGTTTCCAAACCCTTTGGTTTTACCGATTTTCATGCTTTTTGGTACTTCTGGATCGAATCATACAGTAGGATTAGTTATAATAGTGTTAGACGATACCCATCGACCCTAGATCTAGGCTTAATTTCATCAAATTCGAACTTTAAATTCTGGGTAGATCACTGTTCATACTTATCGCCTCAACTAAACACTTAGGATTTTTATGAACGTATGAGAGACTTGTCGATTCCATTGGGTCCAACATGTTTTCTTGTACAAGATTTTTATCGACCACCCTTATCTGAACTTGTACAAGACTTTATGTCGACCCAATAAGGCCCGATATTCATCTCGATCCAACTTCAAACAACATCCTTTTATGTCGACTCTACCAGGTTCGACATATTTCCCTTGTCTGACACTCTCACTCGACAAAAGTTGGTTATCGATCACACTTCATTCGACATACTTTTATATCGACTATCTCATCAGATGCATGGCCCGACATCCATACTTAGATTTTTTCTTCTGATGTCATATTTTCACTATAAACTAAGAAACTGATCTGCTTTCTATGGTTTACTAACGTTGCACTTTCAGTTTCTATGGCGACCATAAATGATCCAAATCTGTCTGATGACGAACATCCAATGCCTTCCGAAAGATCCACTGCGCCTAGTATCAATGCGGCTAATCGGGATGACATTCTGATGCCCCCCTCCGAAAAGAAGCCATTACTACCAAACAACCACCATCTCGATTTTAGCATCAATCTTGAGCATCCGGTCATTATGGAAATTCTGAAAAGGCATCCTCTTAAATTTGCTTTCTCTCTGGAGCAACGAGTCCCTGCCTTCTATCTGCAGCAGTTCTGGTACACAATGCAATACCATCCGGAAGAAAGCAACCATCATTTCACCGTGCAAATCGACGATTATATGACCCGACTGACTCCATCTCGAATTCGCCGCGTCCTACGACTTTGTGTCTCCAAAAACTATGAAAACCCCGTATCCAAAGATGAATGGTGTAGAGACATACACGCTTTAGGATTTAATGTTGAACTCACAGGTGTTGGCCAATTCAAACTGCCCCAAATTTGGTTCACCCTGTTTTCCCTCATCAATAGATGCCTGACGGGCAAGCATACTGGTATGGATAAAGGTAGCACGGGTATACTTCAGATATTTCGTGGGATCATCTACAGTCGTAACTACGACTATGCTACACTTATCTGGTCTGATTTGGTGGACTATGTTGCACAAAAAGGAACCAAACAAGATCGTCAATTCTTACCCTATCAACGGTTTCTTCAATTGTTCATCAATTCTATGACGCGCTCACGCCCAAATATTCCAAGAAGAGCTGGCTTGCCACTTGGACCCATCCTCACCCAGAAATAATTGAAGGTGAATGACAAAGCCTTCCCATACACTGTGCCTATCCCTGAAGCCCAGTTAGCCCATGCTGATCAGCATGCACCCTGTGTGAAAGCATATAAAGAGAGAATCGGCTTAATGGCCCCTCCAATTCCGGATGAGTTAGCACAAGAGCCAAACTATGAGGTAAACATTGAGATGGGTGAGGGTATTAGAATAGACGAGCATGTTCAGGATCAAGGGGATCCTGAACAGGGCGTTGAGAGAATAGACGAAGTAAAGGGAATTGACAAGGGGGGTGCATCTGATCAGCCGAGCCCTAATACTATTGAACCCACCATCCGTATTCCACCTCAACCTCATGCAACTACTTCTACTCGCATCCCACGATTGAAACTACTGGTTCATTGCAACCGCATCACTCGCCAAACCTCCCCTTTCGACACAGAAACCGATAAGTCATTTGAGCTACACGATAGTTCTGAAGACCTACGTCCAAGACGTCGATGCAGACTTGACACTGAGGATAATGCTCTTAACCGAATAGGCCGGCAACCATCCATCCAAGAGTCATCCTCCGATGAGATGGGTGAGGGTATTATAATAGACGAGCATGTTCAGGATCAAGGGGATCCTGAACAGGGCGTTGAGAGAATAGACGAAGTAAAGGGAATTGACAAGGGGGTGCATCTGATCAGCCGAGCCCTAATACTATTGAACCCACCATCCCTATTCCACCTCAACCTCATGCAACTACTTCTACTCGCATCCCACGATTGAAACTACTGGTTCATTGCAACTGCATCACTCGCCAAACTTCCCCTTCTGACACAGAAACCGATGAGTCATTTGAGCTACACGATAGTTCTGAAGACCTACGTCCAAGACGTCGATGTAGACTTGACACTGAGGATAATGCTCTTAACCGAATATGCCGGCAACCATCCATCCAAGAGTCATCCTCCGATGCAACCGATCCAACAACCATGAATGAACCCTTCCAATCTGAACGACTATCTGAACATTATTTTGGAGAGACAAGGAGAATGGAGGGAGATTCAGTCGAAAATGTTGACGTAAGAATGAGTGAAGGGAAGATAAATATGAATGAGAGTGAGATTCCAATCCCCACTATCCGGATAACCAAGTCCTCTATTGATACTTATCCATTGGATACCAACATTTGACAAGACGTTGTGGACCCAGCAACGCAACTGCACGCCTCAACTGTCCACTCTGTGGCCTCACAACAGGCTACGGTCTCATCACTTGTTGTGGATTTAGCACCTTATATAGCTCCCCTCCTTTCGGGAGGCATAGCTATTGAAACCAGAAGTAGTATCCCGCCTACATCGACTTCATTTCAAAGCACAACAAGTCTAGAGCCAGCTAGGACACTTGAGTCATTACACACCATGGACACTCGTGACCCGGTCGGAACTTCCATAGTGATGTCATCTATTGACATTCCACGAGGATTGGAAGGAAATTCTACCAGTGCTACCATATTGCCAACAGTGAACGTAGGTCCCACAGTTGAATCAACTGTGGTGTCAACGAGTGTTCTAGGTGACCCCGGTGTTACCCTTACAGGTCCTGCTTCATAGCCCTTTACTGTTCATCCTTCTATGCAAGCATATGTTCATGCCCATTTGCATCGAGCACAGGAATCTATGGATGCGCGTGAGGAACGCATGCGCAAATTCTTTTCATCCTTAGGTTCCAGTACTAGTCACTCTCTGCCTCATGATTCGTCACCTGATTCATCTTCTGAGTCCAAACCTCGATCCGAATCCGAGACTCGAGCTAGGCCACCTTCCCGACGCAAAACTCAGTTCAATATTGATGAACTGATGTCTATGATATTAGCCAACTTACTAGCCGAAGCTGAAGCCCGTGGTCTCCTTGAAGGTGAACTGACTGGCCTTCTTCGCCGAAATCTCGTCATTCCAGCGGTTACTAGACATGAGTTTGATGGTTTCAAAGCACATGTTGACCACAAAATTGATGCCATTCAAACTTGTTAGGATCCAAAGAATCCTATGAATTTGGATCCTAGGTTTGAAATGTTTTGTAAAGAAAAGAACTTCAGAATCTGAAGATGAGTAGTTCAGAAGTTCTGAACTAGTGCTAGAAAGATAAATAAAGTCATCTTCAGAAGTGCAAAATATATATTCAGAAGTTCTGAAGAAGTTCTGAAGAAGTTCTGAATAAGTTCTGAAGTGAAAGTTCAGAAGTTCTGAAGACAATTCAGAAGTGGTTCTGAAGAGCAAAGTTCAGAATTCTGAAGACATTTCAGAAGTTCTGAAGAACTTCTGAATGGAGTTTTTGATGACGTGTCTTAATGTCATTGGGTTGTGATTTAAATACATGTAACTGTAGCTTTACCTTTGTAGTATATATAGAGAGTCTGTTAGACAGTTAGGTAGTTGAACATTAATAGAACACCACATATGAGAGTCGTTTAAAGGTGTAAGTGTGTGTTTCTCTGTAAAGCTTTCTACAGTTCTAATAAAATGAGGATTCATTGAGCATTCTATATCAGATCTATTGTAATATGGGACTAACAGATCAAGCAAAGTGAAGAGACCATACTTGGTGCAATTGAAGCTCTTCGCCTAGAGATCAAAGAGTCATGTCAGCCTTCTGAACGCTTTAAGCACCGTCGACTTAATCAGGACGATCCGGATTCCGGTCCTAATCGCCCTGAGGGGGAGATGCCCACCGGTAACAAGAACCCAACCTCCGGGAACACAAGCTTCTACTAAAGCTCCGGGTACTTCATCATCCACTCCACCAACTCGTCAGCAAAACTCAACCTCCTCCCATGCAACAACAAGCAGATCAGCCAACGGTTGAAAAGCCCACGACCGATTTTGACTATGGGAGCATGTCTTGTGCTGTTGAACTAGAATCCATCAATGATGAACTCGTTGATGTTTAGAATCTACAAATTCAAGTGAAAAATTGGTTCAAGGATCCATATGCTGCGGTTTTAAGTGAAGAAGATTACATGCACCTATAACATACAAACCTGAACTATCAACCGGGATCGAATATCACTATAGGGTTATTGCCTCATCAAATATGGTGGGAAAGAATGCTTAAAAGTCGTAACTCAAGATGGGTAAATCAACAGATCAAAGTGCCCTATCTTGAAGAAACCATGCACATGATATTCGTCGAATGGAAGGACCCGACTGATCTTTCTCACATTCATCTCGTCACTGAGATGGATGCTGCTCAAGTTAAAGAGTATGTATGTGATAAATATCAGAAGATAGCTTCAAAAGAAGAATGGGTTCTGAAGACAACATAGTTCAGATATTCTGAATTAGTTCTGAAGAGAGAAAGGTTTAGAACTCTAAAGACAAGCAGAGCAACGCCTAAGGCATAACTTCTGAAATGGCTACTTCGGAAGTTCTGAAGATTCTGAAGAAGTTCTGAAGATGGTTCTGAGGATACTTCTAAAGAGGTTCTGAAGAAGTTCAGAAATAGTTCTGAACATGCCTATCATTTTTGTACTATAACTTTAACTTTCCTGTTTGTATATAAATAGATAGTTTGTTAGACAGTTTGAACTAACGTTCATAAAGCTTGTAAAGATCAATACTTTGTAATACTGTTCATTGATCAATACGATATATAACTTCGGTTACATAATTCTTGTTCTACTTCTTGATTCTTTCTATATTCTTGATATTTTGGGATCTAACAGTATGGCTGCTAAGAATAAAAGCATTAAAACCGGAAGAAGTGATGTCTAGGCACAACACTGTAGGCATCAAAGAGATAAAGTTTTACATGGTATTTGAAGTCAAGTTTCCTACTTTCAAGGTTATGCGAGACAATGGCAAAGAATACTTCTTTACTGAAGCAGATTTTGCTAACATCGATGTGATCGACATAGAGACGTTATACACTAAGCTAAGAGACAAACAAAAGAGGTCGTTTGATAAACAAAGAGCTTTAAGAGCGATCGTGAGACATGTTCAGAAAGAGCTAAGATTCAATTATCACCACGATTTACAAAGAGGTCTTGAAAGTAAGCAAAAGAAGGTGTATCTAGCGAAACCGAATCAGTCTGTCCCCAACCTGGAGAAGTTAAGTTTTTTAACATTTCTCTCCATGCCTGCTTACGGTATGATCTACATGAAAACTACTGAAGAGAAAAGATTTCTAAGATTCTCTGAGGTTGCTGCTTATTCCGATGGAACTTTATAGGGAATTTGAAACAGGTTATCTAAGAAAATAAGTGCAGAAATGAAGAAGCACAAGAAGTTAAAGTCAGATCAAAGGAAGAACATCTTGGATGCTATGGATATCATCGATAAACGTCTGATTTTGTTAGGTCTGAAAAGATTGTATCCAAGATCACAAATATTGAAGAAATGAAGGACTAAAGTGAAAAGTTAATAAAGTCATTAATTAGGAAAGATTTAATGTTTAAAATAAGGAAAGTATTGTTTTGTAAGAAAAGGCAAGTGTAAAATGCCTTATTCTATTATTTCCTAATATCGTATTTTCCTATCATATAAATAGAGGGTTAGGGCTAGCATTAGAACAAGAACATTAATTCATATATTCTAGAGAGAGCTTAATAGATAATATCATTGTAACCGATATTCAATACAAGTGAGATATCCGACATCGGATCTTAATCAATATTCAACGTGTTCTACGTTTTCTTGCATACATACATGCGGTTACCAGATTAAACTGGGATCCACAGATTTATCGCCAAATGTTAAAAAGATTCAAAGGCATGTTCGAGCTGAGAAAGTGAAGGCTTATTTTGACACAAAGGGGGAGATTGTTACGGATAAATATTAGATGTGACAAAATAAGGAATGGATATGCTTAATGTAAATAAGGCAAGTCTATAATGCCTTAAACTCTACTTTCCTTATTATAATAGGATTCCTAGCAATATAAATAAAGGTCATGGGGTAAAGCAGTAGCAACGCACTGGAGAGAAAGCCGATATTATTGTGAAGTTGCATTATAATCAAATATTCAAGTGATATATACGACGTACTTTATTCTTCATATTCTTCGTATATTGTTCATATATTCTGATATTATCGTGCTTGATTGTGAATCTGGGATCCACAACAAGTTACCTTTTCTATCGGCTCTCCATAGTTCTTGACCTGCTTTAGAAAGTAAGTAACAGTGTTTTCATCAAAAAGAACTAACATTTGTGCATCACACAGTTGACTTACACTCAGAAGATTGTGTTTCAATCCTGAAACATGAGTTACTTTTGATAAGGTAATGTTACCTTCTTGTAGAGTACCATAGCCTTTTATTTGACCCTTACCATTATCACCAAACGTTACTGCTCCACCAGATTTATCTTTGAACAAGGAGAGTAAGTTTCTTGTTCCGGTCATGTGCCTCGAGCATCCGGAGTCAAGATACCAGATATGCACACGCTGTTTCTGCAATCAGAATCAGAGAGATTTAGGTACCCATTTCATAATGGGTCCTTTGTAGTTAGATTTCAGATTCTGTTTTGATTTTTCTTTTGATTCAGAAGATTTTGCAGGTTTTCCAGAGACTTCTGGTTTATTTGTTTTAGATTTAGAGTTCTTTTTCTTCTGGGTTTTGAAATTCGATTGTCTATTAAAATCAACATTAAAGTTATGTGGACCTGAGAAGAATTGTTTTAGTTTAAGAAATAGAGAGAAGCATTCAGAGTTTTGAGACATAAAGGAATTCATTGAATTTTCATTTCTGGAATGATAATTACAATATTTCTTGTTGTTGTCTATTCTAGCATCAGTCGTTCTAAAGAACTTCTTATCTAGCCTAGACTTATGCGACAAAACTGGTAAATTCTTCCCTGTTGAATTCTTCTTGGGTGTCCACACTCTTTGGCTATATTGCAGATTTACTGAAACAGAGGAACCAATATCATTAATCTTCCATTTTGCTTTTTCATCTCTGGAAAACTTAATATCCTTCTGGGGGTTTTAAAATATGAGATTTTTGCTCAAGTGTTACTTTATTTTTGATTTCCGCTTGTTTCTCAAGTTCTAGACAAGTCTTAGCTTGAATGCACATCCCCAGAAAATCTTGATGAATGGGAAACACTTTTCTTTGTATCTTGGAAGAACCAGGGTTCTGAGGTATTTCATTCGATAGTTTTTCAACTTTTGATCCAGCAGCCCTTACTTCTGGTGGTTCATTTGTATATATAAAAGGAGCATTGCTATCCTTGATACAAATTTCTACCGGAACACAAGTACCGGGCATACGATTTTCAAAACTAGATAATAAGTTATCTGATAAATCAAAGAAATCATCATCATTTTGATTTTCATTTTCCCAGGGATGTATAATTTCTTTTTCGATGTCTATTTGTTGAGAAATATTTAAATCAACAAAGGTACAAGGAGTTATCTCTGGATTGTTTTTAGTAGGTAAGAATTTTTGTTCTGCATTTGCACATTCATATAGAGTTAGAAGAATATCATTTTGAAATTTGAGTTTTAGTTCTTCTTCTATAATTGTGGTATGAACTCATCAGCATCTAGATTTTAACTTTATTTGAGTTAATGAACCAAAATGAAAAATGTCGTTCTTCTTCTGAGTGTGATTAAGATTCACTTGGCTTATCTTTTTAGAAGCGTACTTGATATTTTTATATTTGAGTTTTCGAATTTGATGTCCATTCTCATATTTTGATCTTTTAAACACTGATTGTTCATATATAATAGGAAAAACAGGTTGTTGTTCTTTGCCACACAAAATACAGAATCTAAGGTAGATCTCTTCTTACAAGTGTAAGGGTCCAGATCCTCAAACCCGAGGCCTGTCTTCCCGACTTGTGTATTTATCTGTTCATGCACCTTCTGAGCGTCTTGATACTTTTTAATCAAGAGCTCCTTCCTCTTAAGATCAATGTGCAGAAATTCCCTTTCCTTTTGAAAAAAGTTTTTAAATGCTACAAAATTTCGCCTGTCACTTTCTTTGGCTTCAATCTCATTATTTTTAACCATCATAAGTTTATTCAGTTCATTGATTTTATCCTTTAAAGAATTTTCAGAGGATGTTTTGAGATTAGAAATCTTTTGATTTTCCTCAAAAAGTTCTTGTTTTTCTTCTGTAAGAATTTCTATTTCCCGTTTGAAAATATTTCTCTCTCTTTCAACAAAAGAAAAGGATTTTTCTGGATCTTTTCTCATTTTTTTTCATACAGAAGTTTCTTTTTCAGAGTTTCAAAGTCAAAAGATAGGTTTAAAACAGTTTTCTCAAGTTCAGAGGTTTCAGAAGTAAAACAAACAGGAGTTTCAAAAGGTTGTTCTTCTGCATCACTGGTCCTTGCCATTCCACAGAATATGGCTTCACCATCACTCGACTGGTCTTATAGCCAGTTTTCTTGCTCAGCATAGTGTGCTCTCTAATCAACGTGATATTTGTATTTGTTTTTGTAATATGCTTTGTCATTAACGAGATCACCCTTGCAATCTTTTGAGTAGTGACCCGGCTTTCCGCACTTGTAACATACATCCTTCTTCTTCTTCTTCTCTTCTTCTTTCAGTTCGGCCTCTGTCTTTTCAATCTTTTTGACTTCTAGTCTTGGTGTGTAAGTTGGAGTTGGACGTTCATTCCTGTTATCATATCTTCTGTTGCTTGAAATGAACGATTACCAAACTTTCAGGTGAATTGTTTGGTAATAAGAGCCAAAGATTCAGCAAAGGTGTTGATATCATCAGTAGTAGCAGTTGCCGGTACCCTAGGAATTGTGGTAATAGGGATGAAGGGGCCATTTAGAACAGAAGCATATAGATCAAGATCTAAACCTTCCAGAAAGTTAATCATACGAATTTTCTGTTGGGGATATTCATCCCTCAATAGAGTGGGTGGTTTGGTCAAAGAGCCAGAAGTGTACATGGCGTTCAAATTTTGATTTACCATGTTTTTCAGAAAAACAGAGTGTCAAATTTGCAGAAAATACGAGTGAAATTTAGAACAATTAAACTTCACTGAGATAGAAATGATGTAGATATCTTACTAATTTCATATTTAAACCGGAAATTACCACTGATTTTGAAAAATTTGTACGAGATCAACAAATTCTCAGAAAACAGGGTAGAATAAAGAAACAGTAGTTGAAACTGAAAGTAAATTCTAGCTGAGTAGGGATTTCTCCAAACTGGACGAAATCGAATAATCAATAGATTGATTGTCAAGCTCTGATACCAATTGTTAGAACCCAAATCCCTAAATTACTCAGAAAAACAGTTGATTAATAAGAACAATAAGAGTATAAAACAGAAGCACTTAATCAACTGTAATAGAACTTACTGTGATGATTGAAGAACAATAATGAAAAACAATTATGAAGAACACTCGTAATTCGTATTTCACTCTGGTATATTGATCATTACAATATACAAATTATGCTGTCTAATTCTCTCCTATTAAATTGATACTCATGACAGTTAAGGCTATCTCTATATATATACTATTACAAAGAGAAAGTCAAAGATGCGCGCACGAGAGGTACGCACGAGAGGTGTGACATGTCACTTGTACTTGTAACAAATTCAGTTACGCACGAAAGGTGTGACATGCCACGTCATTAGAAGCGCGCGTGATGTGAAAGTTTAAATCCAGAGGATGCCTAATTCTCTGGACGCTTCTTGACAAAGAGTTGAACCTCTGGATGCCATCTTCTGGGTGCTTTAACTTTTTAATTCAAGGAGTATTCTTGTTCATACTTCCATAAAATATTCTAACAGGACCATTGATCAAGATTTTGGGTTCCATCGTGGAAGTAGTGAGCCCACATGAGCACGCCAATCGAGCGACGTGGCTCCATACCCTGTAGCTTGTGTAAGTATTGGGGCCAATGGCCTCTTAGTTTTGGTAGGCTATATCGGATGGTTGGTATCACACCACGTAAGTGTCAGGGATGGTGTAGTTCATTAGTGCTTTCTCGAGGATGTCTGTGCATGCTCTCCCGTCTTTACTCTTTCTCGACGTCAATCCCAAATACGAAAAAAAGAATTTGAGCATTAACCGCTGTATCAGATAGGACGACCTACTCCTTAGTTGAACCAGACTTTGCCACTCACCTTCATCCGAAAAAGAAAGAACATTATACAAAAAAAATATACGAAATTATAAAAGAAAAAATTTATCTATAAAATTTAAAAAAAACATTGAGCAAGTTGATAAAAAGCTAAACAAGCCCACCCATAATTTTTGGAATTTTCGACAAACATTGAGCAAGCCAAAGACGATTTGGAACATTGGATTTTCTTGTTTGAAATTTTTTGGGATTTTACCGATTAAATAACCCGAACAATGGAAAAGTGAAAAATAAAAACTTGATGCGTTGGTTGGACTATTTTTAGTTGAGGCATAAAAGTTGAGCCTGCAACATGATAAGTAAATGTAATAAATAAACAAGTATTTTGGTGGTCAGTTAGGTCTAAAAACACTCAAAAAACTTTCAAACCACAAATCGGACCAAACCGAGCGGTTTGGCTACTTTCAGACCAGACTGAACCGTTAGACTACTTAAACCGCCAAAAACGATCCAGTTTGACTTGGTTCAACCAGTTTGAACGGTCCAACGTTTTTTAACACCCCTAGCACAAACGGATTAGTAATTTTGCATAATACATAAGTAAAATACCGTGCATATAATGTGTTGTCGGTAAAAAAATATTTATACCCTATAATCATCTTGCTCTAGTGTTCATCTTGGATCCATGTAGGATTATACGCCCTCACTAGACCAAAGTCGGAACCAATTAAAGGGACTGACATTTCTTTTTCCATCCTCTGTGATGCCAATCATGCGCACTACAAGATGTCTGGAAACCGCTTCCTAAAAACGTTCTCCTAAGTGGCTCAAACAATCCCATCAGTAGCGGAGTCACATGATACTAGATCTACATATATCATTTAAATGAATATGTTTAAGCAACATAGAATGTATTTGATTTAAGTTCCAGACAACAATAAGTACAAATATGAAAACGAGAAACTGAGTGTAAACATTATTTTTTTCTTTACCAGTATCGATAGAATGAGCACTATAAACTATCTGCTTCAAAAAAGATAGTTGACCGCTTTACCAATAGTTGAAACCCATCGGGAGATGTTTCGGCTTATATTCCTACTAATGTAATTTCGATTACTGATGGACAAATATTCTTATCTGCCGATCTATTCAATGCTGGAATCCGATTCGCTATAAATTAAAGCTAAGCCCGCATCACCTCTTGAGTGTGTCAGGGTACCTATCTCCAATTCATCTAGGACCGGTTGAATTAACATTTGTGTATATGTAACATTACATGTTTGCAAACATATAGTTAAATTTGTATGTAATGTACATTGTGTGTGTATATATATGTGTGTGTGTGTATGTGTGTGTGCATGTGCGAGTAACAACAATGTACGTATGATAGTTAGTAGCCACAATATATCAATACATGTATCCTAAATATGTGATTGTATACATAGTTAAGTTATACATACACATATGTACACACCTAGACGTATTAACGACCAATAATACTCAATACAACACATCTAGATCTAGATGACCCGTCAACGATGAATTAAATATTTTAATAGGTCAATTAAATGGTTGAAAATGGAGAAATTTGTTGTTTTTAGCATGACCTTCAAAAATCCATACAAAAATACAAATTCTTTAACTTTGTTTTGACGACTTTTCAATGGAAGAAATAAATAATTAAAATATATTTAAAAAACAATATCAAAATTTATTACATTTTGCACGGATTCCAAAAAAAATTATTGAATTTGTTTTTATAGCTTTTTAACTTTAAGAAACTATATAAAAATTTATTTAGATAATTGTTAAATTAACGCTGCCTTTTGAAGGAATCGCTAATGTAACACCCTGATTTTCGTCCCAGTTGAAGGAAGTGTTAATCCGAGCGATTCAATAACCGAACGATAATTTCAGAGTTTGAGCAGTAGGGCCTTATGAGAGTGACATCTGTCACAGTAGCACCGATGGTACTTAGAGTATGGTCGTCTCGACTATTGTGCCATGCGGTTATGACATCTGTCACAATAGCACCGATGGTACCAAGTAGTTGGTGGTCCCAGCTATTATTCCATGTTTTAGTGACAATGACACAATGTATCAACCGGGTCTTTGGTAAAGTGGAATATCGGGTCCTCCTTGTGTTCCACTCTTAGAATCAATGAAACAAGTATTTTGAAGTTAAGTATATTGGGTATCATTTGCTAGACGAGAAACGGGATCAAAACGGGTGAAAAGTGGGAAAACCACCTAAGAATGGTCCAGGCTATGGTGCCCGGTGATCATGACAGTGTCATAATAGCCTATCATGATCGTACAAAGTGTACCGTGGCCTAGAAATGGAATTCAGCACACGGGCGATCATGCCATGCTATCATGATACGTCATGATCGCGGAGCATGATCGCGGGCGGTCTCTAGTGGTTAAATTCGGGATTTTCTTCATTTGGCCATATCTCTCTCATTTCAACTCCGTTTTGAGCGATTCAAGTTGATAGGGTTTCATATTTCAAAGCTCTGCAAGATGGTAACGATGGGGATCAAAGTTACTTGATGATTTGGAGTTCTTAGAAGTTGAAAGATACGATCACCTCTCCGAATCTTGGATCTAGCGTTTTAGTTTGTGCACCAACAACTCTCATTCTCTCTTGGGTTTGTTTTGTGTATGTTTTGGAAGTATGTAGGTGTTCTTGGAAGGATTACACCATGGATCTAGGGGTGTAGCTCAAGGATCTAACGTCTTCACCGAATGGAACTCGGTATTGGGGTAAAACCTAGATTTAGCTTAAATCTAGAAAGGTGAGTTCAAGATACTTTGTGAAAACTTTGTACATGCCAAAAACGTCTATTTTAAAGTATTAACATGTTTTACTTGTTATTTATCAAATGTGTGAGTATTTGGGTAAGGTTGCATATTTGGTATAAAAAAG
Organism: Silybum marianum; assembly: GCA_036898165.1. NCBI lineage: Eukaryota > Viridiplantae > Streptophyta > Magnoliopsida > Asterales > Asteraceae > Silybum > Silybum marianum. The sequence continues at coordinate 30,631,854 of CM072533.1, read as the reverse complement.
ATTTATAAATCATGAAGGAGGCTTATGCTTGGGCTTTAGACATTTTGGCAAATAAATTATAAATGTGGGTTGTTTGGGTTCAATGTCTTTAAATGAAAACCATTTGGTTGTATTTGCATCTGTCAAGTATTGGAATTTATAAATCGTTGAAAAATACAGGTTATTGCATTGTGGGTTATTTTGTAAATGCATGAGTGTGAGTTCAAATCTAAACTTATAAACCCAAATACTTGTTGTAAATGTAGTATTTTACTGATTCCTAAACTTAATTTCAAGTAGTTGTGTATTTGCGTAAGTTTGGAGGTTTTGGGTTAAAATTAGAATTTTGAGCATTTTGTTGTAGATGATGAGTTGAGCATCATTAATGGTTTAAAATACTTGGAAAGGTTATAAAATGAAATAATCTTTGGTTTTGAAACTCAAAATGATTTGACCTAGTTTTTGGTAAAACTTGGATTTGGAAGGAAATGGTTTATTGAAAGGGGTTTTCAAGGTTGGAAAACTAGTAATACGTCTCGTTGATGTATTCGGTAGTAGGACTAGTATGTAATGGATCCATAAGCATATAGTCGGTTTAAAGGCGGGATTGTTGTCCCTTTTTGGTTGCATAGTTGTCATCGGGGGCCTGGTACCGTTGGGTATTATGCCGGATCATTGCCGGATGCCATTGGCTCTATGTATGCGTTAGTAGGGGTCTAGTAGGGCCGTGTACTAAGGTGCATAATCAGTTGTTGCCATTGACCCATTGCACGGGCTTTCGTAGGAGTCATCGGGGGCCATGTACTAAGGTGCATACCCGGTTGTTGCCGGTTGCCATTGGTGCATACCATGTACTAAGGTGCATACCCTTGAGCTCACTAGGCGTTAAGCGTAACCCTTTTTCTTTGTCGGCATGTGCATCAGGTTATCGTGGGGGTTGGTACTAGCGACACGGGTGGACTTGAGTGTTAGGAAGTGGCACGACAAAGACTCTTGGTGACGTTTTCCGCGTTCGGAGATAGCGACTCTTGTTGGTTTAGTAACACCCAATCGTAAGTAGGTCTTGTATAGGACTTGATTTGTTTGTTGCAGAGGTTTATTACTAATTGTGGTTTGAGGAAAGTTATTTTTTGATGTAATATTAGAAAATTTAAATTAGTCGCTCTTTCCAGATTTTAGGGTGTTACAGCTAAAGGTGATAACATCTGGAAAAGTCATCGAAAATCCGAATGTTCTTTGCAAAATAGATTGAACAATTTTTCTTTCAAAATCCGTCAAAATAAGAGATAAAAACGACATGTTTTCGTAATAGGGTGAAAACCATGATGTCTTATTTGTCAAACAACATCGTTACATTGAATGATAAAAACATGGATGCGACATAGGTAAACGATCAGATAATGATTGGGAAATCGCCAAGAAACAGTCAAAACGTGATGCGACATAGCGTGGCACGGCCTGCGGCCTAGGTTGCAAGAAGCCTCTGGAATGTCTAATTTTAAGCCCTCTCTTTAGGGGTTTTCACCCAAATCTTTTACCATCTTTCCTCCGCCCCCCCTGTATGCGATTTTGATATTTTAGGACGTTTTTGGGATTTTTTCAAGCAAATGAAGAGTAGAACCTTAGAGATTAAAGGTTTATGGTGGATGGCCTAAGATTGTTGAAGAGGTAAGTTTTGTGTGATTTGAATTATATTTGAGCGGGTTTTGTGTAGTTGAAGCTTATATACCTTATTTGTTGCATTTCTAGGCTTGGTTGTGACCTAAATAAGGTTTTTAGATATGTTCGCTTATAGATCTTAAGTCTTTATTTTAGAAGCTAAAAGATTTGGGTTTATAACCTAGGTTTAACCTAACCTAACAAGATGAGTTTCAAGTGGCTTTGTGAAAACTATGTAAGTGCAAAAAATGTCCATTTTGGAGGTTTAAAATGTTTTTTACATTTATCAAATGTGTTGATTATCTGATGCGATTTACATATTTGATACATTAGATTTTATAAATACTGGGAAATGCCTACATTTGGGGGGGGGGGTGATAAATTGATAAATAAATTATAAGAGTGTGTTTTTTTGATGATTTATCGTATGAATGGAGGTTATTTGAGGTTAATGTATTTTTCATGTATCTTGTTTTATAAACTGTGTGAAAATGTATAGTATTATGTTATGGGAAATTTTGGGAATATAAATGGTATGATTTTATTCGAAAAATGATTTGTACCAACTAGTGATAGGTTTTTTGAATTAATAATACACTTGGAATATGAGTTTGATAATTTATTGGGCAAATGCACTTTATTGACTAATGTTGGATTCTATTAAGTAGTCAAATAAGTTGTGGTGTTTATTGATTTGATATTGGCCCAGGTGAGTTTTGGGAACATTTGTTCGGTTTAAATTACTCAATGTTGAGTTGGACGTGATTTGCATTTATTGCATATTTATTGAAAATTACATGTTTTGAATGTGTTGCTAATTTAATTGTAGTCATGTAATTTAGACTAAAATGCACTGGATCCATAGACGTATGAATCGTATCTTATTCTGGGTATTGCGGAGATAAACTCATGTAGAGTCAGCCTCCAGGACCCATGAATTGTCGATGCCATTTGGTGTTGCAGAAGTGAACTTGCATAGTGTTGGACTTTGGGACCAATGGGTCGTTTACTGTTATTTAAGTGAGAAATTTTGATGTTCTCACTATAATTTCTAGTAAGTGGTCACTAAGTCAACAATTGGCAAAGCTTGCGGTGGTATTCATATGACTCGTATATGGGGACTGCTGACTTTCGTAGGTGAGACTCATCTAGAGGATGAGCAGGAATCATAGTCACCCTAATGCTTCTGGTGGTACTCATTGTAGTCGTATATGGAGTTGGGGCTTGCGGTTGTACTCGTTGGAGTCGTATACAAAGCTTGGGTCTTGCAGTGGTACTCGGTAAAGTCGTATACGGAGCCCATTAACCTTGAGAGAAACTCGGTAACGTCGATGTATGACTTACTTTTATGTTCGTCACAATTTGAACACCCGCCACAGAAAGATGTTATTTTTGGATAGTGTGTTATCCGTATATTCAGTGTTGTTTTGGGTATGGAGTGTATCCGTAATTTATAGTTTTTTTTTTGTTATATTGGAACATATCCAGGTTTTGGAAGTTTTTAGCATTTGGAATACTAAATGTTACACCCTTAGACCAACCGGGCAGTAACGGATATCTACACTTAGAAGACAAACATTCATCCTCCAAAAATGTGTGCATCGGATAGTTAAATGTTACATCACAATCTTTAAAAAGAGATTCGAAATACTAAACGACCTCTTAACAAAGTAAATTTAACATAAAATATAGATAAACGACTAACATAGACATTTCCTCAAGTTAGACCTTTACCCTTATCGACCTGGTACTTTCCTGATCCTGAGATACACGCTAAAGTTAGCTTTACGCTAAGTGAGTTCATGGTATCAAAACATCATTCATAAATGATAAAAACGACATAAAGTGAAAATAAATCATTTATATAGTAAGCTACTCATAGAATGTCATGAACATTAAAAGCATATATCGCATATATTAAAACACATCTTTTATCATGTTTGAGATCTCATACGTCCATTTGGCATGGTGGGGCTCCGTAATTCCGTCCATCTCTAGTCAAGTTCAGAGGTGCTCCTAAGCACATGTCTCGAGTACCGTCCCATAGTGCAGTCTTAAAGGTACTCTTCCGTCACAAGTACCAACTATTTTCATTGTAGGCAGTTTCCCGCCGTCCAATACCAGCATCCTGGTACTGAGCCCCACACTTATAGCATTAAAATCACATGAAATTCACCTTAATTAGTTTCGGCTTGCTCGCTATTTGATAGCTTCCAATCCAACACGAAGTCATAAGGCTTCCTTAACCATTCACGTCTTAAACAAACATTTCACTGAATTATCGAACTCACGAACACATTATTAAAAATCGATCTCATTATTTTCTAAATCGATAAATTAACAAGGCATCCTCAACCCACACATTTTACTGTCACCTCACAACATATCTATTTATACACGTATTTATAGAGATTTATAACATACATGAATATATATATGTGTGTGTGTGTGTGTATGTATATGTATGTGTATGTGTATGTGTATGTGTATGTGTATGTGTATGTGTATATGTATATGTATACACGTACATATAAATTTGCAGTGTAAACCCATTTGGATTTATCATCACAACATCCATTTTACCATCATGTGGGTGCCCTGTTCAAGACCATATATATATATATATATAGGAAAGTTCAAATGATAACTCAAATTTGGTTGTGAACATGAGGACAAAAGAGAGCACGACATGTGTCTGAATGTAGATTGTTCAGACTGAATAATCATAGAAATATTCAAACAGAATATAGTATTTATTCAGTTTGAATAATGTTTATTCAGACCGAATAAATACTATATTCAGTCTGAATATTTCTTCGATTATTCAGTCCAAATATGACATCTGTCGCGCTCTCATTTGTGCTCACGTTCACAACTAAATTTGAGTTCTCATTTGAACCCGCCCCTATATATATATATATGCACAATTAGCTAAGCATTAGGCCATAATAGCATCCAAGACTCACTGGACTTTAGTTCAAATTACCCATTGGTCACCATCCAATAAATATACACACTCATAGGTTTTTAAAAAAACAAATATAATGCTTATTACAGTGTGTACATCGATACCAGTAAACCAAATAAAAGCCCACGGTGGCCTTTCCCATCTTATAACAATATTATATATATACATATATATATATATAACATAACTTCACACAAGACCTTTATAGGTTATAATGCCAATAATTCATAACCACATCTTCGTTTTATATAATTTTGACCCCCAAATAGGTTTCAATTTCAATCCCCAATCGATTCATAAATTGACCATTTTTGGTCTTCCTCAACGACCTTATTAACACATATTACACATAGAGGCCTGCATACGATGGTACTCCCTCCCACACACTTTTGAACAACTTATCAATCACTAAATCAAATAGGGTATGAGTTTCTTACCTCAATTTGCAGGTCTCTTCTCCAATTTGCCAAACCGAACTCTTGTTCTCTTTTCTGTGAAATTCTTCAGTTTCTCACTCTCTCGCTTTCTCGATATGTTTTTCCCCTTCCCCAATAGGAGCGCAAATGGGGTGTTAACCCCTTCATCCTTCTGATCACTCGACTATCCAACTGTTCCCTCCTCCCAGAAGCATGCCCTAACTCTCCCCACAATCTAATTTGAACTATATAATATTTTCAGATTGCTATATCCCCCCCCTTCAACTCTTAAGATGCAATGTATCCTCTTAGTTCAAAGCTTTCACAAGAATATTCCTCGCGCATATGTAATTACTATTCACCTATATATATATATATATTAGTTGCAACTCTTGGTGTTACAAATCTCCCCCTCTTATAAGAATTCCTTCCTCGGAATTCACATTGCATGAAATAACTGAGGATAGTTCCATCTTATCTCATTCTCCGGCTCCGGTGTCATTTCTGAGCTTTTATGGAACTTCCATTTAACCAGCACTAAGGGAATGTTTTTATTACTTAGCTCTTTAACCTTGTGATCCAACACTTGCACATGTTCTTCTATATAGCTCAACTTATCATCTATTTGAACTTCGCCTAATGTCACTATGGCCATCTCATCAGCTAAGCATTTTCTTAAGTTCGGCACATGAAATGTGTTGTGGATTCTATTCAACCTTTCCGGTAATTGGAGTCAGTATGCTACTTCACCTACCCTTGCTATATATTTGAACGGTCCAATATATCTTAGACTTAGCTCTCCTATCTTACCAAACCTGACTATCCGCTTCTATAGTGATATCTTAAGCATCACCTTATCCCCGACTTGGAAATCAAGAGGTCGCGTTCTTTTATCCGCATAACCCTTTTGCCTATGTTGTGTGGCCTTTAGCAGATTTATTATTTGGACAACCTTGTCAGTCATCTGCTGGACGATTTTTGGTCCAGTCAGTTGCTTTTCCCAATGGCAGTCCAACACACTAGCGTTCTGCACTGCCGTCCATACAACGCTTCAAAAGGCGGTGCCTGAATACTGGTATGATAATTATTATTGTAGGAAAATTCTACCAATGGTAGGTGACTATCCCAATTGCCTCCAATGTCTATCACACATGACCGCAACATGTCCTCTAGTGTTTGAATTGTTCTCTCACTCTGCCCATCTGTCCATGGGTGATAAGTTGTACTCAGATTCAATCTCGTACCATTCTCTTTCTAATAATTCGTCTAGAATCTCGATGTGAACCTCGTATCTCTATCATATATAATTGACAATGGCACCAGTGCCTTGTCACGATCTCGTTAACATATAAGCAGGCTAGCTTTTCCAATGAATATGATTCTTTGACCGCCAAAAAGTGCACAAACTTAGTCAATCGATCCACGATTACCCATATCCTGTCATGGCCGTTCAACATTTTTGGTAGCTTGGTGATAAAATACATGGTAACCCGATCCCACTTCCAAACAGGGATTTTTATCTGTTGCAAGCTACCAGACGGTTTTTTTGTGTTCTATCTTTACTTGTAGACACGTCAAACCCTTTTCTATGTAACGGGCTATTGATTTCTTCATCCCTGGCCACCAATAGCTTCCCATAATGCTTTTGTACATCTTATCACCTCAAGGGTGCATGGTATACTTAGACTTGTGTGCCTTGTCAAGCATCGTTTTTCTCACATCTCCGAACCTAGGGATCCAAATCCAGTTCTTGAATCTCCTGATTCGATCTTTTCTGTTCTCGAGTAAGTTAACTTACCCGACCAGCCTTTTACCTTTCACGTCTATCCTCATAACGCGAACCCTTATAGGTTCCGCTCTCTCTTTCTTGCTTAAGGCATCTACGACAATGTTTGCCATACCAGGATGGTAATGGATCTCGCAGTCGTAGTCCTTCAACAATTCCATCCATCTTCGTTGCCTTATGTTCAGTTCTTTCTGGTCGAACATGTTATTTTAGGCTCTTGTGATCTGTGTAGATCATACATTTTTACCCATACAAGTAGTGTCGCCATATCTTTAATGCGAACACCACAGCTGCTAGTTCCATGTTGTGCGTTGGATAGTTGGATACCTCTTTTCGTGTTCCTTTAACTGTCGAGATGCTTAGGCAATCACCTTGCCTCACTGCATCAAGACACATCATAGTCCTTGCTTTGAGGCATCAATATACACGACCAAATCTTCTGTCCCATCCAGTAGTGACAATACTGGTGCACTACTTAATCTTTCCTTCAATTCCCAACTAAATTCAGTCTGAATATTTCTTCGATTATTCAGTCCAAGTATGACAGGTGTCATGCTCTCATTTGTGCTTACGTTCACAACTAAATTTGAGTTCTCATTTGAACCCGCCCCTATATATATATATATATATGCACAATTAGCTAAGCATTAGGCCATAATAGCATCCAAGACTCACTGGACTTTAGTCCAAATTACCCATTGGTCACCATCCAATAAATATACACACTCATAGGTTTTAAAAAAAACAAATATAATGCTTATCACTGCGTGTTCATCGATACCAGTAAACCAAATAAAATTGCATGGTGGCCTTTCCTATCTTATAACAATATTATATATATACATATATATATATATATAAGATAACTTCACACAAGACCTTCCAAAAGCCTTTAGAGGCTACTACTTCCTTTTTAGGTTATAATGCCAACAATTCATAACCACGTCTTGGTTTTATATAATTTTGACCCAAAAATAGGCTTCATTTTCAATCCCCAATCGATTCATAAATTGACCATTTTTGGTCTTCCTCAACGACCTTATTAACACATATTACATATAGAGGCCTGCATACGATGGTACTCCCTCCCACACACTTTTGAACAACTTATCAATCACTAAATCAAAGAGGGCATGAGTTTCTTACCTCTATTTGCAGGTCTCTTCTCCAATTTGCCAAGCCGAACTCTTGTTCTCTTTTCTGTGAAATTCTTCAGTTTCTCGCTCTCTCCCTATCTCAATATGTTTTTCCCTTCCCCAATAGGAGCGCAAATGGGGTGTTAACCCCTTCATCCCGCTGATCACTCGACTATCCAACTGTTCCCTCCTCCAAGAAGCATACCCTAGCTCTCCCCACATTTTAATTTGAACGATATAATATTTTCAGATTGCTATATTCCCCCTTCAACTCTTAAGATGCAATATATCCTCTTAGTTCAAAGCTTTCACAAGCATATCCCTCGCGCATATATAATTACTATTCACCTATATATATATATATATATATTTGTTGCAACTCTTGGTGTGACAAATCTCCCCCTCTTATAAAAATTCCTTCCTCGGAATTCACATTGCATGAAATAACTGAGGATAGTTCCATCTCATCTCATTCTCCGGCTCCTGTGTCATTTCTGAGCTTTTATGGAACTTCCATTTAACCAGCACTAAGGGAATGTTTTTATTCCTTAGCTCTTAAACCTTGTGATCCAACACTTGCACATGTTCTTCTATATAGCTCAACTTATCATCTATCTGCACTTCGCCTAATGTCACAACGACCATCTCATCAACTAAGCATTTTCTTAAGTTCGACACATGAAATGTGTTGTGGATTCTATTCAACCTTTCCGGTAATTGGAGTCAGTATGCTACTTCACCTACGCTTGCTATATCTTTGAATGGTCCAATATATCTTAGACTTAACTTTCGTATCTTACCAAACCTGACTATCCCCTTCTATAGTGATATCTTAAGCATCACCTTATCCCCGACTTCGAATTCAAGAGGTCGCCTTCTTTTATCCGCATAACTCTTTTGCCTATGTTGTGTGGCCTTTAGCCGATTTATTATTTGGACCACCTTGTCAGTCGTCTGCTGGACGATTTTTGGTCCAGTCAGTTGCTTTTTCTAGTGGCAGTCCAACATACTAGCGTTATGCACTGCCGTCCATACAACGCCTCAAAAGGCGTTGTCTGAATACTGGTATGATAATTATTATTGTAGGAAAATTCTACCAATGGTAGGTGACTATCCCAGTTGCCTCCAATGTCTATCACACATGACCGCAACATGTCTTCTAGTGTTTGAATTGTTCTCTCACTCTGCCCATCTGTCTGTGGGTGATAAGTTGTACTCAGATTCAATCTCGTACCCATCTCTTTCTAAAAACTAGTCTAGAATCTCGATGTGAACCTCGTGTTTCTATCATATATAATTGACAATGGCACCAGTGCCTTGTCACGATCTCGTTAACATATAAGCAGGCTAGCTTTTCCAATGAATATGATTCTTTGACCGCCAAAAAGTGCGCAGACTTAGTCAATCGATCCACGATTACCCATATCATGTCGTGGCCGTTCAACGTTTTTGGTAGCTTGGTGATAAAATACATGGTAACCCGATCCCACTTCCAAACGGGGATTTCTATCTGTTGCAAACTACCAGACGGTTTTTGGTGTTCTGTCTTTACTTGCAGACACGTCAAACCCTTTTTTACGTAACGGGACATTGATTTCTTCATCCCTAGCCACCATAGTTTTCCATAATGCTTTTGTACATCTTATCACCTCCAGGGTGCATGGTATGCTTAGACTTGTGTGCCTCGTCAAGCACCGCTTTTCTCACATCTCCAAACCTAGCGATCCAAATCCAGTTCTTGAATCTCCTGATTCCATCTTTCTGATCTCGAGTAAGTTAACTTACCCGACCATCCTTTTACCTTTGATGTTCTCATCTAGAAGAGCCTTTTGTTGCCCTTCTCGAATCTGATCAATCAGGTCTACTTTCACGTCTATCCTCATAGCACGAACCCTTATGGGTTCCGCTCTCTCTATCCTGCTTAAGGCATCTTCGACAACGTTCGCCTTACCAGGATGGTAATGGATCTCGCAGTCGTAGTCCTTCAACAATTCCATCCATCTTCGTTGCCTCATGTTCCGTTCTTTCTGGTCGAACATGTTATTTTAGGCTCTTGTGATCTGTGTAGATCATACATTTTTTCCCATACAAGTAGTGTCGCAATATCTTTAATGCGAACACCACAGCTGCTAGTTCCATGTTGTGCGTTGGATACCTCTTTTCGTGTTCCTTTAACTGTCGAGATGCATATGCAATCACCTTGCCTCGCTGCATCAAGACACATCCTAGTCCTTGCTTTGAGGCATCAATATACACGACCAAATCTTCTGTCCCATTCAGTAGTGACAATACTGGTGCACTACTTAATCTTTCCTTCAATTCCCGAAACGCTTCAACCTGCATATGGCTCCATTCAAACATTGTAGCTTTCTGCGTCAACATCGTTACCGGAGTAGCTAACTTTGAGAAGTCCTGAATGAACCTTCCATAGTATCCAACCAGCCGTAGAAAGCTTCGAATTTCCGATGCTGACCTCGGAGGTTCCCATTCTATTACTTCTTAGATCTTTGTCGTGTCTACTTTTATACCATCCGCATTCACAACATGACCTAAGAAATGTACTTCTCGAATCCAAAAGTCACGCTTTGAAAACTTAGCATATAACCTTTCCCTTTTTAGCAATTCTAAGATTGTTCTTAGGTACCCTTCATGTTCTTCTTGACTCTTCGAATAAATAAGTATGTTGTCTATGAATACGATCACAAACTTATTCAAGTAGGGTCTACATACTTGATTCATCAGGGCCATAAACGTCGTAGGTGCATTGGTCAACCCAAAAAGCATGACCAAAAATTCATATTGACCGTACCTCTTCCTAAAGGCCGTCTTTGGAATATCTACTTCCGACCACCTAAACTGATGGTATCCCAACCTTAGATCGATTTTGTAGAAATAGCTTGCTCTTTGAATTTGATCGAATAGGTCATCAATCCTTAATAGTGGGTACGTATTCTTTATCGTGACTTTGTTCAACTCACGATAATCGATGCACATTCGCATCTTGCTGTCTTTCTTCTTGGCGAACAAGATCGGAGCTCCCCACGGTGAAGAGCTTGGCCGAATGAACCCCTTTTCCATTAGTTCTTGCAGTTGATTCGTTAACTCTTGAATCTCGGTCGGAGCTAACCGGTATGGTGTTTTGGCAATTGGCACTGCCCCCGTCACTAAGTCGATCTTGAACTCGACTTGCCTTTTTGGCGGAATTCCGGGCAAGTCTTTCAGAAACACTTCTGGATACTCCCTTACAGTAGGTACATCCTCCGACTTCCGCTCTTGTGTCATGTCGATCGCATATGCCAAATAGGTATTACATCATTTTCTCATACATTTACGTGCCTTAATCATTGAGATAATCCCTATCTCGCCTTTCTTCTTTTCGCTGGATACATGCAACATGTTTCCATTCAGAGTCGGTATCTTAATCAATTACTTATTACAGACAATCTGCGCGTCATGGTTAGACAACCAATCCATGCCTAAAACAACATCAAACCCACCTAGACTAATAGGCATTAGCTTAACTAAAAACTCATTACCGTCTATATTGATCGTGCAATCCTCAAGAATCTCACTAATTCCTATTCGACCCCCATAAACGGTTCCTACAACATAACTTTTGTCTAACCTCTTGGCATCTCTATTCAAATAAGGAAGAAAAGTAGTGGAAACGAAACTTTTACTAGCACCAGAATCGAATAGAACATGTGCATAATTGTCATTGATAAGAAACATACCTAATACGACGTCAGGTGTTTCCTTAGCCTCATCGAGTGTCATAGTGTATGCCCGTCCTTTAGCTCACGGTATTTCTTTCGTCGTGTTCCTACTTTTACTTAGGCCTCCTCCAACTGACTTTACACTTCCAACTGTGCCCTTAGGAGCTTTAGACAGTTAACCCGAATATGCCCTAATGCTCCACATTCATAACATGCTCGTTGGTTTGGGCATTCACGTTGTGTATGACCTAGCTTCCCATATTTGTAGCAGTTATTATTACCCACTTGACCCTCTCCCAGATGCCATTTGTACACTTGCCACATGGTGGGCTTCTCATTTCGTTTCCCTTAGGTCTTTGTCCCGATTACAACTTCCTAACCTTTAGTCCTTTACTCGACCCTTTCCACTTGCGTTTTATATCTTTCTTTGTCTTGGTTGGGCTATCACTTTTCTTTTCAGATATCTTTTCCGTCTCAACTTCTTGATGAAAAGTCTTTGGGTGAGTTACCTCAACATATCGTTTGATATCCTTCCGTAGACCGCGAACAAAATGATCTACCTTTTGTTGCTCGGTTGCCACTTAATGAATTACAAACCTCGATTTCTCAGTGAACTTATTATTGTACTCTTGCACCGAATCTAGACCCTGTTCCAACTGTAGGAACTCTTTCTCTAGCTTCATCACATCAATCCTCGAGCAATTCTTCTCAGTCATCAGTCCCTTCAAACTTTCCCATGTCATTGAGGTTGCCTCTACAATTCCTCTAACGACTTGTTCTACGCTCCACCAGTGTAAAGCGGTAGACTTTAAGCTGGTAGCAGCAAATCGCACCTTCTGGCCAGGTAAACATTGGCATGTCTCGAAGCAGTTTTCCATCTTATTGAACCACTCCATCAAGTCCAATGGACCCTCTTTACCGGTAAACTCTTGTGGGCGTGTGCTCGAGAATGTTTTATATCTACATCCCTTTTCCCCGAGTTGGCAGTCTCATTTTCTATTCCCTCACATTGTTTGCTTTGAGTTTCATCTAACCTTTCCTTAGTCTTCTCTTCATCCTCTCTCTTACGTCTCATCTCATCCAGATTCAACATTAGTGTTGGCAAGGCATTTTTGCAGGGCCTGGGAAATTTCGTTTGCTAGATCTGCACGGGTAACGGGTTCATAATCTTGTCCATCACCCCGTCCTCGACCTCGTCCACGTCCATGAGGGATGCACCCTCGCCTCTACCTCGACCCCTACCTTCGCCCCTACCTTTGCCCCGCCCTCGTCCTGTTGGCATACTCCATCCACATTAGCATTCCTATTTTCCTCACTGCCCGATGCAGTCCTTCCCGATCGTCTTGACATCTTGAGTTATTGAAAAAAGTAAAATATACTAATTTCATAATCACTCCTACTTCATGGTTCGAAAGAAGCGATATAACCATTCTAAGGTACCGAAAGTATCTACAACCCTGGTCCAAAGTGACCTTGCCACTACACGTGCCTCTCGTCTAGCCATCTTGTATGCTATAACTAGCATATAGTTTCGAAAATCCAACTCTTCTATGTAGGCAAGATAATTTTGAATCACGGTTACATGGACCATAATTCTCCTCACTGCATGCTCGACTAGCTGGTCTACAGCCTCGTACTCGATACAGACCTCTATATGCCTCTCTAGGGTCTGTCCTTCTAAGCTACACACCCCGAGTGTGTCGTGCCTACTATTTTCCTACAAAGAAAAACAAAGAAGTCACTAACTTTTTCAGGGCTTAATATGATCATTATTAGAGTCGTCAACCTCAAGTCAAGGTTTAAGCTTAGGCTAAATCATAACCTATTTCTCTTAAACCTAAGCTCTGATACCAACTTGGTACACCCTTAAACCAACCGGGTAGTAACGAACATCAACACTTGAAAGACAAACATTCATCCTCCAAAATAACATCGCAGCGGAAAGTTAAACGTTACAAGTTATGTGATTTGATACATAAAAGTTTATATTGAATTAAGTACTCTTTAGACATTGATTCAGATATGTACAAGAACAAATCTGTCGTGGAAGGTTTATTCACGATGTGAGTCACCTATTGGGGATAGTTGATAGAAGGAGTAGATGGTTCAGAGTTAGATGTTTCATCAATACTTCTAATAACTGAAGTATTGGTAGGGATTGAAATGGGTAGAAGTATAACAGGTAGGGGTTCAAAGAGAGGATGATATATTTTCCTTAGGGAGACCAACCTCGGTGTTATTGAGTTCCCCCTCTTTATATAGGGAAGTGAGATCTTCAGATTCCATCACTTGTTTATTCTTCCCTGAGGGATTAGACTGCTCCTTACTAGGAGGGGGCCTGTCCCCCACGGGTGTCTTGAAAATAATCCCAGATTGTGTTATGCCTGGACGAGCCGATTTGAAGAAGGTAGTCAGATCATCATCATCATCATCATCATCATCATCATCATCATCATCGTCATCTTCATCACCGAGAGAGAATGAAGTACCTTCGTCTTTCTCTTCTTCATCTTGCTCATCCTCTTCTTCATCATCATTTTCCTCATCTTCATCAGGGATGAGGGTTTTGACAGCATCTATCACTTGCTGAGAGGGTTATGCTCTATTTAGAACTTCATTTGTTTCAGCAATGAACTTCTCCTCGAGTTCCTTGGCGAATTTCTCCCCCTCTTTGTTACCACCGGGGAGAACATGCACAATCAGAGTACTGATATTGCTATGAAGTTTAGCAAGTGTATCTGTATGGGATTTCTAAGTGGCTGAAAGTCGACTCAGGTTCTCTCGATCAGCTTTAGAGAGAGAGAGAGAGAGAGAGAAAGAGGAGTTAGAGGCATTGGATGCTTGTAAGAGCCGAAGGATCTCTGCATGTTGTTGGCCATGCTTTGCAAGCCCTTCTCCTTGTTTATCCACCTTAGTGCCTAACTGAGTAACATTATAGGTGTTCCGAGCAACGACTTTGCTCATGGAGGAGACTTCCGTCGTCAAGTTAGAGACATCAAATTGGATGCCTAAAACGGTGTTCTTCAAGCTGGGTACCCCTGATACCTTGTTAAAGATATACTCTACAAAGATCTGCATGTTGTCTGCGCTGTGCTTTATCTATGCAGCTTCATTCACCAAATGATCCAGAGCAGATACCTGGATGGAGGCAGATGGAGGAGCCAAAGATCTGAGGAATCTCTTGGTTAAATGAGGCAAACAATTTTTCCTTGTGCTTCCTCTTCTTGATCTTCGTTATTTACTCCACTCTTAGAGTTGGAGATTTGAAGGGAGGTGCATCAGAGACACCTTCAAGTTCAGCAGTAGCAACAGTCGTTGAGGCAGGTGCGTCAGAGACACCTGTAGGTAATAAACATAAACGAGCCAAGTAAAGCTCGAGGTTAGAAGACAGAAATTTGGTGGTAGTAGATGTTTGCAAGGGTTCCTTGAGAGTATATGAAGGATTATTCTCAGGGTTGGTACTTGGTACGGTTGTGTCCTGAGGATCACATACTTGTCTCTGAGAATGTTTGTCAGAAACATTTTCAGGTCCTGTGCACGTAGCTTTCCAACCTTCAGATTGTCGAAACAAAAGTGTTAATTTAATAGCACGCTTCTCAACTTCTTCAGATATGGGGACAACCATATCTGAGTCATGGATTGATGTGTGGACCAAAAAAGAGTAGGTAGAGATAGAAGAGAAGACAGTAAGTGTGGTACCTCTACCAGCTTTAACGTAGCTGTAAATTTTCAGGGAACGTATTCTCTGAAAATTTGGGTAGTGCTGATGAAGTGGCAACGGTCTCTGAAGCCGTTGCCGTGGCAGAGGTGAGAGGAGGCGTTTGGAGTACGCCGAAATCAGGAAGAGTTATGTGTAGAATGACAGTCTCTTGGGCTTTTTTGTAAGTGGCTTATGAGCGATGGACTTCTTGTGTCCATCGCTGGCTGGGTTTTTTCGTTTCTTCACAGACGAGGAAGATGTGTCAAGGTCAATCACTAAGGGGGTTTTCAGTAATTCGGACACATTCTCTCCTTTAGCCACATAGGTGGGAGGAGGAATTGAGGTGTTTAGGGGAGAGGGACTCCTGATGATCTTCATCATCTAAGGACGATAGGGAGCATCACCTGTCTTTTCATCATGCTCCAGGGACTTCTTTCCTACCTGAGAGAAGTTTTGATTAGCTTTCGTATGGTAGCCTTCAAACACGAACTCCAGAATCGTTGAAATGAATCTGGGAGAAGGGATGTTTGGCTATCTCCTACTTGCAGCGACTCTTTTACGAAGATCATCGAAGATGATCCTCGCGTAGTTGATTTGGAGACCATGGCATAGAGCATACGCCATGTCGAGGAACTTTCTGCTAGCTTGTTTCTGACCACCAGTCTTAGTGCCAAGGCACTGAATGATGTGGGTAAAGATGTAGTGCCACTTAGTTGGTAGGCACGCCTTATCAATCTTGGTGAGTTCTTTGTTGAGCTCATTCTTGTTCTTCTCTTGTTTAGGCCAATCATAACCTATCTGAATGAGGAATCCCTGGACTCCTCCTTCGTGGGTTCATGTTCCCATTGCTGACCCTTAGATTTGGCAGGGAGACGGAGAGTCGTTCTAATTGCAAGTGAAGTTATGTCCAGAGAGCCCATGCTAATGGTGAATCCAATAGCAGGGAGTTGAGTGCCTTTTTCAGTGTCACTGTTAAGAAGTGAGCCACGTACCAAAATTGTTGCAAGTGAGCAGTGATGCCAGCAGGTACATGGTAGAATGTGAAGTGAAGAGGGCATTTCTTGATGAACTGAGTACCGTCTCTTAGGTAGGCACGATCTAGAGGGATTTCCAACAGAGCAACATGCTTGCAAGATTTCACAAGTCCTTGTTCTATACTGAAGGCGTTGACAGCAACAAGTTGGAAGTTAGTGATTGGGAGTGTCTCTTCAGTGGTAGTGCTGACGTTCTTGCTTGAAATAACCATTTTTGTTTCAAAAGTTGGAACCTCAAAGAGAAGAATCATGGTTTAATACAAAAAATGTATAAACCAGAGAGTTTTGGTACAAAGAATAGCAAAAAGTTGGGAAAAACAGGTATTTTTATGAACAAAATCAAAGTACTTGTTGTTGGCATATTTGAAAGAAAACGTTTAACCAAAGGTTTTAGTTAAAAAAGCAATATTTTTATTTTTGGTATTAAAAAATACCATAAACAGATTTAGAAAATATTTCAAGGAAATTTTGGATCAAAATCACCAAAATGCCTTCAGTTCTAAGAAGGAACCTTAGAACAGGTTTTAAATTTGGATATATAAATAGAGAGGCTGGTTCAATTACAAACTGGACGAAGGGTACAAACTTACAAACTCGTACAAATCAATGCAAAAATAAATTTTTTCATAATTTTTTTTTTCATCAAATGCTATGATTTAAGATATTATTACACATATCTTTGTTTGATAATGTAAAAGTTTCACATGTATTCGTTTTCATAAGTTGAAAATTTCTCATATATTTTTTATGAAGTTTTTTCACATGTATTTGTTTCATAGTGTAAAAGTTTTACAATTAATATTTTTACAAAGTGAAACAAACGTACGTGTAATAATATATTAAATCATAGCATTTGATGTAAAAAAATCATGAAAACATTTATTTTTGCATTGTTTTGTACGAGTTTGTAGGTTTGTACCTTTTGTGCAGTTTGTAATTGAACCTCCATATATATATATATATATATATATAGAAATAGGTTCATGCGAGAACGATAACAATTTACGAGAATGCGAGGACAATCCTCAGGCAATCATTTTGTACATGAAACTTTTCATGTATAAAATCACATATGATTCATGTACAAAATCACATATGATTCACGTACACAATCATATATGATTAGCCGCGACTTGCCCATGGGAAAAGTCACGTGTGTCCTTTTTGACGCATACAAAATCACATATGATTTTGTACATGAAATCATATATGATTTTGTACATGAAAATTTTCATGTAGAAAATGATTGGCCGAGAATTGTCGTCGTATTCTCGTAAATTGGTACCGTCCTCGTATGAACCCGCCTCTCTCTCTATCTCTCTCTCTCTCTTTATATATATATATATATAACGTGAAACAACATTAAAATTACTTTAACAAAATGTTAAAGATGAAGAATAAAGGTTTCTTAACAACATTTAAGTTGTTGTTAAACAGAAAAATATGATAAAAACCAACTGATAAGCACTAAGAATTTAGTGCTTGTTGGACTTTTTTTTAGTAGGTTAGTTTACATTTCATCCATAACTTGAGTCATTTTCTTATCTTATTTGACATTTTTGTATTATTGGAGTTAGAGTAAATGATTTTACATGTTTTATTACTTTATGGGCTAATTTGTATGGTTTTTGGACAGATTGTTATGTAATTGCATAGATGCTGACCTTTGGATGCTGAAAGAATGCTGCAGCATAGGATGAGAGAAATCTGTGCGAAAAAAGATTTTTTGGGTTGACTGTTTGACCAACAGCTTTGGCTGGTTGACTGTTTGACTGAATATTGTATACTTTCCAGCTTTAATAATGTTGGTTGAAATGTATTTTGAATAGTAGAAGACCATGCACTATTTAGATGTAATTATTGCACTTTATTTTAAAGCTTATGGGTTATTTTGACTTTATGGAAGTATGGGTTTGATATTTGTACCGAATAGTGGTAAAAGACCTTTTTGCCCAGACCTTCCTTGTAGTATAAATAGGAGGTGAGGTTGATCATTTTGAGGCATCATGAAACACCTTTCTCTTGACTCAAGCAAATTCTCTTAATTAATGAAGTGTTGAAGCTTTTTAAGGAATTCTTTTTCTCCTTACTTCTTGTTCTTACTTGTTCTTGCTCATCTTTATTTCTTATTCTTAAATTCTTGTCCTTTACATTCTTGTTATTTACATTATTTTCATTTAATATACTTGCAATTTACTTTATCGTACTTACTTTCTTGTTCTTCATTTCTTGCATTTTACTTTATTGCAATTTATATTATTGTCATTTATTTAATGCCTTTAATTTATGTAATTTATCTTTCATGTTATTTACTTGCCGTTTTGAGTAGCTAAATCCGTTAGCTCGGGTGTAAGACGAAAAAGGTGAGTTTTGCTAACCAAACACAAGTAAATTCTTTTATGCAACAACAAGTTTTTATCATTTCTTTTCAAAGTTTTATAAACTCAATAACACCTCTTGACGGGTTGATTACATTACAGGTATTAAAGTGCTATCGACTCCAAGCGGAGGCATTGATTGCACGTCAACTAGAATGATATGGGAGGTAGACTTGAGAAAGTTACCAACAAAGAGATTTGTCATCCGTATTTGTTAGAACAAAAGTTTGATCTATGTTTTGAATGTTTTGAAAAGGAAAGTAAAGAATCTGAAAATGAATAGTTCAGAACCAGAAGTTCTGAACTTGTGCTGAATAGGTAAATAAAGTCATCTTCAGAAGAGAAGTTCTGAAGTTCAAAACATAAATTCTGAAGTGATACTAAAGAACTTCTGAAGAAAGAGAAATTCTGAAGTAAAAGTTCTGAAGACAGTTGAAGACAGTTCTGAAGTTCTGAATAACTTCTGAATAGAGTTTGTGATGACGTGTCTTAATGTAATTGGGTTGTGATTTAAATACTTGTAGCTTTAGCTATTCAATTGTAGTATATATAGAGAGTTTGTCTGTTAGTTAGGATGTTGAACACCACAAATGAGAGTCATCTAAAGGTGTAGTGTGTGTTTCTTTGTAAGGTTTTCTACAGTTCTTAATAAAATGAGGATTCATTGAGCATTCTATATCAGATCTGTTGTAATATGGGATTAACAATGTTTTTCAACTTCGTTACTTCTCGACGGATTGATCACCTAAAGGTGTTAAAGTAGAATGGACTTAGAGATAAGCCATTTAGCTCTCGTCAACTTGAATGATATGGGAATCTACTCGAGAGAGTGATTTTTAACAAAAGACCCTTTTTGTTTATCCATATATTTTGAAGACACTATTTGTACTTTCACTGGTTTGAATACCTCATAGAGATATAGGTAGAAAGCTATAATATCAGTACATTAGTGAAGTCCGAGAGGAATACCTTCAAAATAGGTGATAAAAATAGTTGTTAAATTGGATGTTGTAGCATTCTACCAACATTGGTTAGTTTGACAGCCCTAATTTACTTAGGTTTGTGTTTGTAATCTCAGCCGAAGTCTTACACCTTGGTTCCTTTATAAACTGTTAAAACACCAAAATCAAATCACCAATATAATCGTTAGATCCCAAATATCAAGAATGTAGAAAGTTTAAAGAATAAGAACAAGATATGTATCACTGAAGTTGTATGTCGTATTGATTATGAAACAGTATTACAAAATGTGTATCTTTACAAGCTTTATCTATCAACATTAGTTCTAACAATCTAACAAACTTTCTATTTATATACAAATGGAAATGCTAAAGATACAGTACAAAAATGACAGACAAGTTCAGAACTGCTTCTGAACTTCTTCAGAACTTGTTCAGAAGTGTCTTCAGAACCATCTTCAGAACTTCTGAAGTAGCCACTTCAGAAGTTATGCCTTAGGCTTACTTCACTTGTCTTCTGAGTTCTGAACCTTTCTCTTCAGAACCCAATCTTCTTTTGAAGCTACTTCTGATATCTATCAATAATATTCAAATTCGTCATCTAAACTCACTTCTTTCATCAGACTTTCAACTAAACTTTACTACAATCCCTGTGGACGATACTCGGTACTTTGTACCATTTTATTACTTGAAAGGAGATAGTAGGGTTAAAAGTATACTTGTTGTTAGTCTTATTTGTCACACATCTAAGGATACTTAAACAAGCTATCAAGTTTTTGGCACCGCTGCCGGGGATTTGCAAGCTAAAGTTTTGTTTTTAGTAGGATAAAAGATTTGATTTTTCTAACACCAGGTTGAATTGTAGGGAGTAGTGTATGCCAAGGATATACTGAGGGAAATTTCTTGAACTTGATCCTGACATAGAAAGAACATTTTGTGAATGAAGGAGGGCACAAAGAGCATTATTTGCATGCTCTTCCCCCTCCTGAAATGGAACAACCACAACAAGAACCCCAAGGACTTATAGAAGCACCACAACAACCTCCACCTCAACCACAACCATATGGTGGTGGCCCATAGCTACAGCCATATGGACCACAACTCCTATAGCAACCTCATAACCAACCACCATTGATACCTCAACAACCTCCTTTAATTGGGAACCCTCCAGAGATTCCTTTTCACCATATACCACCATTTCGTTATGAGGAAGAATATGTGAATGATGATGATGAATCTCAAAATAATCACCAACCAGGGAATAATAATAATGAACCAAGGGTCCCAGCTCGTAATGTTGTACATCTGGAAAATTCTAAAGATGGACGAATAATGGACTACGTTATCCCCAATTTTGATCAATTAAATTCTGGGATAGCTAGACCCAATTTTCCGGCCACCCATTTTTAACCAAAATCAATCATGTTTCATATGTTACAAACAAATAGACAATTTGCTGAATTAGCTACAGAGGACCCACACTCATATCTGAATTCCTTTTTGGAAGCCAGTATTTCCTTTAAGATCCCAGGACCGCCTAATGACGCTCTGAAACTCACTTTATTTCCATTCTCGTTACGGGATCGAGCAAGGGATTGGTTCTGTTGAGAAAAACATGATAGGTTAAAAAGAGACTAGGTTCTGAAGCTTAATAGGTCAGATCTTCTGAAGTAGTGATGAAACAGATAAATGATTAAGTAAAGCTCCGAAGTCCAAGATCAGAAGTCTGAAGAAGAGTTTCAGAAGCAAAGCAATGAAGAAAAGCCTAAGGCATAACATCTAAAGGGGCAACTTCAGAAGTTCTGAAGATTCTGAAAAAGTTCTGAAGTGGTTCTAAGGAACTTCTGATGACAGTTCTGAAGACAGTTCAGAAGCAGTTCTGAAATTAAGAGTTACACGCAGAGTTGATAGTCTTATTTTAGCAATGGAAATGTGGGATGAAGTAGAGGCTCAGATGCAAGGGAGTTCTAAATCACAAGCCCAGAGGCTAAATAACTGTATTGGGACTTATGAAAACTTCAAAGCTAAAGATGGTGAATCTATTACTGATTCATATCACATATTTAACAACATTCAGAATGATCTGAGAAGAAATGGTGTTCAAAAGTTGAATTATGAGATAAATAACAAATTTCTGAACAATTTGGGTACTGAATGGGAAAGTTTCACTAACAATATGGTCACCAGAAATATGTCAAGAAAAACCATTCATGATATATATGGTATTTTGTTTCAACAATAAGACAAAATAAAGACAAGACAGAGTGATAAAAAGAAAACCAGTGATACTATAGCCTGTTGACACAAGTTAACAATCCCAAACCCAAATCTTCAAAAACCAAGATCTGTGAAATACCCGAAGTTGATCTCTGTGATGGAAATGAATCTGATGAAGAAATTAAGAGGATGGATGAGGGTATAGCTTTTATGACTAAACGATACAATCAAAAGTATAAAGGAAAACTCAAAACTGAAGATGGAGCTGAGAAAGCTGTGAATAAGGAGGTGGTAAAGAAGGATGAAGCAGAACCAACAAGATGTTTCAATTGTGGAAAACCTGGTCATTTTGCTAGACACTGCAAAATGCCCAAGGTTAAAAATGTTAGATAATATGAGAAAAAACATCTGCTAGCCAAGAAGAATAGCAAATCCATCTTTGTTTGCTAAGTATGAAGATGATTGGCTATGCTGGAGTGATGATGAATATGATGAAGTGGTAGCTCACTATGCAGCCAACCGCTACATGTGTCAAATGGATCCAGAAGCCAGTCATGATCATGACACAGAGGTACAAATCTCTTCTGAATCTACTTCTGAATCAACTTCTGAACCATCTTCTGAAAATAATGTTCAACAACAAATTATAAAAATGACTTCTGAATTTGAAACCTTAAGAAACAGGATAAAAGGTGAAAGAACTTTGGTTAACAAATTCAGAGAAGAAAGTCTGATTTCTAAATTAAATTGTCAAAATGTTGAAGAACAAGTTGATAAACGTTTTGAGGAGAAATCTATTTTAAAAGAAAAGTTGGATACTTTGCAAAAAGATATTCAAGATGAGAAATCTGAAAAAGGGGTTTTAAGTGTCAAGATGGAATATCTGAATAAGGAAAGAGTTTAATTATATAAGAAGATTAAAGAATTAGAAGATTTTGATTTCAAAAGAGGTCAAACTGAACAAACTTTGAATATTTGACAAGTCAGGCTCAGAACTCAAAATTTTATAACATAAAAGTTGGCTTAGGTTATTCAGATAGTCAAATTTTAAAGAAGGCACCCTCAAATCTTTACAATCTTTCTAATATGAATTTTTTTAATGAAGTAATAAAAGGTGTCTCTTTTGAACCAGTTAGTTATGGTTTACCTGAAAGAATACCTTTTGTCAAATCAGAAGTTTTGTTCACAAATCATAAATCTTTAAATTCTGAAAAATCTGAAGTTAGTACAAAGTCAGATGATTACGAAATATCAGAAAAATCAATTCTGAAACTATTTCTAAAACAAATTCTGACATAAATTCTGAAATAAGAACTCAGAATCTATCAGAAGCAACTTCTGAAAAAGTTTCTGAAGATATTTCAAATTTTTTAAATTCTGATACTTTTTGAAAAACATCATGATGTCAATTCTAAAGACAATTCAAATGATACTTCTGAAGAACAATATGAAGAATTTTCTGATATTGACTTTTTAGTAGATGATCATGATCACTCAGAAATATGTTTTGATCATTCTGATAATGAATCTGACAAGGAATTAACAGAAGAAATTCAGAATTCTAATGACAATTTTTCAAAGCTAAACAATTTTGTTAAAGATATGACTGAAGAAAAATTTTCAAAACTAATGAATGCTTCATATTCTGAAGATGAAAATAATGAACCTACAGTTGTTGTATTAAATAAAGAAGGGTACCTGGTTTATAAAAGAAAAACTTCTATGGTAGAAGGTGATAGGCTAAAATCTGAAGAACCTAAACTTCCTTCAAAAATGTTTAATTCAGTATTCTTAAAAGAATAATATTTGAATCTCTCAAGTTCTGAATCAAATTTATCTAGTTCAGATTCTTTTACTAGTTCACCTCAAACTACCTTAAAAGTTAAATCTATTCTTAAAACAGGAACATTTAAATTGTCTTCATCTTCCTTTAACTCAAGAGTTAAGCATGTTGACAAAAGGTCAATCTTCAAATTCTGGTTCTGAAAATATATTCAAAAAGAACCCTGTTCAGAACTCCAAAAAAAGAAAGTCTTAAAACCTTATCATTCTAATCCTCATTTTTTTATCATTTTCAGAGCTGTCCACTCTAGTTTGGAAGAGAAAAGATGAAATCTTGCCAAAGAAAGACAAATTAGATAGTTTTCAGTCTTTTAAATCAAAAATTGTATCCAATGTTCCTACAATGAATAAAAGAAAGAAAGCCGTTACTAAATCTAAATCTGTTGATTCTTGTTTATGTTATGACATGATAAAACTGCTTAAAAATCATATTCATTGTACTAACTGTGGACATCAGAACTTCCAATTCAATTCTGAAAATAAAAAGATATCTCCAAAAAAACAAATCAAATATGTTTCACATGGTACCAAACAAAAACTCTTAATCACACAATAAAGATAAATCTATGAAGAAAAAGGTTGTTAAACAAAGTTGTGAATCCATTTCTGAATTAAAGTCAACAAATGCTAAATCTGTTCTAAAATTCAGAATTGCTTCTTTCATAACTAATCTTACAGAACCCATCTACAAATGGGTACCTAAGTCCAAATAATTGTTTCTGCATAGTCGTCATGTGTGGGTCTTAGATTCTGGATGTTCAAGACACATGACACCATACAAGGAACATCTGACTGATTATCATGAGAGAAATGGAGGAACAGTCAGTTATGGAAATTTCATGAAAGGAGATGTAACAGTGATGAAGCTTTTCTATGTTGAAGGACTAAAACATAACCTGTTTAGTATAACTCAATTTTGTGACAAAAGATGCACTATTCATTTTGATATGGAACTCTTCCATGTTCTAAATTCTGACAAGAAGGAAGCTTTAACTGCTTATAGAGATGGTGACATTTACACTGCTACATTTACAGAGGATGGTCAACTACAAGGCATTTGCTATATTTCTAGATCTGTGTTGGAGGAAAGTTGGCTATGGCACAGAGAATGTCCCATTTGACCTTCAAATCTATTGCTGAACAAGGAAAGCAACATTTAGTGATTGGTCTACCAAAGATAAGATATCAGAAGAACTCCATATGCCTGCATGTGAATTAGGAAAGATAAAGAGAAGTTCTCATCCATTAAAAATGATTTCCTCATCTAAAGCTCCTCTAAAAATGTTACATATGGATTTATGTGGACCAATGAGAACTCAGAGCTTAGGAGGCAAGAAATATATCTTAGTAATTAGATGAATACTCAAAATATACATGGGTTGAATTCTTAAGATTAAAATATGATACTTCAAATGTTTTAATCCCATTTCTGAAGAAAATTCAAGTTCTTCTTCAACTGCCTGTTCAGAAACTTAGAAGTGATGATAGGACAGAGTTCACAAATGCTACAATTCAGACATACTTAGACTCTATTGGCATATCACATAATTTTTCCGTTGCAAGAACTCCACAACAGAATGGTGTAGTTGAAAGAAAGAACAGAACCTTGGTAGAAGCTGCAAGAACAATGCTTGCTTCTTCAGAATTACCTTTATCTTTGTGGACAGAAGCTATTGCAACAACATGCTTTACACAAAACAGGACAATTCTGAATAGAAAACATCT
The DNA here is from genome assembly GCA_036898165.1 of Silybum marianum. Lineage (NCBI taxonomy): Eukaryota > Viridiplantae > Streptophyta > Magnoliopsida > Asterales > Asteraceae > Silybum > Silybum marianum. The sequence continues at coordinate 30,606,339 of CM072533.1, read as the reverse complement.
TAAAACTCCTTATGAATTAATTAGAATCAGAAAACCAACCATTTCTTATTTCAAATTTTTTGGATGCAGGTGCTTTCTACTGAATGATAGACAAAATCTGGGAAAGTTAGATTCCAAAGACTTATATGGAGTATTTGTCGGTTACTCTCAAATATCAAAAGCCTACAGAGTACTTACGAAGAAAATCAGAACTATCATTGAAAGCACTAATGTCAGATTCAATGAACCAAAAATGACTTCTGAATAAGACAATTCAGAACTCAAGCCAAATCAGGACTCTGAACAACTTGATTCAGAGAAGAACTCTAATGATAAATCAATCTCAAATCATTCTTTACCTAAAGAAAAACTAGATTTGCTATGTCATGCTTTATTTGATGTATCAATTTATGTCTCTGCAGATTTTCAAAATCCTTCACTTGTCAGAGAAAATTCAGAGCTTATCTCAGAAGAACCTCTTACATCAAATATTTCTAGACCACCTGACTCAACCTCAACTTCAGGTATTCTTACTTCTGAACCTGTACAAGTTACTTCTGAACCTGTACAAGTTACTTCTAAACCTGTACAAATTACTTCTGAACCTATTCAAGTACCTGTTGAGCATGTACAAGAATTTTCTGAACCACAATTTGAGGGGGAGACTTCAGATCTGAACTCAGAAATTCATCCAGAACCAGAACCAGAACCAGAACCACAAGCAATTATTGATGATTATGATTCATAAAATAATGTCTCATCTGTTCAATCACTTCCAAATGTGAACAAATGGACATCAAATCACCCTGTTCATAAAATAATAGGTGATGCCTCAAAAAGAGTAAAACAAGCACCAAGAGCATGGTATGACACTCTTACAACATTACTTCTGAATTCCAAATTCAAAAGAGGTACAATTGATACAACTTTTTTTCTGAAAAAGGAAGGTGATGATTTGATTTTGATTCAAATTAATGTGGATGACATAATATTTGCTTCTACTAATCCAAAATTTTGTAAAAACTTTGAGACTATCATGCAATCTCAGTTTGAAATGAGTATGATGGGAGGGTTTACTTTCTTTCTTGGTCTTCAAGTAAAATAACTTCTCACATGAATATTCATTAATCAATCTAAGTATGTAAATGATTTACTAAAGAAATATGATATGTCTTATTGCTCAAGTATTAGGACTCCAATGGCCATTGGTACTAAACTTGAACCAGATTTGAGTGGCAAATCTTTGAATCAAAAGAAGTACAGAGGTATAATTGAATCTTTACTTTATCTTTCTGCTAGTTGACCTGATATTATGTTTGCCACATGCATTTGTCCAAGATATCAAGCTAATCATAAGAATCTCACCTTTTAGCTGCTAAAAGAATTATAAGATATCTTAAAGGTTCTCCTTCATTGGGACTTTGCTATCCTAAGAATTCGGGTTTTGAACTAACAAATTTCACAGATCATGGTAGTTGTAAAAAAAATAATTGTGCACTAAATCTGAGGTCTAGACGTTTCAAGAAGCATTCTTATTGAAATCTTCAAGAAGCATTCTCTAATATTTTTGTTTACAAAGAAGTTTCAAGTTCCTGAGATATATTTGCAACAATGGTTATTAGAAATTTTTTGGCCATGCCAAGTGCAGATGATGTAGAGGGCAAACCATCTTTTGATGCTATTCCCAAAACTGGTGATATGATATCAGACTTTATGACTATGGGCTATTCAGAAAATTTGAGGTCACTTAGTGCATTCTGAAGAAAGAATGTTCCACCCATCTGGTATTCACTATTTTCAATCGTTAATACTTGTTTATCAGGAAAACGTTCAAGTCTGGATCAAGCCTCAACATATATCAGGATCATATTTCATGGTATAGCTCATAATATGCATTATGACTATGCATCACTTATCTTTGATGAGTTGAGGATTGCAGTTTCAAAGAAGTCTTCCAACACTTATATTCCTTTCTAGAGATTCTTTTAGATCTTTGTTAAAGGTGCCTTACATGCAGAACACAGAATTCTCAAGCTTGATGATGCACCACATGTACCTCTATTTACCATCGATAATCTAAGGCCACCTACATCTAACTTTGAACAGTTTCCAAATGCAATTCCATTGCTAGAGGCTCTAAGATCATATGTAAATCCAAATAATAGGGTGTTGATTGAGTACTGTGAATCCATGGGATTACCAAAACTAGTGGTCCCTACCCAGGATTCAATCCCAGTGATGTGCAAGGTGAGGGGTCTAGTATTCCTGGGGAGAGAGGGACGAATTTCAAGGTGGTGAACAACCTCATAGTGCAAAGAGGAAAAATGTGAATGAGAGCCAGGATAGATATGTGAGAAACATAACTGAAGAGGGGAGAACACAAGTAAAAGAAAAACAAACTTGTGAACCAAACGACACTAGCCGGGCAACCACATTAGCTATTACTCCACACTCTTTGGTGGGTAATATTGAAACAGCCAGTGACCTATGGTAACATTTGTTAACCCCCCAGCCACTCACCCATCTCTCAACATAAGGGTGTTTCACTAACACATATGGGGCAAGCAGCTAATCTACCATTAGGTCCCTAAATGGAGGAGCCTAATGTTGTAACAGGAGGATATATGTCCCCCCCTTCATACTCATATGCACATTGAGTCTGAGAGTCCACTCAATCTTGAGCCTAATAGAACACAAGATGTTCAATTTTTTCACACTGGCACAAGTCTTCCAGACTTAACCAAGCAAAGTGTCTGTCACATTGCATCAACATCAATAGGTGTTCCTTTTGAGGACATTCAAGGATTTGATGTCCTGGTGGGGTGAACATTACAAAAGCCCCATTCACTGAATTAGTAATGATTCATGATGTGGTGACATCAACAGGCCAGCCTACTTCTGTAGGATTGCAAACAGGACCATCTGTTGGTCTTGGTACTTTTCCCACGTCTTTTAAATTCTCATAATTCAAAGATTTATGTACTTATGAATTTGCAAAGATTCAGAAGGACATTAAGGAATTGACGGCAAATAATCAAAAGTTGATGGAGGATAGGGTGTATGCTCAAGGGAGGAAGATTGTTGACAGACTTGGTGAATTGCAAAAAGTCTCTGTGTCAACCAATGATTTTAAGGTTTTTCAAGAAAACATTCTGAAGTCTTTCTCAGAAGTAATCTCTTCTGTCTCAAGCTTGAAAATATCTCTGCCTACAATTTCTGAACAACCGAATCAAATATGGCTACAACGGCTGATATTAAGTTAATTCTTGACAAGTTGACATCTATGCAAAATACACAGAATGCCCATGATCAAAGAATTAAGGCTTTGGAATGCATGCCTCAAGCAGAAACTAAAGAAAACATGATTATCAGGGTCCTCAAGAAGAAGAAGAAGAGTTTCAAGCTCTCAAGAAGTTCAATATGTTATAGCCCAATCTTCTAAAAGATCTTCTGAAGATGTTTAGAAAGATTCTGGTGCTGAAAAGCCTTTAGAAGCAAGTGAAGATCTTCCTGTTTCTGAACCTGAATTATCAGAAGTTCCAATTTCTTAAGATATTATTGTTGCTGAGGTCATTATTCCAGAAGTTCAATATTCTGAAGTTCTTGAAGATGCAAATATTCGTATTTCTGAAGATGAAGGTTACGAAACTGAGAAATTGTCATTTAATTCAGATGATGGAAATAACACAGATGAAACAGATGTCATTCTTGACTTTAATGAAGTGATGGTAAATGAATATCTTGCTCTTGAAGAAGAGGTTGGTGAACCTGGTGATCTCTCATACATAATTACCTTTGATGATAATGAAGAAATCAATAAGATCAGAGATATTTTGATTTGGAGTCCAGAATTACAAATTGTTAATATCAGAAGAGATGTAGAAGATCTTCTGAGTATATTTGATTGGTTTATGAAGCTGATATTTATGAATTCTGGTTTTCTGAATTCTGCATGGAATCTGGAGTGTAGATTCATGCATGAAAGTGTGTCTATATTTGAAGATTTCTATAATCAGCCAACTCAAGAAGCTTTTATTCATGTTGATCTTAGTCATGTTATTGATGTAGAGTTCAATAATGAATTTCTAATGGAATTCATAAAGGAGATTGAAGTGAAATATAAAGAATTCATTGTAATACCAAGAGTCACTCTTCCAATTCTTGAAGAACTAATTTTAGATCAGGTGTATGTAAAGGAGACAATATTTGATTAAAAATTTTCATGAAAGAATTCGTGTTCCTGAAGAAACCTATATGTTCATGTACAAAAGTAGTATGAGAAATTCTACTTTAGAGAGCTTTATAAATGATGAATTGAGTGAAGACTATGCTTCAGAAGTCAGAGTTTATCATCAAATACATGGTATTCAAGATATGTCTGATTCTAATCTAATAAAGCAATTCAGTAGTGTTAGCAGACAAATAGAAGAAGATCTGAAAATCTTTAGAATTGGAGCTGAAAGAAGGGATGATACTCTAATTGAGTTTACTCAATTTGACATTTACAAGTTAAGGCTTCAAGACATATCTTTGCTGAATTTCTGTGTCAAAAGAAATGATGTGGAACTTGTACCAGAAGTCAGAAGAATACTTGGTATCTATCTCAGAAACCTTGTAAAGCATGATTTCCAACTTGCCTTAGAAAGAAGGATGAATAAAGTGAACTTATTAGAACCAGTTCATATTGAATTTGCTAGCATTTCAACAGTTTTAACAAAACCAGAACTTGGTTTTATGTATACATTAGATAGATCTGGTAAATACACTTTAATAATCTCTGACATTCTAAAGTATTCTACTTCAACTTTCAAATGGTTTTCTGATTATGTGACATGGCTTCCTGGTGATAAAGAGATAAAAGATGAGATTGTGTACCTGATAAATGAAAGAATTCATTTCAGAAGGCTTATCAAAAGAAGCTTATCTGCTGGACATTCAAAGATAAGTACTGTAAAGGATGCTCCTTACTTGCTGAGTAATTGTTATGATTTCTATATCCATCCTAAAGAGTAGAACATTGAATTTGAAGTCTTGAAGGAAGCACAAAATATTCACAGTTCAAAAGGTGTTGCTTCTAAAAAGATTGTATTTTCTAAAGGAAAGGAAAAGATTGAAATGCCTGAAAGAGGAGAAGAAGAAATTGAAAGGCAATTGCAAGAAAGACAAATTTGTGAAGCTGAAATGCTTCAACATACAAGGATTCAAGATCATGCCTATACTCTGTTTCTTGAATACTTTCATCCTGAAATGTTCATGGAGCAAGAACAGCGGTTCAATTATATTAATTATTGGCTTAATAAGGAATTTGCATGGAAGCAATGGTATAGCAAGATTGTTCAAAAGCTGAAGTTACCTGTTTCTAAAGCCAGAAGAGAAATCCCAATTGTGAAAGTAATTGATGCTGATCAAAAGAGTCAATTGGGATACAAATATTCATTATTCAAAGTGGAAAGGGCAAATGGAGAGATAAGCATTTTTACTGAAGTTGATTTCCAAAATTAGCATCTAAGAGATATGGTGATAGTGTACAACAGACATAATCCATTTCATGATCGAATTTCAAAGTTCAGAAAAGTATTTCCAGTATTCAAAGATGGAATCTATAGAGAATTCATCTGGGCTTCTAAAACAGATGTTCAAGTAGCTTATGTACTTGGAAAGGAGAAAGTAAATTTGAGCACACCAAATTTTGAGCTTAATGGTCTGAACAACATGAAGAAAGGAACTTTAATTATTCATCCTCTTGGTTTTGTGTGCAACGCAGGAGATAGAATGTTATTTGTAAGATATGAAGAGATACATAACTGTTGTAATGGTACTCTACTGGCCATTAATGAACGATTTGTGAAAAGATAGAAGAGAAGGCCAAAGAACTTAAGTGATGAAGATTGTTCAGAATATAAAAAGCTTGCAAAGGACATGAATAAGAGAATTGAAAAACTTCTGGATTGCAATTCTTAAACTTAATTGATGAAGATTGTTCTTCAAATCTTAAACTTCTGGAGCTATAACTTGAATTTTTGAAGCTAAGGGGGAGATTATTGAGAAAAACAAGATAGCTTCAAAAGAGACTAGGTTATGAAGCTTAATAGTTCAGATCTTCTAAACTAATGATGAAACAGATAAATGATTAAGTAAACTCAGAAGTCCAAGATCAGAAGTCTGAAGAAGAGTTGCAGAAGCAAAGCTATGAAGAAAATCCTAAGACATAACTTCTGAAGTGGCAACTTCAGAAGTTCTGAAGATTCTGAAGAAGTTCTGAAGTGGTTCTAAGGAACTTCTGAAGATAGTTCAGAAGCAGTTCTGAAATAAAGACTTACACGTATAGAGATATTATTGGTGGTCATGTAACTACCTGTTAGTTTAGTATCTCTTATAGTGTATATATAGAGAATTAGTTAGTCTGTTCAAACTAACGTTCATAAATATGTTATTTATTTGTTATTTCTTTCTATAACTTGATCTATGGGAACTTACAGGTTCAATTCATTAGCTCCCGGTTCGGTGACATCATGGAATGATATGGTTGAAAAAATTTTGCAAAAATATTTTCCTCCCACCAGGAATTGCAAGTCCCGAAACGAAATTTGTCTTTTCAAACAAGGGGACGATAAAGCAATTCTTGACTCATGGGAAAGATTTAAGGAGTTGTTAAGGAAGTTTTCTCCCCATGGCATTCCCTACTGCGTTCAACTCGAGACATTTTACAATGGTTTAAATGCCACTGCAAGACAAATGCTCGATGCGGCTATGGGAGGGGCCTTCACATCCAAGACCTACAATGAAGGATTTGCAATGCTTGAAAAGATCTCTTAAGCACAATGGACACTGGCTGATACACGTGCTACAACTCAAAAGAAGGCTGCTGGAATTCATGATGCAGATGCATACACTGCTATTACATCTCAGCTTGCTTCCATGGCTAATATTCTAAAAAACAGTACTTCTGGCCAAGGAGCACAGCCGACTGTACCTACACCGAGTCTAGTATAATCAGTGCAATGTGTTTGTTGTGGAGGGGAACATTCTTATGTACATTGTCCTAAAAATCCAGAATCTGTAAATTATGTTCATAGCAAGTCTGCTCCCTATTCCAACAATTACAATGCAAGCTGGAAACGGCACCAAAACTTTTGTTAGAGCAGTCCATGTCTAAATCCACCTGCACCTAAACAGCAAGGAAATTTTCAAAAAATTTAAGCAACTCAATTCTCAGCAACCACAGAATTTTCAAAATCAACAACTGTATCAAGCCAAACCATCTCCACCTACACATTACCCTTCATCATTGGAAGATACATTGAAAATGTTCATAACCACACTCAATCAAAAATGGCCCAACAGAATGCCACAATAGCTCAAACTCAGTCATCAATCGCTCAAGCTTAGGTATCAATCAGAAACCTAGAAACCCAAGTCATTCAGATTGCTTTAAGTCAGAACAACTGAGCCAGTGGAACCTTACCAAGTAACACGGAAGTCCCTAGAGACATAGGAAAAGAACATGTTAAGGCCATCACATTAATAAGTGCAAAAGACTTAATAGGATCAGCCCAAAGAGATAATGTGCCTAAAAGCAATACTGAAGTTTTGGAACCTGTTAAGACTGACAAGCCTATAGATGACAAAACTTCTGAGGTCGTCACTTCTGTCCCATCAAAGCCTAACACTACCCTACCATCTCTAGTGGATCCTATTCATAAAACTGTTGTGATCCCATCTCATAAAAAGAGCACCAAAACCCACGGCATAGTAGACCCATCTTGCTCAACACCTCCAAGCAAAATTGTGATAAAATCAGTTCCTCCCTATGTACCTTACCCCCAAAGGTTAAGGAATCAAAAGGAAGAACATGGATGTAAGAAATTCTAAGAGGTATTTAAACAATTGAATATTAACATACCCCTTGTTGAAGAAATTGAGCAGATGCCCAGATATGTCGAGTTCCTAAAATACATCATCAGTAAGAAAAAGAAACTGATCGAGTATGAGACCGTCAATCTTACTAAAGGATGTAGTGCCCTTTTTACCAACAACATTCCCCCTAAGCTAAAAGATCCAGGGATTTTTACCATTCCCTGCTCTATTGGAGGAAAATAAGTAGGAAAAGCTTTGTGTGACTTGGGTGCAAGTATTAATCTCATGCCCTTATCAGTTTACAACACCTTAGGATTAGAAGAGGCATGACCCACCACAATCACACTCATATTGGCCGACAAGACAATTGCCTATCCTAAGGGAAAGATAGAGGATGTATTAATATAGGTTGATAAGTTCATATTTTCGGCAGACTTTGTCATTTTAGACTTTGTTGCTGATAAAGATATTCCTATCATTTTAGGAAGACCCTTTTTAGCCACCGGAAGAACTTTGATTGATGTCCAAAAGGGAGAGTTGACTATGAGACTTCAAGACTAAAAAGTCACATTTAATGTTTTCAATTCTTTGAAATACCCTGATTACTTGGAAGAATGCTCAATGGTAGATGAAATTGAGTCATCTTGTTATGAGGAGGGAGTGAGAAAGGCTTGTAAGTTGGAGGAAGAGGATGATGAAATAGAAAGAGAGATTGTTGAGGAGTTAGGAATAAATGAGAATCATATTGTCCCAATAGATTTTGCAGCAATTGAGTTGTTGGAGAGTACAGAAAAGAAAAGTTTCACCCCATCAATAGTATCTCCACCTGACCTGGAGTTAAGGCAACTCCCATCTCATTTAAATTACGCTTATCTAGGAGAGGAAGGTGTTGGTCCCAAAGGAGTCTACAAGAGTTCAATGGATATAGAACTAGTTTGTAGAAGGGGGGGTTGAATACAAACACAAGCATTTTACGTTTTTAAATAAGTTTATATTGAATAAACAAATTTACAGTTGTAAGCGGAATTAGAACAAGTATAAAACCTATTCTATTACAACTAAGAAATCACGAAGTTGATACAGAAGAACAGGAGATAAAAGCAATTGAGGTTTAGGGAATAGAAAGTAGCATGCATGAAGATGAAGAAGAGTTCTTCATCTATTTACACCCGTTGCATTAAATGCAAAGCAAAAGGTATTTTCCACGTGTCAAGTTTCTATTAGAGACTTGTCCTATGTCCAAAAGACAACCATTTTTTGGCCGTATTTGAACATTAACCAAATCAGATTTGATAGGGACTTAAGAAACAATTCGTACGTCCTTTTCTGACAAGGCATGGAGGTTTTGAATTTTGTGCATCAAGGATAAGATCAACTTTGATCTTGTTGTATGGGCCTCACTTTGATCGCTGAACCAGAGACTTCAAGGATGAAGACTACAAGTATCACAGAGGCTTTTGCAAGACCTCACTTTGACCGCTTCAGGTCACTTAGCTAATCATTTCTTTCTTCACCTTTGGTCTTTGACTTTCGCTGAAAGGTCTTGTTGTGTGAGATTTGTTCTTCAGATCATCAGGGATAGAATGTTGTTCCTAATTATCAACGATCACTTAACGCATTCCGTGTATGTTATCACTGATTTCTGAACACTATCCTATGAATGGAATTTTCACTAAGTATAAGAGGAATCAAATTCAAATTACTAAAAGGAGTTTGGATCAACAGAAGGCAAATTTCCTGTCATCATACCATCTACCCTAGATTTGCATCAAGAAAAGAAGTTGGTGGACATGTTGCAGTTGAACATAAAAGCTTTTGGATGGACCAACGATGACCTTAAAGGGATTAGTCCCTATGTAGATCCCAGATTAATTATGTAACCGTGTAATATTAAGAACAATATGAGAAAAACTTTATGTCATATATCTATCTTGATAATCGTGGTTACAATGAATGGAGTGAAAATCTTAACTCACGATCTTTCTAATAAGCGCTCTAATGAATTCGCATTTTTAATGAATAGCCCTAACCCTCCATTTATATGTATAGAGAATTTACACTAAGGAAACTTGAGAATAAGGCAATATTCACTTGCGTTTTTTACAAATAAATCTATTCCATATTGTCTTTCAAGAATTTGCACTTTAACCCTATATTTTTCAATAATTGTATTCTCGGATACAATATTTTTAGACCGAACACCCTATATTCAACAGAATAAAAGTCCTTAGAAGATAAGAACTTCACATTCACAAAGACACAAAGAAATGTCTCAACTTTTGACAAAGCCATAAATAGGTTTTTAGGTCTCTCACCTCACATACATTCTGAGTGTGATACCCTTTTTCACACTGCATCTGAGTCATGTTTGGCTGATACTATGAATTTTCTCGAGATGCCTGAGACTGATTTGGAACCCTACACTGATTTCATCTCTAAAACCTTTAAGGCCGCCAATTTGTCCTTTGATACTAATGTTTGGAAAAACTTTGTTAAACAATATGTATCACCCATGACTCATGATAATTCCATATATGTGGAAAGGATGTTTCTATTGTTTTATCTCATAGCAGGTAAAAGGAAGGTAAACCATAGTGAAGATCTATTGAGCAAAGAAGAAGGTGAGATGATGAAAACTGATTTAGTGGATAAAGGACAGAGGAAACTCAAGAAAGAGAAAGGAGGTGAAGGCTAAGAATATCAAGTTGTTTGTGGAGAAGATCAGAACTGGTGTGATGGCTAGTGAAAAATCCAAGAGTGTTAGGTCCGATTCAACGAGATCAAAGAGGAATCATATGCAAATCATCGAGTCGTATGTTTTATTATTGAAAGCATTAAAGAACTACAAACACGAATGTAAATTTCACGACTCTCATTAATGAAACATTTACCTAGACTCCTTTATATAGAGGTGTCTATTACAATGTAAGCCCAAGCCCATAAGATATTTAACATAATAAAGAATATTACAATCAAACATTTCCTTCTTTTTAAAACTTTCTAAACTTAGGACTTACGGTCCTAACAAAGAGGATTGTCCTCTGGATTTGACCACAGCCTATTGAAAAGAACCAAGAGTTGTGGAATTTTCACAAGTCCAAAAATTGTTTGTAAATATTTTAATCACGTGTTGTTATATTTCATTAAGTTTGTTAGTTAAGTTATTTGTTTATTTTGCAAAAAAAAGGCATTTGAGGATTAAACCAATGCTGCAACAATCATGCAGCATTGAAAACCTGTCAAAGATAATCGAGAATTGTGGAAAAGAAGAATTAAAAGGAAAAAGACAAGTGCAGGACAACTTCTTCTTGAAGAATTGCCTAGTAAAATATGTTGTATACAAGGATGACATCATGCTTTACTAAAGCTTAAAAAGTAGAAGTTTTTTCTTCTTTTTCTTCTTTGCTAAACTAGGGATGGCCTCTTTTGTACAACCCCTTATTGATGTGAACTGTTTAGTAATTTTTTTTTTTACTTTATTTCTAAATCAGTAAGGGATGGGCTGAAAGTACACCAAACTTGTCATTTTTCTTTGACCATACTCTACCACTATTTTAAAGGTTAAATCAAATGTGGTTTTTTTTATTATCTATTTAAAAAAAAAACCTTGTTCTTATCTTTTTTTTATCTTCTTTTATAAACCTAAACCTTATCTTTTAGATTAAAAACTCTTGAGTTACTTATCATATTTTTACCAAGGTTTTGGACAAAACCCCTTTTCGGTTTCTTACCTCCCAAATTTCTTTCTCTCTCTAAACCAACGTTCACCTTCGCTCTCTCTCTCTAAAAAATTTCCGATGAGTCCATCACCCTAGCAAGGGTTAAACGTGCCCTGGAAAGAGGTACACCAAAGGCAACTGCCACACCATCAACCAGTACACAACCTATTATGAAGTAGTAGGGCAGGTTCAATCATTTGCCCTTTAGCTCCATTTTTTAGTCTTTATTCTTCTGTTTTGTCTCTGGGAAAATGTTTTTATAGTTTTAGGTTATTTTATTGCACTTGGTACATATGTTAGTGTCTATCTACATGCATTTATAGCCATAGTAACACCTATAGTGTCCCTTATCATCCGATTGTGTAGTCTTGACTATAACTAACTTTGATATGCTTGGGACACATTTTTGATCTATGTCTTAGAATTAAGATAAAATTTAGGCATTTGCTTCTATTCTTCCTTTACATCAAAATGCCAAATCTTTAGCCCAATCCGTATACAATGAGGACATTGTCCATTTTAAGTTTGGGGGGAAGGGTATAAATGCATGCTCATGTGATACAGTCATAAATCAAAGCTACATTGTTAGGCTAGAAATGCAGGGATCAATATACACAAAATGCCCCATAAGGGCAGGTGGAAACTATCAACAGAAAAGAGCATAATTGTGCCAAAAATTCAAAAAAAAAATAAACACAAATAAATAAATAAAAACTTCAGCTGTTGACATATTGGGTGAGAAAAGGCAAAGTGAGAAAACATATGCCACAAATGAGAGATTCAAATCAAAATACCTCTAAGCCCTAATGATCTCAAGGATAAGGCATATTGAACATAACAAAAAGTATGGTTGTTAGCTTATGGTTCATAAAAAGGATTGGATGTGATTAGGTTCACTTTGGATTTATAATGGCTATATTATTTCATGTTTGATAATATTTGCATATGTGGCACTTAATGCCATCCTTGTTGCAATTTTTTAGGTTTTGGGTCCAATTTGTTTTACTTTTGTCTTTTGGTTGTTTGGGGACAAGCAACAATTTTAGTTTGGGGTGTGATAAGCACTAAGAATTTAGTGCTTGTTGGACTCTTTTATCTTCTTTTTAGTAGGTTAGTTTACATTTCATCCCTAACTTGAGTTATTTTTTTATCTTATTTGACTTTTCTTTATTATTGGAGCTAGAGTAAATGATTTTGCATGTTTTATTACTTTATGGGCTAATATGTATGGTTTTTGGACAGATTGTTATGTAATTGTATAGATGCTGACTTTTGGATGCTGAAGGAATGTTACGGTATCAGGATGGGAGAAATTCTGGGCGAAAGTAGATTTTTTGGGTTGACTGTTTGACCAACAACTTTGGTTGGTTGATTGTTTGACTGAATACTTTATACATCCCAACTTTAATAATGCTGGTTGAAATGTATTTTGAATAGTAGAAGACTATGCACCATTTAGATGTAATTATTGCACTTTATTTTAAAGCTTATGGGTTACTTTGACTTTAGGGAAGTATGGTGTGATCTTTGTACCATATAGTCGTGAAAGACCTTTCTGTCCTCACCTTCCTTGTAGTATAAGTAGGGGGTGAGGTTGATCATTTTGAAGCATCATGAAACACCTTACTCTTGACTCAAGCAAATTCTCTAAATTAACGAAGTATTGAAGCTTTTTAAGGAATTCTTGTTATCCTTTACTTCTTGTTCTTACTTGTTCTTGCTCATCTTTATTTCTTGTCCTTAATTCTTGTCCTTTACATTCTTGCATTTAATTCTTGTTCTTTACAATATTGTCATTTAATTTACTTGCAATTTATTTTATTGTACTTACTTTTTTGTTCTTCATTTCTTGCATTTTCCTTTTTTGCAGTTTATATTATTGTCATTTATTTAATGTTTTTAATTTATGTAATTTATCTTTCATTTTATTTACTTTTCGTTATGAGTAGCTAAATCTGTTAGCTCGGGTGTAAGACGAAAAGGGTGAGTTTTGCAAACCAAACAAAAGTAAATTCTTTTATGCAACAACAACTTTTAATCATTTCTTTTCAATGTTTTATAAACTCAATAACACCTCTTGACAGGTTGATTACCTTAAGGATATTAAAGTGTCATGGACTCCAAGCGGAGACATTGATTGCACGTCAACTTGAATGATATGGGAGGTAGACTTGACAAAGTTATCGACAAAGAGATTTGTCATCCGTGTTTTTCAACTTCGTGAATTCTCGACGGGTTGATCACCTTAAGGTGTTAAAGTGGAATGGGCATAGAGATAAGACATTTAGCTCACGTCAACTTGAATGATATGGGAATCCACTCGAGAGAGTGATTTTTAACAAAAGACCCTTTTTGTTTACCCATAAATTTTGAAGACCCTTTTTGTTTATCCATATATTTTGAAGACACTATTTGTACTTTCACTGGTCTGGATACCTTATAAAGATATGGGTAGAAAGTTATAATATCAGTACATTAGTGAAGTCCGAGAAGAATACTTTCAAAATTAGGTGGTAAAAATAGTTGTTGCTAAATTGGATGTTGTAGCATTCTACCAACATAGGTTAGTTTGACAGCCCTAATTTACTTTGGTTTATGTTTGTAATCTCACCCGAAGTCTTACACCACGGCTCCTTTATAAACTGTTACAACACCAAAATCCAATCACCAGTTATAATTTTAAAATTCGTCATCTGAACTCACTTCTTTCATCAGACTTTCAACTAAACTTTGCTACAATCCCTGTGGACGATACTCAATACTTTATACCATTTTATTACTTGAAAGGCGATAGTAGGGTTAAAAATATACTTACTTTTAGTCTTCTTTGTCACACATCTAAGGATACATAAACAAGCTATCACCAACCTTGTTAGTTGATTGAAATAAATAAAAACGCACAAGTGCGTGTTCTTGGGGTTCTTGCTGGTTGCAGAGAGAATTCGAATTCAAGTTTTTGGTTTTGAGAGTAATGAGTGCGTAAAAAATGAAATGAATTCAAAATTACCTTAGGTAGAGGTGAGAGAAAGAAGAGAGAGAAAAGAAACTAAACGACGGTTTTAGCTTTTAGGAAAAGGTAATAATGACCTTTGCACGTCCCTAGGGTTTGATGGAATAAGGAACGTTGAGGCCGTTGTGTGTCAGAAAAGTACTGACGTGTCCTTTTTTCAAAATAATAAGATTATCATTTAACTTAATAAATGTTAATCATTGTCCATTTAAAATCCTCATCATTTGTAATAAATGCATATCCAGTGATGGGTTTTCTCTTTTGAGAACGATTCTCAGAATAGGAAAACATTCAGAGAGGGTAAGGGAACAAATTTACAAAAGTACATACCTTAGTAATATATTTATCACTAAATCTAAGTTCAAGGTATGATTAATGAATTTGAAAATAATTTGATAATCACTGAATAAGGTTGATCACTGAGAGTATTTACTCTTCAGCGTTCAACATACCAAGTTCGTTGATTAACAGATTGAATCTAGTCTCATCAAAAGGCTTAGTGAAAAGGTCAGCGAGTTGATATTCTGTAGCCATAAAATGAGGTTCAATTTCACCCATCACAACATGATCCCTGATAAAGTGATCTAATCTCAATCTGCTTGTGTTGGAACCCAGATCCCTTTCTATTATGTAATCATCAGATCAAAAATGAATGTAAGAGCGGAAGCAGTAAGATCTAAGATTAACAGTATGATTAGCAAGAACAAAAATAGGAAGAACAATGGTAATTGATATTCACTGAATCATAACAGTATGCGCAAAGCAATAGTTCTCTATTTCGTATTTTCAATCGATAACAATTACAACCAGTGAAAGAACTATTAATATGAATACAATCAATGAAAGTCAACTATCTAGCCTATTACAATGTGCCATGTAAGCAATGAAGTAACAAACTAAGTAACACACGGATGGTGTGTATGCCAAGTTAACTAAGATATGTTAGTTGCCTTATTCTGTTTCATACTTCAACAAAAAATGAGGTCTAACAATCTCCCCCTAAGTATGAAAACCAGAATGTTGCACGTGGAGCTTCACTTGTTCAGCTAAAGGCATGATAGTTAATTGATTGTTTCAGAAGGGAGCTGTATGAGAAATGACTTTGTAAATAGCATCGATAACTTCTCTGAGCTTCATGAGTTTGTCAAGTCTCTTAACAATTTTATCTCTAATTTGATCTTCACTTCCTCTGTTCATCTGAGTCTTCATGAATCTTTCCAGAGTAAGCAAATCAGAATGATTTATTGACAAAAGATCATTATCATAGAAGAATGATGCCTTGTTATCTTCTCTGACCATCTTATAAATTGTAAACCAAATTGGAGTTTGTTCGAATTGAGTATGCCTGATTGTTAGGATCCAAAGAATCATATGAATTTGGATCCTATGTTTGAAATGTTTTGTAAAGAAAAGAACTTCAGAATCTGAAGATGAATAGTTCAGAAGTTCTAAACTAGTGCTAGAAAGATAAATAAAGTCATCTTCAGAAGTTTAGAAGATATATTCAGAAGTTCTGAAGAACTTCTGAAGTGAAAATTCAGAACTTCTGAAGACAATTCAGAAGTGGTTCTGAAGAGCAAAGTTCAGAATTCTGAAGATAGTTCAGAAGTTCTGAAGAACTTCTGAATAGAGTTTTTTATGACGTGTCTTAATGTAATTGGGCTGTGATTTAAATATACATGTAACTGTAGCTTTACCTTTGTAGTATATATAGAGAGTATGTTAGACAGTTAGTAGGTTGAACATTAATAGAACAACAAACATGAGAGTCGTTTAAAGGTGTAAGTGTGTGTTTCTCTGTATAAGCTTTCTACAGTTCCTAATAAAATGAGGATACATTGAGCATTCTATATCAGATCTGTTGTAATATGGGACTAACAATTGGTATCCGAGCTTAATCGAAGCAATTTATCTTCGATACGATCAATCATTTGCAGCAAATTTGAAAAAATTGATGGAATTAGTGAAGTTTTCTCTCTACGATGAACAGTAAGTATTTTTTATTGAATTTTGATGAACTTGATGCAAAATTGGATGTTCTTACATGACAAATCGATTCTATGATCATTGTGTATTCATCTAGAATCAATCTCAGTCATCAATTTCAAGAATTATTGAGCGAATTTGACAAAATTTGAAACTTCTAGGGTTTTTTGTTCGAATGAACTATTCTTTAAAAAATTTATGAATTGTTGATAAATTTGTATGATTCAATCCAAGTTGTTCAAGAGGAATACTCGATATATGTTTATGAACAAGGTTTGATCATCAATTTGGTGCTTAATTGAAAAATCTTGAAGTATCTGAGATTTTTGGATCGAACAATTCAATTGGTTTATCGGACTTCAGAAGATGGTTTATCAGACTTCAGAAGATGGTTTATCGAACTTCTGAAGAGTATTATTGAACTTCTGAAGTATATTATCAGATTTCTGAAGTATATTATTGAACTTCTGAAGTGTATTATTGAACTTCTGAAGTGTATTCTGAACTTCTGAAGTATTTTTATCAGACTTTTGAACTGCAAGTCGTAGGAGGGGGACATTGTTCATCGAAGAGATTTCACAAATCATATATAAATCATTGATTTTCATCACTTGTCTACAATATTATCTTGTTGTCATACTTCTGAATTTTTGAAGATTGAAGCCTTCCGCATAAGGCATATGAAAACATAGTTCAGTATAGCTTATTGTCAGACAAGAAGTTCTTAATTCTCTATGCTCAAGACATCCTCTTAGTTTTTATAGATATTTTTTATCATGGCCCTGCAATTTCATCAAAGGTCAATTTCTTCAAGCTTGTCAGCAAGTGTTCAAAGTTTGACTATATTGGCCAAAATTTTATGTATGCTTTCTAAAAAGCCAGATTTGAAATTTTTTCAGAATTTTGGATGATTAATTCAGTTTTTGATTTGAAGATTAGAAGTTTGAGTTTTAGCGATCATTTCTCTGAAGATTTATTCTTGAGGCAAGACCGTTGAGTGCTTGCAATCTGTGTTCTGAATTGATCACTTAGACTATAGATTGCTTGCAATCTGTGTTCTGAATTGATCACTTAGACTATAGAGTGCTTGCAATCATTGTTCTGTAAGAAACACTCAAGATGCTAGACTGTTGAGTATCTTCAATCATCTTTCTGTTCTGATCAAGCAGAAGTTTGAGTGTCTATAATCAGTGTTCTGGTGAATTTATTCTGTGTTAGAGATTTGAGTGTTGATAATCATTCATCTGGTGTGAAGATTGGATCTGGATTTGGTTATTCATTATTCTGGAAGTATTCTGGAAATCGGCTAATTTTTCTAGTTTGACTTTGCTGATCAAGAAGCTATGTTCTTAATGTCATCTTTCTCCCAAAGCTTTATTGTCAAAAGGTGTTTTGGTCAACCAAGCTTTGTGTTGATTCCCCATTTCGTGAGCGTATTAGAAGAAGTTCTTGAGCTGAATGCTTATTCAACTCATGGTTCAAAGACAATCAGATTCTTTGTTAAAAACTGCAGTTGCACAATGGATTGTCATGACATATCTATGTTTTCAAGCTGAAGTTAGTGCACTCAGTCGGGGTTATTGCACATTGATTCTGAAATTAAAGTTGAAAGTAAAGATAAGAGCTATATTCAAGGGGGAGCTTGGATTTATTCAAGGGGGAGATCTTGAAGACCAGCAACACTACTAATATTAAGAAATCAAGGGGGAGAAGATCTGAAGATTAAAGACTATGATTCCTATACAAAACATAGGGGGAGATTGTTAGAATCCAAAGAATCCTATGAATTTGAATCCTATGTTTGAATTGCCTTGTCATAAAAGAAATATTATCAGAAATCCTTTTCAGCTCCTCATCTGATTCATCCCCATCACAAACAGTTGTCTCTGGAATCTCACAAACTTTCTTAGCAGCCATGGTCAAAGAATTATTGTAGTTCTTGCTCAGAAGGGCAACTGTTTCATTTGTCTTCTTTTGTTCATGTTGCCTAACTTTGATCTTGTCCTCTTGTTAGAATAAGATGCCATAGACATCATGAACAGTCTTTCTGGACAAGTTCCTAGTTACCATATTATCTGAAAAACTTGACCATTCATTTCCCAGATTTTTCAAAATTTGTTATTTATCTTAGAATTTGATTTCTGAACACCATTTCTTCTTAGATCATTCAGAATGTTATTGAATCTATGATATGTATTAGTGATAGATTCATTTTCTTTGTATCTGAAGTTTTCATATGTTCCTACACAGATATTTAATCTCTGTGCTTGAGCCTTTGTGCTTCCTTGCATCTGAGCTTCCACTTCATCCCACATGGCTTTGGCTGAAGTTAAACTATCAACCCTATTGAATATTTCATTAGGAATTGCCATGGTGAGTAAAGTCAACGCTCTTCTATCAACTTTCATTTGAGCCTTTTCTGCTGGATTATACATTCCATGACTCTTTTTAATTCTTGATGCAGGGATTTCAGGAGTGGATTCAGTTCTGGGGACAACTGGAATCTCAACAAATACCTCTAGTGGGCCATTTGTGATTGATTGCATTAAGGCTTCATCTATGTTATCTAAGAATTGAATCATCCTGATTCTCCATTGAAGATATTCTCCCAAGAAGAGAGTTGGTGGTTTCGTTTCAAATCCGATTGAGACTATTTCTTTAGACATCTTTGATTGTTAGAAGATCGAGAATTCACCTGAGTTGAATTTGAATTTTGTAGATCAAGAACACCAAGAACTGTCAGATCTGACAAGTTCTTTCACAAATCTTTCAAAAACAGATGAATTGGCTCTGATACCAATTGATAGGACCCAAACAATCAAGATATCACTATATGGAAATATTAGAACAGTAATATGATAGCCAAATGTCGTATGTATTGATAGGATGAACATAATTGCAAAATATGTCTTTACAAGGCTTATGGAAACGTTAGTTCTAACTATCTAACAAACTATCTATTTATACAAGAAATAGAAAGGCTAAAGTAACAGTACATATATGACAGACAAGTTCAGAACAGGTTCTGAACTTCTTCAGATCTTCTTCAGAAGTGTCTTCAGAACTTCTTTAGAACCTCTTCAGAACTTCTGAAGTTGACACTTCAGAAGTTATGTCTTAGGCTTTTGTCTTTTCTTCTGAGTTCTGAATCTTCATTCTTCAGATCTATATATCTTCAGAACCCAGTGCCTTTTGAAGCTATTATGATATCTCTATCAATCTTCCCCTTAGCTTCAAAAGTTCAGATCATGTTTCCAGAAGTTCAGAATTTCTCTAACATCTTTCAGAATTAAGCTTCTGGAGGATACAACTAAAAAGGTGATGGAGGATAGGTTGGATCAACAAGGGGAGAGTATGATAAATAAGTTGACTGATTTTCAACTTCAATCATCTAATGATCTGAATTCTTTTAAACAAGCAGTTCTGACTGCTTTTTCTGAAATGGCTTCAACAGTTTCTTCTCTGAAATCTTCTCAACCTTCTTCTTCATCTGCTTAACCAGCTTTTGCAACAAAGGATGATATTACTCAGATTATGAATCAGCTTTCTTCTATTCAGAGTTCTCAGACAGATTTAAGCACAAGATTATCTACTCTAGAGTGCAGGGTTCAATCAGATACTTTTAAAAGGGGTCTTGATGATCAGGATCCTGATAATCAAGAGGGGGAGAAAAGACAGAGAGTATCTGAACCAGAAAATGCTGAAAATGTTCAAGTTCAAAGTTCTGAGAAAACTTGGGAAGATGCTCAGAATGTTGGTGAAGCATCTAATAGAGTTTCAGAAGCTATAGAAGATATCTTATCAGCCGAACATGAGGGACAAGAGGTAAATGATCATACTTCTAAAGAAATGGTAGAAGAAGGGTATGAAACAGAGAAGTTATCTTTTGATTCTGAAGGTAACATATGCTCAGATAATACAGACATAATTCCAGACTCAAATGAAGAAATGCTAAGGGAATATCTTGCATTTGAAGATGTCATTGGAGAGCCAAGTGACCTTTCTGATGTTATTATATTTGAAGAAGACATGTTTGGAGCAAATATGGGAGAAAGCTCAGAAGAGATAAAAGACTTAGTAATTTGGAAGCCTCAACAACTTCTGAGTGAAGAATTCAGAAGAGCTTCTGAAGGTTTGTGGAATATTCTAAACCAATTTTGTTGGGTACATCTGTTTCTGAATAATCCAAGAAGTCTGGAGTATAGACTTTTGGATAACAGATTTTCAGTCTTCATAGATTTTCTTAATCAACCAGTTGAATATGTTGAACTTGAAGTTGATCTAGGTCACATGGGAGGAACTGAACTTGCAGATGAAATTCTGATGGTCTGCTTTGGAAAATTTCATGTAAGAGTCAGATCCTGCATTACAATTCCCAAAATTGATATTCCTCTTCTTAAAGAACCTATTCTAGATCAAATATATGAAAAGGAAGATATGTTTCTTTGTGGAGAAATCAGTTTAGAGTTTCCTGAAGTTACTCAATTTCATATGTATAAAACCAGTTTGAAGTTTGCAAAGTTGGAGGATTTTATAAATGATGAGTGGTCTGAAGAACAAGTATCTCAAGTTAGAAACTTTGTTCAGAAGCATGGTGTTCAAAATTGGAATGATTCCACTCTTATCAAGAAAATTAGATGTCTGACAAAGACTGTTGAAGATGATTTGAAAATATACAGATTTGGAGCAGAGAGAAGAATTGGATATCTATGTGAATTCACTCAATATGATCTGTACAAATTAAGATTGCAAGACAAGTTGACAGTTCTTCAGTTTTGTGTCGCCAGAAGTGAAGTTGAACTTGTTTTTGAAGTTAGAAGAATTCTGGGAATCTACATAAGTAACATCATCAAGCATGATTTTCAATTAGCTCTGGAATTTGGTTTATCTAAAGCAAATCTGTTGGAACCTGTAAACCTTGAAAATACAATGACTAGAGTGTTCACTAGTCCAGATCTTGGGTTTAGATACACAGCAGATGGAAATAAAACGTTTTTGATTTCAGATATTCCAAAATACTCTAACTTAACTCTGAATTGGTTTCTTACTTATGTAAAGGATTATATTGAAGATTCAGATGTCAAAGAAGAAATCATATATCTGATCAAAGAAAGAGTTCATTTCAGAGAAATTGTAAGAAAAAGTTATCTAGCTGGTCACAAAAGAGAAAACAAGATCAGAGGAGCTGATTATATAATTAGTGATTCTTATGATTTCCAAAGTGACTCAAAGAAACAAGACTTGGAGGAAATTCTGAAGTTTTCGCTGAACATTGAAAGTTCTGAACCAAGTCAGAAGGATAAAGAGAAAGGGAAATAAGTAATTTCTGAAGCTATTTCTGAACAGTTGGTTCCTGTAGAGCAAATATCTGAAGAGGAACAACTGCAAGTACAAAGAATAGAAAGAAGTGCTTTCACCATGTTTCTTGAATATTTCCATCCAGAAATGTTCTTGGAATATGAACAAAAGTTCAACTATATTGATTGCTGGATTCAAAAGTCCTTTGGTTGGAAACAATGGTACTCAGATATCATTAGAAAGATAAGAATCCCAATTAATGAAGAAGAAAGGAAAGTCTAGTGGTCAAGGTAATTAATGCTGACTTGAAGACAAGACAAAATTACAAGTATGCATTCTTTACAGTTGAAAGACAAAATGGTGAGATTTCTACTTTTATGAAGCTGATTTCCAGAATGTGAATCTCAGAGATCTTCTCAGAGTTTACAGAAGTCTTTATCCTTTTCATGATTCAATCACCAAGTTCAGAAAATCATTTCCAATCCTCAGAGATGGTTTGTATAGAGAATTTATATGGGCTGTAAAGACTGATTTTCTGGTTGATTATGTTCTGAACAAGAAACAAGTACACTTGAGCAAACCAAATCTGAGCTTACCAGATATTCCAAATCTGAAGAAGAGTACTTTAGTAATTCAACCTCCAGGTTTCGTTTGCAAATGCTTTGAAGAATTATTATTTGTGAGATTTGAAGAACTCCACAAATGTTGCAATGGAACTCTCATGGCAATCAGAGAACGTTTGGTAAAAAGACAAAATAGAAGACCAAAGAATCTAAGCAATGAAGATTGGGAGAAGCACAAGAAGCTTGCAAAAGAGATGGTGAGAATTGCTGAATCATTACTTGAATACAGAAGCTTAATTCTGAAAGATGTTAGAGAAATTCTGAACTTCTGGAAATATGATCTGAACTTTTTGAAGCTAAGGGGGAGATTGATAGAGGTATCATAATGCTTCAAAATGCACTGGGTTCTGAAGATATAAAGATCTGAAAAATGAAGATTCAGAACTCAGAAGAAAAGACAAAAGCCTAAGACATACTTCTGAAGTGTCAACTTCAGAAGTTCTGAAGATATTCTGAAGAGGTTCTGAAGAAGTTCTAAAGAGGTTCTGAAGAAGTTCTGAAGACACTTCTGAAGAAGATCTAAAGAAGTTCAAAACCTGTTCTGAACTTGTCTGTCATATATGTACTGTTACTTTAGCCTTTCTATTTCTTGTATAAATAGATAGTTTGTTAGAGAGTTAGAACTAACGTTTCCATAAGCCTTGTAAAGCCATATTTTGTAATTCTGTTCATCCTATCAATACATATGACATTTGGCTATCATATTACTGTTTTAATATTTCCATATAGTGATATCTTGATTGTTTGGGTCCTATCACTGATGGACATGGTTTTGATTGGGATTATGGAATATGCATCTTTTCTTGATAGTCTCTGAGTTATAAACTTATCTTTGACTTCATCACTAACCTGATACTCATTTGAAAAGTTTGGCATCATCAGATATATTTTCTAATCTATAGGAGCATACAGATGCTTATCTCCTGATCTAAATGGCATATCTGTTGATCAAAAGAAATATAGGGGTACCATTGGATCTTTTCTTTACTTAAACAGCTAGTAGACCAGATATAATGTTTGCTACATGTATTTGTGCTAGATATCAAGCTAATCCTAAGGAATCTCATCTTCTTGTTGCTAAAAGAATCCTTAGATATCTCAAAGGTTCTCCTTCATTGGTACTTTGGTATCCTAAGGATTCTGGTTTTGAACTAACAGGTTTCACAGATGCAGACCATGGTGGTTGCAAATTGGACAGGAAAAGCACATCTGGATCATGTCAATTTTTGGGTGACAGACATGTAAGTTGGTCTTCAAAGAAACAAAATTGTGTTTTCACTTCTACTGCAGAAGCTGAGTATGTTGCAGCTGCAATCTGTTGTTCACAAGTGATCTGGATGCAAACACAACTCAAGGACTATGGTTACTCTTTCAAAAAGATTCCTTTATATTGTGACTCAAAGAGTGCCATAGCTATCACAGCTAATCCTGTTCAACATTAAAAAACAAAGCATATTGATGTAAGATATCATTTTATCAAAGATCATGTGGAAAAAGGTAATATTGAAATGTTTTTTGTTCAGACAGATTATCAATTGGCTGATTTATTTACCAAAGCACTTGATGAGAAACGATTTAATTTTCTAGTAAGTAAATTAGGCATGATGAATATGTCTATGTAAGAATTTAGAAATTATACTCTGAGATTAATTTTTCCAAATTCTGAATATTTTGAACTTCAGATTTTCTAAAGTTCTGTTTTCAAAAATTGTCTTTCTAAATTTCATAAGTTGTAATTTCTTCTTCAAAGATGATTATTTCTCAAATACTTTCATTTTTTTTCTCATTTCTCTAACAATTTTTTTTCTCTGATAAATAGCATTCTTAAAAGGGGAGAATCATACCTGTTTATGATTCAAGGGGGAGTGTTGCTAGAAATTCTAAATCTTAAATACTCCTTTCTATCAATCAGATCTGAGATGCTGTTAAAAGTCTTGAATTTCAAATCTAAGTAGTGTGGACAAGCTACTATAGATAAAATATTTTTGTTATTGTTCAAACCTACTTCTGAACAGTTAAAACGATTTATATGTTTCAGATGTATGTCTTTTTAAATGATTTTTGTCATTTTGGAGGAATATAAGTCTGGTTCTGAACTTTTCTTGCAAGTTCTGAAGTATTTCTGAAAGTTTTCATTTCGACTTCTGAATTTCTTCTCAGAAGTTCTGAATTTCTTCTCAGAAGTTCTGAATTTCTTCTGAAGTTTTTGAACTTGTTCTCAGAACTTTACTTCCCGTTATTCATTTTAAGCGTGTGCCACGTGTTTTAATTTCATTGGAAAATCCTTAACCCACGTCGATTAAACGGTTCATTAATCCAAATAAATGATGATTACTCTTTTAATCTCGTTTAATTTTTGGCCACATGTCCATCTATGCTTATTTAGTCATATAACACAGATGGAATCACCTTCTTCATTTTCTAGTGCTTTTTCCCTCCAAAATCTCTCTGTGCTTATTCATTTTCAATCAAGTGTGTATCCTTGTTCACTTCCAGTGATTTCAACTTCGAATGTGATGGTTTCTGCTTCTTCGAGTTTCAGCAACAACAATGACATCTAGTGAAGCATCATTCAAAATTGTTCCTAACAAAATAGTGATTGGATCCATGGAGATCCCTCTAAATGATGATCAAGTAGTACAAGACACTGCCACAACTACTATTGATGAAGCTGGTCCTTCAAATCCAATTTCCAAACCTAACCCTAACCATAGTTCTGCTACAATTGGGGAAACTCAACTCAAACCCATTAAGGTGGTATCTGAATCAAATGCTGGTGAAAGTGGGTCTCAATCTCGTGCTGAGAGCAGTGATGGCCCTGATTTGTCCAAGCTGTATGTTCTTGAGGAAATATTGCTCGAAATCAAAAGGAATAACTGGGCTCTGAACTTCAAATCGACAGATTTTGCTGATGATCAACTGGTTTTGATAGAAATTCTGAAGAAACATCCACTTCGTGTCTTGCCCTCGAGGAAATTTTCAGTTCCTGCTTCTTACTTACAACAATGGTGGTACTATGCTGAGGTCGATGATGCTGCAGATGATATTTCCTCATATATTCATGGCTACAGGGTCTGTGTTTCTGTGGAAGATGTCAGAAGTATACATTATCTTCCAAAGGCAAATGAAGTTCTTGGGAAAACTTCATATGATCAAATTCCATCATCTTCTGAGATGATTTCAGATTTTATGCGCTTGGGATATTCTGAACAACTAGATGCCTTAAGTTCATTCAGAAGGAAGTGTCTACCCCCAATTTGGTATTGCCTATTCTCCATTTTAAACACTTGCCTCTCTGAAAAAAGTTCTAGCTTAGACCAAGCATCTACAAATGGAAGGTATATATTTCATGGAGTGGTTTTCAACAAACACTATGACTATGCTTCACTAATATTAGAAGATCTGAAGACTGCTGTTCTGAAGAAATCCACATACAACTACATTCCCTTCCAACGATTCTTTCAAACATTTATCAAAGGTGCAATGAAGGCTGTTCCTGTTTTTCCTGATCTTCCCCATGAGGTACATGTTCCTATTTTTACCATGGATAATCTTCGACCACCAAGTGCAAAATTAAAATTTCCTAATGCCATTCCATTACCTGCTTACCTACTTGAACTTGTAAGTTCAGAAAATAGGATTGTGAGTGAGTATTATGAATCAATGGGACTACCAAAACCAATAGTCTCTTCCCCTGATTCCCACAAGAGTGGTTAGTATGATAAGGAGTCTAGATTATCTAGGAAGAGTGGGGAGACTGTTCAAGGGGGAGAACAACCTTAAAGTCTGAAGAGGAAAAATGGAAATGAGAGATTGGGTAGAAGGGTGAGAAAAAGAATTGATGAGGGGAGAACACAAGTACTAAATAAAGAAACTTGTGAACCAAATGTTACTAGCCGGGCACCCACATCATCTATTACTCCACATTCTTTGGTGGGTAATATTGAAAAGGCCGAGCCCATTAACCCCCCCAGCCACTCATCCATCTCTCAACAGAATGGTGTTTCATCAACACAATTGGGGCAAGCAGCTCATATACCATTACGACCCCATTCGGAGGATCCTTTTGTTGAAAAAGAAGGACATATGTCCCCCTTCACTGTTTCGAGCACATAGAGTCTGAGAGTCCACTCAATCTTGAGCCTACCGAACAACTAAATGTGGAATTCCTTCACACCAGCACACATCTTTCAGATGTAATTAAGCAAAGTGTGTGTCACATTGCCTCAACAACTATAGATATTCCTAATATTGAGCCCTGGTGGAGTGAACATTACTAAAGCTCCATTCACAGAGTCATTTATGATTCATGATGCTGTGGCATCTACAGGCCAGCCTTCTTCTGAAGGACTGCAAACAAGACCATCTGTTGGTCTTGGCAATTTACCCACATCTTTTGAATTTTTAGAATTCAAGGATTTTTGTACTTCTGAATTTGAAAAGATTCAGAAGGACTTAAAGGAATTGACGAACAAATCAAACAAGGTGATGGAGGATAGGTTGGAAAAACAGGAGGTGACAATGGTGAACAAATTGAATGATTTTCATGTTTCTTCTTCAAATGATCTCAACACATTTAAAGATGCACTTCTGAATGCTTTCTCTAAAGTGATTTCTTCTGTATCTTCTCTAAAAGCATCTCAGCCTTCTTCTTCAAGCTCTCAATCTCATACTTCTGAATTTGCTACTAAAGATGACATTAATCAAATTTTGAATCAATTATCTGTTATTCAGACTTCTCAGACAGCATTAAATAACCGATTATCTGCTTTGGAGTGTAGACCTCAGGCAGATACTTCCAAAAGGAATCTTAATGATCACGGTCCTGATAATCAAGAGGGGGAGAAAAGACAGAAAGTATCTGAACCTGCAAATGTTGAAAATTCTCAAGGTCAATCTTCTAAAAAAGATTCTGAAGAAGCTCAGAATATAGAAGGTTCAAATAGAGTTTCAGAAGCCATAGAAGATATTCTTGCAGAACATGATGATCAAGAGGTTGATGCTGTCCATTCTGAAGAATTTATTGATGAAGGTTATGAAACAGAAAAACTGTCTTTTGATTCTGAAGGAAACTTGAGTTCAGATAAAACAGATTTAATTCCAGATTCCAATGAAGAAATGTTAAGAGAATATCTTGCATTTGAAGATGTAATTGATGAACCAAGTGATCTCTCAGATGTGATCATGTTTGAAGAAGAATCTGATGTCAACTTGGAAGAAACCTCAAAAGTGAATGAAGTCAGAGATCTGGTAATTTGGAAGCCACAACAAAATCTGAATGAGGTTTATAGTGAAAAATCTGAAGAATTATGGGGTTTATTAAGAAAATTTTGTTGGGTTCGTGTATTTCTGAACAATCCAAGAAATCTGGAGTGTAGATTTTGGATAATAGATTGTCAATTTTTGAAGACTTTCTGAACCAACCAGATGAAAGATTTGAAATAGAATTTGATCTGAATCACATGGAAGGAGTTGAAATTGTAGATGAAATTCTGATTGTCTTCTCAGAAAAGTTTGAAGTTAGGATTAGACCTTGCACTGTTATTCCTGAAATAGATCTTCCAGCACTTGAAGAACCTGTTTTGGATCAAGTTTTTGAAAAGGAAAATGTGTTTATTCCTGGAGAAAGTAGCTTGATGTTTCCTGAAGATATTTACTGCTTTATGTACAGAAGAAGCATGAAATTTGCAACATTGGAAGACTTTCTAAATGATGAATGGACTGAAGATCATATTGCTCAAGTGAAAAACTATATTCAGAATCATGGTGTTCAGAATTTCCATGATTCAACTTTAATAAAGAAGATCAGATGTTTATCAAAGTCAATACAAGATGATTTGTTCATAAGCATATTTGGAGCAGAAAGAAGGGATGGTACTTTATTTGAGTTTACTCAGTTCGATATGTACAAGCTAAGATTGCAAGATAAGCTGGAAACTTTATCTTTTTGTGTTAACAAAGGTGAATCTGAACTAGTCTCAGAGATTAGAAGAATCTTGGGAATTTATATAAAGAATCTCATTAAGCATGACTTTCAGTTGGCTTTAGAATACAGATTAAACAAAGTAAACTTGTTAGAGCCTGTTTTTATTGAAAGGTCAGGGCTGAAAAGATTATTCATTAGTCAAGATATTGGCTTTATATACTTTGTGGAAGGAGTCACTAAGACATTCATTGCATCTGACATTCCAAAGTATTCTACATCTACTCTCAATTGGTTTCTGAACTATATGGCAGATTTTATTGAAGAATCCGATATCAAAGAAGAAATAGTCTACTTGATCAAAGAAAGAATACATTTCAGAGAATTTGTAAGAAAGAGTTATTTGGCTGGTCACAAGAAAGTAAACAAAATCAGAGGAGTTGACTATTTGCTAAGTGATGCTTATGATTTCAAGATCCATACAAAGAAGCAAGACATGGAAGAAATTCAGAAGTTCACTCTGAATCTTGAAAGTTCAGAAGTAAGTCCAAAGGAAAAGGAAAAAGAAAAGGAGAAAATTTCTGAAAATATTTCTGAAGAGTTGGTTCCTATAAAGCAAATTTCTGAAGAGGAACAACTACAAGAACAAAGGATTGAAGAGAGTGCATTTACTATGTTTCTTGAATATTTTCATCCAGAAATGTTCATGGAAGAAAGCTAAGGATTCCTGTTAATGGTATTATGAAGAAAGTGCATTTACTATGTTTCTTGATTGTTGGATCAACAAATCTTTTGGATGGAAACAATGGTATTATGATATCATAAAAAAGCTAAGGATTCCTGTTAATGAAGCAAGAAAAGAAAGTCCTGTCATCAAAGTGATTAATGCAGAATTAAAGACAAGAAAAAATTATAGTTGTGCATTTTTTACTGTGGAAAGAAGAAATGGTGAGATATCTACTTTTTCAGAAGCTGACTTTCAGAATGTCTACTTAAGAGATATGCTCAGAGTTTACAGGAGTCTTTATCCGTTTCATGATTCCATTACAAAGTTCAGAAAATCATTTCCAGTTCTCAGAGATGGTTTGTATAGAGAATTCATCTGGGCTGCAAAGACTGATTTTCAAGTTGCATATGTGCTGAATAAGAAACAAGTTCATCTGAGTAAACTAAACTTAAGTCTACCAGATATTCAAAATCTGAAGAAAAGTACTCTGGTAATTCAACCCCCAGGTTTTGTATGCAAGTGCTTTCAAGAATTACTCTTTGTGAGATTTGTAGAACTCCACAAATGCTGCAATGGAACTTTAATGGCTATCAGAGATCGTTTGCTTAAAAGTCAAAACAGAAGACTAAAGAATCTGAATGATGAAGTATGGGAGAAGTACAAGAAGCTTGCAAAAGAGATGATCAGAATTGCAGAATCTTTGTTGGAATACATAAATCTAATTTTGAAGGATGTTAGACAAATCTTGAATTTTTGGAATTATGATTTGAGCTTTTGAAACTAAGGGGGAGATTGATAGAGATACTAAGATAGCTTCAAAAGGTACCGGGTTCTGAAGAGCAAGAAAGATCTGAAGAAAGAAAGACTCAGAACTCAGAAGTCAAGCAGATTAAAGCCTAAGACATTACTTCTGAAGTGGCAACTTCAGAAGTTCTGAAGATTCTGAAGATACTTCTGAAGAAGTTCTGAAGACGGTTCCGAAGACACTTTTGAAGAAGTTCTGAAGAAGTTCAGAAGTAGTTTTGAACATGCTTGTCATTTTTGTACTGTAACTGATAGAGATATAATCATAGCTTCAAAAGGTACTCGTTCCGAAGATGTAAAGATCTGAAGAAAAGATAAAGAAAAGCCTAAGGCATAACTTTTGAAGTGCCAACTTCAGAAGTTCTGAAGATATTCTGAAGACTCTTCTGAAGACACTTCTGAAGAAGATCTGAAGGACTTCAGAACTTGTTCTGAACTTGTCTGCCATAAATGTACTGTTACTTTAGTCTTTCTTATTGTATATAAATAGCTAGTTTGTTTGATTGTTAGAGCTAATGTTTCTATAAGCTTTGAAAAGACATATTTTGTAATTCTGTTCATCCAATCAATACATACGATATTTGGCTATCATATTTTTGTTCTAATCTTTCCATATATTGATATCTTGATTGTTTGGGTCCTAACAATTGGTATCAGAGCCAATTCATCTGTTCTTGAAAATTTGTGAAAGAATTGTCAAATCTGACAGTCCTTGTTGTTCTTGATCGATAAATTTCAAAATCAAATCAGGTGAATTCTCGATCTTCTAACAATCAAAGATGTCTAAAGAAATAGTCTCAATCGGATCTGAAACGAAACCACCAACTCTTTTTTTGGGAGAATACTATTAGTGGAGAATCGGGATTATTCAATTCTTGGACAACATAGATGAAGCTTTAATGCAATCGATCACAAATGGCCCACTAGAGGTCTTTATTGAAATTCCAGCAGTTCCTAGAACTGAATCTACTCCTGAAATACCGACGTCAACAATCAAGAAAAGTCTAGGTATGTACAGTACTGCTGAGAAAGCTCAAGCTAAAGTTGACAAAAGGGCATTAACTCTTCTTATAATGGCTATTCCTAATGAGATATTCAATAGAGTAGATAGCTTAACATCTGCTAAAGCCATGTGGGATGAGGTTGAAGCTCAAATGCAGGGTAGTACAAAAGCCCAAGCACAAAGATTGAATATCTGTGTGGGTACTTATGAAAACTTCAGGTATAAAGAGAATGAATCTATTACAGAGACTTATCATAGATTCAACAATATCCTGAATGACCTGAGAAGAAATGGTGTTCAGAAATCAAATTCTGAGATAAACAACAAAATTCTGAACAACTTGGGTAATGAATGGTTACTAGAAACTTATCTAGAAAATCCATTCATGATGTCTATGGTATTCTGTTTCAACAAGAAGATAAAATCAAAACTAGACAGAATGAACAAAAGAAGGCAAATGAAACAGTAGCCTTGTTAAGCAAGAAGTATAATAATTCTCTGACTATTTCTGCTAAGAAGGTGTGTGAGATCCCAGAGACAATAGTTTTGTGATGGGGATGAATCAGATGAGGAGCTAAAGTGGATTTCTGATAATATTGCTTTTATGACAAGGCAATTTACTCAAAGATACAATCAAAAAATCAGAATAAACCTAGATCTAAAAGTGGACCTAAGAAAGGTCAAGAAGCTGGTCAATCTGAAACATCTGAACCAGCAAGGTGCTTCAACTGTGGAAAACCTGGACATTATGCAAAACAATGCAAGATGCCAAAAGTCAAGAATTCAGGCTACTATGAGAACAAGCATCTGTTAGCTAAGAAAAAGGAGCTCAATCCTGCTTTAGTAACCAAGTATGAAGAGGACTGGTTAAACTAGAGTGATGGAGATGATGATGAAGAAGTTGCTCACTATGCAACCAATTGCTATATGTGTCAAATGGATCCAGAAAAAGACAAACAAGACACTGAGGTATCTTCTTCATCTTCTAAATTAAATTCTGAAATAAACTACTCTTCTGAACAAAATTCTGAATAAAATTCTGAACATAACACTATAGATTCTGAAATGAAAAATCAATTTCAAAACATGTTTTCTGAATTTGAAACTCTAAGAAATAGAATCAAAGGTGAAAGAATTTTGGTCAATCAATTCAGGGCTGAAAGTCAAATATATAAAGAAAATTGTCAAGAAGCTGAATAGATTATTAAAAAAGTTTCTGAAGAAAAACTTGTTTTAAAAGAAAAAATGGACAGCTTACAAAAGGAAATTATTAATGAGAAGTCTGAAAAAGAAATTCTGAATGTTAAAATGAATTTTATGAATCACGAAAGACTTGATCTCTATAAAAAGATTAAGGAATTAGAAGATTTAAATTTTAAAAGAGGACAAACTGAACAAACTCTGAACATTTTAACTAGTCAGGCTCAAAATTCAAAATTTAACAACATAAAAGCAGGTTTAGGATATAATGACAGTCAAATACTGAAAAAGGCACCTGCAAATTTGTATGATTATTCTGAAATGAAAATTTTTAATGAATCAAATACAGGTGTCATTTTTAAACCTGTGAACTATTCTTTGCCTGAAAGAATACCGTTTGTAAAATCAGAAACTTTGTTTTCAGAAGAAACACCTCTTAAAACTGGTGAACCAGAGATAATTTCTGAAACAGAAGAAATAAATATAAGTTCAAACATTTGTGAATCTTCTGAATCAAATATTATTTCTGAAGAAAAATCTGAAGTAATTGTTAAGTTTGAAATAATTTCTGAAGTTACTTCTGAGATAACTTCTGAATTCAATTCTGAAGTTATTTCAGAAGATACTTCTGATAATAAATCAGAACATGAAGAAAAATATGATGAATTCTCAGAAATTGACTCTTTAGAAGATGTTGATGAGAATCCCAATATATTTTTTGATAATTCTGATGATGACTCAAAATAAATTTTCAGAACTAATAAATGCTTCTGATTCAGAACATGATGATGATCATATGGTGCAAGTCATTGATAAAAATGGCTATTTGGTTTACAAATTACAATCTTTTATGACTGAAGGAGAAATGCTAAAATCTGAATCTTCGAAGAAACCTTCAGAAATGTTTGGTTCTGTGTTATTAAAACCAGAATCTCAGAAATCTGAAAAGTTTACTTCTTCAGATTTTTCTCCTACTACTAAAAACACTTCATTGACTTTTTCACCATGTTCAGTAACATCTTCCGACTTCAACACCAGAGTTAAAAATTTTGAACAAGGACAATCCTCAAATTCTCTCTCTGAAGTTAAGAAAATTAACTCAAATTCTGAGGTTAAACCTAAAGTGAACAAAAAAATTTCTTATACTAATCCTCATTTCTTATCTTTTACAAATATGGCACTTTCATTAAAGAAGATGTGACATTAATGAAAGTTTTCTATGTTGAGGGACTAAGACATAATCTTTTCAGTATTAGTCAATTCTGTGACAAATACTGGAAGGTTAATTTTGACATAGATTACTGTCATGTTCTGAGTACAGCAAACAAAAATGAATTAACTGCTTATAGAGATAGAGATATCTACACAGCAACATTCAGTGCAACTGGTCAACTACAAGGTGTATGTTATATGTCTACAACAATGAAAAATGATAGTTGGCTTTGGCACAGAAGAATGTGACATCTGAACTTCAAAGCCATTTCTGAACTAGGCAAACATCAATCTGTAAGAGGACTACCAAAGATCAGATTTGAAAAGAACTCTCTTTGTTTTTCATGTGAAATAGGGAAGATCAAAAGAAGTTTTCATCCTCTTAAAATACTATCTTCATGCAAAGCTCCACTAGAAATGCTACATATGGATTTGTGAGGACCAATGAAGACTCAAAGCATGGGGGGAAAGAAATACATTCTTGTCATGGTAGATGAATACACAAGATACACATGCATTGAATTTTGAGACTCAAATTTAATACTTCTGAAAGACTGATACCCTTTCTGAAGAAAATTCAAGTTCTTCTTCAACTCCCAATCCAAAAGATTAGAAGTGACAATGGAACAGAATTTACAAATTGTACACTTCAGAATTTTTTGGAATCTGTTGGTATTTCACATAATTTTTCCGCTGCAAGAACTCCTCAACAGAATGGGGTGGTTGAAAGAAATAATCGAACTTTGGTAGAGGCTGCAAGAACCATGTTGGCATATTCAGAACTTCCTCTTTCTCTTTGGGCAGAAGCTATTGCTACTGCATGTTTTACTCAGAACACGACCATTCTAAACAGAAAATTTCTTAAAACTCCTTATGAATTGCTAACAAAGAAAACCCTCTATTGATTATTTTAAAATCTTTGGTTGCAGGTGTTTTCTAAAGAACGATACTCAGCTTCTAGACAAATTTGCACCAAAAGGTATAGCTGGTATCTTTGTTGGCTATTCTCAAAGATCCAAAGCTTACAGAGTACTCATTAAAAGAACTCAAAGGATCATTGAGACTTCAAATGTCAGATTTAATGAGCCAACATTGACTTCTGAACAAGACAGTTCAGAACTCGCACATAAACCAATTTCTGAAAGTTTGGACTCAGAACATAATCAGACAACATCTACTTCTGAATCTTAAACTTTACTTAAATCAAATTTAGACAATTTATGTCTAGACTTATTTGATATTTCTGTAAATGTTTCTGCAGATTATCAAAATTCTTTTCTTATCAGAAGCACAAATGATCAATACATTTCAGAAATACAAATATCAAGTATATCAGCACCACAACTCTCAACCTCAAATTCAGAACTTCAAACTTCTGGCAATGTACATCTAATTTCTGAAACAGTTCAAGATACTTCTGAACCAGTTCAAATCAATTCTGAACAAGTTCAAGTCCATTCTGAACAAGTTATTCCTGTTTCTGAGCATGTACATCAAAATTCTGAACCATTTCCAAATGTTCCATTTGAGGGGGAGACTTCAGATTTACATTCAGTTATCAATCATGGTACTGAAACTCAAGCAATTGTTGATGATTATGATTCTCTTAACAATGTTTCATCTGTTCAACCATTGCCAAATGTGAACAAATGGACATCAAGTCATCCAGTGCATCAAATTATTGGAGATGTATCAAAAGGTGTTCAAACAAGATCTGCAACAGTAAATGAGTGTCTGTATGTAAATTTCTTAAGTAGCATGGAACCCAAAAAGCCATATGAAGAACTTCAAGATCCAAACTGGATTTTAGCCATGCAGGATGAGTTAAATTAATTTGAAAGAAACAAGGTCTGGAGATTGATACCAAAACCAAAAGGTAAATCTATCATTGTCACAAAATGGGTCTTCAAAAATAAAAAGGATGAAAATGGTATTGTTGTAAGAAACAAGGCAAGGCTTGTAGCTAAGGGGTATCGTCAACAAGAAGGGATTGATTATGATGAAACATTTGCTCCTGTAGCTAGATTAGAAACCATTAGAATATTTCTTGCGTATGCTGCTCACAAAAACATGAAGGTGTTTCAAATGGATGTCAAATGTGCATTTCTGAATGGTATTTTACATGAAGAAGTGTATGTTGAACAACCAAAAGGCTTTGTAAACAAAGAGTTTCCACATTATGTCTACATTTTAGACAAAGCCTTATATGGACTTAAACAAGCACCAAGAGCATGGTATGATACTCTTACAACTTATCTTCTGAATTCTGAATTCAAAAGAGGTACTGTTGATACGACTTTAATCTGAAAAAGGAAGGTGATGATATGATCTTGATACAAATATATGTAGATGATATTATATTTGCCTCTACAAACCCAAAATATTGTAGAAATTTTGAGAAAATCATGCAAACTGAATTTCAAATGAGTATGATGGGAGAGTTGACATTTTTTCTTGGTCTTCAAGTTAAACAACTTCCCACTAGCATATTCATTAATCAATGCAAGTATGTCTCAGACTTACTTAAGAAGTTTGACATGACTGATTGTTCAAGTATTCAAACTCTAATGGCCACTGCAACTAAGTTAGAACCTGATCTGAATGGAAAATCTGTTGATCAGAAAAAGTACAGAGGCATAATTGGATCATTTCTTTACTTAACTGCTAGTAGACCAGATATAATGTTTGCTACATGTATTTGTGCCAGCTATCAATCAAATCCTAAGGAATCACACCTTCTAGCTGCAAAAAGAATCCTTAGATATCTAAAAGGTTCTCCTTCATTGGGGCTTTGGTATCCTAAGGATTCTAGTTTTGAAGTAACATCATTTACAGATACAGATCATGGTGGATGCAAATTAGACAGGAAAAGCACTTCTGGATCATGTCAGTTTCTGGGTGATAGACTAGTAAGCTGGTCTTCAAAGAAACAAAATTGTGTTTCTACCTCTACAACAGAAGCTGAGTATGTAGCAGCTGCAATATGTTGCTTACAAGTGATCTGGATGCAAATTCAACTCAAAGACTATGGTTACACTTTCAAAAAGATTCCCTTATATTGTGATTCAAAGAGTGCCATAGCTATCACTGCCAATCATGTTCAGTATTCCAAGACAAAACACATTGATGTAAGATATCATTTTATCAAAGATCATGTTGAAAAAGGTAATATAGAAATATTTTTTGTTCAGACAGATTATCAATTAGCTGATTTATTTACCAAAGCACTCGATGAAAAACGATTTAACTTCTTGGTAAGTAAATTGGGCATGATGAATATGTCTATGTAAGTATTAAACATCAACTAAACTTTAGAAGTTATATTATGAGGTTATTATCTCAAATTCTGAATAGTTTGCCCTTCAGATATTTTCTTTAAGTTCTATATTCAGATCTTTGCTTCTTTTCAAACTCAGAAGTATAATCCTTCTTTATCTAGGTTGATTGTTTATTACTATTTTTTTCATTTCTCTAATATTTTCTTGTTTCTTTGATAAAATTGCAATGTTTAAGGGGGAGAATCATAGTTGCTAATGATTCAATGGGGAGTGATATTAAATTCAAAATTCTGAACTGCTCTTTCCTACAAAACAGATCTGAAATGCTGAAATCAAGTCTTGCACTTCATATCTAAGAAGTATGAACAAACTTTCTTAGATAAAATATTTTTTCATTGTTCAAACCTACTTTTGAATTCTCAAAATGATTTATATTTTTCAGAAGTTTGTATTTTAAATGATTTTTGGTCTTCTAATGTGATACAAGTTTAGTTTTGAACTAAACTTAAAAGTTCTGAAGTTCTTCTGAATTCTTTCTTTCAGACTTCTGAACTTCTTCTCAGAAGTTTTGAACAATTTCTGAAGTTTTTGAACCTGTTCTCAAAACTTAACTTCCCGTTGATTTTTCTTAAGTATCACTTAAGCGTGTGCCACGTGTTTTATTTTCATTGGACACTCTTTTAAACACGTCAATTAAACGGTTCATTTATCCAAATAAATGATGATTAATGGTCTAATCACATTTAATTTTTGGCCACGTGTCCATCAGAGCTTATCCAGTCTTATAAATCAATGAATTCTTCATCATCTTCATTTTTTAGTGATTTTACTCTGAGAAATCTATCTGTTTTCATTGATCTACATTCCATTTCGAATCCTTGTTCTTCAAATATAATGTCTACTTCAAATGCCATGGCTTCTGCTTCCTCGAGCTTCAATGACAACAATGGATCATCAAGTGATGGTTCATTCAAAATCGTACCTCAAAAATTGGTGGTTGGAACAATGGAAATCCCACTGAATGATGATCAAATGGTCCAAGACACAGCCACAACTGCTATTAATCAAGCCGGACCTTCAAACCCTAACCCTAACCTGCGAACTGATAAAATTAGGGAAGTGAATCTCAGACTCGTGCTGAAAGCAGTGAATTGTCAAAACTCTATGTCCCTGCTGAGAAACTGCTTGAAATCAAGAAAAATAACTGTGCTTTGAACTTTAAATCGACAGACTTTGTTGATGATCAAATGATTTTGATCGAAATTCTGAAGCATCATCCATTACGTACTCTTCTCTCACGGAAATTCTCTGTTCCTACTTCTTATCTTCAACAGTGGTGGTACTATGCTGAGGTTGATGAATCTGAGGATGAAATCGTGTCCTATGTACACTCTTCCAAGGTATGCGTCCATGTGGATGATATTAGGAGTCTTCACTACCTGTCAAAACCAGATGAGGTTCTTGGGAAAACTTGTTATGATCCAATACCATCTTCAACTGAGATGATTTCAGATTTCATGAGTTTGGGATACTCTAAAAATCTAAATGCTTTAAGTTCCTTTTGAAGAAAGTGTTTACCCCCAATCTGGTACTGTCTATTCTCTATTTTAAATACTTGTCTATCTGGGAAAAGCTCAAGTTTGGATCAAGCTTCAACAAATGGGAGGATTATCTTTCATGGGGTTGCATTTAACAAACATTATGATTATGCCTCTCTTATTTTTGAAGACCTCAAATCTGCTGTTTTGAAGAAGTCCACCTATAACTATATACCATTCCAAATATTCTTTCAAACACTTATCAAAGGAGCAACGAAAGCAGTACCAACAATCCCTGTTCTGTCTCATGAGGTACATGTTCCTATCTTTACTATGGACAGTTTAAGACCACCAAATGCAAAGCTTAATTTTCCTAATGCTACTCCACTTCCTTCTCGCATACTTGATCTAGTAAGTCCACAAAATAGGATTGTGAATGAGTATTTAGAATCAATGGGACTACCTAGCCCAGTGGTCCCTTCCCCTGATTCCAACCAGAGTGGTGAGCAAGCAAGGGTGTCTAGAATTGTTAAGAAGCGAGGGGAGGCTGTTCAAGGGGGAGAACATCCTCAAGGAGTGAAGAGGAAAAGGGAAAATGAGAGATTGGGTAGACGAGTGAGAAAAAGAACTGAAGAGGGGAGAACACAGGTAAAAGAAAAACAAACCTGTGAACCACCAGTTACTAGCCGGGCACCCACATCATCTATTATTCCACATTTTTTGGTGGATAATATTGAAAAGGCTAGTGAGCCCATGACAACTTTGGTTAACCCCCCAGCCACTCATCCATCTCTCAACAGAAGGGTGTTTCATCAACACAAATGGGGCAAGCAGCTTATAATCCATTAGGACCCCAATTGGAGGTTCCTTTTGTTGAAAATGAAGGATATATGTCCCCCCTTCACAATTTTGAGCACATGGAGTCTGAGCGTCCACTCAACATTGAGCCTACTAAACCACTTAATGTGGAATCCATTCACACTAGCACACATCTTACAGATGTCACTAAGCAAGGTGTTTGTCACATTGCATCAACAACTATAGATATTCCTATTTCTAGATATCAAGGATTAGTTGGAAGGCCTGGTGGGGTGAACATCACAAAAGCCCCATTCACAGCATCACATGTGGTTCATGATGCCTCTGTGGCACATACAGGCCAGCCTTCTTCTGAAGGACTAAAAACAAGACCATCTATTGGTCTTGGAACCTTACCTACATCTTCTGAATTCACAGACTTCAAAGATTTCTGTACTTCTGAATTTGCAAAGATTCAGAAGGACATCAAGGAATTGACGGATACAACTAAAAAGGTTGTTAATCCCATATTACAACAGATCTGATAGATTGCTCAATGAATCCTCATTTTATTAAGAACTGTAGAAAGCTTATACAGTGAAACACACACTTACACCTTTAAACGACTCTCATGTGTGGTGTTCTATTAATGTTCAACTTCTAACCATCTAACAGACATTCTATTTATACTACAAAAGTAAAGCTACAGTTACATGTATTTAAATCACAGCCCAATAACAATTAGACACGTCATCAAAAACTCTATTCAGAAGTTCTTAAGAACTTCTGAACTGTCTTCAGAATTCTGAACTTTGCTCTTCAGAACCACTTCTGAATTGTCTTCAGAATTTCTGATTTTTCACTTCACAACCTATTCAGAACTTCTTCAGAACTTCTGAATATATATTTTGCACTTCTGAAGATGACTTTGTTTATCTTTCTAGCACTAGTTCAGAACTTCTGAACTATTCATCTTCAGATTCTGAAGTTCTTTTCTTTACAAAACATTTCAAACATAGGATCCAAATTTATAGGATTCTTTGGATCCTAACAAAGGTGATGGAGGATAGGTTGGATCAACAAGGGGTGAATATGGTGAATAGGTTGAATGATTATCAGCTCCAATCTTCTAATGATCTGAATAATTTCAAACAAACACTTCTGACTGCTTTTTCTGAAGTTGCTTCATCCGTTTCTTCTCTGAAAGCTTCTCAGACTTCTTCTTCATCTGCTCAACCAGATTCTTCTGCTTTTGCAACAAAGGATGACATTGCTAAGATTTTGAATCAACTTTCTTCTATTTAGAGTTCTCAGACAGATTTAAGCACAAGATTATATGTTCTAGAGTGCAGGCCTCAATCAGATACGTCTGAAATAGAGAATGTTGAAAATGTTCAAGAACAAAGTTCTAAGAAAACTTCTGAAGATGCTCAGAATGTTGGTGAAGCATCTAATAGAGTTTCTGAAGACATAGAAGATATCTTATCTGCAGAGCATGAAGGGCAAGAGGCACATGATCATTCTTCTGAGGATATAGTAGAGGAAGGGTATGAAACTGAGAAGTTATCATTTGATTCTGAAGGTAACTTAAGCTCAGACAATACAGATATTATTCCCGATTCAAATGAAGAGATGCTAAGGCAATACCTTGCATTTGAAGATGTCATTGGTGAGCCTAGTGACCTTTCTGATGTTATTATATTTGAAGAAGACATGTCTGGAGCTAATATGGGAGAAAGTTCTGAAGCTAATGAGATAAAAGATTTGGTAATTTGGAAGCCCCAACAACTTCTGAGTAATGAATACAGAAGAGCTTCTGAAGAGTTATGGAATATAATAAGTCAATTTTGCTGGGTGCATGTCTTTCTGAACAATCCAAGAAGTCTGGAGTGTAGACTTTTGGACAACAGGTTTTCAGTCCTTCAGAGATTTTCTTAATCAACCAGATGGAAGAGTTGAACTAGAACTTGATCTAAGTCATATGGGAGGAACTGAAATTGCAGATGAAATTTTAATGGTCTACTCTGGAAAATTTGAAGTAAGAGTCAGATCCTGCATCACTATTCCCAAAATTGTTATTCCTCTTCTTGAAGAACCTATTCTAGATCAAGTCTATGAAAAGGAAGATATGTTTCTTTTTGGTGAAATCAGCTTAGAGTCTCCTGAAGTAATTTACTACCATATGTATAAAAACTGTCTGAGGTTTGCAACTCTGGAAGATTTTGTAAATGATGAGTGGTCTGAAGATCAAATCTCTCAAGTTAGAAACTTTGTTCAGAAGCATGGTGTTCAGAATCTGAATGATTCCACTCTTATAAAGAAGATTGGATGTCTCTTAAAGACTGTTGAAGATGATTTATTAATATACAGATTTGGAGCAGAAAGAAGAAATGGGTCTTTATGTGAATTTACTCAGTATGATCTGTACAAACTAAGATTGCAAGATAAATTGACAGTTCTTCAGTTATGTGTTGCTAGAAGTGAAGTTGAACTTGTTTTTGAAGTCAGAAGAATTCTGGGAATCTACATAAGGAATATCATCAAGCATGACTTTCAATTAGCTCTGGAATTTGGCTTATCTAAAGTGAATCTGTTGGAACCTGTAAACCTTGAAAATACAGCAATAACTAGAGTGTTCACTAGTCCAGATATTGGGTTCAGATATACAGTGGATGGAAATAAAACCTTTTTGACTTCAGATATTCCAAAACACTCTAACTCAACTCTGAATTGGTTTCTTAGTTATGCAAAGGATTATGTTGAAGATTTAGATGTCAAAGAAGAAATCATATATCTGATCAAAGAAAGAATTCATTTTAGAGAAAATGTAAAGAAGAGTTATATAGCTGGTCACAAAAGAGAAAACAAAATCAGAGGAGCTGATTATCTACTTAGTGATACTTATGATTTCCAGATTCATTCAAAGAAACAAGACTTGGAGGAAATTCTGAAGTTTTCTCTGAATATTGAAAGTTCTGAACCAAGTCAAAAGAAAAAAGAGAAAGGAAAAGAAGTCATTTCTAAAGCTATTTCTGAAAAGTTGGTTCCTGTAGAGCAAATATCTAAAGAGGAACAACTGCAAGTACAAAGAATAGAAGAAAGTGCTTTCACCATGTTTCTTGAATATTTCCATCCAGAAATGTTCATGAAATATGAACAAAAGTTCAACTATATTGATTGCTGGATTCAAAAGTCTTTTGGTTGGAAACAATGTTACTCAGATATCATTAGAAAGATAAGGATTCCAATTAATGAAGCAAGAAAGGAAAATCCAGTGGTCAAAGTAATTAATGATGACTTGAAGACAAGACAAAATTACAAGTATGCATTCTTTATAGTTGAAAGACAAAATGGTGAGATTTCTACCTTCTCTGAAGCTGACTTCCAGAATGTGTATCTCAGAGATCTACTCAGAGTTTACAAAAGCCTTTATCCTTTTCATGATTCAATCACCAAGTTCCGAAAATCATTTCCAATTCTCAGAGATGGCTTATACAGAGAATTTATATGGGCTGTAAAGACTAATTTTCAGGTTGCTTATGTTCTGAACAAGAAACAAGTACACTTGAGCAAATCCAATCTGAGCTTACCAGATATTCAGAATCTGAAGAAGAGTACCTTAGTAATTCAACCTCCAGGCTTCGTTTGCAAATGCTTTCAAGAACTATTATTTGTGAGATTTGAAGAACTCCATAAATGTTGCAATGGAACTCTCATGGCTATCAGAGATTGTTTGGTAAAAAGACAGAATAGAAGACCAAAGAATCTGAGCATTGAAGATTGGGAGAAGCACAAGAAGCTTGCAAAAGAGATGATTAGAATTGCTGAATCCTTGCTAGAATACAGAAGTTTAATTCTGAAAGATGTCAGAGAAATTCTGAACTTCTGGAAGTATGATCTGAACTTTTGAAGCTAAGGGGGATATTGACAAAGATATTATAATAGCTTCAAAAGGTACTGGTTCTGAAGATGTAAAGATCTGAAGAAAATATAAAGAAAAGCCTAAGGCATAACTTCTGAAGTGCCAACTTCAGAAGTTCTGAAGATATTCTGAAGACTCTTTTGAAGACACTTCTGAAGAAGATCTGAAGGAGTTCAAAACTTGTTCTGAACTTGTCTATCATAAATGTACTGTTACTTTTGTTTCTGAAAACCCATTTAGTTCCTATAGCAAACTTTGTTCTTTGGCAGAGGAACAAGATTCCAGACTTTGTTTCTTTCAAATTGGAGCAATTCCTCTTGCATAGCGGATACCCAACTAGGTTCTTGTAAAGCATCATGAACATGTTTTGGTTCAATCATGCTAAGAAAATTTACAAAGAATGCTTCATTTGATGTAGCCGATCTTGTTTTAACACCTTCAGAGGGATTCCCAATGATGAGATCTGGAGTGTGAGACTTGGTCCATTTAGTCATCTGAGGTTGAGTTACTGGTTGAGCATGTACTT
The DNA here is from genome assembly GCA_036898165.1 of Silybum marianum. Classification (NCBI taxonomy): domain Eukaryota; kingdom Viridiplantae; phylum Streptophyta; class Magnoliopsida; order Asterales; family Asteraceae; genus Silybum; species Silybum marianum. The sequence goes on along the minus strand of CM072533.1, from coordinate 30,562,936 downwards.
CTGTTTCAGAGGATGAAATATCTGCTGGAAGAGGGTTAGAAACAGAAGGCATGGAAGTAGCTTCTAGAGATTCATTTGTGGAATCAGGAAGGACAGAAGGTTCTGTAGTGCTCTCAGCAGGCGATTCAGGACCAGAAAGTGAAATGCCAGAAGTTTGAAGAACTTCTGAAATACTTGGAGATTGAGAGATAGAACTTGGTTCTGGGAATATCTCTTCACCCATAAAATGTTGAAAAATAGCATCGATTTCAGATTCTCTGGTTCCTGAAAGATATTCAGCGGTTACGGTGTTAAGTTTAAGTTCAGAAGTTGAATACTTAGAAGTTAATTGAGTTTGATCATCAAAATCGATATTAATGCTCTCCATAACAGTCTTAGTACGTAAATTAAAAACTCGAAAGGCTCTTGAAATTAACGAATATCCTAAGAATTTAGCTTCATCTGATTTCTTGTCAAACTTGCCAAGTTTTTCTCTGTCATTTAATATGAAACACTTGCATCCAAAGATATGAAAGAATTTAACACAAGGTTTTCTTTTGTTAATAAGCTCATAAGAGGTTTTGAGATGCCTCTTGACAATTGTTGACCTATTCTGAGTGAAACAGGAAGTGGCTACAGCTTCAGACCCGAAGTGGATGGGTAGTCCAGAGGCAGCAAACATTGTTTTGGCAGCTTCAACCAAGGTTCTGTTTCGCCTCTCTACAACTCCATTTTGCTGAGGTGTTCTTACAGCAGAGAAATTTTGTGTAATTCCATTATCAACAAGGTATGCTTCAAGTTTGGCATTCTTGAATTCAGTACCATTGTCGCTCCTTAGCTGCTGAATCTTTTGATTTAAGAGAACTTGAATTCTGGTCATCATATTTTGTAATACAATGGGTACCTCAGATTTTTGTCTTACAAACGCAAGCCATGTATACCTGGAAAATTCATCAATGAGTACCAGTATATACTTTTTGCTAGAAAGGCTTTGTGTCGCAATAGGGCCACAGAGATCAACATGTATTAATTGCAGAGATCTTGTACAAGAAGGATCACTTTTTGTTTTATGAGATGCTCGTTTTATTTTTCCCATTTCACATGCAGGGCAGAGGTGATCTGTATCAAAATTTAAGTGAGACATTTTGTGATGCCATACCCATGCAATTTCACTCTTCTTGGAAATAAGACAGAGAGTTTTTTTACCGTCCTTTGATGTGAAATTCATCATATACAAATTACCTTTCCTGTCTGCTCTCTAGAGTTCTTCTCCTACCTTAAAAAATAAGTAACAATGTTTTTCATCAAATACAACAAGTATTTTAGAATCACAAAGCTGACTTACACTAATAAATTATGTTTTAGTCCCGAAACATGACCTACTTTTGATAAAGTTATGTTACCTTCTTTTAGAGTACCGTAGCCTTTTATTTGACCCTTACCATTATCTCCAAACGTTACAGCTCCACCACATTTGTCTTTGAATTGGGAGAGTAACTTTTTCGATCCAGTCATGTGCCTCGAGCATCCAGAGTCAAGATACTAGATATGCACAAGCTGCTTCTGCAATCACAGTCAGAGTTTTTTAGGTACCCATTTCATTATGGGTCCTTTAATGTTAGTTTTAATCTTTTCACCTTTTTTAATTTGCACCTGACTTGTTATTGCAAAATTTAAAGAACCAATCTTATTGTTTACAATATTATGGATTTTCTTTGGTTTAGCTTTAAAAGAGAAATCATCATAAGATTTCATTGAATTTTCATTAGAATAATGATAATTACAATTCTTCTTATTCCTGTCTATACTAGTAGCAGTAGTTCTATTGAACTTCTTAGCTAGCCTAGACTTATGCTTAGAATCATAAGTTTTCTGATGTTGAGGCTTCCTCTGATAGACCTTCTCTAGAGTTTTCTGATTTACTGAAACATAAGTAGAAAGATTAGATTTCCATTTTTCTTTCTGAGCAGAAGTAAACTTTGGATAACATGGTTGAGATAACTTTGACTGAACATAACACTTCTTTTTCAGATTTTCTTCCTTCTCAAGTTCAAGACAAGTTTTGGCTTTAAGACACATTCCTATGAAATCTGGATGAATGAATACAGGTTTTCGCTCTCCTATTGGAAGAACAGAGAAATCTAGTATTCCACTTGGATGTTTTTCAATGTTCAGACTAGAGGCTCTAATTTCCAGAGATTCATTAGTAAAAAGGAAAGGAGCTTCCTTATCCTTAGATACTTTTGATGTCTTTTTGTATTCTGAAGGAAAATGATTTTCTAGATTTGAAAGATATTTTTCTGAATTAAAGAAATCATCATTTTGATCATCGTTTTCCCAAGGATATGTAATAGTTTCGAAACTATCTTTAGAATCGGAAGGATTTAAGTCTACAAAAGAACATGGAACTATCTCTGGTTTGTTTTCTGAGGAGAATTTTTGAATATTTTCCAACTCGAAGCATTCATCCAGAGTGGATAAAATATCTTTTTCAAAACTTAGACGCAACTCCTCTTCTGCCTGTAAAGGGATAAAGACATCCGCCTCTGGATTCAAAGTTGTATGAATATTTGAACCAAATTTGAAAATAGTGTCTTTTTCTGAATTTTGTTTAGATCAACGTTTGTTTTTCCAGAAAAGTATTCAATATTTTTGAATTAGAGTTTTCATTGACGACAACTATTTTCAAGTTTTGGTCTTTTAAAAATTGATGATTCATATAAACTTGGAAATATCGACTTTTGTGTCATTCCTGGACAGAAGACAGAATTCAGAGTTGATCGTTTTTCACACGTATAGGGATCCAAATCCTCAAATCCAAGTCCAGATCTTCTTACTTGTGTATTGATTTTATCATGAACTTTTTGAGCATCCAGAAATGTTTTAATCTGTAGCTTTGTCTTTTGAAGTTCAATATGTAAAAACTCTTTTTCCTTCTGGAAATAGTTTTTAAGTGCAACAGAATTTAATCTGTCACTTTCTTTGGCACTTATCTCCGTTTCTTTATTTTCCAGAAGTTTGTTTAATCTCAACATCTCCTCTTTAGACTTAACTTCTATGTCTTTTAGATTTTCAAAAATCCTCTCATTTTCAACATTAAGTTCCAGTTTTTCTTCAGTTAGAAGATTCATTTCTCTTTTATAAATCTCTCTCTCTCTCTCTTTGAGTTTCGGAGAGAGTTTTTTCAGTTTGTTTCCTTAATTTCTTTTCAATTGTGAGTTTCTTCTTAAGTTCTTCAAAATTCTTTGATATTTCAAAAATGGTGTTTTCAAGCTCAGATGTGTCAGAGAAGGTACTTACAGGAGTTTCAGAAGGTTGATCTTCTGATGCATTTGTGGTAGCCATTCCGCAGAACATAGCTTCATCAGCGCTTGACTCATCTCCCAACCAATTTTCTTTTTCTGCAAAGTGAGCTCGTTCATCAACATTGTACTTGAAAAGATTTTGCAAGTTAGGACCCAAACAATCAAGATATCAATATATGAAAAGATTTTGACAGGAATGATAATAGCCAAATGTAATATGTATTGATAGAATGTACAGTATTACAGAAACGTAATTACAAGACTTAAGTAACATAGCATTCATAACAGACAAGTTCGGAATAGGTTCTGAACTCCTTCAGATCTTCTTCAGAAGTGTCTTCAGAACTTCTTCAGATCCTCTTCAGAAGTGTCTTCAGAACTTCTTCAGATATTTTTCTTTTAAGAACCCAGTGCCTTTTGAAGCTATTATGATATCTCTATCAATCTCCCCCTTAGCTTCAAAAGTTCAGATCATACTTCTAGAAATTCAAAATTTCTCTTACATCCTTCAGAATTAGTCTCCGGTATTCAAGTAGGGATTCAGCAACTCTAATCATTTCTTTTGCAAGTTTCTTGTGCTTCTCCCAATCTTCATTGCTCAGATTCTTTGGTCTTCTATTTTGTCTTTTTACCAAACGATCTCTGATTGCCATGAGAGTTCCATTGCAACATTTGTGGAGTTCTTCAAATCTCACAAATAATAGTTCCTAAAAGCATTTACAAACGAAGCCAGGAGGATGAATTACTAAAGTGCTTTTCTTCAAATTCTGAATATCTGGTAGACTCAGATTTGGTTTGCTCAGGTGTACTTGTTTCTTGTTTAGAACATAAGCAACTTGGAAATCAGTCTTTGCAGCCCATATAAATTCTCTGTATAATCCATCTCTAAGCACTGGAAAAGATTTTCTAAACTTGGTGATTTAGTCATGGAAGGGATAAAGACTTCTGTAAACTCTGATTAGATCTCTGAGATATATATTCTGAAAATCAGCTTCAGAGAAGGTAGAAACTTCACCATTTTGTCTTTCAACAGTAAAGAATGCATACTTGTAATTTTGCCTTGCTTTCAAGTCAGCATTAATTACTCTGATCACTGGGCTCTCCTTTCTGGCTTCATTGGTTGGAATTCTTAACTTTCTGATGATATCTGAATACCATTGTTTCCAACCAAAAGATTTATGAATCCAGCAATCAATATAGTTGAATTTTTGTTCATACTCCATAAATATTTCTGGATGAAAATATTCAAGGAACATGGTTAAGGCATTTTCTTCAATCCTTTGTTCTTGAAGATGTTCCTCTTCAGATACTTGTTTTGCAGGAACCAACTCTTCAGATATAGCTTCAGAAATAATTTCTTTACCTTTCTCTTTTTCTTTTTGACTGAGTTCAGAAGATTCCATATTCAGAGAAAACTTCAGAATTTCCTCCATGTCTTGCTTCTTTGAGTGAATTTGAAAATCATAAGCATCACTTAGTAGATAATCAGCTCCTTTGATCTTGTTTTCTCTTTTATGACCAGCAAGATAACTTCTTTTTACATTCTCTCTGAAGTGAATTCTTTCTTTTATCAGATAAGCAATTTCTTCTTTAATGTCTGATTCTCCAACATAATCATTTGAATATTCAAGAAACCAATTCAGAGTTGAGTTGGAGTATTTTGGAATATCTGAGCCCAGAAAGGTTTTATTTTCATTCACTGTATATCTGAATCCAATATCTGGACAAGTAAACACACTAGCTATTGCTAAATTTTGAAGATTTACAAGTTCCAACAAATTCACCTTTGATAAACCAAATTCCAGAGCTAGTTGAAAATCATGCTTTATAATGTTTCTTATATAGATTCCCAAAACTCTTCTGACTTCATAAACAAGTTCTGCTTCATTCTTTGCAACACAGAAAGAAAGAACTGTCAATTCGTCCTGCAGTCTTAACTTGTATATGTCATATTGAGTAAACTCACATAAGGATCCATTTCTCCTTTCAGCTCCAAATCTATATATTAACAAATCATCTACAACAGATTTAGAAAAACATCTGATCTTCTTTATGAGAGTTGAATCATTTAGATTCTGAACTCCATACTTCTGAATAAAATTTCTGACTTGAAGTATTTTATCTTCAGACCATTCATCATTAACAAAGTCTTCCAGAGTTGCAAACTTCATACTTTTTCTGTACATGTAGAGATAAGTTTCTTCAGGAAATTCCAAACTTGTTTCTCCAAAACCGAATATATCTTCTTTTTCATAAACTTGATCTAAAATGGGCTCATCAAGAAGAAAAATATCAATCTTTGGAATCAAAATGCAAGGTCTGACTCTTACTTCAAATCTTTCAGAGTAGATCATTAAAATTTCATCTGCAAGCTCAGTTCCTTCCATATGTTCTAGATCAACTTCAAGTTCAACAACTTCATCTGGTTGATCAAGAAAATCTCTAAATATACAAAATCTGTTATCCAAAAGTCTACACTCCAGACTTCTTAGTTTATTAAAAAATATATGTACCCAACAGAACTGATTCAGAATTTTCCATAATCTTTCAGAAACACTTCTGAATTCTTCACTCAGAAGTTGTTGAGGCTTCCAAATTACTAAAGCTTTTGTTTCTTCTGAGCTTTCTTCCATATTTACATCAATAACATCTTCTTCAAACATGATCACATCAGAAAGATCACTTGGTTCTCCGATGACATCTTCAAAAGCAAGGTATTCCCTTAGCATTTCTTCATTAGAGTCTGAAATTATATCTGTGTTATCTGAGCTTAGGTTTCCTTCAGAATCAAAATATATCTTTTCTGTTTCATACCCTTCCTCTACTGTATCTTCAGAAGAGTGAACAATTGCCTCCTGACCTTCTTGTTCTGCAAACAAAATATCTTCTATTGCTTCAGAAACTCTATTAGATGTTTCACCAATATTCTGAACATCTTCAGAAGTTTTCTCCAAGCTTTGTTTCTGAACATTTTCAACATCCTCTGTTTCAGATACTCTCTGTCTTTTCTCCCCCCCTAGATTATCAGGATCCTGATCATCAAGACTTCTTTTAAAAGTATCTGATTGAGATCTGCATTCTAGAGCAGCTAATCTTGTATTGAACTCTGTCTGAGAATTTTGAATGGATGAAAGTTGATTGAGAATATGAGAAATATCATCTTTAGTTGCATAAACTAGTGGAGCAGAAGAAGAAGAAGGCTGAGAAGCTTTCAAAGAAGAAACTGAGGAAGCCACTTCAGAAAAGGCTGACAGAAGTGCTTGTTTAAACATATTAAGATCATTGGAAGATTGGAGATGAAAATCATTCAGCCTGTTCATCATACTTTCCCCATGTTGATCCAACCTATCCTCCAACATCTTTTTGGTAGAGTCCGTCAATTCCTTGATATCCTTCTGAATCTTTGCAAATTCAGAAGTACATAACTCTTTGAATTATGTGAATTCAGAAGATGTGGGTAAGTTGCCAAGATCAACAGATGAACTTGTTTTCAGACCTTCAGAAGAAGGTTGGCCTGTATGAGCCACAAAGGCATCATGAACCACATGTGATTCTGTGAATGGAGCTTTTGTGATGTTCACCCCACCAGGACTTCCAACTAATCCTTGATATCCAGAGATAGGAATATCTATAGTTGTTAATGCAATGTGACAACACTTTGCTTAGGAACATCTGAAAGATGTGTGCTTGTGTGAATGGATGCCACATTAAGTGGTTCAGAAGGCTCAAAAATGAGTGGACACTCAGACTCAATGTGCTCAAAACTATGAAGGGGGACATATATCCTTCAGTTTCAACAAAAGGAACCTCCAATTGGGTCCTAATGGATTATAAGCTGCTTTCCCCATTTGTGTTGTTGAAACACCCTTCTGTTGAGAGATGGGTGAGTGGCTGGGGGGGTTAACCAATGTTGCCATGGGCTCACTGGCTGTTTCAATATTATCCACCAAAGAATGTGGAATAATAGTAGATGTGGGTGCCCGACTTGTAACAGGTGGTTCACAGGTTTGTTTTTCTTTTACCTGTGTTCTCCCCTCATCAATTTTTTGTCTTACCCTTCTACCCAGTCTCTCAGTTTCATTTTTCCTCTTCACTTGTTGAGGTTGTTCTCCCCCATGAACAGCCTCCCCTCTTTTTCTAGTAAATCTAGACTTGCTTGCATGCTCACCACTCTGGTTTGAATCAGGGGAAGGGATTACTGGTTGAGGTAATCCCATAGATTCTAAATGCTCACTCCCAATCCTAGATGATGTATTTACAAGAGTAATTAAATGAGAAGGTAGTGGAAGTGCATTTGGAAATTGAAGTTTTGCATTTGGTGGTCTTAAACTGTCCATAGTGAAGATAGGAACATGTACCTCATGAGCTAGAACACGAATTTTTGAGACAGCCTTCATTGCTCCTTTGATGAGTGTTTGATAAAATCTCTGAAAGGGTATGTAGTTGAATGTGGATTTCTTCAAGATTGCAGATTTGAGTTCATCAAAAATGAGTCTAGCATAATCATAGTGTTTGTTGAAGGCAACTCCATGGAAGTTAATCCTCCCATTTGCTGAAGCTTGATCCAAACTTGAGCTTTTCCCAGATAAGCAGGTATTCAAAATGGAAAATAAGCAATACCAGATTGGAGGTAAACATTTTCTTCTAAAAGAGCTCAAAGCACTAAGATTTTCAGAGTATCCCAAGCTCATAAAATCTGAGATCATTTCTGATGAAGATGGAATTGAATCATAATAGGTTTTCCCTAGAACCACATCTGGTTTTGGCAAACAATGAAGACTCCTAATATCATCTACAGATATGCATACCTTGTAGGCATGAACATAGGAGACAATTTCATCATCAGTTTCATCTACCTCAGCATAATACCAGAATTGTTGAAGATACGAAGCAGGAACAGAGAATTTCCTTGAAAGTAGAGTGCGCAGGGGATGTTTCTTCATAATTTTAATCAACATTTCTTGATCATCAATAAAGTCTTTGGATTTGAAGTTCAGAGCACAGTTATTTCTTTTGATGTCATGTAATTTTTCAGCAGGTACATAGAGTTTGGACAGGTGACCACTTTCATCATGAGTCTGGGATTCACTTTCAGCAACATTTGATACAGAAACAACATCAACGGGTGTACCTTGTGTTTCCCCAATTTTAGCAGTTGTCGGGTTAGGGTTAGGGTTAATGATAGGGTTTGAAGGTCCGGCTTGATGAGTTGCAGTTGTGGCTGTGTCTTGAAGCATTTGATCATCATTTAGTGAAATTTCCAGTGATCCAACCATTAATTTTTGAGGCACAATCTTGAATGAACCATCACTTGATGATCCATTGTTATCATTGAAACTTGAGGAAGTAGAAATCATGGCATTGGAAGTAGACATGATGTTGGAAGAATACGGATTGGTAATAAAAAGAGGATCAATAAACACAGAAAGATTTCTCAGAGAAAAGTTGCTAAAAAATGAAGATGATAAGAAAGCCATTGATTTATATGACTGGATAAGCGCTGAAGGACACGTGGCCAAAAAGTAAATGTGATTAGAGTAGTAATCATCATTTATTAGGAGAAATGAACCGTTTAATGGTCTTGTTTAAGAGAGATCCAATGAAATTACAACACGTGGCACACGCTTAAGTGAAAAATCAACGGGAAGTTAAGCTCTGAGAACAAGTTCAAAAACTTCAGAATTTGTTCAGAACTTCTGAGAAAAGTTCAGAAGTCTGAAAGAAAGAATTCAGAAGAACCGCAGAATTTTTAAGTGGAGTTCAGAACTAAACTTGGATCATCTTAGAAGACCAAAAATCATTTAAAAATATAAACTTCTGAAAAATATAAAACATTTTGAGAATTCAGAAGTAGATTTGAACAAATAGAAAACTGATTTTATCTAAGGAAGCTTGTTCATACTTCTTAGATATAAAGTGCAAGACTTTATTTCACCAATGCAGAGTTGTTATGTAGGAAAGAGTAATGGAGAAATTTGAAATTAATACCACTCCCCCTTGAATCACTAGCAATTATGATTCTCCCCCTTAATCATTGCAACTTTATGAAAGAAACAAGCAAATATTAGAGAAATGAGAAAAAAAATATGAAAAGTATTAAAGTACAATCAACCTAGATACAGAAGAAATATACTTCTGAGTTTGAAAAGAAGCAAAGATCTGAATGTTGAACTACAGAATATGCAAAGTAATTCTGATGAGCAAAGTATTCAGAATTTGATATAAAAACCTCAGAATGTAACTTCTAGAGTATAGGTGATGTGTAATACTTACATAGACATGTTCATCATGCCCAATTTACTTACCAAGAAGTTAAATCGTTTTTCATCAAGTGCTTTGGTAAATAAATCAGCTAACTGATAATCTGTCTGAACAAAAAACATTTCAATATTACCTTTTTCCACATGATCTTTGATAAAATGATATCTTACATCAATGTGCTTGGTTTTTGAATGCTGAACAGGATTGGCAGTGATGGCTATGGCGCTCTTTGAATCTTAATACAAAGGAATCTTTTTGAAAGTGTAACCATAGTCTTTTAGTTGAATTTGCATCCAGATCACTTGTGAGCAACATATTGCAGCTACTACATACTCAGCTTCTACTGTAGAGGTAGAAACACAATTTTGTTTCTTTGAAGACCAGCTAACCAGTCTATCACCTAGAAACTGACATGATCCAGAAGTGCTTTTCCTGTCTAATTTGCAACCACCATGATTTGCATCTGTAAATGCTGTTAGTTCAAAACTAGAATTCTTAGAATACCAAAGTCCCAAAGAAGGAGAACCTTTTAGGTATCTAAGTATTCTTTTTGCAGCGAGAAGGTGTGATTCCTTAGGATTAGCTTGATATCTGGCACAAATACATGTAGCAAACATTATATCTGGTCTACTAGCAGTTAAGTAAAGCAAAGATCCAATTATGCCTCTGTACTTTTTCTGATCAACAGATTTTCCATTCAGATCAGGATATAACTTAGTTGCAGTGGCCATTGGAGTTTGAATACTTGAACAATCAGTCATGTCAAACTTCTTAAGTAAGTCTGAGACATACTTAGATTGATTAATGAATATGCCAGTGGGAAGTTGTTTAACTTGAAGACCAAGGAAAAATGTCAACTCTCCCATCATACTCATTTCAAATTCTGTTTGCATGATTTTCTCAAAATTTCTACAAAATTTTGGATTAGTATAAGCAAATATAATATCATCTACATAGATTTGTATCAAAATCATATCATCACCCTCCTTTTTCAGAAATAAAGTTGTATCAACGGTACCTCTTTTGAATTTAGAATTCAGAAGAAAAGTTGTAAGAGTATCATACCATGCTCTTGGTGCTTGTTTAAGTCCATATAAGGCTTTGTCTAAGATGTAGACATGATCTGGGAATTCTTTGCTTACAAAGCCTTCTGGTTGTTCAACATACACTTCATCATGTAAAATACCATTCAGAAAGGCACATTTCACATCCATTTGAAATACCTTCATGTTTTTATGAGCAGCATAGGCAAGAAAAATTCTAATGACCTCTAATCTAGCAACAGGGGCAAAGGTTTCATCATAATCAATTCCTTTTTGCTGACAATACCCCTTAGTTACAAATCTTGCCTTGTTTCTCTCAACAATTCCATTTTCATCCTTTTTATTTATGAACACCCATTTTGTGCCAATGACAGATTTACCTTTTGGCTTTGGTATCAATCTCCAGACTTTGTTTCTTTCAAATTTACTTAACTCATCCTGCATGGCTAAAATCCAGTCTGGATCTTGAAGTGCTTCATATTGCTTTTTGGGTTCCATGCTACTTAAAAAATTTACATACAGACATTCATTTGATGTTGCAGATCTTGTTTGAACACCTTTTGATACATCTCCAATTATTTGATGAACTGGATGACTAGATGTCCATTTGTTCACATTTGGCAATGATTGAACAAATGAAACATTATTCAGAGAATCATAATCATCAATAATTGCTTGAGTTTCAGTATCATGATTGATAGCTGAATGTAAATCTGAGGACTCCCCCTCAAATGGAGAAATCTGAATTGGTTCAGAACTTTGAGGTTCATGGGCAGAAATATTTTGAACCGGTTCAGAAACAACTTGAATTGGTTCAGAAGTTGTATTGTTAGAAGTTGGAAGTTCTGAATTTGAGGTAGAGAGTTGTGGTGCTGATGTATTTGAAATTTGTATTTTCTGAAATGTCTTGCCATTTGTGTTTCTGAGAAGAGAAGGATTTTGATAATCTGCAGAAACATTTACAGAAATATCAAATAAGTCTTGACATAAATTGTCTATATTGGATTTAAGTAAAGTTTGAGATGCAGAAGTAGAGTTTGTCTGAGTAAGTTCTGAGTCCAAACTTTCAGAAGTTGGTTTATGTGCTAGTTCTGAACTGTTTTGTTCAGAAGTCATTGTTGGCTCATGAAATCTGACATTTGTAGTCTTAATGATTCTTTGAGTTCCTTTAATAAGTACTCTATAAGCTTTGGATCTTTGAGAATAGCCAACAAAGATACCAGCTACACCTTTTGGTGCAAATTTGTCAAGATGTAGAGTATCATTCTTTAGAAAACACCTGCAACCAAAGATTTTAAAATAATCAATAGAGGGTATTCTTTGTTTTAACAATTCATAAGGAGTTTTAAGAAATTTTCTGTTTAGAATGGTTCTGTTCTGAGTAAAACATGCAATAGCAATTACTTCTGCCCAAAGAGAGAGAGGAAGTTCTAAATATGCAAGCATGGTTCTTGCAGCCTCTACCAAAGTTCTATTCTTTCTTTCAACTACCCCATTTTGTTGAGGAGTTCTTGCAGCGGAAAATTATGTGAAATACCAACAGATTCCAAAAAATTCTGAAGTGTAGAATTAGTAAATTCTGTTCCATTGTCACTTCTGATCTTTTGAATTGGGAGTTGAAGAAGAACTTGAATTTATTCAGAAAGGGTGTCAGTCTTTCAGAAGTATCAGACTTGAGTCTCAGAAATTCAATCCATGTATATCGTGTATATTCATCTACTATGACAAGAATGTATTTCTTTCCCCCCATGCTTTGAGTTTTCATTGGGCCACATAAATCCATATGTAGCATTTCAAGTGGAGCTTTGCATGAATAAAGCATTTTCAGAGGATGAGAACTTCTTTTGATCTTTCCTAGTTCACATGCAGAACAAAGAGAGTTCTTTTCAAATCTGATCTTTGGTAGTCCTCTTACAGATTGATGTTTGCCTAGTTCAGAAATGGCTTTGAAGTTCAGATGTGACATTCTTCTTTGCCAAAGCCAACTATCATTTTTCATTGATGTAGACATATAACATACACCTTGTAGTTGACCAGTTGCAATGAATGTTGTTGTGTAGATATCTCCATCTCTATAAGCAGTTAATTCATTTTTGTTTGTTGTACTCAGAACATGACAGTAATCTATGTCAAAATTAACCTTCCAGTATTTGTCACAGAATTGACTAATACTAAAAAGATTATGTCTTAGTCCCTCAACATAGAAAACTTTCATTACTTTCACATCTCCTTTAATGAAAGTGCCATATCCTCTTACATATCCCTTTGCATTGTTTCCAAAGCTAACTGTTCCTCCATATCTTTCATGATAATCAGTTAGTAGTTCTTTGAAAGGTGTCATGTGTCTTGAACATCCAGAATCTAAGACCCACACATGACATATCTGCAAAAGAGATTATTGAGTTTTAGGTACCCATTTCAGAATGGGTCCTTTGTGATTAGTAATAAAATGTGAAGTTCTGAACTTTTTCTTCAGATTTTTCAATTCAGAAGTTTGTTCAGAACTTTGAGATTTATCTTTCTTAGTTTTATTTTTATTTCTATTTTTATGTTTAATTGAATTTGTCAATATAGCTGAACATTTCTGAATAGATTTCATCAAATTTTTCTTGTTTGTTTTGGAGTTAAGATGAAGATTATGATGACCACAATTAATACAGTGAATATGATTCTTTAATGTATTTACAACAGTATTAGACATATAAGAATCAATAACATTTGATTTTTCAACAAAAATTCTTTTATTCACTTTCTTTGATTTAGGTACATCATTCTTTTTTAAAAATGAAAAACTCTCTAATTTTCCATTCTTTGACAGTCTTTCATCTTTCTTTCTCCATACTAAAGTGGATAGCTCTGTAAAAAAGATAAGAAATAAGGATTAGTATGAGAAATTATTTTGTTCACTTTAGGTTCTTCTTCAGATTTTGAGTTAATTTTCTGAACTTCAGAGAGAGAATTTGAGGATTGTCCTTGTTCAAAATTTTTAACTCTGGTGTTGAAGTCAGAAGATGTTACTGAACATGGTGTTGAATTTAATGAAATGTTTGTATTGGTAGGAGAAAAATCTGAATTCTGATATTCTGGTTTTAAAAATACATGATCAAACAATTCTGAAGGTATCTTTGAAACTTCAGATTTTAATTTTTCTTCTTTAGTCATACATGATTGAGATTTATAAACCAAATAGTCATTTTTATCAATGACTTGCACCATTTGATCATCATCATCTTCTGAATCAGAAGCATTTATTAGATCTGAAAATTTATTTTGAGTCATACTTGTTGCAAAAATATTTGAATTTTTTGTTGTTGTAGACTCATTATCAGAATTATCAAAAAATATATTGGGATTCTCATCAATATCTTCTAAAGATTCAATATCTGAGAATTCATCATATTTTTCTTCATGTTCTGATTTATTATCAGAAGTATCTTTTGAAATGATTTCAGAATTGAATTCAGAAGTTATTACAGAAGTAACTTCAGAAACAATTTCTGAGTTAACAATTACTTCTGATTTTTCTTCAGAAATAATATTTGTTTCAGAAGATTTACAAATATTTGAAATTATATTCATTTCTTCTGTTTCAGAGATTATTTCTGGTTCACCAGTTTTAAGAGGTGTTTCTTCTGAAAACAAAGTCTCTGATTTTACAAAAGGAATTCTTTCAGGCAAAGAATAGTTTACAGGTTTGGAAATGACACCTGTATTTGATTTATTGAAAATTTTCATTTTAGAATAATCATACAAGTTTGCAAGTGCCTTTTTTAAAATTTGACTGTCATTATATCCTAAACCTGCTTTTATATTGTAAAATTTTGAGTTCTGAGCCTCACTAGTTAAAATATTCAGAGTTTGTTCAGTTTGTCCTCTTTTAAAATTCAAATCTTCCAATTCCTTAATCTTTTTATAAAGATCAAGTCTCTCTTGATTCAGAAAATTCATCTTAACATTTAGAATTTCCTTTTCAGATTTTTCATTTATAACTTCTTTTTGTAAACTATCCATTTTTTCTTTTAAAACAAGTTTTTCTTCAGAAACTTTTTCAAGAATCTGTTCAGCTGCTTGACAATTTTCTTTATATATTTGATTTTCAGCTCCGAATTGATTGACCAAAATTCTTTCACCTTTAATTCTGTTTCTGAGTGTTTCAAATTCAGAAAACATATTTTGAAATTTATTTGTCATTTCTGAATCTTTAGCATTAATTTCAGAATTATGTTCAGAAATTTGTTCAGAAGATGAAGAAGATACCTCAGTGTCTTTTTTGTCCTTTTTTGGATCCATTTGACACATGTAGCAATTTGTTGCATAGTGAGCAACTTCTTCAGCATCATCTCCATCACTCCAGTTTAACCAGTCTTCTTCATACTTGGTCACTAGAGCAGGATTAAGCTCCTTTTTCTTTGCTAGTAGATGCTTCTTCTCATAATAACCTGAATTCTTGACTTTTGGCATCTTGCATTGTCTTGCATAATGTCCAGGCTTTCCACAGTTGAAGCATCTTGCTGGTTCAGATGTTTCAGATTGACCAGTCTCTTGACCTTTCTTAGGTCCAACTTCAGATCTAGGTTTATTCTGTTATTTTTGATTGTATCTTTGTTTGAATTGCCTTGTCATGAAAGCAATATTATCAGAAATCCTTTTAAGCTCCTCATCTGATTCATCCCCATCACAAACTGTTGTCTCAGGGATCTCACAAACTTTCTTGGCAGCAATGGTTAAAGAATTATTGTAGTTCTTGCTCAGAAGGGCAACTGTTTCTTGTGTCTTCTTTTGTTCATATTGTCTAACTCTGATCTTGTCCTCTTGTTGAAACAAGATGTCATAGACATCATGAAATGTCTTTCTAGACAAGTTCCTAGTTACCATATTATCTGAAAAACTTGACCATTCATTTCCCAGATTATTCAGAAATTTGTTATTTATCTCATAATTTGATTTCTGAACACCATTTCTTCTTAGATCATTCAGAATGTTATTGAATCTATGATATGTATCAGTGATAGATTCATTTTCTTTGTATCTGAAATTTTCATATGTTCCTACACAGATATTTAATCTCTGTGCTTGAGCCTATGTACTTCCTTGCATCTGAGCTTCTACTTCATCCCACATGGCTTTTGCTGAAGTTAAACTATCAACCCTATTGAATATCTCATTAGGAATTGCCATGGTGAGTAAAGTTAATGCTCTTCTATCAACTTTCATTTGAGCGTTTTCAGCTGGATTGTACATTCCAGGACTCTTCTTGATTCTTGATGCAGGGATTTCAGGGTTGGATTCAGTTCTGGGAACTGCTGGAATCTCAACAAATACCTCTAGTGGGCCATTTGTGATAGATTGCATTAAGGCTTCATCTATATTATCCAAGAACTGAATCATTCTGATTCTCCATTGATGATATTCTCCCAAAATGAGAGTTGGTGGTTTCGTTTCAGATCCGATTGAGACTATTTCTTTAGACATCTTTGTTTGTTAGAAGATCGAGAATTCACCTGAGTTGATTTTGAATTTGTTGATCAAGAACGCCAAGAACTGTCAGATCTGACAAGTTATTTCACAAATCTTCAAAAACAGATGAATTGGCTCTGATACCAATTGTTAGGACCCAAACAATCAAGATATCAATATATGAAAAGATTTTGACAGGAATGATAATAGCCAAATGTAATATGTATTGATAGAATGTACAGTATTACAGAAATGTAATTACAAGGCTTATGAAAACGTTAGTTCTAACAATCAAACTAACCATCTATTTATACATACAATAGAAAGACTAAAGTAACATAGCATTCATAACAGAAAAGTTCAGAATAGGTTCTGAACTCCTTCAGATCTTCTTCAGAAGTGTCTTCAGAACTTCTTCAGATCCTCTTCAGAAGTGTCTTCAGAACTTCTTCAGATCTTTTTCTTTTAAGAACCTAGTGCCTTTTGAAGCTATTATGATATCTCTATCAGTACTTATATTTATTTTTGTAGTACAGATTATCTTTGTTCAGAGGTTCTCTGCAGTTCTTTGAGTAGTGTCCCGGCTTGCCACATCTATAGCACACATCCTTCTTTCTCTTCAATTCTTCATCCTTCTTTTCTGTCTCCGTTTTTTCAGATCTATGAATCTCTTGTCGAGGAGCATAATTGGGAACAGTGCGTTCAAACTTTTTGCTTCCCTGAATATTTCTATTACCAAACCTTTTTGTAAACTGTTTGGTAATGAGTGCCAATGAGTCAGCAAAAGCATTGATATCTTCATCAGAGTCAGAATCATCTTCTAAGATTTCTTCTGACATAAAAGCCTTGTTTTTCCCTCTCTTTTCTTCCCTATTCCTTCTGATTGATCCTATGGATTTAGAAATTAAAGCCAGAGGTCCACCGATAGTGCTTTTCTTCTGAACAACTTCTTTCTCATGGGCTTGAAGAGTTCCAAAGATATCATGAAGAGACCATTGTTCCAGATCCTGATTTGCTTGTATAGACATAGAGAGATTTGACCATTCAGGATTTAGTCTTTTGAGAAATAAGACATCATTATTTTCTCTGGATCTAATGATGTCACACCTTTTACATAGATTTATCAGAGTATTAAATCTATGAAAAGTCTGTTCCAGAGATTCTTCAGGGATTGCTTGGAAACTGTTGTATTCATTTAGAGCTTGGGCTCTTCTGTTTTTCTTCATCTTCGCCCCACCTTCCAGTATGTTCTCTAATTGATCCCATAGTTCCTTGGCACTATCATAGGAATCCAGAGATTGAAATATATCATTTGGAATAGCCATGATCAACAGACTTTTAGCTTTTCTGGACAATTCAACCTTAGCTTTCTCTGGATCTGTCCAATTATCCCTTGATTTTGGAATATTCCTAGCAGGAACTTCATCAGGCACTGCTGTAGCAGGTACCCTAGGGATAGTTGTCATTGGAACGAATGAGCCATTTTGAACAATAGGATATAGATCAGCATCTAATCCTTCAAAAAAGTTGATCATTCGAATTTTCCATTGTGGATATTCATCACGTATTAGAGTGGGAGGTTTAGTCAGAGAACCAAATGTGTATACAGCGTTCAGATTTGAATTCTCCATATTGTCAGAAACAGAGATTTTGAAATTGATTGAAGATTTGTTGAAATTTGAACCAAATTAATTTCAAAATGATCGAAATGAGACAAAGTACTTACTAAACTCAATTTTAAGCAGGAATTACCACAGATTTAGAGAAAATTGTAATGAATTTTACAAAATCTCATAAAACAGGGCTGAGTGAAGAACGGATGCTTAAAATTGAAAAATACACTCGAATAGAAAAGAGATTTCTCCAAAAGGAAGAGATCTAATAATCAATAGATTGATTATCAGGCTCTGATACCAATTGTTGGAACCCAGATCCCTTTCTATTATGTAATCAACAGATCAAAAATGAATGTAAGAGCGGAAGCAGTAAGATCTAAGATTAACAGTATGATTAGCAAGAACAAAAATAGGAAGAACAATCGTAATTGATATTCACTGAATCATAACAGTATGCGCAAAGCAATAGTTCTCTATTTCGTATTTTCAATCGAGAACAATTACAACCAGTGAAAGAACTATTTATATGAATACAATCAATGAAAGTCAATCTAGCCTATTACAATGTGCCACGTAAGCAATGAAGTAACAAACTAAGTAACGCACGAATGGTGTGTATGCCAAGTCAACTAAGATATGTTAGTTTCCTTATTCTGTTTCATACTTCAACAAAAAGTGAGGTCTAACAGCTTGGTTTTTCAGTGAAGAACAGGATTATTTACGATTGCAATAGCACTTGTGCCATCACAGTAAATAGGAATTTTTGAAAGCTTAACATCATAGTCATTGAGTTTGTTTCTCATCCAAAGAATTTGGGCACAACAACTCTCAGCAGCTACATATTCAGCTTAAGTGGTTGATGTGGACACTAAGTTTTGCTTTTTACTATTCCAACTCACCAACTTTCCACTTAGAAGTGGACAACCTCCAGTGGTTCTTTTCATGTCTACCTTGCATCTTGCGAAATCACTATCTGAATAACCGGTTAGATCGAACCCTAAGCCTTTCGGGTACCAAATACCAGGATTAGGAGTTCTCTTAAGATATCTGAAAATTCGCTTTACAACGATCAAATGGGATTCCTTGGGTTCAGCTTGATATGTAGCACATAAACACGTAGAGTACATAATATCGGGTCGACTCACTGTAAGATACAACAGTGAGCCTATCATTCCTTTGTAGGCATTGACATTAACTGTTTCCCATCAGGGTCCTTATTCAGTGTAAGAGGAGGTGCCATAGGAGTTTTCATTATAGAACTTTGAGTTAAGTCAAACTTCTTCAACATATATTTAACATACTTACTCTGACATATGAAGATGTCTTTCTTAGATTGTTTTATCTGAATACCAAGAAAGTATGTAAGTTCACCCATCATACTCATTTTATATTCTTTTTTCATACATTTAGCGAAGCGGGTACAAAATTTGAGTCTTGTGGAACCAAATATAATGTCATCGACATATACCTGAGAAAGAATGGTATGACCTTTATATTTTCTCAGAAAGAGGGTTTGGTCTATCTTTCAACACACAAATTTTTCTTTTAAAAGATATTTGGAAAGGGTATCATACCAAGCTCGGGGAGCTTGTTTTAACCCCTAAAGAGATTTTTCAAGTTTGAAAATATAACCAGGGTGCTTAGGATCAGAAAAACCAAGAGGTTGTTCAACATAAACTTCCTCATTTAGTTGGCTATTTAGAAAAGCACTTTTAACATCCATCTGAAAAAAATCTAAAGTCTTTATGGGCAGCATAGGCTAAGAAAAGTCTAATGGCTTCTAATCTAGAAACATGAGCAAAAGTTTCATCATAATCGATACCTTCTTCCTGTCTTTATCCCTGTGCAACAAGTCGAGCCTTGTTTCAAGTTACAGTTCCATTTTCATCTTCTTTGTTACGAAACACCCATTTGGTTCCTATAACAGTCTTACCAGATTGACGAGGGACAAGATTCCAAAATTTATTTCTCTAAAACTCAGTTAGCTTTTCTTGCATAGCACTGACCCAACTTGGATCAGTGATAGCTTCATCGATCTTTTTAGGTTCGGCTAAAGAAATGAAATCAGCAAAGAGACATATATTACCATACCCCGTCGGGTTTTAATACATGTGTCTGGATCACCAATTATCTGATCCATTGGGTGATTTCGAGTCCAACGCTGAGCAGGTAGCTGAGGAGTTTGATCAACAGAAGATTCAACGACATGTTTAGGTATAGAGGAAGATGCTTCAGCTAAAGGTTCTTCAGCATTCCTTATCATCTATGGAGGACTTGTAGAGGGATTAACATTCTCTTGAGAGGAGACTGGTACTTGATTATTCACTGATGAATCACCGTTGGAAGAATCAGAGGGAGGAATCTGATTTAGAGGAGTAACGTCTATCCCTGAAGAGGAAGGATCGTTATTATATAGAGAGGTGGGGATGAGATTTGGACGATCATCATCATTAGTTTCAGTGACAGGAGGTGTATTGAAATATGATTCAGGTTCCCCTTAGTGAGACTTCTTCCAACTATTCAGTTCCTCGTCGTATTCAGGGACAGGAATAGAATTTGTTGAGCGAGATTCATCAAAGTTAACATTTATGGTTTCTTCAACATGTTGTCTTCTTTTGTTGAACACTCTGAATGCCTTAGATACTGAGGAGTACCCAAGAAATATACCATCATCAGCCTTTGGATTGAGTTTTCCTAAATGATCTCTGTCATTCAAGATGTAGCACTTACATCCGAAGATATGTATGTAACTCAGTGAGGGTTTTCTTCCATGAATGAGTTCATAGGCTGTCTTCTTGAATCTTTTGACTATCAGGGATCGATTCTGAGTGAAACATGCAATGTTAACTTCTTCAGCCTAGAATTGAGTTGGTAGATGAGATTCGCTGAGTATTGAGCGACTTCAATGATCGTTAGATTTCTTGTTTCAGCAACACCATTTTGCTGAGGAGTTCTCATTGAAGAAAAGTTGTGAGAGATACCTTTTTCTTCAAAGAGATTTACCAAGATACTGTTTTGAATTCAATGCCATGGTCATTTCTCATGGAGCGAACAGTGAGATTGTTTAGGACTTCCATCTTCTTTGTTAGATCCCAAAATATCAAGAATATAGAAAGAACCAAGAAGTAGAACAAGAATTATGTCACCGAAGTTATATATCGTATTGATCAATGAACAGTATTACAAAGTATGTATCTTCACAAGCTTTATAAACGTTAGTTCAAACTGTCTAACAAACTATTTATTTGCATACAAATAGGAAAGCTAAAGTTACAGTACAAAAATGACAAGCATGTTCAGAACTACTTCTGAACTTCTTCAGAACCTCTTCAGAAGTATCCTCAGAACCATCTTCAGAACCTCTTCAGAAGTATCCTCAGAACCATCTTCAGAACTTCTTCAGAACTTCTTTAGAATCTTCAGAACTTTTGAAGTAGCCACTTCAGAAGTTATGCCTTAGGCTTTGCTCCTCTTGTCTTCTGAGTTCTGAACCTTTCTCTCTTTAGAACTAGTTCAGAATATCTGAACTATGTTGTCTTCAGAACCCAATCTTCTTTCGAAGCTATCTTCTGATATCTATCAATCTCCCCCTTAGCTTCAAAAGTCCAAATCATAACTCCAGAAATTTAAATTTTGTCTAACATCTTTTAGAATAAGATTTATGTATTCCAATAAAGATTCATTATTTCTGAGCATCTCTTTAACAAGCTTATTGTATTTCTCCCATTCATCATCACTTAGATTCTTCTGTCTTTTGTTCTTTCTCTTTTCCAACCTATCTCTTATTGCCATCAGAGTTCCATTGCAACATTTATGCAATTATTCAAATCTTATCAACAACAGTTTTTCAAAACACTTACATACAAAACCTGGAGGCTGAATAACAAGAGTGCTTCTTCTAAGGTTTTCAATATTTGGTAAGCTGAAGTTTGAACTACTCAGATGAACCTTTCCTTTGTTCAGAACATATGCAACATGAAAATCTGTTTTAGCAGCCCAGATGAATTCTTTGTATAAACCATCTCTGAGAACTGGAAATGACTTTCTAAATTTGGCAATAGAATCATGAAAAGGAAAAGACTTTTGTAGATTCTGAGTAAATCTCTGAAATGAACATTTTGAAAATCAGCTTATGAGAATGTAGAGATCTCACCATCCTTTCTTTCCACTGTGAAGTAAGCATACTTGTAATTGTTTCTTGACTTTATATCTGCAGTAACAACTTTCACAATAGGACTTTCTTTTCTTGCTTCACTCACAGGAATTCTGATCTTCCTTATAATATCTGAATGCCATTGCTTCCATCCAAAAGACTTCTTGATCAAAACAACCAATGTAACTGAACTTTTGTTCATATTCCATGAACATTTCTTGATGAAAATATTCAAGAAACATTGTATAAGCATTTTATTCAATTCTTAGCTCTTGCAGATGTTCAGATTCAGAAACTTGAGTGATAGGAGCATTTTCTTCTAGATTGGTTTCAGAAATCTTTTCCTTCCCTTTTTCTTTTTCTTTTAAACTTGCTTCTGAACTTTCTATCTTCTGAGAAAGTTTCAGAATTTCTTCAATGTCTTGTTTCTTAGTATGAATCTGAAAATCATACATATTGCTCAGAATATAATCAGCTCCTCTAACTTTGTTCACTCTTGTATGTCCAGCAAGATAGCTTTTTCGGATGCAATCTCTAAACTTATCCTTTCCTTGATCAAGTAGATTATCTCTTCTTTTATATCAGATGCAGCAGTGAACCATTCAGCATAATTCAAAAACAAGTTCAAAGTAGAAGTTGAATACTTTGGTATGTCAGACACAATGAAAGTCGTCTTAATAACTCCTTCTGTTTCATACATGAAACCAATATCTGGATTTGTAAACACTTTGTTTAGCCCATGTCTTTCAATATTTACTGGCTCTAAAAGGTTTACTTTTGACAATCTGAATTCCAAAGCTAGCTGAAAATCCTGCTTAATAAGATTTCTGTTATAGATTCCTAATATCCTTCTGACTTCTGAAATAAGTTCAGATTCTTCTTTGTTCACACAAAAAGCCAGAATTGCAAGCTTATCTTGTAGCCTTAGCTTGTACAAGTCAAATTGAGATAACTTTGTTAGAGTACCATCTCTTCTTTCAACACCAAACTTCACAATGAATAAATCATCTTCAATAGTTTTAGTCAAGCATCTGATCTTCTTAATCAAAGTAGAATCATGTAAGTCTTGAATTCCATGCTTTTGTACAAACATCCTTACTTTTGACATATGATCTTCAAACCATTCATCATTTACAAAATCTTCTAAGGTTGCAAACTTTAGACTTTTTCTATACATGTAACTATAAGAATCTTTAGGGAAAATAAGTTAACTTTCTCCAGCATTATCAAACAGTGTCTCACCTTCCTATACATGATCTACAATTGGTTCTCCAAGAATGGGAAGATTGATTAAAGGAATAGTAATACACCTTCTGAATCTGACCTCTACTTTTTCTGAAAAGACCATCAGAATTTCAAACTTCAACCTTGTGCATATGACATAAATCCATTTCTATATTAAAATATTTAGCTGGTTGATTCAGAAACTCTTTGAAGATAACCAGTCTTTCATCCAAGAATCTACACTCCAGATTCCTTGGATTATTCAGAAATATATATATCCAGCAGAATTGGCTTATCAACCTCCGTACGTTTCAGAAATTTCATCATTATCCACTTTATTCAGAACTTGTGGTCTATAAATTACCAATTTTCTATGTTCATTTACCTCCACTTCATTATTCACCTCCACTTCATCATCAAACATAATCACATCTGATAAATCACTTGGCTCACCAATTACATCTTCAAATGCAAGATATTCATTCAACATTTCTTCATTTGAATCTGGAACAATATCTGTATCTTTTGTGCTTTGTTTTCCTTCAGAATCAAAAGATACTCTTTCAGTCTCATATCCTTCTTCAACATTCTCTTCAGAAATAACATTTTCAGCCTCTTGCCCTTCAGTTTCAGAAGTACAGAAATCTTTGAATTCTGAGAATTCAGAAGATGAGGGAAAGGTTCCAAGACCAACAGATGGTCTTGTTTGCAGTCCTTCAGAAGAAGGCTGGCCTGTAGATGTCACAACATCATGAATCAATATAGATTCTATGAATGAGGCTTTTGTAATGTTCACCTCACCAGGTCTTCCATCCAATCCTTGAAGTCCAATAATAGGAACATCTATGGATGCTGTTGCAAAATGACTAACACTTTGCATAGTGACATCTAAAAGATGTGTGCTTGTGTCAACAAATGCCACATTGGTTCAGGATCAAAATGAATTGGACTATCCGACTCAATGTGCTCAAAACAGTGAAGGGGGAACATATATCCTTCTTTTTCAACAATAGGATCCTCCAAGTGGGGACATATTGGTAGATGAGCTGCTTGCCCTATAAGTATTTGTGAAACACCCTTCTGTTGAGAGATGGTTGAGTGGCTGGGGGGTTAACAAATGTTGCCATGGGCTCACTGGTTGTTTCAATATTACCCACCAAAGAGTCTGGAATAATAGATGATGTGGTTGCCCGGCTTGTAACAGTTGGTTCACAAGTTTATTTTTCTTTTACTTGTGTTCTCCCCTCTTCAGTTCTTTTTCTCACCCTTCTACCCAAGCTCTCATTTTCATTTTTCCTCTTTACTCTATGAGGTTGTTCTCCCCCATGAACAGCTTCCCTACTCTCTCTAGGAATACTAGACCTCTTACCATGCTCACCACTCGGGGTAGAATCAGGGGAAAAGACTACTAGTTTTTGTAGTCCATTGATTCGTAATACTCATTCAAAATCCTATTGTTGGGATTTATATATGCAAGTATTTGAACAGGTAATGGTGATGCATTTGGAAATTGTAACTTTGCACTTGGTGGCCTTAGACTATCCATGGAGAAGAGTGGAACATGTACCTCATGATCTAAAGTTGGGATGGATGGAACAGCTTTCATTGCACCTTTGATGAAAGTCTGAAAGAATCTCTGGAATGGTATGTAGTTGTAGGTAGACTTTTTTAGAACAACAGACTTGAGATCTTCAAAAATGAGGGAAGCATAATCATAATGCTTATTAAGTGCAAAACCATGAAAAATAATCCTTCCATTTGTAGAAGCTTGATCTAGGCTTGAACTCTTTCCAGAAAGATAAATGTTTAAGATAGTAAAAAAAAGCAATACCAGATGGGAGGTAAACACTTTCTTCTGAAGGAACTTAAAGCATTCAAATTTTCAGAATAGCCCAACTTCATAAAATCTGAAATCATTTCAGAAGATGATGGAATCAGACCAAATGAAGTTTTCCCAACAACTTCATGTGCTTTAGGAAGAAAGTGAATGTTGCGAACATCTTCAACAGAAACACACACCCTGTATCCATGAACATATGAAGAAATGTCATCTGCTTCTTCATCAACTTCAGCGTGAAACCACCACTGTTGCAGGTATGAGGCAGGGACCAGAAATTTCCTTGTTAAAAGAGCACGAAGGGGTTGTTTCTTCAAAATTTCAATCAAGAACATTTGATCATCATTGAAGTCAGCCGATTTGAGGTTCAAAGCACAATTGTTCTTTTTTATTTCCATTCAATTATTTTCAGAAACATAAAGTTTTGAAAGATTAGGACCATCACTACTTTCAGGGTTTGATCCAGCACGAGATTGAGAATCACCAACTCCAACATTTGATTCAGAAGCCACTTCAATAGGCTCAATTTGTGTTTCCCCAATTTTCTCAGTACGCGGGTTAGGGCTAGGGTTAAGGTTAGGATTCGAGGGTCCGGCTTCAGGATTAACAGTTATAGCAGTATCTTTTGGCATTTGATCATCTTTCGAAGTTATCTCCATCGATCGAACCATGATTTTCTTAGGCACAACCTTGAATGAATCATTACTTCATTATCAAGTGATATCAATGAAACATGATTTGGCTGTCTGAATAGGTAAATCCACATTTGAGGTCGACATTATTGGAAATGAGTAAGGATTTGAGTTTGATGGAAGATCAATAATCACAGAGAGATTACGGAGGGAAAATTGCTAAAAAATGAAGACGATGATGAAGCCATGGATTATATCCGTGTGGATGATCGTGGATTGACACGTGGCCAAATATTAATGGTAATTAGAGTAGTAATCATCATTTATTTAAATAAATGAACCGTTTAAGCGACGTGTAGGAGTTAGCCAATGAAATTAAAACACGTGGCACACGATTAAATGAAGCACAACGGGAATAAAAGTTATGAGAACAAGTTCAAAAACTTCAGAATAAGTTCAGAACTTCTAAGAATAAGTTCAGAAGTTTGAGTGAAAAGATTCAGAAACACTTCAGAACTTTCGAATTAAGTTCAGAACTTAGCTTCTATCACTTCATATCCATGAAAAACATTTAAAACTACATACTTCTGAAAACTGGAAAACAATTTAACATTTCAGAAGTAGATTTGAACAATATGGAAAAAAGATTTATCTTCAGAAGTTTGTCCATACTTCTCAGATTTGTAATGTTTTGAACTTTTACCCACCATTTCAGATCTTGATGACATAGGAGAGTACCAAAGAGTTAGATTTTAGAATCATTCCCCCTTAAACAGTGCTAATCATAGATTTGTTAGAAATAAAAGAAATAGAGAAATGAAAAAAAAAATTGAAAGTATTGAGAGACAAGCAGCTTGGGAAATAAAAAATTAATACTTCTGAGTAATGAAATATAAACTTCTGAAAAGTTAACTTCAGAAATTTTGAAGGTAAAATTTCATAGAATTGATGGAATAAATCTCAGAACATAACTTTTAATTCTTAGTTGATGTCTAATACTTCCATAGACATATTCATCATGCCCAATTTCTTACCAGAAAGTTAAAACGTTTTTCATCAAGTGCTTTGGTAAATAAATCAGCCAGTTGATAATCAGTCTGAACAAAAAACATTTCAATATTACCTTTTTCAACATGATTTTTGATAAAACGATATCTTACATCAGTGTGCTTTGTTTTTTAATGTTGAACAGGATTGACAGTGGTTGTTAGGGCACTTTTTGAATCACAATACAGGGGTATCTTTCTGAATGTGTAACCATAGTCTTTTAGTTGTATTTGCATCTTAGTTGGATTTCTTAACACCATTCCTTCTCAGATCATTCAGGATATTGTTGAATCTATGGTAAGTCTCTGTGATAGATTCATTATCCTTATACCTGAAATTTTCATACGTACTAACACAGATGTTCAACCTCTGAGCTTGGGCTTTTGTACTCCCTTGCATTTGAGCCTCAACTTCATCCCACATGGCTTTTGCAGATGTGAAACAATTTCTTGACTTTTCATTGGGTATCGCCATTGTAAGTAGTGTCAGTGCCCTTTTATCAATTTTAGCTTGACTTTTCTCAGTTGCACTGTACATACCTGGGCTCTTTTTGATTCTGGATGCAGGAATTTCAGGAGTAGATTCAGTTCTTGGAACTGCAGGAATTTCCACATAGACCTCCAGAGGGTCATTTACAATCGATTGCATTAAAGCTTCATCAATATTGTCCAAGAATTGAATCATTTTGATCCGCCATTGATGATACTCGCCCAGAAACAAGGTTGGTGGTTTGGTTTCAGATCCGATGGAGACAATTTCTTTCGACACCTTGACTATAGTAGATCGTAAATTCAACTTGGTTTGAATCAAATTGGTCTTGAATGTATCGATCAAGAATTTCAAGAACTGTCAGATCTGACAAATTCTTCACAAAATTGATCAAACAGTTGAGTCAGCTCTGATACCAATTGTTAGATCCCAAAATATCAAGAATATAGAAAGAATCAAGAAGTGGAACAAGAATTATGTCACCGAAGTTATATATCGTATTGATCAATGAACAGTATTGTTGATCATAACTCCTCTCGATGATTTGAATATGATTCCTTTTATATACTTAATGAAATTCCATTGTATAAGCTTCTGTTAATATTCAGCGATAGCATACGCTGATTACCATCAGCGATCGCTGAAGATCAAGGAACAACAAGCTTGTCTCTAAAGACCTGAAGATCAGCTATCACACCAAAAGACCATTCAGCAAAAGTCAAAGACCCTAGCTGAAGAAAGAGATAATCAGCTAAGTGAACTGAAGCGGTTCAGCGATAGCAGTGATTATCTATTCAAAGTGTGAAGTCTTGTGAAGCCACAGCGATACTAAAGTTCATCCTTGAAGATTCAGAATCAACGATCATATGAAAGCTTCCTTTACAAGATTAAAGATTCAGAATCAACGATCATCTTATCCTCGATGCACAAAAGTCAAACCTAATACCTTGTCTTAAAAGGACATACGAATTGTCTCTTATGTCCCCATCATATCTGATATGGTACTGTTCATATTCGGCCAAAAACATGGTTGTCTTATTAGCAAGGACAAGCTTCCTATCTAAGCTTGACACATGGCATATACCATTAGTTTTGCATTAAATGCAAACGGGTTTAAATAAGATGAAGATATCTTCTTCATCTTATTGCATGCTTCCTTCTAACCTAAACCCTCTTTATTCTTTCTTCCTTCCTCTTGTGCATCAAACTTAGTGTTTCTTAGTTACAATAGAATAGGTTTTAAACTTGTTCTTATTCCGCTTGTAACGGTAAATTTGTTTATGATATATAAACTTATTTAAAAACCAAAATCTGTATGTTTGTATTCAACCCTCCCTTCTACAAACTGTTTACTTATTATTGAACTCTTGTAGACCCTTTAGGGACCAACAAGTGGTATTAGAGCGATGTTTGCTTCTTTTATCTTTAAAATATTTTTCTTATGAACTATTTTAAAATGTCAAACTCTAATACGAACTACAATGATAATGGATCTTTAGCTAAACCTCCAAGATTTAGCCATGATAATTTTCCATTATGGATTGAAAGAATGTCTCTGTTTCTAGAAGGATCTGACCCAAAGATCCCTTACTATCTAGAAAACAGACCATTTGTTCCTACAACTACTGTAGCTGGTGTTCCTGCCACCACTACTACTCCAGCCATCCCTGAAAGGAGTATCATTGAAACTCCTAATCGATGGACTGAAGAAGATAAGAAAGAAATTGCTGTTGATTCAAAAGCTAGATCTATAATATCAATGTCTTTACCAGATGAAGTCTATCATTCTGTTATGAAAATGAGGACTTCTAAGGCCATGTGGGATACTCTATGTATCCAGTATGAAGGAACCTCTGAAGTATAAGTCACTAGGTGCATAAACCTTGTAAGACAATATGAGAGTTTTATGTATCATAAAGGTGAATCTCTTTCTCAAATTCACCAGCGTTTCAATTGTTTGTTGATTGATCTTAAATTAGTAAACAGAGTGTACTCTAACGCTGAAATACTGACGAAATTCATGGAGGCACTACCCGATTAATGGGCAGTGTACACTACATGTTTAAAGTTGTCAAAGAATCTTGAAACTCTGTCCTTGAGTGCTTTATATGGAATGCTCTTAAACGAGGAACAATCTCAACTTCTGAGGAAGAACCTCATAAATGAACTCAAAGGTGCCAAAGGTACTTCTTTGGCACTTGTGACTTCAGAGACAACTCCTCCTAAAAATATTTCTACTTCCACTATTACCTCAATCACTGAATTAGGTCAAATTGATTCAGAAGATCAACTCACTGATGCTGACATCTCTAAGTTTGATAACTCTCAGCTCTCTTAACAAATAATTTTAAAAGATTCGCTAGAAAGAGCAACTTTCAAAAACCTTCAAATCTCTCTGACTCTAAAAGCAAAAGACAATGCCCACTGAGAAAGCCTCAGCTATATGCTTCAACTGTCAGCGAAAGGGTCACTTTGCTAGTGAATGTAGATCAAAGAAAGTTGTTGCTCCTACCACCTCCCAGACCTCTATAAAAAGGAGAAGTATTTGAAATTGAGAAACAAATACAAGGATCTGAAGAAACACCGGCAAAAAGGCAAAGGCCTTATCGCTGAAGAAGTTGATTGGGACGCTGAAGATGACTGGGCCAAGACCTCTGAAGAGTCTGGCTCTGATGAAGAAGATCTTGCCTTCTTGTGTCTAATGACAAGAATAGAGAACGCTGAAGAAGCTACTGAAACTTCTTCCTCTGAGTCCCCTTCTACTCAGGTAACCATTCCCTCTATCTCTTTACTCTCTTAAGGTGATAACTTGTCAACTCTCGATGCTATGACTGTTGATCTTTATAATGCTTTAAATGGAAAGATTAAGGCCGAGAAAATTAACATTGATTTATCTGAGCAATTGAAAAATTTCCATCTAAAAATCAAAGAACTTTCTAAAATTGAGGAAACTCTCAAGGACCAAGTCTTTGCAAACCATAAGCATCGAGAAGCAGCAAGCTATTGCTGATAGGGAAAAGGCTATCGCTGATCTTAAGTCTGAAAAAGTCACCATTGAAGGATGGTGTAGGGCTTCTGATAAAGTCAATAAGATCATCAATGCCCAAATAACTATGAAAGTAAGAAGTGGGTTAGGCTTTAACCCTAAAAAGGAAGAATCAGAGAATGATCGTTCCATGCTCAAATTTGGAATGTTTGTCTCTTCTATCCCTGATCCTTCTTCTTCAACTTCTTCCTCTTCTATTAAAGAGAAGTTTCCTTTAAGAAAGTGATCAAGAACGAGTTTCTTGAACAAGTTCCTAAGAATAAGGTCGCTCAGAACAAGAAATCCTCTGTGAAGAATTCCAACTTTTCTCAGAGATCAACCCCCAGAATTAAGATCGATCTCACTCCTACCCCTGAAAAGGTTGTCATACCTCCAAGGACTATGGATAAAGGAATTATTGGTCCTATTCCTGCAAAAGTTCCTGTTTTCTCTCTGAATTCCAAACCCTTTAAATATAGGAAGTGTTATCACTGTGGTGAAACTACCCATATTGCAAGTAAATGTCCTAACTCTACTAGAGGTGATAAACTAGCTCATGGAAAGAGAGTAGCTGAAGCTGATAAATCAACGAGAGTGAAATCCACCAAGGTTGCAAAACCCACAAAGGTGAAAATATCCACTGAAGAGAGTTCTTCAGCTAGTAGCTCCTCTGCCAATCCTTTATCTAACCAAGCTGGACCCATAGTAGTATGGGTACCTTTAAACAATTAATCTTTTGTTGTATGTAGAGTGCCAAAGGTATGTGGTATCTTGATAGTGGATGCCCAAGGCATATGACTAGCAGAAAATCTCTGCTCTCTGATTACAAAGAAGAAGCTGGTCCATCATTGACCTTTGGTGGAAATGGCAAAGGATACACTAAAGGTTATGGAATTCTATCCAACGGAGCCACATCGTTTTCTCGTGTTGCCTACGTTGAGGGACTAAAGCACAATCCAGATCTCCTGGGGTTTTTTCAAGTGGGTTACCGATCTATTTTCCAGATTTCAGATGTGTGTATGTACGTATCGATTTATCAGACTTCAGATGGATGTATGAATCTATTTATCAGATTTCATATAACTTCTGGTTTTTAAATCAGTTTCTGGGTTTCGTAAACTTGTATCTAAACCTATCTGTTCATATAACAAACAGGGTTCGGTTCATATAACAATTTAGGGTTTTTGAGCGTGGAAGATGAAGTTTGAATTGGCTAAAGCCAAAGTGGGGATGAAAATGATGTATAAATTGACCGATGTGCTCCTGCACCTAAACAGACTTAACGACAACTCTTTAACGATGTTAAGTGGAGGGACCATGGATGTTGTGAAAATGAAAAGTTAGGGATCGTCAATGTAGATAGTTTGATTTATGGACCAAATCAAAAGTTTGAGCAAAACACAAGGACCACAGATGTAATTCACTCTATAATCTATGTGTTACGTGATAGGCTAATTGATAAACTAAATACGTTTGGCAAAAACTAACTGATAATCTAGTTGAGAAATGTAAAATGACCGAAAAAACATTGTTTAAAAATTAATAACTTTTAACATTTTCATAATATATTTAAAACAATTTATTGACATACAATATGTTAATTAATTATAACACCCGAATTTTTAGTATCCATAATTTCAAGTTTCCTATGTTTTCGACCTTAGTATAGTCATTTAGAAGTATCATGGGCATTTGGTTGAGTCGGTTATCACTTTTGGCAAAAAATATCACCTTTTGGTCGGAACTTGATTGCTCGCACCCGCATGCCTATTTTCCTCGCGTCCGTGAGTAATTGCCAAATAGTGGGCAGAAATATTCTCGCGACACATGCTTATTTTCCTCTCGCCCACTAGTAACCGGGCAGAAACCCTACAACCCCCCTTTAAATACGTTTTTCCCTATTTTCCTCATTTCTCTCATCTACTTCTTCCCAACTCGTTTCCTTTTTTTTTCTCTTCTTTGGAGCTAATTTTTGGAGGATAATCCCTCATTCCAAACCATTCAAATTGCCTTGGAGTATCATCAAAGTTAAAGACTAAAGCCTTCACCTCCATCTTCATCTTCTACAACTTCTCATCCTCAATTGTTGGTGATTTTTGGGTTTCTTCTCCAAACCAAGATTGGTAAGCTATTCCACCTCTTTAGATACATTTCTTGTTAAAACATTCCTTTTTGGTTCTCTAGAACTTTGTTCTCGAAACAATTTCGGTATTTTAGAGTTTTGACCATTTTTGGAAGATTTGGGTTTTGACTAGGGTTTTATGGATCTGATGTTTAGGAGTTGTTTTTCGTATATTATAGGTTGTTTATGAACTAGAGATGATTTCTAATGAAGAAATATTGTAGATATGGACATTTCTTCGAATGGAGCTTTCGGGGTAAAACCTAGATTTAGCCTAAATCTAGCAAGGTGAGTTCAAGTTGGTTTGTGAAAACAGTGTACATGCCAAAAATGTCCTCTTTGATATATTAACATGATTTACTTGCTATTTGTCAAATGTTTGAGTATTTTGATAATATGCAATTATTTGATACAAAAAGGGTTTTATGAATCTTACGAAATGTTACGTTTGGATTCTTGACACTTTGATAAATAAAACATGTTTAATGAGACGTGTTGATGTTTTATTTCATAAAAGAGGATTATTTTGTGCCAATGGTGTTTTGAGAATATTTGAATTATAAACCCATGAAAAAAATACATGTTATGGTATTTTGGGACATATTTGGAAGATATATAAATATGATTTCAGTTGGAAAAATGACTAGTCGCAACTAATGTTTTGAGTAATTACATAAGTGTTGAGTAATTACATAAGTGTTTTGACATTTGTCCGATTTAAATAATATTTTACATGCTTTGAGTGCGTTGGTCATTCATATTGGAGTCATGTAAATTTAGACTGAGTTGCATTTGGATCCATAGGCATTTAGTCGGTTTTTAAAATCTGATTTTGTATATTTTCATTTTAAACCTTCCATAATTTGCAGATTTAACCCTTTCATTTAGATCTTTCTTTTTTGTTTATCTTTATTATTTTTAAAGTTTTTATTTTTAACCCTTATTATATATTATGGATGAATTGCTTTAATTTTTAACCCTTTAAACTAATACTAACTTTGTCATAAATTGTCTAGAAACTAATACCAACATTGAATATATTACAATTTAGGAAAATATAAAGCAAACTAAAGGGTATATTAGAATATGAATATATTAAAATGTTATGAAATTACGTACTGCATTACAATAAAATTAAAACGCTAAATTAAGACATTACAATACAAATAAAACGCTAAATTAAAACATTACAATACGAATTAAACACAAATTAAAACATTACAATACGAATAAAACACTAAATTAAAACATCAATTATAGAGATTATAAGTTCACATCTCCTTGAATCTTGGTTGAGAATTTGGACAGTTTCTCCTGTTATGCCTAGGTTGGTGGCATAGTCCACATCTGCGAGGTTCGTTAGGATGATGAATGTCCATCTCATTACGAAATCGGTTTGCACGCCTGCGACCTTGATGCACGGAAAATTTTGAGTAATCTGCTTCAATTTTCCAATCCGACTCCAACCAATAATCAACGTGAGAAAGTGGCATAAAATCTGAACGATATTGTTCTCTATACGTCATCGTAGTGTACACAGTACTCACAATGGAAAAAGGGTCATCCCCTCTATGTCGACAAACTGCAAGAGCATGTGAACATGGAAATCTTTCCATTTGCCACTTACCACATGTGCACGTATGTTGAAAATAGTGGAAAGTATGTGTATTTCCTCCAGTACCATTTATCCGCAACTTCGTGACAATTCAGTAGACGCCTTCATTATAGTTAAACTCGTTCAAGTTATGGCTTTGTGCATGGGTTTCTTGTTTAACAAAGAGACGCCACATGCGTGATGGTAGAGGTGTATTGCAGTTCATTGCAATATCACTATGCTTTCTAAAACGTTGCACAGTTCTATTGAATGTAAGGTCAATACAGGCTTTAATCGGTAACCGTCTTGCTCCTCGAAGCGCATTGTTCATGCTCTCAGAGATATTTGTTGTCAAGGAACCCCATCGATGATTTTCATCGTATAAAAGACACCACTGACTTCTGTTAATTTGTTTCAAATACTGTCAGGCTTCAAGATTGATTCTTTTTATTTATTTCATATAATTAACAAACTTTCTTTTCTGTGTTGTGCTACCAATAGCCCAACAAAAAGTTTTGAAAGAAGAAGAAGAAGAAGAAGAAGAAGAAGAAGAAGAAGAAGAAGAAGAAGAAGAAGAAGAAGAAGAAGTTCAGATACCTGAAAGGAACTCCAAATCTAGGTCTTTGGTATCCCAAAGGCTAATGATTTGATCTTATTGGTTATTCTGACAGTGACTTTGCAGGTTGTAAGATAGATAGAAAGAGCACCACTGGTGGGTGTCAGCTACTAGGTGGAAAATTAATTAGTCGGACAAGCGAAAAACAAAACTCAGTGTCCACCTCCACCGCTGAAGCTGAATATGTAGTCGCTGGTAGTTGTTGTGCTCAAATCCTTTGGATGAGAAATCAACTCAGAGACTACGATCTCAAGTTCTCTAACATTCCTATTTATTGTGATAGTACTAGTGTTATTGCCATTGCTAACAATCCTGTACGTCACTCCAAAACCAAGCACATTGAGATCCGATATCACTTTATCAGAGATCATGTGATGAATGGTGAAGTTGAGCTTTATTTTGTACCCACTGAATATCAGCTCGCTGATCTTTTCACCAAGCCTCTTGATGAAACTAGATTCAATCTACTTATCAGCGAACTTGGTATGTTGAACGCTGAATAATTTCTTATTCTGTGACTTACAACAAGTGATACAAACAAAGCCTTCAAACTTTCCATTCGCTGAACTCTGATTCAGCGGTATTTGGGACATCTCCTCAAGTATTATCTTCTAATCTTTATCACTCCTTGATATCTTTTCTCACCAAAGAATGAATCTCTGAAAATAAAACTCCTCACTGACAATCCTTTATTGTCATTGATGAAGATTTTAAATTAATAATGATACTTTCCTTATGGATAATTATCATTATAATCTTTTAAAAATAAGAAAAGGACGCGTCAGACATTTTTCTGACACACGACGGACCACAACGTTTCCCTTCCAACTCCTTTCTTGGAACGTGCACCAGGTCATCATTTTGTTTAAAAAGCTAAAACCGTCGTTTAGCACTCCTTTCTTTCTCTCTCCTCTTGCTATTTAAGCAATTCTTTTGCCTCATTTGCCTCTTTACGCTTTCATAAATCTCCAAAGGCAAAAGAACTTTTGAATCTTCAAGCTTTCTCAAGAACACCAAGAACACACACTTGTGCGTTTTTCTTCTCGAAACACCTAAGGTTTGATCTAAACCTTTACTTAAAACTGGAAACATCTTGTTTCACATCTTTTTATCTTTAATCTTCTTAAAATGCAATAAAAACATACTTTAGGAAGAAAATAAATTTAATTTGGATTAAAACTCAAAAATTCTTCTATTTTCAAAACCCTCTTATAAGTTCTTTCTTTAGAACAGAAGACTTTCTTCTTAAAGTTTTATCCATTTTTAATTATCTTCTATTTTTTCTAAAATAATCTTTTATGTCATTGTTTTTACCACGAGCATTTTGATCTTGTTCATCAAAATACTTGTTCCTTTCAATCTTACATTTGGTATTCTTTATACCAAACTCTGGGTTTATACATTTATGTATAAAACCATGATTTATCTCTTTGGTGTTCCCATTTTTCCTACAGAAATGGCCTCTGCAAGTAAGACTGCTGAAACCTCTGCTGCTACAACTGTTGACAACACCTTGGTCGCTGCACCAACCTGCCACTTCCCAACGGAGAAAGCTGTCTTCAAGTCATGCAATTATATTGCATTGGTTGACATGCCCGCTGATCGCCCTCACTTCAATGAAGGAGCTACCTTCATCAAGGCGTGCCCGCTGATGTACGCATCTCCTCTTATCTCCAAGCTCTCTGGTACACGGCTCACTGTACCACACTCACCACGGACAAGGAGACCGTGCTCTCTGCGATTGGCTTCAAAATTCCAGACCTTGGATATTTCTCCTTCACTGCTGGATTTGAGAGAAAGGCTCCTCGTCTCCCTACCCGCGCCAAGAATGTGCAATGGGGCGCTGAACCTACCAAGATGCAGATCGACGCCTTCTTGGACTCTATCGGCTATGCCCGGGAGAATCCATCGCTGAAAACGGTGGGCTCGAAGGTAGAAAAGAAGAGATTGCCTGCTTGCTGGCAATACATCTTTACCCAGGTGATCCAATGCCTTGGGTCAAAGATTGGCTCGCATGACCAAGCGAGCAAGCACTTTCAGGATCTCGCCTTCTCTCTCTGCACCGGCCACAACCTCAACTACGCTGACTATATCTTCAGCGATATGGTCAGTCGTATCAATGCTGCTACTAGACACCCAGTCATCCCTTACCCACGGTTCTTCGCAACAATTATGGAAGTTGCCTTCGGGGAGGACTACCCGAAGGTCAGTGACCACTCCTTCTCCGTGGTGGGGAAGAAGCCCCTGGACATAGAGGAACGTCCAGGTGATGCTCCTTTCACGCCTTACATGCTGAAAGTGATCGGAGCCCCTCTTTTAGTATCTACCTCGTTGCCCATCCCAACAACGAGCATCCCGGACACTACTGCTGCTAAGAGGAAACAACCAACCGATGGTCATGTAAAGACCAACGCAACCAAACTCAAGAAGTCAAGAAGATGGTCTCTCAAAAGACCACTCTCTCTGATTTCGGTATACTACCAACACCAACAACAGCCATAGCCACTTCAACGGTCTCTTCATCCATTGTTGCTTCACCAGCACTACCTCCATCATCAGCGACTCCGGTCACTGAGGGTGTTATAGCCAGCTCTGCTGAAGCTGGATCAGGTACTACTCTCACAGCATTCTTAACTTCTTCTATCTCCTCTTCTTTGGTCCTCACCTCAGCACTTGACTCAGCGATAGTTGTCCCTATCCCTGATAATGCTGAAATGCACGCAATCCAAACCTCAATATTGTTTAGGCAATCTGAGTTTTGGAATGCCAATTTAAAAGGACCTCAGAGTGTCTCTCTCAGATACTCTAAGACACAGGTTAGTGATCCTCAAGTGTTGGTTCCAGAAATCTTCTTCAATGATTAATCAATAAATTCATATATCAGAATGTAAGCGGAAGCAATTAATATTGATTAATCAACAGTAATAAGAACAGTAGAAGAATGAAGAACAGATCAATTTTGTATTATAACCTGAGGATTGATTACAAGTATTTGAGAATTGTGCGCAAAAGTGTTCTTCACTAATGATCTTCAATCGAAAAATATTACAGTGAAAGTACAGATCTATTTCTACTATTACATAAACAGAAAGTCAACACTTTAGCCTATTTCAAAATGCCACCTCATAGAAGAGCATCAAACTAATTATGTTTTGAAGACTAGATCTATAAGTGAATGCTGCCACGTCATCTTTGACTCATACTTCAAAAGTCTAACAATCTCCCCCTAAGTACGAAGTCAGAAGAGTGGCGTTTGTTCAGAAAGGAGCAACTTCATATACGACCTTTGCAATTTTGTTGATGACCTCTCTGATTGATAATAAGCTGTCAAGTCTCTTGGTCATCCTTTCAAGTACTTCTGGGTCATGTTCATTTGCACTAGCAGATATGTAACATTTTGCAATGTATACAACTTCTGAAGAGTATCGATGTGCGTCATTTATTCTGAAAAAGCTTCTCTTGTCTGGTCTTCTAAAGATGACCCCTTCTTCTGGTTGTAGTAAAAACTTACCAACTTTGAACGAATTGATGTTTTCTAATTCGTTATTTCGTGCAGAGATGGCAAGATTATCAACGTTGAAGTTTAGCCCTATCTGGAAGTCGACCTGCCTCTTGTATCTTAACAAAGACTTCATGCATTCAATGATTCTTGAGTAGGCAACTTTGTCTTGGCTATCAATACCTCTGGCCACTTGGGATTTCATGAAGCTTTCCAGAAACAAAAGATCAGAAGGATAAACAGATAGTAAGTCATTATCGCAGAAGTATCTGGTTTGATTGTCTTCTCTGATTATTTCATAGATCGTGTACCAGATCTCTGTATCTTCAAATTACGAGTGCTTTATAGCAGCGATCTGTTTGATTTGTACAAAAGTGTAGACATCCTTCCTTGTTTCTCTGTGTGCCATGAATTTGTCTTTTACAGCATCACTTACGTTATAGGCATTAGAGAAGTTAGGCAGCATCAAGTAAATCTTCTGATCGTTTGGAGCATACATGCTGTTTCTGATAATTTCAACTTTTGGAAGATCAAGTTTTGCCAACCTCTGGGCTGCTTCTTCACGAATAGCCCTTCTTCTCTGTGATTTTTTCTTGTTTTGCCTTCTCTCTGGCTTCCTTTTCTCTCTCTCTCTCTCTCTCTCTCTCTTTTCTTCTACCCTTGCCTTTTCGTTTTCAATCCTTTCGTTTTCTAAATCAGCTCGTCTTCTGGCTTCTTCAGCTTTTTCTTTAGCTGGTTCTGCTTCAATATTAACTCTTTCTTCTTCTGCTTTAGCTTTCAACTCAGCTTCTCTCCTCTCTTTATTTAGGGCTTCGAATTTAGCTTTTGACGCCTCAGCTCTGGCCTTAGCATCCGTTTCTTTGGCTATCTCTGCTTGAGTAGATGATGAGTATGGCGCTTTCCTTGTATTGCCAATTACTTCTAGAATAAATTTGGCTATTTCTGGGTCTTTTGGAAGAGGCCCAGAGTGAGTGGCTAATGGGGTTGGAGTCAGAGGAGTTTGTGTAGATGAAGGTTGAGTAGAAGGAGTTTGCTTCTTAGAAGGTGGTTGTTGTCTGTCAGAAATAGATGGAGAATTCGTTGGATTGGAGCTTGCAGCATTGGTAGTGGATTTGGCTTTCTTGGCTTCTAGTGCTTTCTCCCCCTTTCTGAGAATCAGGATCCTGATCCTCAGACCTTTTCCGTTTAAGCTTTGCTTTTTTGCAAGCGCGTTCCTCCTTAGCCTTTTTCTTGGCGTTAAATGCATCAGAAAGAGAACTTACAAGATTTGTAAGTTGAGAGAGAGAGGTGTCCATAGAGGAGAGCTTTAGATCCACATTTAAAGTGCTTGAAGTTGTTTTGGAGACATATTTAAAAGAGAGAGAATTAATTCTGTCAAGCATGGCCTTCTGGAAAACAGCCATGTCGGACCTCTTTACCAGAGAGGACCCAGAAGTGTCTTCAGAGGGATGAACAGCTTTAAAAATCTTGTTAAGATCTGCCACTAAAGAACTATATTCATCAACAGAGATGGTGACCTCTAGAGTTGGAATTGCATCAGGAATGAAAAAGATAGCGTCAGAGTTTGCCTGGATGCCTTTATGCAAAGAGGAAAAATGATCAGAAGCTTGGTTCTGATGAGCTTCTGCAGTTGTAGAAATAAGCTCTCTGAGCGCCTCCAGAGTTTGCGTATGCTGTCTTTGTTCGTTTTGAATTGCCAGAAGAATGGCATTTTGAGAATCCAAGGATAGTTTTCGATCTTCCACAGATCTCTGAATTGTATCACCAAATGCCTGAAACGCTGCATTGGTGACAAATTCAGAATGTGTAACCGGTGTTTCTCCAACACATGGAGCCCCTTTTCTCTCTCGTTCAGAGAGGCCCTCATTCACACTTGTTTTGGTGTTGAGTGTGGAGGGACTTCCAACCTATGTTCGAGGGTTGTGATTAACAGGCACCTCTTCGGTTGTTCTGATTGTCTCAACAGAGTCCTCATCATCAGAGGATGAGGTGCTGAAGACAATGTGCTTACCTTGATGAAGTGTAAACACTCCGGTAAGTGGTGCGTTCTGTGGCTGCAACCCATCTGATGGGATTTCCTTAGCTTCTAAACTATCAGAAGATATGGACTTATCTTCTGAGGTCCCTATGATTTTGTTGGCCACAGAGACATCAACATTTTGTGTGGAGTGTGGCGAGTTCTGGGGCAAATGAACTCTTATATTATCATCATCATTTTTTTGAGAGAATGATGAAGAAGAGGAGGTTTCCCCGGTTGTGCTTGATGCAGAAGATGAAGAATTATCTTCTGATCGGATGGTTTCTGGGTGGTTTCGACTGGATGGTCCTTGTTCAATGAAAGTAGATGTGCTGGCATCTACCTCAGCATATGTGGGATCCCTTTGGGAAGAAGGAGAGTTACGCTCATATGTGTCTCGATGGACATCTTCAGTACCTTCTTGCATTAAGAGGTCTGCATGGGTAGAAACACTTGGATTTGCACTCTTATTCTTTTCAACCTCAGCCTCACTTGACCCCTTACTTCCTACATTTGGCTCTAAGTATTCTGGGGTAGGTATTCTCTATTCTGAGAATACCATAGAGCGTTTATAAGATAAGAGATAGAGAGAGGTGGAAGGAATAAGGTCAAGCATATACCTGGAGAGTTCCCTTGGAGATGAATAACCGTTGATGTCGATAGTTGGTTTATGGGAACTCATTGAAGCGATTTTGCAGAATGGTTGGATAATAGGAGCTTTAAGAGCACCAATCGCTGGGTATGTGAACAGAGACAAAAACCTGGGAAACATCAAGGCAGGTAATGGTTTTCTTTGATTCTGGAGAGACACTTTGGTATGAACAGCGGCTTTGATCTCTTGAAAGATGAGGCTTGCATAATCCAGAGGACGGTTAAAGTACATTCCATACATAATTGTAAGGATGTTTTTGCTGGCTTGGTCTTGAGAGCCAATTTTGCATGTGAGGCTTTTGTTGAGAATGGATATAAGGGTATTCCACATAGGGGCAGTTTCTTGCGCTTAAATTCAGAAAGTTTTAATAATTGCTCATTATATCCCAAAAATTGAACAAATGATAGCAGGGCTTCAGGTGATGGATTCTGGTCTAGGGCATGGTTTGGCACAATCTCATCATGATCTTCAAGTGTAAATGAAGGCAAGTGAAAATACCTGGCAATGTTCTTCTTGGTGATGAGTATTTCCACAGCATTTTCAGGGGTATTGGGATGGCTGAAATTTCCAAGCAGGGTTTCTTCATCAGCTATTTACATGGACTGCCACACTTCTTGGACATAGAGCTCAGGAACATTAGGATTTATCAAGGTTAGAGCACGGTTTAGTTGATGTTGTTGAAGAAATTCAACCAGGACTCTGAATTCGGCCAAATAGGTGTTGGGATCGAGTAGAACCTGCACATTATTTGCCTTCAAAGGCAATTTGACGATTGGAACACTGTCAGCGGTTGAATCAATAAGACGACCTTCATCTTCATTGAAATTTGGGTTTGCAAGTTGGGAGGCCATTGAAGATTAGTTAGGTATTTTTGGCAGAAATACTGTAGGGAAGCAAATACTGTAGAAATCACGAGGAAGAAGACGAGGTACTGTGTATAGGGTATATATATGAGAGAGTTTGAGAGCTTGAGGGTGTTGGTGGAATGGGAAGGGTTGTTTAATTTGGGGAAAATGAAAAACGATTCAGTTATGCTTAGGTAAGCACGCAGTCGTGTAGTCCTGCAATCACACGATGAAAGACACGTGTAAGGTATAAACCGTGTTAATGATGACTTAGCAAGATGTGATGAGTCACTGAAAGGATTATCGAAGGTAAACCGTTTGATTATCCCCAAAAAAGTTAAAAAGAGAATGATAAAAAAAAAAGTGTTTAATCAAGAAAAAATAATATTTTAATTTGATTAAACCAATTTTTTTTTAAGATTACATCTTTCTAATGAATTTAAAATCAGACATTTGGAAAAATAAAGCAGTTTGAATCCAAATGAAAGTTTAATATTTTCTTAGTCAAATGTTTCTTAAGAAATTAATAAATAATAAGAAGATTTTTAATTAACCTTGACGGCAAGAGTTAAAAAAAAAAAAAAGACTTATTTATGTTAAAATTTCAGAAGAAAAATAAGGCAACAAAAAAATATGTGACCTAAGAATGTCAAAAGAACAAAATTTTCACGAAAAGATTAAGTTAAATCTGAAAATTCTGAATAACCTTGACGGCAAGAGTTAATCAGAAGAAACAAATTTAAAACAATCATTTTAAGAAAATAGTGTTCAGTGGACAGCTAACAGAAGTTAGACTTAATTTTTTTCTCCCCCTTGAAACAAGCTCGAAGCTCCCCCTCAGAAGTTGTACCAATTTCCCCCTTTGCTTTTCAAGAGATGCTTCCTTTCTGTTGTCACTTGGATATAAAGGAATAAGAATCTTCAACAGAGATGGCCAGAGACTTCTGAATGCTTCTGGAGAAAACCATCAGAAGCGATCAGAGGTCTCTGATCAGTTCTGAGTAATAAAAAGAATAAGATTTACATGTTTATCATTCCCAACTTGCTGACCAAAAAATAAAAACGTTTCTCATCCAGAGCTTTTGTAAAAATATCAGCTACTTGATAATCAGTAGAGACAAAATACATTTCAATTGTGCTCTTCTCTACGTGATCTTTGATAAAATGATACCTGACATCAATATGCTTTGTTTTGGAGTGCTGGACTGGGTTTTCAGTAATGGCAATGGCACTTTCTGAATCACATAAGATGGGAATCTTATCATATATCAGTCCATAGTCTCTGAGTTGAGTCTTCATCCAAATAACTTGTGAACAGCAACTAGCAGCAGCAACATATTCAACCTCTGCTGTAGATGTGGAGACACAATTTTGTTTCTTGGATATCCAACTTATAAGTGTATTTCCCAAAAGTTGACAACTACCCGAGGTACTTTTTCTGTCCAGCTTACATACTGCATGATCAGAATCCGTATATGCCATTAAATCAAACCCAGAACTTTTAGGATACCAGAGACCCAATGAATGAGTTCCCTTTAAGTATCTAAAAATTCTTTTAACAGCGGCCAAATGGGATTCTTTTGGATTGGCTTGATAACGAGCACAAAGACAGGTGGCAAACATAATATCAGGCCTACTAGCAGTTAAATACAGAAGAGACCCTATCATACCTCTGTCGCTCGTGACATCTACTGGTTTCCCAGAAGGATCAGGACGTAGGTTCATACTAGGAGAGATAGGTGTTTTCATAGGTGATGAATTCTGAAAATGAAATTTCTTTAACATGTCCGAGACATATTTTGCTTGATTAATAAAAATACCAGAGGTACTTTACTTAACCTGGAGTCCTAGAAAGACTGTTAGTTCTCCCATCATACTCATTTCAAATTTAGTTTCCATCAATTTAGAAAACAAATCAACTTCTGTTTGATGAGTAGAACCAAAACTTATGTCATCCACATAAATTTGAACAATAGTTAACATACCTTTGCCTCTTTTGATGATCAGAAACTTGGATAAACGTTCATACCAGGCTCTGGGTGCTTGCTTTAAGCCATACAGAGCTTTGTCAAGGAGATAGACGTATTCTGGATGTCTTGCATCTTTAAAGCCAGCAGGTTGTTCAACGTACACTTCTTCTTTGAGATTTCCATTTAGAAATGCACATTTAACATCCATTTGATATACTTTAAAGTTTTTGTATGCAGAAAATGCCAGAAAAAGTCGTATTGCCTCCAGTCTCGCAACAGGGGCAAAGGTTTCATCGTAATCAATGCCTTCTTCTTGACAATAACCTTTGGCCACCAGACGAGCCTTGTTTCTGATCACAATTCCGTCTTCATCCTTTTTATTTCTGAAGATCCACTTAGTACCAATAGCAATTTTTCCTTTTGGTAAAGGTACTAAGTTCCAAACTTTGTTACGTTCGAATTGAAGTAACTCCTCCTGCATTGCTTCTACCCAACTAGGTTCAACCAAGGCTTCATGAACATG
Source organism: Silybum marianum (assembly GCA_036898165.1). NCBI lineage: Eukaryota > Viridiplantae > Streptophyta > Magnoliopsida > Asterales > Asteraceae > Silybum > Silybum marianum. Next base: position 30,519,030 of record CM072533.1, on the reverse strand, counting down.
CTTAGGTTCGATCATACTAAGAAAGTTGACGTAAAAAGCTTCATTTGCTGTGGCAGATCGACTTTTAACACCCTCAGAAGAATTACCAATGATAAGGTCTGGAGTGTGTGATTTAGTCCATTTCTTCATCCTTGATTGTGATATTGGTTGAGCCTGCACTTCTGTGTCAGAAGTTGGAATGACTGCTTCTGGAGATACTAATTCTGAGTCTCTTGTTTCTGTCTCCCTCTCAGATGATGGAACAGAAGAGGCTTCTGGACAGTCAGATGTTGGAACAGAAGGTAAGGAAGAGTGTGGTTCAGAAGAAGTAAAACCAGAAAAAGTTATGCCAGAGGCATGAAGGACTTCAGGTATGTTCAAGGATGAAGTTGGTTCTGACAATATTTCGTCCCCAGAAAATCTTGAAAAATTGCATCAATCTCAAATTCTCTGGAACCTGAAAGATAGTCAGAGGTGACAGTATTAAGTTTGAGTTCTGAAGAGGAATATTCAGAAGTCAGTTGTGTTTGATCATCAAAATCAACATTAATGCTTTCCATAACAGTTTTTGTTCTTAAGTTAAAAACACGAAAAGCTCTGGAATTTAAGGAATATCCTAAAAATTTAGCTTCATCGGATTTTGGATCAAACTTGCCCAGAATATCTCTGTCATTTAAGATAAAACACCTGCAACCAAAGATATGAAAGAATTTAACAGATGGTTTTCTTTTGTTAATAAGCTCATAAGAGGTTTAGAGATGTCTCTTGACGATTATTGAGCGATTCTGAGTAAAACAAGCAGTGGCTACAGCTTCTGCATAAAAGTGTATGGGATGACCAGAAGCTGCAAGCATCGTTCTGGCTGCTTCGACCAAGGTTCTGTTGCGACGTTCAACGACACCATTCTGTTGGGGAGTGCGTACAACAGAGAAGTTCTGAGTAATTCCATTTGCAGCAAAGTACGTTTCAAGCTTGGCATTCCTGAATTCGGTACCATTGTCGCTTCTTAGCTGTTGAATCTTTTGGTGCAGAAGAACTTGAATTCTGGTCATCATATTCTGGAGTACGATAGGTACCTCTGACTTCTGTCGAACAAAAGCAAGACAAGTATATCTGGAAAATTCATCAATAAGTACCAGTATATACAGAAAGACTTTGAATTGCAATGGGACCACAGAGATCAACATGTAACAATTGCAGAGGTCTAATGCATGAATGATCACTTTTTTTTTATGGGATGCTCGTTTGATTTTGCCCATTTCACATGCAGGGCAAAGGTGATCTTTCTGAAAATGAACTTCGGGAAGTCCAGATACCAGATTATGTTTGACGAGGATCTCAAGATTGTCAAAATTTAAGTGAGACATTTTATAATGCCAGAGCCATGCAATTTCACTCTTTTTGGAGATAAGACATAAGGTTTCCTTACCAACCTTGGAGGTAAAATTCATCATGTAGAGATTACCTTTCTGTCTGCTCTCCAAAGCTCCTCACCTGCCTTAGAAAATAAGTAACAATGTTTTTCATCAAATACAACAAGTATCTTAGAATCACAGAGTTGAATTACACTTAGGAGGTTATGTTTCAAACCTGAAACATGAGCTACTTTAGATAAGGTAATGTTACCTTCCTGTAAAGTACCGTAGCCCTTAATCTGACCTTTACCATTATCACCAAACGTTACACCTCCACCACTTTTTTCTTTGAATTGGGAGAGTAAGTTTCGTGAACCAATCACGTGCCTCGAGCATCTAGAGTCAAGATACCAGATATGCACACGCTGTTTCTGCAATCAAAATCAGAGTTTCTTAGGTACCCATATCATTATGGGTCCTTTAATGTTAGTTTTTGTTTTATCAGCCCTTTTTGTTTGCTCTTGATTTGATTTAACAGATGGTAAAGGCGGATTGTTTGTAATTTTTGTTTTTCTGTTTTTCTTTGTTTTATTCTTATTGAAGTACGAATGGTTGGAAGTTAATGGATTTGAAGTCCGTGAGAAAAATTGTTGTAATTTTAAGAATAAGGAAAAACATTCAGAATTCTGAAACAGAGAAGATTTTATTGAATTTTCATTACGATAATGATAATTACAATTATTCTTACGACTGTCTTTTCTAATATCAGTTGTTCTAAAGAACTTCCTATCTAGACTAGACATATGTTTAGAATCTGAGATATTCTTCAGCTGTGATTTCTTCGGATTTACCTTCACAGAAGCTTTTGGATTTACTGAAACAGTTACAGAAAGATTAGATTTCCATTTACCTTTCTGGACATAAGAAAGTTTTGGAGGATAAGATTTAGGAGTTTGGATAAGAATCTTCTTTTTAAGTTTTTCTTCAATTTCAAGTTCAAGACAAGATTTAGCTTTCAGACACATTCCTATAAAATCTGGATGTATGAAAGTTTTTCGTTTTTCAGAAGGAACAGAGAAAATCGGAATTCTATTTGAATGTTTCTAAACATTCATTCCAGAGGATCTTATCTCCAGAGATTCATTAGTAAATAAAAGTGGGGCGTCTTTATTTTTAATAATCTATGGAGTTTTATCATAGATAGGAAATTGATATTCAAAGTGAGAAAGATATGTTTCTGAATTGTCAAAGAAATCCTCACTCTGATCATCATTTTCCCAGGGATATGTGATTTCTTCTAAATCTTCTTGAACTTCAGAAAGATTTAAATCAATTAAGGAACAAGGAAAAATCTCTGGATTGTTTTTTAACTCTTTTTGTTTGTCATTCTCAAGTTTAAAACAATTGTCCAGAGCCAAGAGAAGATCATTTTCAAAACTAAGTCTTAATTCTTCCTCTGCTTGAATAGGAATAAATGCATCAGCCTCTGGAATCAATTTTATAAGAACACTTGAACCAAACTTGAAAATATCCTCCTTCTTCTAAACTTTATTTAAATCAATATTAGTTTTTCCAGAAGAATATATAATATTTTTAAACTTAAGTTTTCGTTGATGATGACTATTTTCAAGTTTAGATCGTTTAAAGCATGATAGTTCAGAAAGAATTGGAAACACAGGCTTCTGTTGTTTTCCCATATGAAAAACAGAGTTTAAACAAGACTTCTTTTCACAAGTGTAGGGATCTAAATCTTCAAACCCGATTCCAGACATTCCTACTTGTGTACTTATTTTCTCATGAACTTTTTGAGCATCCAGATATGTTTTGATCTGGTGCGTTTTGTTTTGAAGTTCAATATGTAAAAATTCTCTCTCTTTTTGAAAGTAGTTTTTAAGTGCTACAGAATTTAACCTGTCACTTTCCTTGATTTGAATTTCCTTATCTTTTTCTTCCAGAAGTTTCTTAAAACTTAAGCGCTCCTTTTTTAACAAAACTTCTGTGTCTTTCAATGTGTTAGAAATCTTTTCTTTCTCAGTGTCAAGTTCCAGTTTCTCTTCTGTTAAGATATCCATTTCTCTTTTGTAAATATCTCTTTCCCTTTGTATTATGGAAAGAGTTTTCTCAATACTTTTTCGTAACTTCTTTTCAATTATAAGGTTTTGTTTAAGTTCCTCAAAATTATTTGACAAAAGAACAATTGTATTCTCAAGTTCAGATGAAGCAGGGAAATTACTAACCGGTGACTCACAAGGTTGATCTTCTGATTCATTTGACTTAGCCATCCCACAAAACATAGCTTCATCTCCGCTGGATTCATCTCCTAACCAGTTCTCTTTTTCAGCATAATGAGCTCTTTCAGTGACATTGTACTTATATTTATTCTTGTAGTACGTCTTGTCTTTGTCCAGAGCTCCTCTGCATTCTTTTGAGTAGTGTCCTGGTTTTCCGCATCTATAGCATACATCCTTGTTCCTCTTCATTTCCTCTTCCTTCTTCTCTATTCCAGTCTTTCCAGATCTCTGAACCTCTTGCTTAGGAATATGAGTAGAAGAACGATCAAACCTTCTATTTCCTTGAAAAGCCCTATTTCCAAACCGATTTGTAAATTGTTTGGTTATAAGAGCCAAAGAATCAGTAAATGCCTTTATATCATCATCAGAATCAGAATCTTCCTCTGGAGCAACTTCTGACATGAATGCCTTGCTTTTCATTCTTCTACTGATCGTTCCCTTTGATTCAGAAATCAAAGCCAGAGGACCACCTATTGTTGTTTTCTTTTGTACAACTTCCTTCTCATGAGCTTGAAGAGTTCCAAATACGTCATATAGAGACCATTGCTCAAGATCTTGATTGGCTTGTAAAGACATGGAGAGGTTTGACCATTCTGGATTTAATCTCTTCAGAAATAAGACATTATTGTCTTCCTTTGATCGAATGATATCACATCTTTTGCATAGATTTATCAGATTTTTAAATCTATGAAAAGTTTGTTCCAGAGATTCATCAGCAATGGCCTGGAAGCTGTTGTATTCATTCAGAGCCTGAGCTCTTCAGTTTTTTTTTCATTTTAGCACCGCCTTCCAGAAGATTTTCTAGTTGATCCCATAATTCCTTGGCAGTATCACAGGAATCCAGAGATTGAAAAATCTCATTTGGAATAGCCATGATAAGTAGAGTTTTAGCCTTTTTGGCTAGTTTAACTTTGGCTTTTTCTTCATCAGACCAGTTTCCCTTCAGCTTTGGAACTTGCCTGGCAGGAATCTCATCAGTATTGGCCGTTGCTGGAATTCGCGGAATAATAGACATAGGAACCAGAGGACCATTTTGAATGATTGGAAATAGATCAGCATCCAGTCCCTCGTGGAAATTTACCATTCGGATTTTCCATTGAGGATATTCATCACGTATGAGGGTAGGAGGTTTCGTCAGTGATCCAGAAGTATAAACAGAATTCAGATTTGAATTTGCCTTTTGTTCGTAGAAAACAGAGAATCGAGAGGAAGAATTGATTTGAAATTTAGAACAATTAAACTTCATGAATTGAATAACTAAGAGATCGTCTTACTAATTCTTCAAAATTTTAACTACACTTACCACTGTTTTTGGAGAAAATTACTATGAATTAATAAAATCTCGTAAAACAGAGTAGAATTATGAACAGTAGTTAAAACAGGAAATTACTGCAAGAATGAAGAGAGAAATTTCCAAATTAAGGAGATCTAATAATCAACAGATTGATTAGATGGCTCTGATACCAATTGTTGGTTCCAGAATTCTTCTTCAATGATTAATCAATAAATTCATATATCAGAATGTAAGCGGAAGCAATTAATATTGATTAATCAACAGTAATAAGAACAGTAGAAGAATGAAGAACAGACCAATTTTGTATTATAACCTGAGGATTGATTACAAGTATTTGAGAATTGTGCGCAAAAGTGTTCTTCACTAATGATCTTCAATCGACAAATATTACAGTGAAAGTACAGATCTATTTATACTATTACATAAACAGAAAGTCAACACTTTAGCCTATTACAAAATGCCACCTCATAGAGGAGCGTCTAACTAATTCTGTTTTGAAGACTAGATCTACAAGTGAATGCTGCCACGTCATCTTTGACTCATGCTTCAAAAGTCTAACATCAAGACACTACCTCTGCAAACGTAGTCCCTGAGAGTAATCCTCATGATACTCTCAAGGAGAAAAATAAATTTTTTCATCCATCATCTAATCCAGATGATTTTTTGGCACCTTTATCTATGTCATCATCAGGTGTCGCTCCTCTCTTCTCTTCAGCGACAACGACAACCACTACCACCAGCGCTCAACCTCTCAGCAAGGAGGCGGGGAAGTCTCCTCAGGGCCATCCCAGTGCTGCAAAGCTCCGAGATGTCAAGACAGAGATGGCAGCTCCCAAGCTTACCACTCCCGTCACTGACCTCCCTCCCATTGTCCTTCCTAGTCCTACATTCCCTGCTATTGACTATCTGGTCAGCGGATGTGCTCTCACCAGGGCTAGGGTTGACAATCTTCAGAAGTCAGCTGAACTCATCTTCCGACGCATCGTTGGGACTCCAGCGATCAAGACCAACATCAGCAACCTTATCTCTGACGTTTTCTCTCTAAAGGAAGACAACCGTGTCCTTGGCCAGAACCTGTCCAACTTAGAGCAGAAGGTTGCTGCTCAGGCAAACGTCCTTGAGTCTATTCAAAAGACTCGATTCGATATGATGCAGATGCTCACCAAGCTCTCTTAGGCCAGTTCCTCCTTCACTACTGCTGATCGGACTACGCTTCAGGAAAATGATACGAAGCTCAAGGACATTCAGTCAAATGTTCGCACTCTGATGGTGCACTGTCTACCTCCTGATAACATCGAGGGGGAGAGATGTGCCAAAGAGTTTGCAGATGAACTCATTGCGGAACACAACCGGACGTTCCCTGGTGAAAAGATTTCTCCATACATCCAGCGAACGGGATCTTCCCTCCCAGAAGGGTTGGCAGCTGAAGAAGATGATGATGATGCTGAGGAAGATGATGAAGAAGAAGAAGATGTCATCCCTCATTATGGGGGAATGGATGATGACGAAGATGACGATGACATTGGAAGTGCTTTAGAGCACTTAAGAATGTCTAGGCCTGGAGTCTCCCATCAAGAGCCTTTGGGGGACGGACAACATCCCTCTCAGGGACAAGCCGGTCCCTCAGGCAAAAGAAATGAATTGGTAAATCTGGATGCCACTATCCCATTATCTGAGGGGGAGACCACTAATGAGGTATCTCTTCCTCTTATCCCTTATTTTACACCTCTCTCTGAAACCTCCACACTTCCTTCACCTACAAAAAGTCTCTCTAATAAATCTTCTTCCTCCTCTCCTTCCCTCAGTGATCCCCGTCCCCCAAAGGACTCCACTTCATGGAAGGAACCTTCTTCTGAAGAGCAGTTTATGTACATAATAGAAACTGACTCTAAAGAAGAAGAAGGCCTTATTCCCAGACGTCGCGTTCAAAAGCCGATCATAAGCGAGCCTGAAGAAGAAGAAAGGCGAATAAAATTCCTTAGGGAATTCGAAGCAAGAAGAATAAGGGTGCCTCAAGTTGAACCCATAGACGTTATACCAATAAGGATGGTAGATGAATTCTACTTTCTGTCTTGCGAAGAGAGAGAACAAGCATTGGAAGCACAACGTATCAGGAATGAGATCTTTTTGATCCGGATTTCGTATCTATCTTTCTCATATTTGACTGATTTTGTATGCTCATGCCTAATCCTCTAATTAGCAGCCGCTTTTTTATGGAAGGCGAGATACTTATGTGTGACCGCGGATTCCACGGTAGCAGTAGTTCTAGCTCTACATTAGGAGCAGGGGGCTCTATCTAAAGGAGGTACGGACCCCTCCCATAGTACGGTACGATGCAGCAAAGCAAACTGAGAATGATCTCGCCTTAGCAAGAAAATTACTCAGGGAAGACTCTGCTAAAGACAAGGCGGCCAAGGAACAATTGAAAAAGAGTGAAAGGGTCGTTGAAGCTCTTGCTCAGAAAGAACTTGCACAGGAAAACTTGAATGTAGATCCGATCCTCGCTCAACAAAAGATCCTAAGTACACTATCCGCTGAAGCCACATTTCAGAAAGACAAAGAGCTTGACTGGTGCACTGATAGACTGAGATTTCAAAGATCTGAAGCCAAAATCATTCATGCAACTATTCAAGGGCGACACTCCAACAGAGGTGGTCCAAAGGTATATGTAAGAATGACAAGGACAAATAGAACTGAGAGAGAAGAAACCAAGTTCTTAAGGATTTATGGGTACATTGAATGGTTAGAAATCAGAGACGCCATTCAGGGTTCCAAATCCAAATTCAAGGATGTGGTGGAAAGAGTACTGGATCAGTTGCTGCAAAGGATGTCACAACACGTACAAGTTCCCCCTCTCCCTGAGTCATCAAAGAAGAAAAGATCAACTGTTGAAGGTGGTTCAAGCTCTAAAATGAAATCCCTGATATTTCAATGCTACGTACCTCTCTCCCTGAAGATCGAAGATACGAAGAAGATGAAATCATCTCACTACCTGAACCTGGTATGGTATTCTTGATAATGAAGGGTTCTTAGGACTCTTCAAAAACCAATAAATTCGCAAGGCCCCATCCTCTCTCATAAAGATCATGCTATGGCGTTGCTGGTCAGATACCCCTCCGATGAATCGACAGAAAACGCTTTATGAGAATGAGCTACAAAGAAGAAACGAGATCATCTCTGATTAGTCATAGGTTTCTATTTCCTTTGCAATATTCCTTCAGTGTACAAGTACTTTACTTTTATTGTTGTAATTTCATTTCCCTGTAATTTCTTCAGATTATATTTAATGAAATTCAATCAGAGTACTTTACTCCATCTATGTACTGAAAGGATCCCTGAAAAAAAAAGTAAAAGGGACAATGAACATAAGAGTTCTATTTTTCTTTAAATTATATTTTACTCACTGATTTTTCACTTTGAAAAATTAATCAGTGAATGTACTTTATGCTTATTTACTTGTAAAAATTGTGTTTTCATATCCTTATAAATGAAACTCAATTCAGATAATAGACTAGCTGAAAAAGAATGTACAGATTAGTACTTAGAAAATTTAGTTCAAATTTTTCTTAAGTCCTTACTAGTCTCTTAAGCAATTTTCCTATGTTGGTTAATCATAATCAAATAGGGGGAAATTGTTGATCATAACTCCTCTCGATGATTTGAATATGATTCTTTTTATATACTTAGTGAAATTCCATTGTATAAGCTTCTGTTAATATTCAGCGATAGCATACGCTGATTACCATCAGCGATCGATGAAGATCAAGGAACAACACGCTTGTCTCCGAAGACCTGAAGATCAGCTATCACACCAGAAGACCATTAAGCGAAAGTCAAAGACCCTAGCTGAAGAAAGAGATAATCAGCTAAGTGAACTGAAGTGGTTCAGCGATAGCAGCGATTATCTATTCAAAGTGTGAAGTCTTGTGAAGCCTCAACGATACTGAATTTCATCCTTGAAGATTCAGAATCAGCGATCAAATGAAAGCCTCCTTTACAAGATTAAAGATTGATTTTATCCTCGATGCACAAAAGTCAAACCTAATACCTTGTCAGAAAAGGACGTACGAATTGTCTCTTATGTCCCCATCATATCTGATATGGTACTGTTCATATTCGGCCAAAAACATGGCTGTCTTATTAGCAAGGACAAGCTTCCTATCTAAGCTTGACACGTGGCATATACCTTTTGTCTTGCATTAAGTGCAAACGGGTATAAATAAGATGAAGATATCTTCTTCATCTTATTGCATGCTCCCTTCTAACCTAAACCCTCTTTATTCATTCTTCCTTCCTCATGTGCATCAAACTTAGTGTTTCTTAGTTACAATAGAATATGTTTTAAACTTGTTCTTATTCCGCCTGTAACTGTAAATTTGTTTATGATATATAAACTTATTTAAAAACCAAAATTTGTGTGTTTGTATTCAACCCCCCCTTCTACAAACTGTTTACTTATTATTGAACTCTTGTAGACCCTTCAGGGACCAACAAGTATTACAAAGTATGTATCTTTACAAGCTTTATGAACGTTAGTTCAAACTGTCTAACAAACTATCTATTTGTATACAAACAGGAAAGCTAAAGTTACAGTACAAAAATGACAGGCATGTTCAGAACTATTTCTGAACTTCTTCAGAACCTCTTCAGAAGTATCCTCAGAACCATCTTCAGAATTTGTTCAGAATCTTCAGAACTTCTAAAGTAGCCACTTCAGAAGTTATGCCTTAGGCTTTGCTCTGCTTGTCTTCTGAGTTCTGAACCTTTCTCTCTTCAGAACTAGTTCAGAATATCTGAACTATGTTGTCTTCACAACCCAATCTTCTTTTGAAGCTATCTTCTGATATCTATCACTCTTGTTAAAGGAGATAATTTCATCAGGGGTTTCACTCTTGGATCTGAGAAATAATACCCAAGTATACCTGGAAAATTCATCAACTATGACAAGAGTGTATTTCTTTCCAGATATGGATTGGACATTGACAGATCCAAAAATATCCATATGGAGTAAGTGAAACGGTGTAGTCACTAAGGAGACTTGCTTGGATCTGAAAGTGGCTCTTGTCAACTTTCCTTTTTCACATGTTCAGCAAAGAGATTCCTTTGCAAAAGAATGCTTAGGGAGTCCATTGACAAGTTCTTTTCAAGATAAATCATTTAGCATGTTGAAGTTCAGATGAGATAGTCTCTTATGCCAAAGCCAATTAATATCAGAAGAGGCTTTAGATAGGAAGCATAAATCTTATGAATGAGTGTTATCCATATTAATAACATATACGTTCTCTAATCTTTTGTCTTTTAAAGCAAGTTGGTCATTTTTGTCAGTGACAACAGATCTCGTCTTTGTGAATAAAACTTTGAAGTCTTTGTCACAAAGTTGACTAATGCTCAATAAATTGTGTTACTCTGTTGGATAGAACACCATGACTTTTGGTGTATCCTTTGCCATTTCCACTTAAGATCACTGAAGGACCTATTTCTCCCGTATATATACAAAGAGCATGGATTTTCTACCAGTCATGTGACTGGAGCATCCGCAATCGAGATACCAAATATCAGAAGAGGCTTTGCACCATCCTTCAATGGTAGCTTTTTCATCTTTGAGATCAGCGATGACTTCTTCGCCCTCAGTGATAGCTTGTTGTTTCTCAATGCTTATGCTTTGATTTACAAAGATTTGGTCTTTAAAATCTTATTCGATTTTAGTAAGTTCTTTGATTTTGAGATGGCAATTATTAAGTTGTTCAGTTAGATCTGAGTTTATTTGTTCAACTTTTGTTTTACCATTCAACGAATTATAGAGATCAACAGTTAAAGTGTCGAGAGCCAACAAGATATCAAGTTCAGAGGTAGAGGAGTTTTCTAGAATTGGTACTTGGGTTGATGGAATGTCAGGTGATGAGGTTTCAGCGACCTCTTCACCTTCTTCGATTCTAGCCATAAAACATAAGAAAGTTATGTCTTCTTCATCTGACCTTGCTTCGTCAGTGGTTTGTGTCCAATCTACTTCTTGATCCTAGTCGACTTCTTCAGCGACAAGGCATTTGCCTTTTCGTTGGGTTTTCTTCAGATTATGATATTTTTCTTTTAACTTGAGAATATTTTTCACGTTTAGTTTTATCAGGAATATGAGAGGATGTTGAAACAACAACTTTCTTTGATCTGCACTCACTAGCAAAGTGTCCTTTGCGTTGACAGTTATAGCAGATAGCAGATGCTTTGTCAACAGGAGATATCTTTGAATTCTCAAAGTCAGTGATGGCAGAAGTTCTTCTGAAATTACTCTTTCTGGCGAATCGTCTAAAATTATTAGTGAAAAGAGCCAGAGAGTTGTCAGAATCATAAATATCAGCATCAGTGATATCTTTAGAGTTAGCTTGGTCTAAATTAATGATAGGAGTTGTAGAAGAAGAAACTGTTTAGAGGGATCAGTCCCTGATGTCACAAAGCCAAAGAAGAACTTTTGGCTGATTTTGTGTCTTTTAAAAGGTTTCTTTTTAAGGTTTGAGATTGCTCATGATTGAGCAATATACCGTACAAAACACTTAAAGAAAGAGCTTCAATGTTCTTTGACAATTTAAGACAAGTAGTAAATGTGTCATAGTGTTCAGGAAGAGATTGCATGAATTTTTTCAGTACTTTTGAGTTAGAATATTCTTGACCAACTATTTGTAGATCTATGATCAAACAATTGAATCTTTGGTGAATTTCAGAAAGTGTTTCATTTTTAGAGCAAATGAAACTTTCATATGTCTTATCAGATTGACTTTTCGAGTTATCTGAACCTTACTGGTTCCTTCATGTTAGATACAAAGAGTATCCCACATGGTTTTAGAGGTCCTCATTTTCATGACAGAATGGTAAACATCATCTGGTAAAGATATAGCAATAATAAATCTAATTTTTGCATCAAAAGATAGTTATTTCTTATCTTCCTCACTCCATTGATGTGGAGATTTGGGAATTTGTCTTTCAGGTATAGCAGGAGTAGTAGCAGTTGCAGGGACTGTAGGGACCAGAAGTGTAGGAATGTATGGTCCATTTTCTACATAGTAGGGGACCTTAGGATCTGACCCTTCTAGAAAGAGAGTCATTCTTTCCTTCCAGACAGTGAAGTTTTCTTTACTAAACCTTGGAGGTTTAGCAAGAGATCCATTATCGATATAGTTTGTATTAGTATTAGCCATTTTAAAACAACAAGAAATTAGTTTTAAAGAATAAGCAATAAACATTGCTCTGATACCACTTGTTGGTCTCAAAGGAGTCTACAAGAGTGTATAAGTGTAGAAATAATTTTTAGAAACGGGGGAGGGGGTTGAATACAAACCCAGCTTTTAGGGTTTTTAAATAAGTCTATATCGATAAACAAATTTACAAGTTGTAAGCGGAATAAGAACAAGTATTAAACCTATTTTATTACAACTTCAGAAATCACTATGTATTTGATGCACAAGGAATGAGAGAAATAAGATCAACGGATGGAAGGAGAGATTAACAGGCACGAACATGAAGATGGAGGTTGTTGGAACCCAGATCCCTATCTTACTCAATTAATCAATAGATCTAATAGAAATATAGGAGCATAAGCAATATAAATTTATGTTTAAAGCTAGAACAGTAATTAAATCAGTAAGAATAGTATATGAAGATCAAATGAGAATTCGTATTAATAATCTGAAGATCGATTATAATACATGGAATGAAATAAACTTTCTCTCTCCACGATGATCCTTTTTAACTACAGTGTTAACTAACTCTATATATATATACTAGTACAAAGAGAAAAGTCAACGAGCTAGCCTATCACCGAATGACACGTCACTTGTACGACTAAAACAATTTGTTACGTACGGAAAAAGTGACTGCCACGTCATACAAGGCGCGTGTGGAATAACAATTAAGATCTAGAGGGTCTTCAAGTCTCCGGGCGCCTCTGTGATGAGATAGATCAGAAGATGAACCTCGGGTATTGTCTTCTGATGTTTGAGACTTAGCTACTTCTGGTTCATACTTTCATAAGTTCTAACAATCTCCCCCTAAGTATGAATTCCAGAATGAAGAATTACATGACAAAAATAGAAGTTCATTTCATTTCAAACATACAAGTACAATAAAGGAATTTACAAGTTAAAAATCAAAAAGGTGCGTCAGGATGGAATGTAGTGATCTTGTGGAATTGATCAGTGATATGTCTTAGCTTTACAATCAAGTTCAGTTGTCGAAACATCCTTTCAGTGGCAGTTCTGATGTGAGCTCCTTTTCCTGTATCATCCGTTTGAAGGGATGCAAATCATTTCACAATATCTACAATTCCAGAAGAGTATTTGTGAGCTTCTTTTATTCTGAAGAAGCTTTTTCTTTTTGGTCTCTTGAATACAATTCCATCCTCTGGTTCTGTCAATATCTGCCCAGTAGGAATATACTCAATCCCTTCTATTTCTTCATTAGGTGTAGAGATACTTAGGATAGTCCTTTTGAGATCAAGACCCGTTTGAAAGTCTACCTGCTTCCTGTATGCCACGAATGCTTCCATACATCTTATGATTCTGAAAAAGGCAACTTTGTCTTGACATCTATCCTTTGATTCATCTTGTTTTTCATGAACCTTCCTAAAGGTATTAAGTCAGAGGGATTGATCGAGAGGAGATCATTATCACAGAAATAATACTTCTCTTTCCACCTCATATATAGTATACAGCAGCTCTGTGTTTTCAAATTTTACATGTTTGACCCCGGATATACGTCTGATTGGAGAAGTTGTGTATGCTTCTTATCTCACTTGCCTGTGGCTCATAAATCTTGTCTTGACCTAATCGCTCACATTGTAGTCGTTGGCAAAGTTTGGAAGCATCAGAAATACCTTGTGATCAGTTGTTGCGTATATATGCATGTATTCAACTTCTATTGAGGTGGGTACCTTGTACGCATCAAAGTTTTTAAGTCCTTCCTTTATCTGTGCATTCCTCCTATCTGCTATCACTTTCTTCACTCTCTATTCTTGGGCTCGTAATTCAGATTGTTTTGTAGGCTCAAAAGGCTCAGAAATGGGTGTTTTTAATTGTGAGTTCAAACTCTGACCTTTGGGATTTATAATTATGGAGGCAGAGGGTGTGGGATATTCTCTGGTTCTGGCACTTGTAGAGATGGGTTCTGTTAGGGTTTTAGGTTTTGGAGGTTGGCTTGTTTAGCTAGGCTTTTGGGTTTGACCTTCTGGCTTTCTTTTGTTTCCTAGAAGGTCAAGAATGAACTTAGCCATATCTGGATCTTTGGGAAGTGGACCAGAATTGACAGCCAGAGGTGTTGGTGTGAGGGGTACTTGTTTGCTTGATGATGGTGGGGCAGAAGGTACAGATCCAGAGGCTCCTTTTTTATTCTGAGCTTGGTCACTTCCAATGTTTTCACACTTTGATTGCTCCTAAATCACTTCCAATGGTCACTCCTAAATCTTTTGGAGTATTTAGATGAATGGTTTGTTCCATTTGACCAATTTTATACAGCTTGAGTTCCAAGTTTTTGAGTTTTTCTAAAAGGTCATTCTTTTGAATTATGGAAAACTCATATTTTTGAGAAACATTTTGGGCCTCACTTTTGGTTTTATGAAGTTGAGTTGTGAGGTCCAAGATTTGTTGTTTTAGCATTGCATTCTCATCGTGAAGTGTGGGTTTTTCCGATTGTAAATTTTTCGGAATGTTTTGTGAAGTAGCAAGTTCTGATGAAGCAATTAAAAGTTGGTTGTGATTATTATCTAGACATGCTTCTAATTTGGAAACAAAAAGTTTCTCGGTTTTCAATTTAGATGTAAACACTTGCAATTGGACCATCATGTCATTCATTTGATTCACGAATTTATCATAGTCAGAATGGCTTACCTCGGGTGTGTAGTCGGAAGCATTCATTGTGGACTCATCAGTGGAGTCGGAGTAAGACCTTAAACTGAAGTGAGCTTGATGTTCAGTTTCCAGATCTTCATCATCATTGCCATGGTTCAGCCAGTGCTCATCTTCCGCCATTAGAACCTTTCCAGACTCCTTTTGTTTAGCCAACATTAACTTATAAGTGAGGTAGTTGGAATCTTTGACTATTGGCTTTTTGCACTCTCGGGCATAATGTCCGGATTTGCCACAGTTGTCTTCAGGTTTGACTGGCTGACGGTGCTCATCTCTTTTGGTATTTGATTTAAACATGGCCATGCACTCATAATTCTTAGTTCCCGAAGCATAGCTTTGCTGATTAGGATTGGAACGACGAGAGAATTTTTGTTGAAAATCTTTAGTGAGCAGAACTAATTGCTGTTGAAATTGAGCAATTTCTGAATCATAATCAAATTCTTCATCGTTCAATTCAGTAATGGCTTCTTGAGAAAACTTACGGGAAGAAGTTTGTGTTTCCTTTGCGACTAAGGCAATGGGATCAGAAGATTTCTTGACTTTGTTGTTAGTTCCCATAGCCTCGAGCACTTCTTCCTCGTCTTGAAGGAGGGTTTAATAGACTTCATGTATATCGAGTTCAGCAAGAAATTTGTTGTCTTTGACTTGGTTGGCAAAGCGACGCCATTCAGGTTGTAGATTACTAACGAACTTCACGTGTTCTTGATCTTTGTGTTTCGGATTTCATTCTTGCTTATTTCATTTGTCAAGTGAACAAACCTGGTATAGGTAGCAGAAAGAGATTCACCTTCTTTGGCCTTGAAATCTTCATATTGCGAGATGCAATTGTGATCTTGAGTTGAGTCCCGATTTTTGTACCAAGCATGAATTTCTCAACCCCTTCCCACATTGCTTTGGCAGTTCTTTTGTGACTATCGATGCTCATGTAGATTTCGTTCGGGATACTCATCAAAAGATAGGACTTGGCAAGATCATCGCCTTTTGCAATTTTCTTTTTGGTGTCGTTATAGGCAGACTTTGGCTTGATTTCTTGCCGAGCAGTTAGAGGAGGGTCAGCATTTGGCATAATAGGACGGGTTTGGTAAAAAACCGGAGGGGGTCCTTCATTAATTGACCGCAGGATTTCATCAGCATAGTCATTCCTCTCCACGAAGTCTAGAAAACGATCTTTCCACTGTGAGTACTATCCGGGGAACAAAATTGGGGGTTTTGTGTATGAACCAATGGCCATAGTTTCTCGTGTAGTCATTGTACTTGACTGGATGATCTCGATCAGTGAGTTTGGTAATTTTCTGAGTTTACTTTGAAAAACAGAAGGTTTCCTCGATAGATGAAGAGCCGACAAGAATTTTTATCAGGTTAGACAAGGTCGACAAGTGATCTTGTCGGGTGATTAGGGCTCGAAAACAATTTTTGTCGGGTGAAGGGGACTCGATGAAACTTTCTTTGAACAAATTGAGTCGATAAGCAGAAGTTATCGATCAGAAAAGACTCGATAACTAAAGTTTCTCGATTGATAAAGACTCGACAAAAATTCAAGGATATCTAATATGAATTTTCTTAACTGATAAACCAGAAAACAAGAACAAAGGGTTCTTGACTAAAAAGAACAAGTCTTTTTATGGACAAGAATAGTTAAGTTCTTGAGTTTCTTATTTGTTTAGTTAAGAATAAAAACCAAAATTACTAGAGTTTATGATTTTTACTTAAGAATTCTTTAGTAAGAAAAGCTGCAAGAGTCACTAGTTCCAGAGTTTTCTTATGTAAAGAGTTTCAAAAGTAATCAAAATAAACTAGAATAATTTTAATTAAAACCGATTAAATAATTCGAATAAAAATCAAGTTTATCTTAATTTGAATCGACAAAAATTTAAACTAAAGACCGGATTAGGTTTTATCGGGTAAATAAAATAGACAAAAATCAAATCTGGAATTATAAGACTTTTTATCGGGTAAAGTGTATGGTGTATGGATCGAGAAAACATCAAGGAAACAGAAATCGAGATTTTACCTTTTGTTTGCAACGATTACTTCAGAAAATAGCCAAAACTCAGATCGATCTGCTCTGATACCAATTGTGGATCCCAGATTTATTAAGCACAATATAAATATTAATGAAAACAATAAGAACACGATGTTTAAAAGTATTTGGTAGTCGGATATCTTACTTAGAATGATTACTGTATTGATCTAACAGTATTTCAGCTCTATAGTAATCGACTTCTTCTCAATATGAATCCCTAGACTCCTATTTGTATTGATAGGATTAATCTATTTAAGGAAGTAAAGAGTTTAAGAAATTATAAACTTCCTTTTACATTTAAGCATATCCTTTCTTTATTTTCACATAATACACTTTAAGTCCTAACAGGGTGTTCCTTTTAGGTTACCAAAATTCTTTCTACAGCAGCCAAGTGAGATTATTTTGGATTGGCTTGAAATCTCGCACATAGACAGGTGGAAAACATTATATCTGGTCTGCTTGCAGTCAAATACAGAAGGGATCCAATCATACCTCTATAGTTCGTAACATCAACGGATTTCCCAAAGAGATCAGGATCAAGTTTCGCACTAGGAGAGATAGATGTTTTCATAGGAGTGGAATTTTGAAGTTAGAATTTCTTTAACATGTCAGAGACATACTTGACTTGATTTATAGAAATGCCAGAGGTAGTTTGTTTGACTTGAAGTCCTAGGAAGAATGTTAATTCTCCCATCATGCTCATTTCAAATTCTCCTTCCATTAACTTAGAAAACAAATCAACTTCTGTTTGATCAGTAGAACCAAATATAATGTCATCCACATAAATTTGAACCATATTTAACGTACCTTTGCCTCTTTTGATGAACAGAGTTGTATCAATTTTACCTTTTTCATACGAGTGCTTAATCAAATACTTTGACAATCGTTCATACCAAGCTCTGGGAGCTTGCTTTAAGGCATACACAGCTTTGTCTAGAAGATATACATGATCTGGATGTCTTGAGTCTTCAAAACCAGGAGGTTGTTGCACATACACTTCTTCTTTGAGATCTCCGTTCAAAAATGCACATTTAACATCCATTTGGTATACCTTGAAATCTTTGTATGCTGAGAAGGCCAGAAAGAGTCTTATTGCTTCAAGTCTTGCAACTGGAGCAAAAGTTTCATCGTAGTCAATTCCTTCTTCTTGACAGTATCCCTTTGCTAGCAACCTTTCCTTGTTTATGATCACAATCCCATCTTCATCCTTTATTTCTGAATACCCACTTAGTACCAATGGCGGCCTTATCTTTAGGCAGAGGTACTAATTTCCACACCTTGTTTCTGTCAAATTGAAGCAGCTCTTCTTGCATTGCATCCACCCAGCTTGGTTCTAGTAATGCTTCATGAACTTTATTTGGCTCAATTATGCTTAGAAAATTTACAAAGAAGGCTTCATTTGCAGTTGCAGATCTGGTTTTAATTCCTTCAGATGGATCTCTAATTACCAGATCTGGAGTATGAGACTTTGTCCATCTTTTCATCCTTGTTTAAGATATTTGTTGAGCTTGGACTTTTGTATCCACGGGTTGGTTAACATCTTCTGGTTCTAGGGTTGGCTCTGGATCTGGATGAGCGCCTAACGTCTCCCCCTCAAATGAAGGCACGGAGGTTACCTCTGGACTGTCATTTGGTGATTCTGGACCAGAAAGAGTTATCCAGAAGCTTGAAGTACTTGAGGAATATTCAATGGTGGATTAGTGGGTATTCTCTCTAAAGGTATTTCTTCTCCCAGAAAGTCATCAAATAAAGCATCAATCTCGGATTCTCTGGTAGATAATCAGAGGTGACGGTGTTAACTTTGAGTTCTGAATCAGAATAATCATAAGTCAACTGAGTTTGATCATAAAAATCGATGTTTATGCTCTCCATTACAGTCTTAGTTCTCAAATTAAAAACCCTAAAAGCTTTTGAACTTAATGAGTATCCCAAGAACTTGGCTTCATCGGATTTCTTGTCAAACTTGCCAAGTTTTTCTCGATTATTCCGAATAAAATGCCTACAGCCAGAAATATGGAAAAATATAACAGAGGGTATTCTGTTATTTATCAGCCCATAAGAGGTTTAAAAAATCCTCTTAATTATTATTGATCTATTTTGGGTGAAACACGCCGTGGCAACAGCTTCTGCCCAGAAATTGGTGGGTAGACCAGAAGCTGCAAGCGTTGTTCTTGCTGGTTCAACCAATGTTCTGTTTCTTCTTTCTACTACACCATTTTGCTGAGGCGTGCGTACAGTAGAGAAGTTCTGAGTAATGCCTTATCAACAAGGTATTCTTCAAGCTTGGCATTCTTGAATTGAGTACCATTATCACTTCTTAGTTGCTATATTTTCTGTTGTAGAAGAACTTGTATTCTTGTCATCATATTCTTTAACACTATTTGAACTTCAGATTTCTGTCGTACAAAAGAAAGCCATGTATACGTGGAAAATTCATTTATTGGTACCAAGATATACTTTTTGCTAGAAAGACTCTGAGTTGCAATGGGACCGTAGAGGTCAACATGCAGCATTTGTAGAGGCCTTGTGCATGAGTGATCACTTTTGGTTTTGTGAGATGCTCTTTTTATTTTGCCCATCTCACATGCAGGACAGAGGTGATTCTTCTGGAAGTGTACTTATGGGAGGCCCTTAACCAGGTTATGTTTAACAAGAAGCTCAAGATTTTCAAAGTTCAAGTGTGAAAGTTTATGATGCCATAGCCATGTAACTTCACTCTTTTTAGAGATAAGACAGAGAGTTTCCTTACCATCCTTGGATGTAAAGTTCATCATACATAGATTACCTTTTCTGTCAGCTCTCCATAATTCTTCACCTGCCTTAGAGAATAAGTAACAATGTTTTTCATCAAATACAACTAGCATTTTAGAACCACAGAGTTGACTTACAATTAACAAGTTATGTTTCAACCCAGAAACATGAGCTACTTTGGATAAGGTAATATTACCTTCTTGAAGAGTACCGTAGCCTTTTATTTCACCCTTACCATCATCACCAAACATTACTGCTCCACCAACTTTATCCATGGATTTGGAGAGTAAGATTTTCGTTCCAGTCATGTGCCTCGAGCATCTAGAGTCAAGATACCAGATACGCACATGCTGCTTCTGCAATCAAAATCAGAGAGATTTAGGTACTCATTTCATAATGGGTCCTTTGTTGTTAGGTTTAGGTTTCTGATTTATCTTTTCCTTTTGAGCAGAAAGATGCACAGGTTTTCCAGGTTTTCCAGAGACTATTTGTTTGCCTGTTTTGTTTGAATTATTTCTTAGGTTTTGATTTTTTGAGTGTTTACGATTGTCAGAGAACTAACTAGAAGGCCTTGAAAAAAATTGTTTAAGATTTAAAAATAAAGAGAAACATTTAGAGTTCTGAAACATAAAAGAATTCTTTGAATTTTCATTAATAGAATGATAATTACAATTGTTCTTATTTATGTCTATTCTAGCATTAGTTGTTCTATTGAACTTCTTATCTAGTCTAGACTTGTGCTTTGGAACATTTGAATTCTTCTGTGGGGGCTTCTTTTGTGGAGACTTCTCTGGAACTTTTGGTTTTACTGAAACAGAAGTATAAGAGTTAGCTTTCCATTTTCCTTTTTCAAGACAAGTAAACTTCTGTGATTGAGATTTCAGAGGTTGGTGCTTAAGATTTGCTTTCTCTTTGAGATTTTCCTTCTTTTCTAATTCAAGACAAGTTTTAGCTTGTAATCACATCCCAAGGAAATCTGGATGGATAGGAACCTCTTTACTTCGTTCTTTTGGAGGAACAGAGATTAGTGGGATTCCATTTGAGAGTTTAGCAACATTTGAGGCAACAACTCTAATTTCCATAGGTTCATTGGTAGACAAAATGGAGCATTTGCATCCTTGATAACCTCTTGAACCTTTGTAAGATTAAGAGGCAATAGATCTTCAAGATTTGAAAAATAGTTTTCAGAACATTCAAAAAATTCATCATCAATTTGATTATCATTTTCCCAGGGATAAGCAAAAAACTCATCCTTATCTTCAACTCCACAAGGATTTAAATCTACAAAGGAACAAGGAAAAATCTCTGGATGGTTTTCAGAGATTTGTTGTTTGAGATTTGTATGTTCTGATTTAAAACATTCATCCAGAGTTGTGAGAATGTCTTTTTGAAAATTGAGTCTAAGCTCATCTTCTACTTGTATGGTATGAACTCATCAGCTTCTGGATTTAAAGTTATATGAGTGAATGAACCAAACTGAAAAACACCTTTCTTCTACTGAATAAGCTTAATATCAAATTGTCTTGCTTTTTCTGAGGAATATTTAATGTTTTTATACTTTAGTTTTCTAACTTGATGTCCATTCTCATATTTTGATTTTTTAAAAATAGATTGTTCATATAGAATGGGAAAACTAGGTTTCTTTTCTTTACCCATACAGAACACAGAATCAAGAGTAGACATCTTTTTGCACGTGTAAGGATCCAGATCCTTGAAACCAAGGCCAGTTTTCCCTACTTGTGTATTTATTTTTTCATGAACCTTCTGAGCATCCAGATATTTTTTGATCTGTAGCTCCTTGTTTTGAAGTTCAATATGTAAAAATTCCCTTTCTTTTTTAACGTAGTTTTTAAGTGCTACAAAGTTTAATTTGTCACTTTCTTTAGCACTTATCTCCTTATCCTTAGTTTCCAAAAGTTTACAAAAGTTTTGGTTCTCTTCTCTGAGTTTGACTTCTGTTGATTTTAGACGTTTTGAAATCTTTTCATTCTCAACAGATAGTTCAAGTTTCTCATCAATTAAAATCTCCATCTCTCTTTTGAAAATATCTCTTTCCTTTTGGATTGTAGTAAAAGATAGTTCAATGTTTTTCCTTGATTTCTTTTCAACAAAAGGCTTCTGTTTTAGATTTTCAAAATCAACAGTTAGATTTAAAATTGTTTGCTCGAGTTCAGAAGAATTAGAGATAGTATAAACCGGAGTTTCAGAAGGTTGATCTTTTGAGTCATCTGCCATTGCCGTTCCACAGAACATGGCTTCATCTTCACTTGATTGATCATCTAACCTGTTCTCTCTTTCAGCATAGTGTGCTCTTTCAGTTTTGTTGTATTTGTATTAATTCTTGTAATGTTATTTGTTTTTGACAAGAACACTTTTATAGTCCTTCAAATAGTGACACGGCTTTCCACACTATAACAAACATCTTTCTTCTTGTTCAACTCTTATTCTTTCTTCTCAACTCCTGACTTTTCCACCTTCTGCACCTCTTGGCCTTTGAACATAAGGCGGAGTAGGACGTTCATTTCTGTTTTCAAACCTTCTGCCTTGGAATGAACGATTACCAAACTTCTTTGTGAACTGTTTGGTAATTAGAGCCAAGGATTCAGCAAATGAACTGATTTCATCATCTTCTGTATAAGAGAGATCTTCTAATACCATAGCCTCTGATATGAAGGCCTTGCTCTTCCCTTTCTTCTCTATCTCTTTCCTCCTTCTACCTGAACCTCTGGATTCAGAGATGAGGGCCAGAGGTCCACCAACACTTATCTTCTTTTGAATAACCTCTTTCTCATGTGCTTGCAAGGTACCAAACACATCATGCAAAGACCACATTTCCAGATCTTGATTGGCTTGAAGGGACATGGAAAGATTCGACCATTATGGATTCAACCGTTTGAGGAATAAAACATTATTATCCTCCTTCGATCTGATGATATCACACTTCTTGCACAGATTTATCAGAATGTTAAATCTATGATAAGTCTGTTCCAGAGTCTCTTCTAGGAGTACTTGAAAATTGTTGTGTTCATTCAAGGCTTGAACTCTTCTGTTTTTCTTCATTTTAGCGCCTCCCTCCAATTAATATCCAAGTTGATTTCATAGTTCCTTGGCCGTCTCACAGGAATCAAGAGATTGAAAAAATCTCATTGGGAATTGCCATGATTAGTAGACTTTTTTCCTTTTTGGCAATTTCCAGTTTGGCCTTATCATCATAAATTCAATTTCCCTTATCTTTGGAAACTTGGCGAGCAGGAATTTCTTCAGTTGTTGTTGTGGGTGGAACTCTTGGAATGGTGGTCATGGATACGAAGGGGCCATTTAGAATAGTGGGATATAGATTTGCATCTAGTCCTTCGTAAAAGTTTATCATACGAATCTTCCATTGAGGATATTCGTCACGAATTAGAGTGGGGGGTTTTGTTAAGGATCCAGAGGTGTATATGGCATTTAGGTTTTGATTTGCCATTTTTCAGAAAATAGGGATTCAAAATTTGCAGGAAATACTCTTGAAATTTAGAACAAATAAACTTCAAATGAATCGAAACAAAACGTTTTACTTACTGATTTCAGAATTAAACTAAGATTACCACTGATTTAGAGAAAAATTGTATTATATCGAGAAAATCTCGTGAAACATGGTAGAATGAATAACAATAGTTTAAAACTTGAAATTAGCTGCTAGTGGAGTGCGGATTTCTCCAAACTGGACGAGATCGAATAATCAATAGATTGATTATCTAGCCCTAATACTAATTGTTGGAACCCAGATCCCTATTTTACTCAATTAATCAATAGATCTAATAGAAATATAGGAGCGGAAGCAATATAAATCTATGTTTAATGCTAGAACAGTAATTAAATCAGTAAGAACAGTACATGAAGATCAAATGAGAATTCATTGATAGAGATACTAATATAGCTTCAAAAGGTATTGGGTTCTGAAGAGTAAGAAAGATCTAAAGAAAGAAAGACTCGGAACTCAGAAGACAAGCAGATAAAAGCCTAAGGCATAACTTCTGAAGTGGCAACTTCAGAAGTTCTGAAGATTCTGAAGATACTTCTGAAGAAGTTCTAAAGAAGGTTCTGAAGACACTTCTGAAGAAATTCTGAAGAAGTTCAGAAGTAGTTCTGAAGAAGTTCAGAAGTAGTTCTGAACATGCTTGTCATTTTTGTACTGTAACTTTAGCATTTCTATTTCATGTATAAATAGATAGTTTGTTAGATAGTAGAACTAACGTTTTCATAAGCTTGTAAAGACATATTTTGTAATACAGTTCATCTGATCAATACAATATACAACATTCGGTGATCTATTTCTTGTTATCTTTCTATATCTTGATTGTTTGGGATCTATCAATTGGTATCAGAGCCAATTCCTCTGTTCTTGAAACAATTTCTTGATCGATAAATTCAAGATTCAATATCAAATGAATTCTCGATCTAAATCAAATCAAGATGTCTAAAGAAATCGTCTCTATCGGATCAGAAACAAAACCACCAACCTTGTTTCTGGGCGAGTATCATGAATGGAGAATCAGAATGATTCAGTTCTTGGATAACATCGATGAAGCTTTAATGCAATCAATCATAAATGGCCCTCTAGAGGTCTATGTGGGAATTCCTGCTGTCCCAAGAACTGAATTTACACCTGAGATTCCGGCCTCGAGAATCAAGAAAAGTCCAGGTATGTATAGTACTGCTGAGAAGAATCAAGCCAAAATCGACAGAAGAGCATTAACCCTACTTACTATGGCTATTCGGAGATGAAATCTTTAATAGGGTAGATAGTCTAACATCTGCCAAAGCTATGTGGGACGAGGTTGAACCTCAAATGCAAGGAAGCACTAAAGCTCAAGCTCAGAGGTTAAATATCTGTGTTGGAACATATTAAAACTTCAGAAATAAAGAAGGTGAATCTATTACTAATACATACAACAGGTTTAACAACATTCTAAATGACCTTAGAAGAAATGCTGTTCAAAAATCCAACTCAGAAATCAACAATAAATTTCTTAATAACCTGGGTAATGAGTGGTCTAGTTTTTCTGATAATATGGTCACAAGAAACTTGTCCAGAAAAAACATACATAAAGTGTATGGAATTTTGTTCCAACAAGAGGACAAAATAAAGACAAGACAAACTGAGCTGAAAAAGGCAAATGATATTGTGGCCTTACTTAGCAAGAAACTAAATAATTCAATGACCATCTGATCAAAAAACAAGGTGAGTGTGAAGTTTCAGAAGTCTCCTTGTGTGATGGAGATGAATCTGATGAAGAACTTAAGAGAATTTATGATAATATTGCTTTTATGACAAGGCAATTACTCAAAGATATAATCAAAAATATCAGAATAAACCAAAGTCTGAAATTGCTCTCAAGAAAGGTCAAGATGCTGGTCAAACTGAGTCATCTGAACCAGCAAAGTGTTTTAATTGTGGTAAGCCTAGTCATTATGCAAGACAGTGCAAAATGCCCAAAGTCAAGAACTCAGGCTACTATGAGAAGAAGCATCTTCTTGCAAAGAAAAAGGAACAAAATCCAGCTCTAGTAACCAAGTTTGAAGAAGATTGGTTAAACTGGAGTGATGGAGAATACGATGAAGAGGTAGCTCATTATGCTTCAAACTGCTACATGTGCCAAATGGATCCAGAAGAAAAACATGCACATGATTCTGAGGTATCTTCTTCATCCTCTGAATTAAATTCTTTTTCTGAACCAAATTCTGAACAAATTTCTGAAAATTCTTAAGTGCAAAATCAATTTCAGAATATGTTTTCTGAATTTGAAACTCTCAGAAACAGAATCAAAGGTGAAATTTTTTTGGTAAATCAATTTAGAGCTGAAAGCCAAATCTATAAACAAAACTGCCAAGAAGCTGAAAAATTCTTGAAAAAGTTTCTGAAGAAAAGTTACAACTAAAAGAAAATATGGACAGTTTAAAGAAAGATATCATTAATGAGAAATCTGAAAAAGAAGTTTTGAATGTAAAAATGAACATTCTGAACCAAGAAAGACTTGATCTTTACAAAAAGATTAAGGAATTAGAAGATCTGAACTTTAAAAAAGGTCAAACTGAACAGACTCTGAACATTTTGACAAATCAGGCTCAGAATTCAAAATTTTACAATATTAAAGCAGGTTTGGGATATAATGAGAGTCAAATTCTACAAAAGGCACCTGCAAATCTTTATGACTATTCTAAAATGAAAATTTTTAATGAAACCAACACAGGTATCATATCCAAACCTGTTAACTACTCTTTGCCTGAAAGAATTCCCTTTGTCAAATCAGAAACTCTGTTTCTGAAGAAAAATCTTTTGATTCTGATAAAATTGAGATAATTTCTGAATCAGAAGTAATGAGTAATAATGTTTCAAAACCTTCTGCAATTACTTCTGAATCTAAAATTATTTCTGAAGAAAAATCTGAACTATCTGTTAAATCTGAGAAAACTTCTGAACCGATTTCTGAATCACCTTCTGAACAATCTTTTGAGATAAACTCTGAAGTTCTTTCAGAAGATAATTTTGATAATAAATCAGAACATGAAGAAAAATATGATGAATTCTCAGATATTAATCTTTTCCAGGTAATGGTGAGAATTCAGAAATTATTTTTGATAATTCTGATAATGAGTCAAAGATAATTTCAAATCAAATTTTTTTTGCTTCTAGCATGACTCAAGATAAGTTCTCAGATTTAATGAATGCTTCAGATTCAGAAGATGATGATGATCATATGGTTCAAGTTATAGATAAAGATGGATATTTGGTATACAAATTACAATCATCTATGATTGATGGGGACATTTTAAAATCTGAAGAACCAAAGTTGTCTTTAGAAAAGTTTAACACCGTTTTTCTAAAACAAGAGTTTCTGAAAGCTGAAATTTCTTCTACATCATCTAATGATACTTCTATTTCTCCAAATACATCTTTTACTTCTGAAAAATCTTCAACATCATCATCTGACTTTATAAATAGAGTCAAATTATTTGAAAAA
Organism: Silybum marianum; assembly: GCA_036898165.1. Lineage (NCBI taxonomy): Eukaryota > Viridiplantae > Streptophyta > Magnoliopsida > Asterales > Asteraceae > Silybum > Silybum marianum. The sequence continues at coordinate 30,492,446 of CM072533.1, read as the reverse complement.
GGACAGACTTCCAATTCAACTTCTGAAGTTCATAATACAGAACTTAAATCCAAAGATAAATCTAAAGTTGGTAAAAAGACTACTTATACTAATCCTCATTTCTTATCTTTTACAGAGTTGTCCTCTTTAGTTTGGAGAAAGAAAGGTGAAAGACTATCAAAGACTGACAAATTAGATAGTTTTTCATTTTCAAATAAACATGATATACCCAAACTTAATAAAGTGAATAAAATTTTTTTGTTGATAAATCCAATAGTGTTGATTCTTGTTCATCTACTGCTTTATTAAATATTCTGAAGAATCATATTCATTGTATTAATTGTGGTAATCATAATTTTCAACTAAATTCCAAATCAAAGAAGAATAATCTTAAGAAATCAATTCAGAACTTTTCAGCTAAATTGGCAAATAAAAAGAAAAATAAAAATAAATCTAAGACTGACAAATCTCAAACTTCTGAACAAACTTCTGAACTGAAAAATCTGAAGTCAAAGTTCAGAATTTCAAATTTTTTTACTAATCTCAAAGGACCCATTCTAAAATGGGTACCTAAATCTCAATGATCATTTTCGCATATATGTCATGTGTGGGTCTTAGATTCTGGATGTTCAAGACACATGACACCATTCAAAGAACTACTAACTGATTATCATGAGAGATATGGAGGAACAGTTAGCTTTGGAAATAATGCAAAAGGTTATGTGAGAGGTTATGGTACTTTTATCATAGGAGATGTTATAGTGATGAAGGTTTTCTATGTTGAAGGTCTCAAACATAACCTCTTCAGTATAAGTCAATTCTGTGACAAGTATTGGAAGGTCAGCTTTGATATAGACTACTGTCATGTTCTAAGTTCAGAAAACAAGAAAGAGTTAACTGCTTATAGAGATGGAGATATCTACACTGCTACCTTTACAGCAACTGGTCAATTAAGAGGGGTATGTTACATTTCCACCACAATGAGGAATGATAGTTGGCTTTGGCATAGAAGAATGTCCCATCTGAACTTCAAAGCCATTTCTGAACTAGAAAAGAATCACTCTGTAAGAGGACTACCAAAGATCAGATTTTATAAGAATTCCTTATGTTCTGCTTGTGAACTAGGGAAGATCAAAAGAAGCACCCATCCTCTGAAAATGTTATCTTCCTGCAAAGCTCCACTCGAAATGCTACATATGGATTTGTGTGGACCAATGAAGACTCAAATTCAGAAGCCATAGAAGATATTCTTGCAGAAAATGACGGGCAAGAGGTTGGTGTTCTTTTTTCTGAAGAGTTTATTGATGAAGGATATGAAACAGAGAAGATTTCCTTTGACTCTGAAGAAAATTTCTGTGTTAACAAAGGTGAATCTGAACTAGTCTCAGAGATTAAAAGAATCTTGGGAATCTATATAAGGAATCTCATCAAACATGATTTTCAGTTGGCTTTGGAATACAGAATAAACAAAGTAAACTTGTTAGAGCCAGTTAATATTGAAAGATTAGGGCTAACAAGAGTATTTACTAATCCAGACATTGGATTCATATATAATGTGGAAGGATACAAAACTTTTCTTGTCTCTGATATTCCAAAGTATTCAACATCAACTCTGAAATGGTATCTGGATTTTGCTAAAGATTTTATTGAAGAATCAGATATAAAGGAAGAGATAGTTTATTTGATTAAGGAAAGAATCAACTTCAGAGAATGTATAAGGAAAAGCTATCTTGCTGGTCACAAGAGGGTAAACAAAATCAGAGGAGCTGACTATTTGCTGAGTGATGCTTATGATTTCAAGATTCATACAAAGAAATAAGACATGGAAGAAATTCAGAAGTTCACTCTGGATCTTGAAAGTTCAGAAGTAAGCCCAAAAGAAAAGGAAAAAGATAAGGAGAAAATTTCTGAAGATGTTTCTGATGAGTTGGTTCCTACAAAGCAAGTTTCTGAAGTGGAACAACTACAAGAACAAAGGATTGAAGAAAATGCATTTACCATGTTCCTTGAATATTTCCATCCAGAAATGTTCATGGAATATGAACAGAAGTTCAATTATATTGATTGATGGATCAACAAATCCTTTGGATGGAAGCAATGGTATTCTGATATCATTAGAAGGTTAAGGATTCATGTTAATGAAGCAAGAAAGGAGAGTCCTGTTATCAAAGTGATTAATGCAGATTTAAAGACAAGGAAAAATTATGATTGTGCATTTTTCACTGTAGAAAGCAAAAATGATGAGATATCTACTTTTTCAGAAGCTGACTTTCAGAATGTTCACCTAAGAGATATACAGGAGTCTTTATCCTTTTCATGATTCAATTACAAAGTTCAGAAAATCATTTCCAGTTCTCAGAGATGGTTTGTATAGAGAATTTATCTGGGCTGCAAAGACTGATTTCCAAGTTGCGTATGTGCTGAATAAGAAACAAGTTCATCTGAGTAAACCAAACTTAAGTTTACCTGATATTCAGAATCTGAAGAAAAGTACTTTGGTGATTCAACCTATAGGATTTGTATGCAAGTGCTTTCAAGAATTACTTTTTGTAAGATTTGAAGAACTCCACAAATGTTGCAATGGAACTTTAATGGCTATCAGAGATCGTTTGGTTAAAAGACCAAACAGAAGACCAAAGAGTCTGAATGATGAAGATTGGGAGAAGCATAAGAAGCTTGCAAAAGAGATAATCAGAATCGCAGAATCTCTGTTGGAATACAGAAGTCTAATTTTGAAGGATGTTAGAAAAATCTTGAATTTTTGGAATTATGATCTGAACTTTTGAAACTAAGGGGGAGATTGATAGAGATACTAATATATCTTCAAAAGGTACTGGGTTCTGAAGAGTAAGAGAGATCTGAAGAAAGAAAGACTCAGAACTCAGAAGACAAGCAGATAAAAGCCTAAGGCATAACTTCTAAAGTGGCAACTTCAGAAGTTCTGAAGATTCTGAGATACTTCTGAAGAAGGTTCTGAAGAAGTTCAGAAGTAGTTCTGAACATGCTTGTCATTTTTGTACTGTAACTTTAGCATTTCTATTTCATGTATAAATAGATAGTTTGTTAGATAGATAGAACTAACATTTTCATAAGCTTGTAAAGACATATTTTGTAATACAGTTCATCTGATCAATACAATATACAACATTCGGTGATCTATTTCTTCTTATCTTTCTATATCTTGATTGTTTGGGATCTATCATTCATATTAATAATTTGAAGATCGATTACAACACACGGAATGAAATACATTTACTCTCACAACGATGATCGTTGTTAATTACTATAAAGTCAATGAGCTAGCCTATCACTGAATGACACGTCACTTGTACGACTAACAGAATTTGTTACGTACAGAAAAAGTGATTGCCACGTCATCCAAGACGCGTGTGGAATAACAGTTAAGATCCAGAGGATCTTCAAGTCTCTGGGTGCCTTTGTGATGAGATAGATCAGAAGATGAACCCCTAGTATTGTCTTCTGATGTTTAAGACTTAACTACTTCTGGTTCATACTTTCATAAGTTCTAACAATCTCCCCCTAAGTATGAATTCTAGAATTAAGAATTACATGACAAAAACAGAAGTTCATTTCATTTCAAACATACAAGTACAATAAAGGAATTTACTAGTTAAAAATCAAAAAGGTGCGCCAGGATGGAATGTATTGATCTTGTGGAATTGATCAGTGATATGTCTTAGCTTTACAATCAAGTTCAGTTGTTGAAACATCCTTTCAGCGGCAGTTCTGATGTAAGCTCCTTTTCCTGTATCATCCGTTTGAAGGGAAGCAAATCATTTGACAATATCTACAAATCCAGAAGAGTATTTGTGAGCTTCTTTTATTCTGAAGAAGCTTTTTCTTTTTGGTCTCTTGAATTCAATTCCATCCTCTGGTTCTTTCAAAATTTGCCCAGCAGGAAAATGCTCAATCCCTTCTATTTCTTCATTAGGTGCAGAGATATTTAGGATAGTCATTTTGAGATCAAGACCCCTTTGAAAGTCTACCTACTTGTTGAATGCCACGAATGCTTCCATACATCTTATGATTCTGAAAAAGGAAAATTTGTCTTGACTATCTATCCTTTGATTCGTCTTGTTCTTCATGAACCTTCCTAAAGGTATTAAGTCAGAGGGATTCATCGAGAGGAGATCATTATCACAGAAATAATACTTCTTTTTATCTTCTCTTTCGACCTCATATATAATATACAACAGCTCTGTGTTTTCAAACTTTACATGTTCGACCCCAAATATACGTCTGATTGGGGAAGTTGTGTATGCTTCTTTTCTCACTTGCCTGTGGCTCATAAATCTTGTCTTGACCTCATCGCTCACATTGTAGTTGTTGGCAAAGTTTGGGAGAATCAGAAATACCTTGTGGTCAGTTGTTGCGTATATATGCATGTATTCAACTTCTATTGAGGTGGGTACCTTGTACGCATGAAACTTTTTAAGTCCCTCCTATATCTGTGCCTTTCTCTTATCTGCTATCTCTTTCTTCACTCTCTCTACTTGGGCTCTTAATTCAGATTGTTTTGTAGGCTCGGAAGGCTCAGAGATGGGAGTTTTTAATTGTGAGCTCGAACTCTGACCTTTGGGATTTATAATTGTGGAGGCAGAGGGTGTGGGATATTCTCTGGTTCTGGCACTTGTAGAGATGGGTTCTGTTTCGGTTTTAGGTTTTGGAGGTTGGCTTGTTTGGCTCGGGTTTTTGGGTTTGACCTTCTGGCTTTCTTTAGAAAGAATATAGCATGTATGGGGACATAAGAGACAATCCGTACGTCCTTTTCTGACAAGGTATTGAGGTTTTGACTTTTGTGCATCGAGGATAACATGAACAATAATCTTGTTCAAAGCTTCATTTGATCGCTGAACGGGAGACTTCAAGGATGAAGTCACTGAGGTATCGCTGAGGCCTTGCAAGATTTCACACTTCTGATTAGATGAGTTTTGCTATCACTGAACCTCTTTAGATCACTAGCCGTTCATCTCTACCTTCAGCTTGGTCTTCGACTGTCACTGAATAGACTTGTGGTGTGACTGTTGTTCTTCAGATTATCAGAGATAAAATTAGAGTTCCTGATGTCCAGCGGTCGCTGAGTGCAATCAATGTATGCTATCAGTGAACCTGAACTATAACTTGTACGTGGAATTTTCACTAAGTACATAGATGAATCATATTCAAATCATTAAAAGCAGTTTTGGATCAACAATCTCCCCCTATTTGATTATGATTAAGCAACATAGGAAAATTGCTTGAAATGATCAGTAAGGACTTAGAAAATTTTAATGTAATGAATTCTAAGTACTAATCTGTGAGATCTTTTTCAGCTAATCCACTTTCTGAATTGAGTTTCATTTATAAGGATATGAAATCACAATTTTACAAGTATACAAGCTATAAAGTACATTCACGAATTTAATTTCAGAGTGTAATATCAGTGAGTAAGGTTGTTTTAACGAAAATAGAACTCTTATGTTCGTTGTCCTATTTACTATTTTCAGGAATCTTTTAAGTACACAGATGGAGTAGAGTACTTCATTGAAATTCATTTAAGGGATAATCTGAAGAATTACATAAAAATGAAGTTACAACAGTAGAGTAAAGGAATAGAAACTAAAGACTAGTCAGAGAGTTTCTCTTTTCTTCTTCATAGCTCATTCTCATATATCTTCTTCTGAATTAGTACAGGGTCATTAGTAGACCAACAGCTGCAGTACATGATCTTGATGAGTTTTGATGGGGCCTTTCTGATCTCTTTATTTCTGAGAAACCTTAATAACCCTTGGTTATCAAGAAAGACCATACCTGCTTCAGGAAGCATAATGATTTCATGCTCAGTGAATCATCTGGCTTCAGGAAGAGAGGTATTAAGCATTGAGATATCAGGGATCTCAAGATGACCAAGGACGCTTTCATAGTTGAATTTGGTCTTATGTTCATTTCTGAACGATGGACCTTCTTCAGCATCTGAATTTGGTTTTCTTCTTTTTGTCTGCCTGGGGAGAGGAGGAACTTGGACGTGTTGTGACATCCTTTGCAATAGTGATCAAGAACTATTTCTACAACATCTTCGAATTTGGACTTTGATTGCTGAATGGCATCTCTGATTTCCAGCCATTCAGAGTATCCATAAAACTTCAGAAACTTGGCTTCTTCTCGTTCACTTCTTGAATGCCTGTACATCGTACAAATACCTTCAGACCCTTCTTTTTGGAAGTGTATCCTTCGATAGTAGCATGAGTGATGGTTGAATCAGACATATGGTGTTCGAACCTTTCAGTACACCATTTAAGTTCATTGTTCCATTGTTCCTGAGTTTCTTTATTCAGAGCATGTAGAATTTTCTTTTGAGCTGTGATCGGATTTACACTCAGGTTGTCCCTTGTAAGTTCCTTTTGTGCTAGAGCTTCAGCGACCTTTAAACTTTCTTCATTTTGCCTCTTAGTCGCTTCATCTCTTAGCATTCCTCTCTGAACATTTCTCTTGCAATCCTTAGGTCTTCTTCAGTCTGTTTCATCTTCTCGTCTCTAAGTCTCTGAGCTTCGAGGGCATCTTCTATTTCTTTGGAGAGAAAAGAGAAATCATCAATCACCCTGATTGGTACAGAGGCTTCTAGCTCAGATGTATGAGGAGGAATTTGAACTACGGATGCTTCCAGGGCTCTGATGAAATTTATTCTTCTTTCTTCTTTCTTCTTCTTCAGGCTTCCTTATTATTTGTTTATGTACACGCCTTTGGACAAGGCCTTCTTCTTCTTCAGATTCAGTATCGAATATGTATAGGAACTGATCTTCAGAAGAAGGTTCATTCAAGAATGAAGAACCCTTTGGGGAACAAGGATCACTAAGAGGAGAGAGGTTCATCAGCAACAGAAGTTTGTGGAGGAGATTGATCTTCAAGAGGAGGGATATAGGAGATGAGAGGAAGGCATACCTCAGTAATGAGCTCCCTTCTGAACTTAAAAGAGTAGAATCAAGATCTACTACTTCTTCATTTTTCTCTAAGGGACCAAGTTGATCCTTTTTAGGATTCTCCCTGTCCCCCAAAGGGGTTCTAAAAACGACTCCCCCTGATGGTGCCGTTTCTGGTCTGTTGGTAGTCCAGAATTCATCATCGTCATCATCATCGTCATCATCATCGTCACCATCATCATCATAATAATCAACATTATCCTTGAGGGAATAATGAGGGATGTCTTTAGGTTCATTATCGTCTTCATCTTCTTCCTCTTCTTCATCATCTTCATCACCTGCTACAGCTTCAAGGATGGGTGGTTGTTGTTAGACCTCATTTCAAAAGAAGTATGAATCAGAATTTTGCAAGTACATGCGCCCCTGATGATGTGGCAGGCACATCTTCCATGTGTAACTAAGTTAGTTATTCACTTAGCTTACATGTCAAGATATAATAGGCTAGATAGCTGACTTTCGTTATTGTAATCGTATAAATAGCTCATTGTTGATTGTAAAAACTGTGACTTGAAGAATACAAATTTGACAGCTAAATTTTGCGTACTGTTATTATCGTTCAAGCAATTCAATACGAATTAACGATTGTTCTTCAATTATGTTCTTACTATTCTTACTGTTTATCATAGATCTGTTTGCTTCCACTCATATTTACTTGTTTGATCTATCGATTAATTGTTAGAAAAGGGATCTGGGTTCCAGCAGTTGTTGATGAGGTTGCGGAGGTGGTTGGTTCATGAGCTGTTAAGTGAGCTCTTGGGCGAAATTCTCCTCCTCTTTGTTATTTACAGGTAGAGTGTGCACTAAGAGAGTGTGCACATTCGAGTCGAGATAAGAGAGGGTTGTTGCCAGAGAAGTTTGTGTTTGAGCGATCAAACCCAACTGAGATTTGTCTGCTTTAGAGAATGAAGGGGCTCTCTCTGACATGCCTTTAACAAGGCGCAGAATCTCCGTTTGATTTTGCTGTATTTCAGCAATGGCCTTGGCTTGACTTTCAGCTTTCTGAGAGAGAGCCTTTACCTCTTGCTCAATGGATCATTGGTCGTCTCTCACTGTTTGAAGATCAGTGGAGAAATTGCTGATAGCCACCTTCATGGCAGGGACCCCACTGACCTGTTTATGAGAATGCTTGAGAGAAGCATTTCCCGGTCCTGTGCACGTTGCTTTCCTGAGATCAAATTGTCGAAACAAAACTGATGTCTGAATAGCACGTTGCTCAATCTCATCAGGGATGGGGACAACCATACCTGAATCATAGATTGATGTGAGGACCAAAGAAAATTAGATAGAAGAAGATAAGAGCGCGGTGCATGTGATACCTGATATAGCCTCAGCGTGGATGTCTAAAACAGTTTCAGAGACCGAGGTCACTGAAAAAGGAGGTAGTGTTGAAGAAGCGGCAACAGAAGCAAAAGTTATTGTCGTGGCTGTGGGGAGGCTTGTTGTATAGAAGGTAGGTAGAATCCCGAAATCAGAGAGAGTGCTTGATTGAGTAACACTCTTCTTGAGTTTCTTCGAAGCAGGCTTCAGGGCGATGGACTTTTTGTCTCCATCAGTTGGTTGATTTCTCTTTTCATCTTGAGGAAAATGCCTTGGTTAGTCACTAAGGGGATTGGTAGTGACGTTGGCATGGCAGCTACCTGAGAGGTAGTGATGGTTGATGCAGCAGCAACACCCTGAATTACCTGCAGCATGTATGGAGTGTAAGTAGCATCTCCATCTTTTTCATCCACCTCGAGAGCCTTCTTCCCAATTTAGAGAAATTTTGGTTTCTCTTAGTGGGGTATCCCTCATAGATTGTTACGAAGAGAATGGCAGCGAACCTAGGGAAAGGAATAGTTTTGTCCCTCTTCTGGTATTTAACCCGGTTGTACAGTTCACTTAAAATGTATTCAGCGAACTTCAGTTTCCGACCGGTGCAGAGAGCGACCACCACCTCTTGGGAGGGCCTGCTAGCCTGATCCTGTGAGCCAAATTTGGAGCTTAAGCACTGAATAACGTGTGTCCAAATATATTGCCATCTCGCTGGCATGCGCTTCTTTTCCACCTTAGTGATGGACTTGATGACCTTCTTCGTCTCTTTGTCAAGGAAACCCTGAATTACCTTAGTTGTTGGAGCAGCAGCCCATTTTTCATTATCCTCCTTAGTTGGAAGATGGAGAGCGTTCCTTATCGAGTGATAGAGATGGTGCCAAGGGCATTAGTAAACTGAATGGCAGGGAGCTTTCTTCCTTTCTTATTGGTGAGGGTAGTGTAGTGAACAGTGTGCCAGTATTGCTGAAGATGAGAAGTTATCCCTACAGAGACATGGATGCAAGCATACTTCAGTGGGGCAATGTTTGATGAAGCAGGCACCATCCCTCAAATAAGCACGTTCAGCAGGAATATCAGTGATAGCAACATAGTTGCTTGGCGTCACCATAGCTTGTTCAAGAGGAAAGCTGGCCTCTGGTGCAGCAATGAAGGTAGTGACAGGAACGACTTCATTTTCAGATTGAGAGATGTTGCTTTGAGTTGCCATTTCTATTTTAAAAATGGGAACACCAAATAGAAAAATCATGGCTTAATACAAAAATATGTATAAACCAAAGCATTTTTGGTACAAAGGTTACCAAATAGAAGATATAATGAAAACAAATGTTTTGATGAACAAAATCAAAATACTTGTTATTTGGCTGAGTTATAAAAAGAAATCTTAAAACGATAAACCCAAGGAGTTGGTCTCTGAGAGAAATTAGGGACCTTCTTCTTGGAATTAAAAGGTTGGCTTACTGAGAGAGAAGAAGGATTTTTCTTCAGTGAAGGGAGTTTGTTGTCCTTGGGAACTTGACTAATGAACTTGTCTTTAGTCACTTTCCCTGAATCAAAGTGAATCCTTGGGAATAGGTTCAGAAGGTCTTGTCTCTGAGATAGAAGTACTCTTAGACGAGGGGCCAGGGATAGAAGAAACAAACATTCCAAATTTCAGCATGGAACAGTCAGTGTTAATTTCTTCTTGGTCAAATGAATATCCAAGACCACTTTTGACCTTAGCAGGTATCCGAGCTTTTATGACCTCACTTATCTTATTAGAAGATTTACACCATCCTTCAATGGTAGCTTTCTCAGCCTTAAGATCGACGATGGCCTTTGCGCGCTCAGTGATAGCTTGTTGTTTTTCAATACTTATGGTCTGATTTACAATGATTTGGTCCTTAAGATCATTTTTGATCTTAATAAGTTCTTTTATTTTCAGATGGCAATTCTTTAGTTGTTCGGATAGATCAATGTTAATTTTTTCAGCTTTGATCTTGACATTTCGAGCATTGTAAAATTCAACAGTCATAGAGTCGAGAGCCGACAAGCTATCATTTTTCAAGTATAGATGAGTTAGAAGGAATAAATACATGTGTTGATGGACACTCTGAAGAGGATGTGTCAGATGCCTCTTCAGCTTCTTCTATTTTGGCCATAAGACATATGAGAGCTACGTCTTCTTCATCTGGTTCAAATTCATCAATGGAATTTGCCCAGTCGTTTTCCTGGTCCCAATCTGCCTCTTCAGCGACAAGGCCTTTTCCTTTTCGCTGGTTATTTCTTAGATTCTGATATTTCTCTTTTAACTTGGAATATTTTTCCTTTTTAGATTTATCAGAGATCTGAGAAGTTGTTGGTGCAGCGACTTTCTTGGATCTACACTCACTTGCGAAGTGACCCTTGCGCTGACAATTATAGCAGATTGCTGAAGTCTTATCAGCAGGAAGAACCTTCGACTTATCAGAGTAAGTGATAGCTGGTATTTCTCTAAACTTACTCTTTCTAGCAAATCTTCTGAAATTGTTAGTAAGAAGAGCTAGAGAGTCATCAAATTCAGAGATGTCCGCATCAGTGAATCCTTCTAGGTCAGCTTGATCTAACTCAATGATAGAGGTGATGGAAGAAGAGACACGTTTAGAAGGTTCTACGTCTGAGGTCACAAGTGCCAAAGAAGTACTTTTGGTACTTTCGATGTCCTTTATGAGGTTTCTTTTAATGCCTGACATTGCTCATGATTTAGTAACATCCCATATAAAGCACTTAAAGATAGAGTTTCAATATTGTTTGACAGCTTAAGACATGTAGTATACCCTTCCAATTGTTCAGGTAGTGCCTCCATGAATTTTTTCAGTAATTCAGCATTAGAGTACTCTCTGTTGACAGTTTTCATGTCAATCAAGAGACAGTTAAATCTTAGGTAAATTTGAGAAAGTGTTTCATTTTTTAGAAACATAAAGCTTTCATACTATCTTACCAAATTAATGCTACGAGTTATCTGAACTTCATCAGTTCCTTCATATTGAATACAGATAGTATCCCACATGGTTTTAGATGTTCTCATTTTCATCACAGAGTGACAAACTTCATCTGGAAGAGATATGACAATTATAATCTAGCTTTTGAATCAATAGATAATTCTCTTTTGTCTTCATCACTCCATTGAATTGGAGTTTTGACAATTCGTCTCTCAGGAATAGCTGGAGAGGTAGCAGTGGCAGGTACTGAAGGGGACAGGAATGTAGGAACAAATGGTCCATTCTCTAGATAATAGGGGATCTTAGGATCTGACCCTTCTAGGAATAGAGTCATTCTTTCTTTCCATAGAGGGAAATTATCACGGCTCAGTCTTGGAGGTTTAGCTAAAGATCCATTATCTATGTAGTTGGTGTTTGTGTTATCCATTTTAAAATAACTTGATAAAAAGTTGTTTTAAAGATTAGTAAGCAGAAAACACTGCTCTGATACCACTTGTTGGTCCCAAAGGGGTCTAAAAGAGTTCAAAGATATATAACAGTTAGTAGAACGGGGGGTTGAATACAAACACAAGTAGATTTTCGTTTTTAAATTAGTTTATATAAATAAACAAATTTACAGTTACAAGCGGAATAAGAACAAGTATAAAACCTATTCTATTGTAACTAAAGAAAAAACTTAGTTGATGCGCAAGGAAAGATAGGAAATAGCAGTAGAGGGTTTTAGAAAGAATATAGCATGTACAAAGATGGAAAGGGATTTCCCATCTATTTATGCCCGTTTGCATTAATGCAAAGAAAAAGCTACATGTCATGTGTCAAACATGTGGAGGATGTTTGTCCTTTGGTTAATAGGATGGTCATGCTTTTAGCCACCTATGAACAGTACCAAATTAGATTTGATGACATAAGAGACAATCCGTACGTCCTTTTCTGACAAGGTATTGAGGTTTTGACTTTTGTGTATCGAGGATAAGATCAACAATAATCTTGTTGAAAGCTTCATTTGATCGCTGAACCAGAGACTTCAAGGATGAAGTCACTGTGGTATCGTTGAGGCTTTGCAAGATTTCACACTTCTGATTAGATGAGTTTTGCTATCACTGAACCGCTTCAGATCACTAGTTTTTCATCTCTACCTTCAACTTGGTATTCGACTATCGCTGAATGGACTTGTGGTGTGACTGTTGTTCTTCAGATCATCAGAGATAATATTAGAGTTTCTGATGTTCAGCGTAAACTATAACTTATACATGGAATTTTCACTAAGTACATAGAGGAATCATATTCAAATCACTTAAAGGAGTTTTGATCAGCACATCTATTTATACCCGTTGCATTTAATGCAGGTCAGAAGATACATGCCATGTGTCAAGTTCCTATACGAGACTTGTGCTTTGTTCATAAAGCAACCATGTTTTTAGCCGAATATGAACAATAGCCTATTCAGAATTGGTAAGCATATAAGGAATAGTCCGTACGTACTTCCTGACAAGGCATGGTGGTTTGACATTTATGCATCGAGGATAAGACCAACTTTGATCTTGCTGAGTAGGCCCCACATTGATCATTGATACTAAATCTTCAAGGATGAAGTCCTCGGGTATCATTGAGACATACACAAGATCTTACACTTCTGTTAGATCAACGTTGCTATCACTGAACCGCTTCAGATCACGAGCTATTCATCTCTTTCTTCAGCTTGGCCTTCGACTGTCGCTGAATGGTCTTTGGTGTGAGTGTTGTTCTTCAGATCTTCTAAGTCCAGATAGTTTTCCTGTCTTTCAGCAATCACTGAGTGTAATCAGTGTATGCTCTCATTGAATCTGAACAGTAACATAGACTTGGATTTTCACTAAGTACAAAGATGAATCATATTCAAATCAACGAAAGGAGTTTGGATTAGTAATATTTGCATATTGCTATATTCCCCCCTTTAACTCTTAAGATGCAATATATCCTCTTAGTTCAAAGCTTTAAGAAGAATAACCCTCGCGCTTAAGTAATTACTATTCACCTTATATATATATATATATGTATATATATTAGTTGCAACTCATGGGTGTTACATTAAATCTTATTAATCATTTGTGTGAGTATTGGGTTTTAATTCATGGTTAAATGGGTGTCACTGGCTTTTCATCATGAAATTGGTGCATTTTGGAAAGAAGTTGTTTTTATATTAAATATATTTCATTTTAAAATTTGTGATCTAAATAACATTATTTTAGTTTTATTGTTATATATTAAAGATGAAAACTGTTTTGACTGACAAGACGTTAAACCTAACACTTTTTATTCGGCATGTGCATCAGGACCTTGTTGAGAATGGTACTAGCAATACTATGAAGAGTTGAGTGCTAGTTAGAGGCACGAGAAGAATTTAACTATTTAGGGACGTCTGTATTTTGGGGATAACAACTGTCATTGGGTTTTGGCAACACCGTCCCTAATCAAGACTTTATGTAAGACTTCGTTTATTGATTGCTCATGTCAAATCTTAGGTTGCCATTATAAGCATTCAACTCTTGACCTTTAGAAAGGAATTATCCTTTATTTGATTTCTTAATATAAAATTTAAATTAGTTGTTTTTCCATATTTTAGGATATTGCATATCCTATTGACGACATGTCGTCGCAACGAAAAATAATTCTGTTTTTTTAAAGCCCAATAGCGATGTGAGGTCGTCATTATTGGTTTAATTTTCTTTGATATATTTATAACACAAACTTTTGTGATCTATATATGGCGACAGATATATCACGACAATAGAGGAACCAAAAAATAGACGAAAAATCCAGGATTTGTATAGCAACGCCATGTTGTTATGACAACTATATACAACGACGAAACGTCAATTCGTTGAAAAGTAGCGTCACTATATAATAAATTTATAATGTTAAAAGATAGTTAAATGGTTGAGATATTGTATTTGTATTTAAAATAAAGATTATTAAAAACATGTTACTGAAAGTAGAAGTTGAGACAAAATGTATTTCACTATCACAAAGTTTGCCCCACATAAAATTTGATGATGCACACAAGTTTAAACTAGAATTAAAATAATAAAAAATCAAAACAAAATGTATTCTAAATTCTTTGAATTGTTATTAAAACAACTTAAATTAAGAAAAATGTTTAAGATCATATACATTATTCAAATACAAACCGAGTATACCATATGTTCCTTCCTTAGAAGGCTCAAAAAAAAGACAAATAATTATTGAGTACTAAATAATTTATAAGCAAATCATATCAATTATATTTAATAGTGGTATACTTTTTCATTACAAAAGGGGCATTCTTGGTTATTTCATGATACTCTATTTTTTAATGAATTTTAATGTTACATACATATAATATGTATAAATATATATGATTTGAATCTTTAAACTTTTTATCATCCTTCAAATGTGTTTTAAATATTTATTGTTTATGTAGTTTACCAACTATTGTAAAAATGTCATTTAAACTGTTTCACTTTAAATAACTCAAAAAAATCACTATTAAATCAGTTCATTTATATAAAAGTTCAAGCGAAAATTTGCTTGAAGAATGAGGATATATGATATATCAATGTTTATATTTGTTTAATGATCAAATATAAATTTCAAAAAACCTGTTCGGCTCTTCTCAGATGAAAATGTTGGGGGTAGGGATGTAAATGAGTCGAGCCAAATTGAGTAGAACATTATTTGAGCTCGACTTGAATAAATAATAGCTCAACCTCAAATAACTTTTACAATATGGGGATTGAACTGAGCTCAAATATTTTTGACTTATCGAGTTTGACCTCAATACCCGTTTATGGACTCAAACTTGTGATCAATTAAGTCGTTTATTGGTTTAAAGTTGATAATTTTAATATTTTTTTCATATGATTTATGAAAATATGAGCATGTTTTGCTCAAAAAAGTTTATGCTCGAATGTCTCGGCTCGACTCGAAAAATATAATCCTTTATTTGAAATAGTCGAGTCGAATATTGATGTTATAAAGTTTGGCTCGTTAAATTAAATGAATTTTATTTTATGTTCGAGTTTAACTTGAGATCTACATTTATTAAGTTCGAGCTCAAAAGAAACAAGTTTAAGCTTGAGCTCAAATAACTCAACTATTTTACACATGTTGAGGTGTCGGGTGGGACAGTGTGGAGACATACATCATGGAGGGGTGGGTGGTGGGGTTCGTGGGGATATAGAGGGTTGTAAAGCCGTACGATATAAGTTATGGGTGCATTAATTTGTATTGTATAAGAAATAGTGTATCTGTTATAAATTTAACAAAAAGTATGGTATGCAAACCTTTACCTTGGGGGAGTGTTTTAAATTTTATGCTAGTTTACATTTAATAATATTTATATTTGATACTAAATTGAAGACCATAATGACTATTTTATCCTTATAATCTCATTTATCTAAATCCGATTTCAATAAATTCTGTTATATAATTAAAAGTGAATTAAATTTTTGGTCTTTGTGGTTTGCTCCAAATATAGATATTGTTACTCAAGCACATTCTACAACGTTGTCCCTAATTTTTATGTTCCATTACACAGGTGGTCCCTCAAGTTGATACCATTTAATTGCTTCTGTGAAGTTGAGGCATGTGAGCAGTACACAAGAGCAATATAGTTTTTTTATTTCTGGTATTTAAATAATACACATATGTATAACAAAATATTACTAAACACACAGATTTAGTCCACCTTCCTCATCCTATGAAACACATGCTCTTGTACTCCTTCTTCAACAAGCATTACTGTTGAGTTACGGGGTCTCAAGCATAGCGGAAAATAAATTTGTAACCCTCAAAGGACTCATACGAACTGGAATAATCGGGTGTTTCAGAATTATACCTTACAGTTAGAGAGACTTTAAATCACAACAATAAATAAGACTTGAACCTAAGAACACGATCTAATAGATCGTTGTATCGAGTAGTTGGATCATAGCCTCTTACCATAAAAATACCTCAAGGAGGGGGATGCCGAAGGCAGGGCATTACGTAAATCAATAGTTCAAACCGCACTCAAAGGTAGGACATTTCCCATTTGGTAAGAAGGGGTAAAGAAAATGCCTCGAGTCAATGTACATATCTTTTTATTTTTACTTATATTTAATAACTAACTGATGCTCTTATCTACATCCATGGTATCCACACGAACAACAAATAAGGTTGCCTTTCTAAGTTTCAAAACTTACAAAGAAAAGGGAGTATATGATGTAAGTGATTTCTAGAGAAAATTGCGGAATAACCTTCTTACATAAAATGTCACACATACTTATGGTTATGGAAATATGACCTAAGACCATCACCATCTCTACACCTTACTTGATTGTAAGAGTGGCCATACACCATCACTCTTCAGACCATGCCTACTCAACCAATTTATGTCCAACATAAATAATATCTAATTTTTATTTAATTATATAAAATGAATACAAATCAGATATAGTAATCAAAAAATTTAATTATTGAAACTCCTTATTAGATACATTCAAAGTGTGTGACCCAATGGGTTCTCGACATGATGGTAATAAATAAAAATCTCTTATTTATAGGTACAAACAATGAGCAGTATCTAGCAATACATCACCGTAATCCAAATGACGAGAATAAGTGATACAACAAATTATCGGTTTGTAGTTAACTTTAGTTTACACATTTAATTCTTGATTCCCTAATATACTGATAAAATATATCATGATATCTCATATCCATTATTTGAGCATGCATGCATTTTCTCAGTATATATTTATCAAAGAGCCGAGAGACGTCACTCTCGTCATAAACGAGGGACAAATCTTATCTCGATACATGCTAGTTCTACCATGTGATATATAAAATACCTAACAACCATTTTGTTACCCAGTTACTGGATGATTAGAATAAATGTCAAAATATGTCACTCACGCGCAACAAACTCCATGTTCTTAAGTCAAAGAATTGCATGTACATTGACCACATGAGAAACACTTATGACACTAACATGACATCCAATGCAGTGGTCTCATAGCAAGTCACCTCCGGTACACAAAATCTCCATCTTGTACCCATATGCAGATTCAATATCTCTATATGAATCCCTACATATGCTAGTCATTGTCATATTACTTCAACCATAAGCCCAAAATAATATTTAAATAGGGATATTTATCATACATTATTCTATTTATTAGGAATAATTAAAAAACAAAATATAATATAGATATATACGTTGCTTATGTTTACGTATTATTTTACGTAATAATGACCTTAGAATAATGTATTCTAAAATGTACCTAGTCAGGTATTAATTTGGGTTTATGTTGAATGAATACGATACGACTAATCGACTAGTGTATGTAAGAATTCGTATGGAGATACAAAATTCACATAAGGGTACAAGATGAGATCTTGTGTATGGGACGTGACTAGCTATGAGATTGTTTCATTGGATATTATATAAGTGTCGTAGATGTTTTTCATGTGGTCATTGTACAATTAGTCCTTTTACTTGAGATAATGGAGTTTGTGTTGGGTGATCGGTGTACTTTGATAAGTGATTCTTAATCATTCCTTAAATGGGTGACACAATGGTTGTTGGATATATCACATATCATTTAGTAGTACTACCATGGACCAAGATAGGATTTGTTTGTTAGACTTTTAAATAGTAATTGCTTCCGCTTACATTCTTATATATGAATTCATCGATTAATCATTGAAGAAGAAATTTGGAACCAACAATTGGTAACAGAGCCATCTAATCAATCTGTTGATTATTAGATCTCCTTAATTTGGAAATTTCTCTCTTCATTCATTCAGTAATTTCCTGTTTTAACTACTGTTCATAATTCCACCCTGTTCTACGAGATTTTATTAATTCATAGTAATTTTCTCCAAAAATAGTGGTAATTGTAGTTAAAATTTTGAAGAATTAGTAAGACAATCATTCTGTTATTCAATTCAATTAAAGTTTAATTGTTCTAAATTTCAAATCAATTTTTCATTATATTCTTCTCGATTCTCTATTTTCTACGAACAAATTGGCAAATTCAAATCTGAATTCTGTTTATACCTCTGGATCACTGACGAAACCTCCTACTCTCATACGTGATGAATATCCTCAATGGAAAATATGAATGGTAAATTTCTACGAGGGACTGGATGCTGATCTATTTCCAATCATTCAAAATGGTCCTCTGGTTCCCATGACTACCATTCCACGAATTCCAGCAACAGCCAATACTGATGAGATTCCTGGTAGGCAAGTTCCAAAGCTGAAGGGAAACTGGTCTGATGAGGAAAAAGCCAAAGTTGAACTAGCCAAAAAGGCTAAA
This sequence comes from Silybum marianum, assembly GCA_036898165.1. NCBI lineage: Eukaryota > Viridiplantae > Streptophyta > Magnoliopsida > Asterales > Asteraceae > Silybum > Silybum marianum. The sequence continues at coordinate 30,473,900 of CM072533.1, read as the reverse complement.
ACTCTTCTTATCATGGCTATTCCAAATGAGATTTTTCAATCTCTGGATTCCTGTGATACTGCCAAGGAATTATGGGATCAATTAGAAAATCTTAAACCGATAAACCCAAGGAGTTGGTCTCTAAGAGAAATCAGGGACCTTCTTCTTGGAATTAAAAGGTTGGCTTACTGAGAGAGAAGAAGGATTTTTCTTCAGTGAAGGGAGTTTGTTGTCCTTGGGAACTTGACTAATGAACTTGTCTTTAGTCACTTTCCCTGAATCAAAGTGAATCCTTGGGAATAGGTTCAGAAGGTCTTGTCTCTGAGATAGAAGTACTCTTAGACGAGGGGCCAGGGATAGAAGAAACAAACATTCCAAATTTCAGCATGGAACAGTCAGTGTTAATTTCTTCTTGGTCAAATGAATATCCAAGACCACTTTTGACCTTAGCAGGTATCCGAGCTTTTATGACCTCACTTATCTTATTAGAAGATTTACACCACCCTTCAATGGTAGCTTTCTCAGCCTTAAGATCGACGATGGCCTTTGCGCGCTCAGTGATAGCTTGTTGTTTTTCAATACTTATGGTCTGATTTACAATGATTTGGTCCTTAAGATCATTTTTGATCTTAATAAGTTCTTTTATTTTCAGATGGCAATTCTTTAGTTGTTTGGATAGATCAATGTTAATTTTTTCAGCTTTGATCTTGACATTTCGAGCATTGTAAAATTCAACAGTCATAGAGTCGAGAGCCGACAAGCTATCATTTTTCAAGTATAGATGAGTTAGAAGGAATAAATACATGTGTTGATGGACACTCTGAAGAGGATGTGTCAGATGCCTCTTCAGCTTCTTCTATTTTGGCCATAAGATATATGAGAGCTACGTCTTCTTCATCTGGTTCAAATTCATCAATGGAATTTGCCCAATCGTTTTCCTGGAAGGTGGTGCTAAAATGAAGAAAAACCGAAGAGCTCAAGCTCTGAACGAATACAACAGCTTCTAGGCCATTGCGGATGAATCTCTGGAACAGACTTTTCATAGATTTAATAATCTGATAAATCTATGCAAAAGATGTGATATTGTTCGATCAAAGGAAGACAATAATGTCTTATTTCGAAAGAGATTAAATCCAGAATGGTCAAACCTCTCCATGTCTTTACAAGCCAATCAAGATCTTGAGCAATGGTCTCTAAATGACGTATTTGGAACTCTTCAAGCCCATGAGAAGGAGGTTGTACAAAAGAAAATAACTATAGGTGGACCTCTGGCTTTGATTTTTGAATCAAAGGGAACGACCAGAAGAAGAAGTGAAGATATAAGAGTGAAAAGCAAGGCATTCATGTCAGAAGATGTTCCTGAAGAAGATTCTGATTCTGATGATGAAATAAAGGCATTTGCTGATTCCTTGGCTCTTATAACCAAACAGTTTACAAACCGTTTTGGAAATAGGTCGTTTCAAGGAAATAGAAGGTTTGATCGTTCTTCTACCTATACTCCTAAGCAAGAGGTTCAGAGATCTGAAAAGACTGAAACAGAGAAGAAAGAAGATGAGATGAAGAAGAAGAAAGATGTATGCTACAGATGTGGCAAGCCGGGACATTACTTGAAAGATTGCAGATGGGCTCTGGATAAAGACAAAACATATTACAAAAACAAATACAAGTATAATGTCATTGAAAGAGCCCACTATGCTGAGAAAGAGAATTGGCTCGGAGATGAGTCCAGCGGTGATGAGGCAATGTTCTGTGGGATGGCAAAGACGAATGAATCAGAAGATCAACCTTCTGAGTCACCGGTTAGTAATTTCTCTGAGTCATCTGAACTTGAGAATACAATTGTGCTTTTGTCAAATAATTTTGATGAACTTAAACAAAAGCTTACAATTCAAAAGAAGTTACGAAAAGATATTGAGAAAACTCTTTCCACAATACAAAGGGAAAGAGATATTTACAAAAGAGAAATATATATCTTAACAGAAGAGAAACTGGAACTTGACACTGAAAAAGAAAAGATTTCTAAAACCTTGAAAGACACGTAAGTTTTGTTAAAAAAGGAGCACTTAAGTTTTAAGAAACTTCTGGAAGAAAAGGATAAGGAGATTCAAGTTAAGGAAAGTGACAGATTAAATTCTGTAGCACATATAAACTATTTTAAAAAAGAAATATACATTGAACTTCAAAACAAAACGCACCAGATCAAAACATATCTGGATGCTCAAAAAGTTCATGAGAAAATAAGTACACAAGTAGGAAGATCTGGAATCGGTTTTGAAGATTTAGATCCCTATACGTGTGAAAAGAAGTCTTGTTTAAACTCTGTTTTTTGTATGGGACAACAACAGAAGCCTGTGTTTCCAATTCTTTATGAACAATCATGCTTTAAACGATCTAAATATGAAAATGGTCATCATCAACGAAAACTCAAGGTTAAAAATATTATACATTCTTCTGAAAGGACTAACGTTGATCTAAATAAAATTCAGAAGAAAGATCATATTTTCAAGTTCGGTTAAAATTGAATCCAAAGGCTGATGCGTTTATTCCTACTCAAGCAGAAGAAGAATTACGACTTATTTTTGAAAATGATCTTCTCTTGACTCTGGACAATTGTTTTAAACTTGAAAATGATAGTAAACAGAAAGAGTTAGGAAAAAATCCAGAGATTTTTCCTTGTTCCTTTATTGATTTAAATCTTTCTGAAGTTCAAGAGGATTTAGAAGAAATCACATATCCCTGGGAAAATGATGATCAAAGTGAGGATTTCTTTGACAATTCAGAAACATATCTTTCTCACTTTGAACATCAATCTCCTATCTATGCTAAAACTCCAGAGGTTATTAAGAATAAAGCCGCCACATTTCTATTTACTAATGAATCTCTAGAGATAAGAGCTTATGGAATGAATGTTCAGAAACTTTCAAGTGGAATTCTGACTTTCTCTGTTCCTCCTGAACAACGAAAAACTGTTTTCATCCATCCAGATTTTATAGGAATGTGTCTGAAAGCTAAATCTTGTCTTGAACTTGAAAAAGAAGAAAAACTTAAAGAGAAGATCCTTATCCAAACTCCTAAAACTTATCCTCCAAAAATTTCTTATGTCCAGAAAGGTAAATGGAAATCTAATCACTTTGTTCCTGTTTCAGTAATCTCAAAAGCTTCTGAGAAGAAAAATCAGTGGAAATCTCCGCCGAAGAACATTTCAGATCCAAAACACAAGTCTAGTCTAGATAGGAAGTTCTCTAGAACAACTGATACTAGAAAAGACAGTCTTAAGAATAATTGTAATTATCATTATCGCAATGAAAATTCAATTGAAACACTTTTTTCAGACTTCTGAATGTTTTTCTCTGTTCTTAAAATTGAAACACTTTTTTTCGCGGACCTCTGATCAATCAAACTCAAACTATTCGCACTTCAATCAAAATAAAACAAAGAGAAACAAAAAAACAAAAATTACAAACAATCAGTCTTTACCTTCTGTTAAATCAAATCAAGAGCAAATAAAAAAAGTTGATAAAACAAAAACTAACATTAAAGGACCCATAATGAAATGGGTACCTAAAAAACTCTGATCTTGATTACAGAAACAGCGTGTGCATATATGGTATCTTGACTCTGGATGCTCGAGGCACATGACTGGTTCACGAAACTTACTCTCCCAATTCAAAGACAAAAGTGGTGGAGCTGTAACGTTTGGTGATAATGGTAAGGGTCAGATCAAAGGCTATGGTACTTTACAGGAAGGTAAACATTACCTTATCTAAAGTCGCTCATGTTTCTGGATTGAAACATAACCTCCTAAGTGTAAGTCAACTCTGTGATTCTAAGATACTTGTCGTATTTGATGAAGAACATTGTTACTTATTTTCTAAGGCAGGTGAGGAACTTTGGAGAGCAGACAGAAAAGGTAACCTCTACATGATGAATTTTACCTCCAAGGATGGTAAAGAAACCTTATGTCTTATCTCCAAAAAGAGTGAAGTTGCATGGCTCTGGCATCATAAAATGTCTCACTTAAACTTTGATAATCTTGAGATGCTTGTAAAACATAATTTGGTATCTGGACTTCCAGAAGTTTATTTTCAAAAAGATCACCTCTACCCTGCATATGAAATGGGAAAGATAAAACGAGCATCTCATAAAACAAAAAGTGATCACTCATGCATAAGACCTCTGCAATTGTTACATGTCGATCTCTGTGGTCCCATTGCAATTCAGAGTCTTTCTGGTAAAAAGTATATACTGGTACTTATTGATGAATTTTCCAGGTATACTTGGCTTGCTTTAGTTCGACAAAAGTCAGATGTACCTATCGTACTCCAGAATATGATGACCAGAATCCAAGTTCTTTTACACCAAAAGATTCAACAGTTAAGAAGCGACAATGGTACTGAATTCAAGAATGCCAAGCTTGAAGCGTACTTTACTGAAAATGGAATTACTCAGAATTTCTCTGTTGTGCGCACTCCCCAACAGAATGGTGTCGTTGAACGTCGCAACATTGGTCGAAGCAGCCAGAACGATGCTTGCAGCTTCTGGACTCCCCATTCACTTCTGGGCAGAAGGTGTAGCCACTGCTTGTTTTACTCAGAATCGTTCTATAATCGTCAAGAGGGATCTCAAAACCTCTTATGAGCTTATTAACAAAAGAAAACCATCTGTCAAATTCTTTCATATTTTTGGTTGCAGGTGTCTTATCTTAAATGACAGAGACAAACTTGGCAAGTTTGATCCAAAATCAGATGAAGCTAAATTCTTAGGCTATTCTTTAAATTCCAGAGCTTTTCGTGTTTTTAATTTAAGAACTAAAACAGTTATGGAAAGCATTAACATCGATTTTGATGATCAAACACAACTGACTTCTGAGTATTCCTCGTCAGAACTCAAACTTAATACTGTCACCTCTGACTATCTTTCAGGATCCAGAGAATCCGAGATTGATGCTATTTTTCAAGATTTTTTGGGCGAAGAAATATTTTCAGAACCTGTTTTACCTGCCCCATCCTTAAGTATACCTGAAGCTCTTCATGCCTCTGGCATAACTCTATCTGGTCCTACTTCTTCTGAAACTAGCTCTTCAATCCCTTCTGCTCTTCACATTCCATCATCTGATTGTCCAGAAGCTTCTTCTGTTCCATCATCTGAGGGGGAGACTTTAGGATCACGGGATTCAGAATCAATATTTCCAGATGAAGTTATCTCATCTTCTGACACAGAAGTTCAGGCTCAACCAATACCACAAACAAGGATGAAGAAATGGACAAAATCACACACTCCAGATCTTATCATTAGTAGTCCTTCAAAGAGTGTCAAAACACGATCTGCTACGGCAAATGAAGCTTTCTATGTCAACTTTCTTAGTATGATCGAACCCAAGCAGGTTCATGAAGCCTTAGTTGAACCTAGTTGGGTAGAAGTAATGCAGGAGGAGTTACTTCAATTTGAACGTAACAAAGTTTGGAATTTAGTACCATTACCAAAAGGTAAAGTTGCTATTGGTACTAAGTGGGTCTTCATAAATAAAAAGGATGAAGACAAAATTGTGATCAGAAACAAGGCTCGTCTGGTGGCAAAAGGTTATTGTCAAGAAGAAGGCATTGATTACGATAAAACCATTGCTCCTGTTGCAAGACTGGAGGCGATACGACCTTTTCTGGCATTCTCTGCATACAAAAACTTTTAAGTATATCAAATGGATGTTAAATGTGCATTTCTAAATGGAAATCTCAAACAAGAAGTGTATGCCTGCTGGCTTTAAAGATGCAAGACATCCAGAATACGTCTATCTCCTTGACAAAGCTCTGTATGGCTTAAAGCAAGCACCCAGAGCCTGGTATGAACGTTTATCCAAGTTTCTGATCAGCAAAGGGTATGAGAAAGGTAAAATTGATACCATACTTTTCATCAAAAGACGCAAAGGTATGTTAACTATTGTTCAAATTTATGTGGATCACATAATTTTTGGCTCTACTCATCAAACAAAAGTTGAATTGTTTTCTAAATTGATGGAAACTGAATTTGAAATGAGTATGATGGGAGAACTAACATTCTTTCTAGGACTCCAGGTTAAGCAAAGTACCTCTGGTATTTTTATTAATCAAGCAAAATATGTCTCTGACATGTTAAAGAAATTTCATTTTCAGAATTCTTCACCTATGAAAACACCTATCTCTCCTACTACGAAACTAGGTCCTGATCCTTTTGGGAAACCAATTGATATCACGGGCTACAGAGGTATGATAGGTTCTCTTCTGTACTTAACTGCAAGTAGGCCTGATATTATGTTTGCTACTTGTCTTTGTGCTCGTTATCAAGCCAATCCTAAAGAATCTCATTTGGCCGATGTCAAAAGAATTTTTAGATACTTAAAGGGAACTCCTTCATTGGGTCTCTGGTATCCTAAAAACTCTGGATTTGATTTAATGGCATATACAGATTCTGATCATGCAGGTTGTAAGCTGGATAGAAAAAGTACTTCTGGTAGTTGTCAACTTCTAGGTAATCGACTTATCAGCTGGACATCCAAGAAACAAAATTATGTTTCAACATCTACCGCAGAAGCTGAATATGTTGCTGCTGCTAGCTGTTGTTCTCAAGTTATTTGGATGAAGACTCAACTCAGAGACTATGGTCTGATTTATGATAAGATTCCCATACTTTGTGATTCTGAGAGTGCAATTGCCATTACTGAAAACCTAGTTCAGCATTAAAAAACGAAGCATATTGATGTCAGGTATCATTTTATCAAAGATCATATAGAAAAGGTCACTATAGAAATGTATTTTGTCTCTACTGATTATCAACTTGCTGATATTTTCACAAAAGCTTTAGATAAGAAGCGTTTTAATTTTTTTAATCAGCAAGTTGGGAATGCTTAATATGTAACATCCTTGGATTTTTTTTTTGAATTGTTCAGAGGTCTCTGATTAATTCTGGTAATTCACCAGAAGCCATCAGAAGCTTCTGAACTCTTCTGACCTTCATTATCCAGATAATTTTTTTTATCTTCCAAGTGATGGCAGCAAAGCGCATATTGCAAAATGCGAAGGAAGGAGCTTACTTTTATATACTCGAGGAATCTTTGTGATTCATTCAAAAGGGGGAGTTTACCATTCCAGGGGGAGTTTACCTTTCAAAGGGGAGTTTACCATTCTAGGGGGAGTTTACTTATCAAGGGGGAGCCTATCAAAGTCTAACTCTGGTTAGTTGTCTTCTGAATTTTTCATCTACTTTAAGTTTCTTCTGAATCTTCTTATTCTGAGTTTCTCTTGCCGTCAAGGTTTCTCCAAATTTTTATGATTCATTTCAAATTCATTTTAGATGATGATTCTTAGTTGACATGTTTTTCAAATTATTTTTCTATGAATAAATATTTTCTGAATTTTTTTTTGAATATATATATTTTATTAACTCTTGCCGTCAAGGTTATTCAAAATTTATATATTCAGTTTTAATTTTTTTTTTATTCTCTTCATGGAAAATTAAACTTTCATTTGGTTCAAAACATTTTTCTATTTACCAAATGACTGATTTTAAATTTAAATAAAAAGATTAATTACTCTCAAAAATTGTTTTAGTCAACTAAACTGACAATTTTATTTGATTAATTAACAATTTTTTTTATTAATATCTTTTTATTTACTTTTGGATAATCAACCGGTTTTAAGCCGATAACCCTGCAGTTATCTCTTTCAAATATCGTGCTTTAATCATCACTAGCTCACCTTCCTACTTTCCACGTGTCACCCATTGTGTGACTGCATGTATCCACGCCTGCGTTCTTATATCATCATTTCTGAACTGTTTTCTCCTACTCCCAAAACTAAAACCCCTTCCTATTACAAATTGTTTACATTCTCTCTCATATAAAACCCCCAAATTTCAGAAACTCATCTTCTTCTTCGCAACTGTTATTGCTCAAACTCTCCGATTCACGAATCTACTCACCAACTTACCCAACTCTCATCAATGGCTTCTCGTCTTGCAAATCCAACCCTTAACGATGACGAAGGACGTCTCGTTGATTCCACTGCAGATAGTGCACCATTTGTCAAACTGCCATTAAAAGCGAACAATGTGCAGGTCCTTCTTGATCCAAACACCTACCAGGCCGAGTTCAGGATCATGGTCGAATTCCTCCAACAGCATCCACTTAATCGAGCCCTAACTCTAACAAACCCAAATGTCCCTGAAATTTATGTTCAAGAAGTTTGGCAATCGATGTACATTAGTGATGAAGAAACTTTGATTGGAAATTTCAGCCATCCAGATCAACCTGAAAATGCTGTGGAGATACCTATCACCAAGAAGAAATTAGCCAGGTATTTTCATTTACCCCAATCACAGGTGCAAATTGATGGTCAATTCATGCCAAATCCAGCCCTAGAATCGAATCCATCTACTGAAGCCCTGCTATCCTTCATCCATTCCTTGGCTACAACGAAACCCTAACCAAACTGTCCGAATTTAAGAGAAACCAGTTACCCCCAATGTGGAATCTCCTTGTCTCCATTCTGAACAAGAGCCTCACATGAAAAATTGGGTCCCTCGATCAAGCTAGCAGAAACATTCTGACCATCATGTATGGTATGTATTTCAACCGCCCTTTGGACTATGCAAGCCTCATTTTTCAAGAAATCAAAGCTGCTGTGACCACTAAGGTAACTCATCAAACTCAAGGAAAACCTCTCCCAACCTTAATGTTTCCACGATTTTTATCCCTGGTTACCTATCCTGCAATTGGGGCACTTAAAACTCCATTAGTTCAACCTTTCTGTAAAATCGCCTCAATGAGCTCTCATCGGCCAACCATCGACCGCAATGGGTATTCCTCTCCAAGGGAACTTTCCAGGTACATGCTAAACCTAATTCCATCTAGCTCTTCTTATCTGCAATCTTATAGAAGCTCTATGATTTTCTCAGAACAGAGAATTTCTACCCCAGAGCATTTAGAGCCAGTTTTAGATGGTGAGGGGTCAAGTGAGGCTGAGGTTGAAAAGAATATATGTGACCATCCGAGTGGTTCTACCCATGCCGACCTCTTGATGAAAGAGGCTACTGAAGATGTCCAGAGACACATTTGAGCGAATCTCTCCTACATCCCAAAGGGCAACCTCATATGCTGAGGTAGATGCTAACACATCTACACTCATTGACCAAGGACGACCCAGTCCAAACCACCCAGAAACCATCCATTTAGAGGATACTTCTCAATCCTCTGAATCAAGCACTACCGGGGAAAGCACCTCCTCTTCATCATCCTCTCAAAAGGATGACGATGAAAATATAAGAGTTCCATTGCCCAGAACTCGCCTATTCCTACACAAAATGTCGTTGTCTCTGTGACCGACAATGTTATAGAACACACAGAAGATGAGTCCACATCTTCTGATAGGATAGAAGCTGAGGAAATCCCATCAGAGGGGTTACAGCATCAGGATGCACCACTTACCGAGGTGTTTACACTCCATCAAGGTAAGCACATTGTTTTCAGCACCTCATCCTCTGATGATGAGGACTCTGTTGAGACAATCAGAACAACCGAAGAGGTGCCTGTTAATCACAGCCCTCGAAGACAGGTTGGAAGTCCCTCCACACTCAACACCAACACAGGTGTGAAAGAAGGCCTCTCTGAACGCGAGAGTAAAGGGGCTCCATGTGTTGGAGAAGCATCGGTTACACATTCTGAATTTGTCACAAATGCAGCGTTTCAGGCATTTGCTGATAAAATTCAGAGATCTATGGAAGTTCTAAAATTATCCGTCTCCAACAATAATACTCTTCTTCTGGGCATCAAATCTGAACAAGCAAATCAAGATGCTACTTTACAAGCCATTCAAAAGGTTCTCACTGTCAATTCAGAGGCTCAGAAGAATTATTTTGATGACCAGTTCAAACTTCTGCATGAAGGGATCAAAGCCAATGCTGATGCTATCTTCCACATACCTGACTCTCTCCCAACTTCTAAAGTTACCATCTCTGTGGATGAATATAGTTCTCTGGTTGCTGATTTACAAAAGATTATCCACGTAGTAATTCTTTCTGATGACCCTTCTAGCACTACTCTGGTTAAGAAGTCAGACATGGCTATTTTTCAAAAAGCCATGCTTGACAGAATGAATGTCATATCTTCAAAGTTTGCATCAAAGACAACGACCGGCTCTTCAAATGTTGATCAGAAGCTCTCTTCCATGGAAACCACTCTTTCTAAACTTACAACTCTGGTAAGTTCTATATCTGAAGCATTTAACGCCAAGAAAAAGGCTAAGGAAGAACGCCAAGAGGAATGAAATGAAAACTCAAAAGGGGTGAAATGAAAATTAGGTTTGAAAAGTAAATCCCAATAACCGGTTATGTGGTACCAAGCTTTTCTTTAATAAGTCTTTGTCTCCAATGACATTTACCTATTTCAATAACTAATTGTAATAGTAAAAACCTATTTTCCACTGAGTGTATGGCTCCCATATCAGAGCACGACTGTAGTTGTGAAGGTGTTGGATGATGTTGTTGTTGTTGTTGAAGAGGAGATGAAGGTGGCTGATAGTGGCTACCGGTGGCCGCATCTAGCAGCAATGACCACTAAAAAAAGGGCAGAATACAAGAAATAACAAATTACTTACATAAACTTTCTTATTATAGGATTGTACTTTTAATTTTTCTTATTACATCCATATACTTTTAAATTATTTTTTATTAAAGTATTGTACTTTGAAAAATCTATCCATTATAGCATTGGGTAACCTTTTTTTTACATTTATCCATTATAAGAGGTTTCCATTCCATGTTATTGTCCGTATAGGTTGTCCACATGAAATATATTGTTGATGTGACATTTCTTATACAACATTGTACTTTTAGAACATTAATTTTACATATTATTTAATAAATAAATTTGATTAATTTAACGAAACTAAATTATTCGTAAATATAACAATATTAAAAAAATTTGTAGATCACAAATTATTTCCCTATACTCAAAAAAATGTTTAAAAAATATTTTTTAACTAAGAAAATTAGAATTGTTACGTTTTTTTACAAATAAAATATTTATATTGAAAAGAATATATATCAACTTGTCTTATAAACTTGAATTGATATATCATTCAATAATTGTATTAAATTAATTGGATTATTTCTAAAATATTCATTAAAATATAACAATATTAAGAGAAATTGTAAAAAATATTTTATATCGTTAAATTTTAAAATAAAGTACAAAATAAGTATTTTCTAAATTAGAAAAATTAAATAACAAATGTTACCTTTTCTTATAAATAAAATATTTATCTTGAAGAAAAATATCATTTGTTAAAAAATGTTACTCTAAAATATTTAATTTGTACAATTTAGTAAGAGTGTTTTTTTAAATAGTGACGACGTAAGGAAGTTACTAAAAAAATTAAGAAAATTAAGAAAAATAAATAAACCAGGTAAAGTGAGAAAATTTAAATTTTTTATGCAAAATGACGTGTCATCCATGTCATCTCATTTAAGTCATGTAAGCAAAGAAAAGTAGTCGTTAACTTGTTTAAAAGATAACAAGTTACTCATTGCTATTTTGAGTAAATTTTTCAAAGTACAATGCTTTAATAAAAAACAATTTGAAAGTATATTGTTGTAATAAATAAAACTGAAAGTACAATGGTATAATAAAGAAATTTATGTAAATAGGTTATTATTTCATGCATTATTAAGATTATATATCAAACGAGGATAGATTAGTAACATTTTAGTTTCTGTCTTATTCTTGTCTCCTCTAGTTTCATCTATTTTGGTGGAACAAGAAAAGGTCTTTTTGTTCCACACTGTCCCACCTTGTCCCAGTTCTTACCCCTGTCCCATGTCAAGCCAAACGTGGGACAATGTATTTTGTCCCGGCCTGTCTCTTCCCGTCCCAATAATAATAGTAACTTATTACATGTTTGTACGTATGTATGTACTAATATATGCATGTGGTGTATATTGGTATTGATAAGACCACTAAGACTCAAAATAACTTAATAAAAACTACTACAACTTATTAGGAACCATTATAGTCTAAAAAGATCTTTTATGACTTATTCAGAACCATTAAATATTTTAGAGTAAGATTTTTCTAACGAATATGATATATTTATTTCAAGATAAATATTTTATTTGTAAGAAAAGATAACAGTTATTAATTTAATTTTTCTAATTCAAAAAATATTTATTTTGTATTATTTTTTCTAAAATGTAACAATATACAAGTGTTTTACAAATCTACTTAAATTTGTTATATTTTAATAAGTATTTTAAAAATAATCTAATTAGTTTAATATATGACTAGTTGTCATATTTAAACCATCAATTTTTTTACCTTAGGCAACATAGGAACAATAATATATGTTGCTTAAGACAGATCTAAGACAACATAGGCAATAATTTATATGTTGCCTAAGTAAATTGTGATAGATCTATCATACAATGTCACTTGTCATATTTAAACTATCAATTCTTTAGCTTATGCAACGTAAAAACAATAATATATGTTGCGTAAGACAGATCTAAGGCAACAAACACAATAGATTATATGTTGCCTAAGTAATTTTGACTGATTCCTAAAAAAAATATGAATGGTAAACATTAAACTAAAGCCAGATAGGCTAATTTGTTGCATTAACACATGTAACATAGAATTATTTATATGTTGCCTAAAATTATATTTAAACAACATAGACTCATACTTTACCTAAAAAGAAACTTAGGCAACATAAAACAACCTGTATTATCTTAACATGTCTTAAACAACATAGACAATTAACATTTGTTGTCTAAGACCACATTTGGTATAGTGATACACTTTACCTTTAATATCTTAGTTTGATTCTATTTCACAAATAAATGTTGGAAATTATTTTTAAACGAATCAAAATGTGAGACCGTGTGGTAGAGTTATGATTATAAAAAAATATCAAGTGGTGCAAAAAGGTTTTCCATTGCCACCAAGACTCTAACATCATCTTCTGTCACCACTTTTCCACCCTATAAATTCAACCCTACCCTCACCCTCTCTCATATCCCTCACACACACACAAAAACATGTCTACAATTGTCTATCGAAAAGCTTCTCAACCTTCCATGGACTCCTCTAATGTCATAGAGGCAACAACCATGCGACTCAAACTGGTTTCACCCAATAAATCTTCCAACCAAAAAACCCTTTTTGGAGGTTGGAGTTTTCTCCAATCTTATTCATCCCACAAACCCATGGAGGATGATTTTGATTCAAACACTTCATATCTTCATAACCAGTCTTTGAAACTTAGCCAAAAAAGCCTCCAACTTTGCACTGAAAGTTTAGGTAGTGAATCGGGTAGCGATACAAGTGAGGATGATGCCATATTCACCTCACAACCATCGAGTTTATTATCTGTCAAAAGGAGCCGAAGAAGAGAACACATGGAGTCGAAGAAAAAGGTTTCTCCCCGAAGCTTTCCACCTCCATTGACGACCATGAGTGGGTCTAAACTATTTCAATTAGTTAGGCCACACCGTGAAGGAGGCAGGCTAATAATTGAAGGGATGGAGACGTCATTGGGAACGAGTTGTTTACGAGCCGAGAGGAGCGATGGTCGGCTTCGGTTGACGTGTTGGAAGAGCGAAGAAGAAGAAGAAGAAGAAGGAGGTGATTGCGATGTGAAAGGTGAAGAAAATGATATGGAAAGAAATGTCGTAGTTGAAAATTTTCAAAGGGTAAGAAGGTGCAACGAAGATGAGCATGGAGACAAAGGAATTTGCTGTCATTGGGAACAGCCAGCTTCTTGTTGGGTGGCTACTTCTTAGATCTAGCTATCAAAAACAATTAAACTTACCATCAAACTTAACCGTCTTTTACTCTTTTTAACAAGAGAACGTCATCGTTATAAAAAAAGAGAATATATATATATATATATATATATATTGACTTGCATGTTTTTACATAATGAAAAAACAGTGAGCTTTGATAATAAGTATGGAAGGTATTTTTACTCACGTTTATGGCATTAGGTTAAGGACGATAATCAAATCAGAACATAAATATGTAATAA